>OY978034.1:360000-1048811 GCA_963854515.1 Pandemis heparana
GACTTCTGAGACGAACATATACACTGTCTTAAATCCAATGATATCAAAAGTCAAGGTACGCCTGTCCCAACAATTGCGCTATTGGGCATTTTCTCTGCACACTGACAGCTGAATGATACGGCGTCCTGCCACAGACTAAGGCACGTGGTCTTTTAGGACCACCTCATTTGACACATTACTCGTGAGCGTTGGGCCTATCTACGAAGTGATATATGTATATATATCTATGTTTGACACTGATTTACATTTCGAGTTATCACAAATATCAATGAATTTATTAGAATAAACTTCAATTTCTAGTCATTTCGCTGATGAATTAAAATCAAGTCACTTCCTTTTCTTTTTTAAAACGCTAAAATTTACTAAAATTGATTAAATTTATAGACAAGCTGTCTTCAACTTTGTCTGCATCTTACTCTACAATAGCGCCATCTATTAGGTCTAAAACTGAACTATCTTTCAAGCTGAAAGCCACTAAAGTTTTAACAATAAAATCTGTAAATCATCAACTCCAGCCTATATACATACCACTGCTGGGCACACGCTTCTCAGGATGAAGCTTGGGCTATAGTTCCCACGCGCGCAGTGCGAGGGAAATTTATTGAATGGGGACTATCGTTGTCTTGCTCACCAGTTGGCGCCACTGTTGACTAAGGTCCAGAGGTATAGCTGTCAAAGGCGACTATAAGATCGGCGCCGAAACAAAGTCTTAAATCTTGAATCTGATTAAGTTTATTAATTATGAATAACTATCATCATATCGAGTGGTTATCTCGCAATGTTGTGTAGTTCCTTCTTGTCCGGAAAAAAAATCCGCTTTCAATGCGTTCACATTCATCGCCAAATAATCCATATTTGCGATAATTTCACGAAGGAGATCACTTTTCAGCAGGTAAATGTAAGAAATTATAATTTATGTCACGAAACCCGCCAAAACTAGTCACAAGTGAATGTTATTGGACCTCACGCGACACTAGCGCCTCTAGTGGCAAATTCACACGCGATAGCCCCCATTGCTTCGCAGGCGTGAGCATCTTTGGAGATGTTTTCCTTCACCTAAAAACTCAGTATATTTCGAATGTATCTGTAAATGTTTGTCCAAAGTTTTTATAGTAAATGGAGCAATAACTATGACATAGCAAGCAAATTTGCCGCGAACGGCGTCTCTAGTATTACGGCGACTGCGAAGCCGCGCTGACTGTGTCTGCGTTACAGAAGTATTTGTCATATTTAGCATGACAATGACATTTGTAGGAAATACATAAATCACGTCTTAATTCATTACGGGGTAGATATCCTTAGCCAAGGATTATTTTAAAAATTTACGTATTGGTAAAAATATTAAAGGTCAGGTTAGTAGGAGGTAAGGGTGGTAGGACCTTGTGCAAGGTCCGTCCGGATCGCTACCACCATCTTACTCGCTAATCCTGCCGCTAAGCAGCAGTGCTTGCACTGCTGTGTTCCGGTGTGGAGAGTAAGACAGCCGGGGAAATTACAGACACAAGAGGCATTTCATCTTAGTCCTCTAGGTTGGCAACGCATCTGCAATTCCTCCGGGGTCGCGGGTGTCTATGGGCAGTGGTGATCGCTTACCATCAGGTGACCCACTTGCTCGTTTGCCTTCCTATTCATATAAAAAAAAAAAAGTTAGTCAAATGAGGCATTGTGAAAAGTTTTGAGCTCAAGACGACTTTGTATGTAATTTAGGTTCTTCTTTCCCTTGTGGTAACATTTACTTCCACGATTTAATGTTTTTCATCTGGCAACATTTCTACTTGTCAAACAAAGGTCCTAGCATCCAGGCCATAAAATCTTATTTAAAAAAAAACTGTTATGGACTCCGGTATTATCCAATCATGAATCAAACATATTGAATAACGATTTTGTTATCTTGCCATTATTCGAAACCAAAATTAGGCTAAGTTAGACAAATTGTAACACCTGAATGTGTTGGCACAGTTGGCGCGGCTACGAACTTTAGGTATGTAATTAAAAAACGTTATGAAACGGTTGTGCGTGACACGTGTGAGTGAGAGAGAAGGATATGTTTGTTTGTAAATGACTTGACGGCTGTCAAACTCAAGATTCTGTTAATCATGGTGGAGTAGGAAAGGTTGACAAGTAAGAATTGTGATTATTAATATGCTTGTTTTGTTTCTTTCACAAAAAAACAAGCGAGCTCATAATATCCATGGATCCCCACTAATATTATAAATGCGGAAGTAACTGTCTGTTAAGTTAAGGTGATATCAGACGGTTCACTTGACTGAATGCTGCCGAATAAAAATATCCAACACCGTTTGATCAATTCACTAATGAATTCATTCGGCACTTTTCTTTCACTTGGGGTTCAGACGTGTCATTTTGAGTGAAAGATGCGAAAAGAAATAAGAAAATGAACAAAAAATGAACCGTCTGATATCACCTTAACACTTTTAAGTCTTTATGTTGTAATTTGGTGGAGTTTCTGTCCCGAGGAAGAATGTGGAATTTTATTCCGTAAAATTGCAGTTTGTTAAATTTAGGCAGCATGTGAATTCGATTGTGGATTATTCGTAGCTCTACTTGACAGTTGTCGAAGTCATACCGCGGTATGAAAGTAAGCGTACAGTCGGTCGCGTAGATGTGTGTCGATCTCTCCGGTGCTGACTGTACATGGATATTTCCAGTTTGTGGGACTTTTGTTGATGTTTTAAAGTAATTTCACCGTAACGGTGTATGTGGAAAGGTGGATTATCATGAGGAAATGTCTCCTCTAAAATGCTGTAAGTTGTTTTTTGTGCGTAAGATATGGTGGGTTTGGGAAGGTTAAAAATTAGATTTTTTCTAATTTTCTGAAAAATTTGGGTTATTTCTACTCGGAATCAACCGAATACTTGTCGAGAAAAGATATGTCCGTGGGTCAGTTTTGTAATTTTACATTCCTGTGTGGAGGTAACAGAACTCCCAAAATTGATGTGTGTAAAATTTGGGACAATTTTATTCTAGTGAGAATCGATGGTGTTGTTAATTTTGAATAGAAATGTCGCAATTTTTCCAAAATATTAGAAAAAATAAATTTTTTAAGCGTCATAAAAATGGACTTTCGAAATATTTGTTGCGTTACTAGATTTTTCATAATTACTTAAGTGAAAAGTTGAAAAAAAACCCAATTTTAGTTTGAAGTTCTGTATTTTTTAGACCTACCATAGTTTTACGTTAAAAAACAAATTTTTTAGCTGCGCTCCATAAGATAGACTCGAATCCATTATGACGTTTGTTATCCTAGCTAGATCCTTGACTATCCCATTTGGGAATGTACAGTCTGCTTTAAATATATCGTGGCAGCGAAAGTGCCCTAATATTTTTGAACTTTACTAATGTCAAGCTTTGGCCACTTTGGTCGCTGCAAGCTTTGAAAAGTCTCGATAAAACTAAGCTTTTATCTGGTTATTTTCCTCTTAATCTATTTTTTCGTCATTTGAAGCAGTAATTGATAAAAAAAATGTTTGAAATTCTCTTGTTAAAAAAGAAAAATGATAAGTTTTTTTTCTTCAATAGGTTTTTTCCCTTTCATATCACATGCCATATAATATCATGGCATTTGATAACAAACGTTTTAGCAGCATGGAACATTAAGCTTGTCAAATTTTATCTTTAAAACATGACAAATAACACTAACGAATGTTATTTGAAAAAAAAACCGTTTAGTTCAGGTTTTTCAAAGCTCGTTGCTACGATGTATCTTACGCTGACTGTTGTGGTGGGTATAATGTTGAATCTCAAACTTAGAGGGGCCTTTTTTTACTTTTTAAATTAGTACAGATGGAATATTTCTTAAAAGTGAGCACAAAAAAATCCTCTCGAAATAAGTTACTTTTTTATAAAAAGTTTAATGAAATGTAATTTGCAATTGCATCGTTTTGAAGTGAAGATGCGAATGTGTTTTGTTTATACTAAATTTGATTGGTAAAATGGGTTTTAGACGAAATCTCTTGTTTTTATATACATTTCGGACGAAAGAAAAACGTTGAATCGAATATGTGGTATAATTAGTTGCATTTTAATAAAAGCTATGCAAGTTGATTCCATGTTCTCAGAGACGTTAATTAAAGTAAAAAATCTCTTAATTAAACCAGCTAAATGTCCATTCAAGATACTCTCTGGGTACGCTTAGTAGCGTAATGAATGTTACAGGACTACGTAAAGTTGTGCCTATAAACTTGCGATTTTTATTAATTGGCTCTTAGGCATTAGAAGCAATCCTTTTGTACTAGTTTATTTTTACAAATATATTGCATTTTTATTCGTTAATCATGTTGTTGTAGTTGGGAGTTGAATGTATTTTTGGACGGGGCTTTCTTTTGAGCTCCCATACCATAGTGTAATAATAATGACTAGTGGGATAGCTCGAAGGAGCCACGCGGTACGGGGCAAGGTGGGGCCGCGTCTCGCTTAGCGTGGTATTCCATCTGTCCGATATCTTTGCCCTATTTCTATATCCAATACCTAATGAAACTTCTTGGATAGAGGCCCATTCCATTTATCCAATGTCTTCACTATTTGCGCATTTTTAATTAAATGTCATTTGTATTTTGATCAATGAAGGCGCCCAATTTCGATCAAATGCACATTGATGATGATGATGATAATTGATCAATCCTTTATTTCCTCGTGGAGCATAGGGCCTCGACAGTCTTTCTCCAGACTTCTCTATTCTGAGCCCTCTCTTTGGCGTCGGCCCAGGTCATCCCGGCAGCCTTGAGTTCCGCCGTGATGGATCTCTTCCAGGACTCAGTGGGACGACTCTGTCTTCTTCCGCCAACGGGGTTCCACTCCAAGGCTATTCTGCTGATGCTCGCGTCAGGACTCTCAGGCAGTGGCACATTAGACACTGATATTGGATAATTTGGATATATGGAATACCACCCAGGCCCCCAGAGAGTTGGCCCACTATTACAAATTATTACGCTATAGCATTCTATCGACCACTTGATGTGACTTGACTTCTGTCTAGTGATTTTCAGGTCATTAGAGAAACTTTTTTTTAAGTAGCATCCCAAAAGGTAAAGGGACCATAGGGCATAGAGTTATTTTTAAAGCGTTCTCAAACTGTCGCAAGAATCTATCTGGTCGAAGATCGTTTCCAATGTTTACATTTATTTTGTCAACTCTAAGATCTGTTTGAAATAGAATCTCCAGAACTGTTTATTTTATAAGAATGGTTTTGAATCGTTACGTATGGCTTGATGTAATTTTTAAATGACTTAATTTTTAATGCCGTACGTAACTTTTTAAAATGTCAGTAGTTTATGTTAGTACAGAATAACACTAATTAAAATCTGTTAAATAAAATAAAATTTTGTCAAACTAAGTATGTCGATTGACATATAGAAATAGAGAATATAAAAAAGTTTTTCTTTTTTTTCGTAATCATCTCTGTGCATTGAGAATTCAATTATAGATATAATGTTTTCTGTATTAACTTAAGCATATATTAACTTTATTTGGAACACGTATGTATTTTGCCTAGTTTGTCACTTGACCGAATTGCTTCCCCGAAGTGGTGTTTGTCCGAATCTTTTTGCTTGAGAAAAGAAATTTTGGGCAAAATGAATTCGGTGAAGCGAGACTTGGGGCAAATGAAATTTGGTGAAACGATAAGTCTGTTGCGATGACCTCAGTTGTACTTGTAAGCGAAAGTGGGTTCTGCTCAAGTGTGTATCGGCCTGCGAGTCACGTGCAATATATAGCATAATTATTATTTTGTTTCCAATAAAATTATTAAAATCGATTCGTTTTTTATTTTCCATAAGAATATTTTGAACTTGAACTAATTTTATAAACTGTAGCCCGTCGTTTGTCGGAGCTGAAAAAAGTACCGCATTCTAAACTCATCTGTTTTAATATGCACAAATTGTGCTGATCTAAATAAAAATACAAAAAGATAGTCTTAAATTTGGCACAGGGGCCCGATTTTTGAAAGCACATGTGTGAAAATACCACTCGAAAGTGGTGAAAAATTTGAAATACGAGTAGCTTAGAAGATACTTACCGCTCTCATTAATCATGTGGACTAGTCAAAAATTTGATTAGAGCCGTAGTTTTGAAGATATAAACAGATTTATACCACTTTCGAGTGACGTGCTTTCAAAAATTGGGGCCCAGATCTGCGTCTTAAGCATTCGAGGGGCTATCTATGGTGAGGGTTTTTATAACAGTGGGACAGCGAGAACTAACCTGATTCTGTGGTATTTTTTTAAGGCATTACCCGTGAACCCACCGTTATGTTACAAAAATCCTCACTAGACAGTAAAATTAGGTTAGGTTCGTTAGGTATCTTCAAATGCCCGAAGGGTAAACCGAACAGAAATATGAACCCCGCGAGAGCGGGATTCCGTCTACCTTATGGTGAGGTGTTCATTTGTTATAACAGTGGGACCACGGGTAGCGACCCACATCAGAAGTACTCGTAATATTCTTTCGTTGATTAGTGCTGCCATCTATTGACAAATAGCTGGTTCACATACTCGTACATGTAATGAGTATTTTCGCTACCTGACTATAGATGGCAGTAGTAGTCGCGGAGTTGGCAGGTTTTTGGAATCTTATTCACTTTTTTAAAAGTATTTTGATACAAAGACTGGAAATTTGCCTTTTTAATGAAATCAATCGTTTTTTTCTTGCGAGTTGGTACTGAAACTTAAATAATGAAGTGTACAGACTGAAAGACTTAATGTAGTAGCTGTTGCCCGCGACTTCGTTTGGGCAGAAATAAATAATGATGGCCTATGTTCATCAGGGATAATGTAGGATTCTAATGGTGAAAGAATTTTCCAAATCGGTCTGTGGTTTCGGAGTATTCAATGCAAACAAAAAGTCATTTCGTTCCTCTTTAATATCAGTGCAGACTTAAAAGGATTAAAATAAATGAAACCATAACAAACTAACAACAATACCATTTATTGGTTATACAGGTTCTTACATATAGTAACAATCATAGGATATTTGGCTAATTACGTTACAAGTGATCAAAAAGTGAACGGTAGGTATATTGCTCCTAAACGCTAAACTCGTCGAAATACTAACACGTAGAATTCAGTTTTCGATGAACCGAAAATATCACAAGAGGAATAAATATTTTACTGTTAGTGCTGCCATCTATTGGTGAGTAGCTGGTACTTGAACCATTTTACGCACGGCGTAGATACATAATGGAAGACAGCCTGGGAAGACTTATTTATCTTATTACACAAAATTACTATTTTATGGAAGACATACATGGAAGACTCATGTGTTTTGTTGCACATTTATCAAATTTGACAGTGAAAATATATTTTCTTGACATACATTTCACTATTCACTTACACTCGCGACAAAATAAAGGAACATTTTCAACAGCTTTAGAACTTAGTCAATCATGTAAAATCACAGAACTAATAATATAAGACATAAATATAAGACATAAAAAAAAAGAAGAAAAGAGAAGAAATATCATTGTTTTTAGTCTTGCTTTATAATATAGCGATTTTATATGCTGACTCATTTAAATACTCTCACCAGTGAAATATAATCCTTTTTGTACCACAATCTCTGCAAGTACCCAAATTTTAAACAATAAATGACAGACTGAGATGTCTTTATGACATTGGTGGCGCGCTTTTTTGGCTCATGGGGCATTTATATTCCTCTTATTATTAGTTCTGTGTATAAAACAAAGTAAAGAAGATTTTACGTTGGTATTCTCAATTGTTTTAATTTAGTCAACACATGCTATCTTTTTAAGAAGAACAATTAATAGAAAGATAATTAATCTTAATTAATTTGCACTAAACGCTCTTTATTTGAATACTGTTTAATTTAAACTGTGGCAAATTGACGCCATCTGGTATTGTTACAGCGCAACTACAAGCTGAATACCCTACTGCTTTACTTAGCGTAACGTAATAAAATATAACAATAACAAAAATAATTATTCTGCTAACTCTAGCACTCTACCTCGCACGCCTCAGGCACTCTACGTATTTACATTTAATTTATTTATAATTTGACAGACAGTTTCATCGTATTCGAAAACAATCGACTTTAGACGTAATTATTGTTAACCTAGAACGTTTCTCAAACAAAACTTGAACGTTGTTTCACACTACTGACCGCTAGATGTCGCTAACGGTTGTAATAATTATATAATACTAAGCCATTTTAGAAATGAGCTTACAAATGAAATAAAGAAGAAATTTAGTCATCATTAAGTCAGTATACGGTTACATAGTTTCAAAAGTCAAAAGTCAAAAAGTCAAAAGTTTATTTTGCAAATAGGCCGCCGAGGGCTCTTTTACATGTATTTTTTTGTATCTACCAGCGCATTCGGAAAGACCATCATTGCCAAGAAGAATGCGCCGCAAGAAACTTGGCAGAAAGTCATTTTTTCAAAATAAAATAGATTTAGTCAGAACATAGGCACATACACACATAATAACATTTATTTTAATTTTAAGAGGGTGCATCCATGCTGAGCTCGCAACGTCGCATTTTTGGTGATTTTTTGCGATTATTTCACAGAAATTGAATGAAAGTATCAAATATCCGTCTGTAGTGCACTTCGTTTTTAGTGTATTAATGTGTCCAATGCAATGATCAATGGTGATGGACTTTTATTTTCGTATTAAAGGGATAAAATACTATATCTCGTTTAATAAGAAAATAAAAGTCCATCACGATGAATTATTGCATTAGACACATTAATACACTAAAAACGAAGTGCACTACAGACGGATATTTGATACTTTCATTCAATTTCTGTGAAATAATCGCAAAAAATCACCAAAAATGCGACGTTGCGAGCTCAGCACGGATGCACCCTCTTAACTCCCTCAACCTTCTATTCCTACTGTACTATTGTCATTGTCACAATTTCGTGTTTCTTATATTTACAGCTTATTATTTAAGTAGGTAAGTAAATAAAAACACTTAAAGAAATAGTGGAATGATTGACTTAAAATTATTCAAGCAAGAACATTGAGGGATAAGGATTAAAGATGAAGAAAATACAACCACGGATACGAAATATTATAAAAAAGAAAGAATGAAAAAAAAGATAGTAATATTGTTAAAGTCTATAACTGCGAGAATAGGTACGCCAAGTTTTGGATTGGCGCACCAAAATAATACTATGAGAGTTATTTAAGGATAATATGAACATATGAAGGGTTAACAGATAATTTTCAATTATTTAATAACAATGAAATAAGAGAATAATTAATATCAATAGATTATTACCTATATTATACCTAGAATACTGGCGAAAGTCGGCGCAATACATTATATTATTTATTGCGTTAATACACAATAATACATATATTTATTACATTTTGATAAACATTTTTGCATCGAAAACATCTAAACATTTATAGGCATCAAACAGAACAGACTCCACTCAACGTTAAAAGTAGCCAACTACGGACACAACGTATAAAATATATTTTTAATTGGCAAAATGGGAGATATGTCTTGTATATATGACTCTGATATTATATATTTAAGAACTACTATCTAATCCACGCTAGGCGTAAAATTATCAACGATTCCATAGCGAGATAAATATATATATTCGTAATTTCAACGCAAATAAATAATTTCAGCTAAGTTTTCTCATAAACATTTCAACATCGACTTTTATAATCTGCAAACAATTATAATTTAGGCCTTACGTTGGAAATTTCTTACTAAGGATATATTATATCGTAGGTATCCAGTCTTAAAACTACCGAAAATATATTTCCATTGTCAATGTCAGACAACAAAATATTGGAAGACATTTAGAACATTCAACATTCACAATATATCGTGCAATTCACGCTAAATATAGTCAAATTTTATATATTTTATGCGAACGAATAGTCATTTTAAGCTGTCAATAGAACATTTTTGAAAATTTTGGCGCGATTTCTTCTGCAAATTGTTTGATTTAATTATTAGCTATTCATGTTTGTGGTGACGAGCTTAAAAAGACATTTGTAGACGGAAATGGACCGCTAGTTTATATCAAAACTACCCAATCGTTGCAATTCCTTTAAGTATCCAATATCCATTGAGCATTATAACTACTCCGCTAAACCGACTATATTGTAACAGTAAACGTTGCCTGTTTTCAGACAGTTTTAACATCAAATATGTTTAACTCGAAATTATCTGAAAAACATCACGCAATACTAACTCGCTAACAGTACCCAATAGGTATTAGTTTTGGTGAAATGGCAATATCATTTTTGCTTGTCGTAATCAATTGACATAATATATCGCGTGTAAATCCAATAAATGTGCCAAATTTCATGTACCTACGTAGATTAAATAGGTTTCGAGTTGTGAAGGTGTCAAAAGTAGTTCGAAATGGTTCGCGTATTAAACCTGTCTGAAACTCTCGAGAATCTTCATCATTCAATCCTTGATTTTTTCAAAAGAAGGTAAATATTTTATACAAACTACGTTTATATCGGTCTAAAGCAAAATAGACCGTACTACTTGAATAAATGACAACGAGCCAAAACCTTGCGAACGGTTTAACAAGGTGACAAACTTTAGTACGATATCGCAAACCAGGGTGACTTTAAACAGTACCTCTACTTTGTTGACGAACACACTCATTTGTATTTCAGTTTCCTTTACACCCTAAACATCACTAATCGAGGAATTTTGTTCGAGGGATGGGGCTAAGCTAAGATCTTAGGAATCATGCGATGCGGCTGGCAACCCATCACTATATTGTTTCCCCTTTCCACCCAAAACGTGGTCTTTAGGTCTGACCTCAGGCTCTTCTACGCCGTAAGGGACGAAGACGCGATTTATGTATGTATGTATGTAAACATCATTGACCTCGACAATGTCGATTTTACCATCGTTTTAAACCTAAAGTAGACTCAAAATGATAAAAGTTTCCCCGGTTTACTCTAGCCAAGCCATACGCTAACAAAGTATGTTTTAATTGCCTTACGTAAATTTGTTGTCCTTAGATAACAGCTGTTATGCTAACTGGTAAAATAACGCGTGATCTTTCTGCCACGCGTTCGTGTTCAGTCGCAAGGTTTTGGTTAAAATTGGCATACACTGAGGTAACTAATTAGAATACATGTTAAACGCTACATCTCATCAATAATTACACATTACGGTTCGCCTTCCGTTTTAAAATGATTATAAGAAGGAATTACGGCTGTAAGCTTAACATAATTGACGCTTTCAGAGACAGAACTTCTCAAATTTGAGTGTTAAGTTGACTGAAAACACTACTGCAGCTGTGTTTTATTTAGAACATATCATACCTACGTGTGTAATATTTATGTGTATGAATGTAAATTGAAACTCAAAAACACCGCTACGATTGAAACAATTCAACTGGAGTATTTTCAAAATGTACGAAACAATCGACGCTTACTCAGGGTTTGAACTCGACAAGTAGATGAATAATACGGTACGTATATCCGATGTCAGTGGTTCAAACTGTTTCCATCAGTCAATTGATAACTCTCATTTATTAAGTAAAGCAGCTATAGATTAAACAATCAAGTCAGTCGGAAGGCAAACCATCGTGTAACTCGGCTTACTCGACGATAATGTCATGTCCGAGTCGATCCATCTCGGCCAATAGGAAATCAACGTCCTTCTCGGTGACGGCCGCGGAGCTGATGATGTTCCTGAAGAAGTTGGGCCTGCGGTCGTCCGGCTGGTAGCCGACCATGATGGTGCCGGCTTGCATCATCTTACCCTTCAATTTGGCGCACACCTGAGGAGAAAGAGAGATTAGATTGAGAGAACTTGGGCCCTACCACGACGTCTTCATGCGAAACAATTCTGACTTCGAGGTTTTAGCTGTTTTGACCTAGCAAATGTTACAGACTACAGACTATTGCACTGTATTACATGTGTTACAGTGCAATCACAGTGCAATAGTTTGGCAGCCGCAAAATAAAATTGTTTTAATGTCACTTTATTTGCGTGTCGTTAATTGTTACTCTAGGACAAATCATAAAGAGATTAGATGTAACTGCAGTTGACGAGCTGCAGTATAAGGTAAGAAACAATTGAACAGACGCAATATAATGTTATTGTGGTGTCTCATTCTAAATTAAATGAAGTATAAGTCATCCAAAGCAATCAAATTGTTCACGCCATCCACCAACCATAAATATACCGAAACACATACAACGCCTGATAATTGGTAACGTTCAAACCACCTGAACCGTTACACCATTTTATTTTAGTGTGCAGGGGCCTTAGCATGACGTCATAATGCGATTCAGTTTTGGTTAGCTCGCTGTCAGATCTTGAAATGAGTCGGAATTAGGTAGGATGTCATGGTAAGGCCCCAGCTGGCGTAAAGAAGACAAGACAATAATGTTATACCCGTGGTGACAGCAGAAGAAAGGGATGTAATGACTTGACATGTTTTTGAGTGTAGTGCTACACTAGAGGCTGATCAACCAACACATGTCTAATAGCGGTTTCGCTGCAGACAGCCAAAGGCTTCCTCACCTTGCCAAGGAGTATTTCCTTCTGCGAGTCGTGCGGCAGCGAGCGCAGCTGCTTCGGGAGGTACCAGAAACTGACGTTCACCAGCTCGGGCTCCAGGATCAGGTAGAACTTGTCCGGTTGCTCCCTGATGCGGCGCACCATGTACTCGGAGAGCTCCATCAGCCGGTCCATCAGGCGCTCGAAGCCCGACGTACCCTGGAGGGGAAATTTACATACAAACATACATATCGTCACGCCTCTTTCCCACAGGGGTAGGCAGAGACTACTTTGTTCCACTTGCTACGATCCTGACATACCTCTTTCGCTTCATCCATATTCATCAATCTCTTCATACATGCAGAGGAAATTTACATACATAAAAACAACGTAATGCCTTACGGTAAACAGAGCCAAACGTCAGTGGCCTTACCATGACGTCCTAATTCCGACTCAGTTCAAGTTTTAGCTGTCACTTTTAGTATGAATCTGACAGCGAGCGAACCTAAACTGAATCGCATTAAGACGTCATGGTAAGGCCCCTAGTTTAGCATGATTGTGGGCGTATAGGTGGAATGGATAGTGAAAATTGTGATGGGTTGCTAATCGCATCGCCTATAACGGGTTACCTAAGATTTTCACCCTTTTACCATCAGCGCGGGAAGAGAAGCAACTGGTTATATTCTTTGTATTTTCTTTACTCCCAAACCAGCATGGATCTATTATGCTAAGCTTTAAAAAGGTCAGTCAATGTGTCGATGCGGGACGTGCTACAGCTAAGGCAGTCTCTCCAGTAGGCTTAGTGTCTAACTCGCTCGCAATCGCCATCGTGTTCATTTTGACAGTTCTTGTATGAATGTGACAGCTAGCTGATTCCGATGCCAATTGTCAGCCCATACATGAATTGTCAATGATAGCTATTGAGTGGACTGTATTAATGAAAAGGCTAAAATATTAGTGGAAACACGGGTTTAATATGGAGTTTAAAATAATACAACAAGACAAGATCAGCTCTACTTCACAACTGACATACAACGTAATAAAAAACATACAAAAGAAATGTTGAAAAGTAGGTTATAAAAAGGCCGCGCTGCAGCCAGTCGCCAACAGTCAAAATGAACACGATGGCGATTGCGAACGAATAAGACAATAAGCCTACAGATCGGTCACCCGTGCCACACGTGCACACTGAGTGGTTTCTTAATTGTCTGTCTCTCAAGACATTCCTTGTTCATTCAAGACGTCCGAGGTCAATAACCGCGACATTTCACGTTTTTATCCCTTACGGTAACAGCAGCAGCTGCTATTGTACCTTCCCGCGCCACTGCAGCCACAGCTTGAAGATGTCGTTGTGACGGCCGCATTGGATGACCTTGTCGCCGGTGTCGAACCTCGGGTCGTAGATCTTGTCGGTCATGAAGAGGTACTCGGCCGACATGGCGTTGCAGCTCAGGAGGATGCCCTGGACACAGACGGAGTTCATGAGAAAGCTGGTTGTAGATTGAGCTCTATTTTATTTCGAAAAAATGACTGCCAAGTTTCTTGCGGCGCATTCTTGGCAATGATGGTCTTTCCGAATGCGCTGGTAGTTTCAAAAAAAGACATGTAAAAGAGCCCTTGGCGGCTTTTTATTTCCTGGGATTTCGCTCGCCCATCCTAATTTCTACTAATACTAATATTTCTACTATTGTTATATTTCTATTAATATGTGAAAGTTTGTGAGGACGTATGGATGCATGTATTTTTGTTAGTCAATCACGCCAAAACGGCCCAACGAAACTAGATGAAATTAGGCACATAGATAGAGAAAAGTCTGGAATAGCACATAGGCTACTTTTTATCCCGGAAAATTCCCGCGGGATAGCGATAAACGAATTATTTGCAGACAAAGTCACAGGTAACAGCTACTATGTTAATATGTGAAAGTTTGTGAGGATGTTATGGATGCATTGGATGTTTGTTATTCTCTCGCACCAAAACGGCTGAATAGCTCTAGATGAATTTGGTACATAGATAGATTATAGTCTGGAGTAACAGGCTACTTTTATATCCCGGAAATTGCGTAGTTCCCGCGGGAAAGCGTTAAACGGATTCTTTGCAGACGAAGTTGCGGGTAAAAGCTAGATATTAATTTCCCCTTGTTCCTTGTAGATAACCATGGCCAGACAGCCGGTTATCCTTGAAGATTTTTTCTTCAGAGATAGCTAGTTATCTGTAAGAATTTTACAAGTAAAAAATTTAATGGTGAAAAATCCTGAAGTTACTTAAAGGCGCTTACGATTTCGCGGCAAATTTAACACAAAGTTACTACTCTTCCTTAACTGAGTTATATAACTTTACTATCGGTTAACTAGCAAGCTATCTAGTGCGGTCAGCTGTCAATATTTCCCTGTTTGTTTGTCATCTCCCGCAAGTGGATATGTAAATGCGGTCCTCGCGCAAACAGCTGCGACGGACAGATACACGATTTGCATAATCGCCTCCCTGCTGCATGCCGACGCGTTTAATAGCTGACTATTGATAGTTTTACTCGGATATTTCCATTTGCATTTAAGATTAAAATAAGTTTTTTTTTCAACAACATTAAAATGAAGTTTAAAAAAATCCCATTGGAAATTTTCGTTAAGGGTTTACCATAAATTCTCATGAAAGTTTCTGGAAATTTCTGATGTAGTATGGCAACTGGCCACTTCCAGTGTTTAGCAGTACTTAACACATTAGTATACAGCTACATAAACGCATATTGCTTGTATCAGCGACAATCCCACTGTGTACGTCAACTGGGGTGACTTTGGTAATTTTGGGGCTACTTTGATCGTTTTAAAATTGCTATAAAATCGATATTATCCATATCCGGTGAATGTTTGGCATGTAGACGCAAAGGTCGACGAAGACATTGATTGGAAGCAGTAACTCAAATAAAAAATAATGGTTTTGTCATTAAAACTACTTTTTAAAGTCACCCCGTAAATCAAAGTCACCCCAGTTGACTGTACAGTATAAGCTAAGGTTCCAAACTAAACGAGGTTCATATACTAACCATCATAGCTTGGGTTTTACGCATCTCCACCATCCTCACTACCCAAGTACATCTTCTATTACTCTGAGAATATTCTTGCTATTTAGAGAATGGTCTGCAACTGCACATTGCTACCTATAATAATGATCCCTAAGATTTGAAAAGTGAAGCAACAAATTCTATATTTTTTTCTTTGCTCCTAGACACCATGGAACCACCATGGAACCAGCATGCCAACAGCATGACCAGCATGGAAGATTTTTATCCATGTACAATTAAGTCAAAGGATGATACTATAATAAATACTGTTTTTATATCAGTATCTAATTTTATACAAAACAATGAAGCGTCCGTATTAACACAAACTAAAACATTTCTAAGCAATGTAGGGTGACTCTTCTTATTAAAGCATTTGCCCTAAAACCTAACAACAGCACTTGGCATTCCAAACGCATACTTTACAAAACATTCCTATACAAAAAATCAATGAAAAACCACCCCTATTCCAATACCAACGAAACGCAAAATAACCCTAGCATAATTTCCAATTAGTAATCCAAACGATTATGGATGTTATTGCATTGAGTTAAGGTATACTTTGGTTGGATCCGGAGGGCAGCTTGTAAATGTCAGAACAGTATGCCAAATAATAAATTCCGTTGAGCTCCGCCCTTCCGAGTTATGGCTGAAGGGAGGGGCGACGTATCGATATTTTTATCGATATTTGTGTTAAAGTGCGATACTTATTCAAAACTAGCTGTTGCCTGCAATTCCGTTTGCGCAGAATTAGCTTATCGCTATCCCGCGGGAACTTTGCTGTACATACGGTCTATGCAAACCGCACATTCCACATGTCAGGATTTTACGTTGTGTTATTTCAGAATTTTGTTAGCATTAAGCAGTGCACGCTCAACTCCCGTAGAGTGCATCGGTGTATCATTTACTTAGTTATCAAATAAATTATCAGTTCAGTAAAATCTGCAGTGTATCACTTCTATCAGTATCAATTATCATCTAACGTGTGTATGAGACTACTGTCCCGTACATTTGCAAAATCAAAATCCAAAACTTTTTTGCAAGTAGGTCGCCAACGGGTCTTTTTTATGCCTTTTATCGAAACTACCAGCGCGTTGGGATAGACCATCATCGCCAAGAAAAACGCGCTGCAAGAAACTTGGCAGAAATAAATTTCTTCAAAACAAAAAACACATATAGACATAATACTTAAATCACGTCTACGGCATAGACAAACAGAGCCTCGGGCAAGGGTCTAAAGGCCACGTTTTGCATGAATGTGGGCGTAAACGTGGAAAGGGGAATGAAAATAGTGATGGGTTGCTAGTCGCATCGCCTGTGACATGATTCCTAAGATTTTCACCGATTCCCTCGATAGGCTTTTACCATCTGCGCGGGAAAAGAAGTAACTGGTACATTCCGCTTTTTCTTTGCTCCCAAACTAGCATGGAAGGCAAACAACGTTTTATCGATACCCCTCCCTCCTCCCTACCACCATCTGACGTTACATTTAATTAAAATCCTCCAACACTCGCTTACATATGTTACCAATCTACCCTATTCTTACCACACCCACCCAAAAACCAGCCTTACACCCACAGCATAAAACACAAAACGCCTTGGCCACCCTATCCACTTTCCTTTGTTAACAAAACCATATCGTAACACAAAGTATCAAAACCACTTTTCCTTTGCAACGCCTTTGTCATTTGTTTTAATAAACTTGGCACTTTATCTGCGGGCGTGTTGGACCGTATTGCCTTGGTTTATGGTGGTGTTTTGTGCGTTTCGTAAGTCAGTGGAAGGTCGTTATTTGCAGACGCCTGCGCGGGATGGTGCCTTGGCGCGAATAATTGATTCACATTTAATGTTGTGAAGCTAATTGTCGGATTATACTGCAATATTTTTACTGTGACGAATTGCTTGGGAAAGAATTCGGATTTATACAAAATGTGTCAGAATTATTTCAGAATATTTCAACAGGTGGTCGGGTTAGTCCAACAGAACATCCCTACAAAGATTTTTGATTTAAATTTTTGATTCAAATTGAGTCTCACCCTTGACGCTTCACTTTGATCATCGATCAATGTATGGAAACATTTGGCATCTACGATTCAAAAATACTGAAAAACATAAACGAGGCTATGTACAATCCCCGGCACGTAAGTCTAGCGATGACCTTGTATGCGCAGAAGTATAGAATACGGTATCCGTGGCTGCGCAGATCTCCTCCACGTGACTCGTCATCGCTAAACTTACGTGCCGGCACGTATAGTCGTGTCAAAAGTTTTATGTTCTTGGAAATGATAAAGGTAATAATGATGAATATCAAGATTATAATGATGAATATGAAGATTCTAATGATGAGTATGAATATTCTAATGACGAATTTGAACATTTTAATAATTATAATGATGTAAATGATGTTGTTGATGTTGCTGATGACGACAATACTTACGGGTATCTTGAAGTGGACCGTGGAGCACTGTAGCAGCGTGCCCATCAGCTTGTGCGGGTTCCACGTCACCGAGTCAGCCCTGGTGACAAGAACATCATCAACAGGTAAAACTAAATATTAAAAATATGGAGGGTGGGTGGAGGCGGTAAGATCAAATACCGTCGTTTTCTTATCACTATACTCTATACTCCATTTGTTTAGGTAATTAACTAAATGTAAACAATCTTGACATGTCTTTTTATTTAAATATACACCTTAAAAATCTAAATCTTTACACTTTACAAATTAATTATGAAATAACAATGTAATTTCTTACTTAATTTGTAAAGTGTAAAGATTTAGATTTTTAATTAAAGAGTATATTTCAATTAAATTCAATCTTTTTCAATCGCCAGGTACAACTGTTTTGATTAGAGAGAGTGACTAGGGCCAATTTAGGTATTCGAGTATCCTAAAGAGATATGATTTTGCTAAGACGAAAGTAAGCGAACAAAAACGAAAAGAACCGGGAGAACCGGGATTGGAACTTTCAGAACCGGTTCTTCCCGGGAGCACGCCCTAAACAGGAGTTCCAAGGATAGCCCTTCAAGTCACATTGACGTAAATAATGAACCAGAAAAATAAAAGATCTTTGAACACGTTTAGTGCTGGCCACAGGTGACCCTAGGGCTGGCGCTTACTTCTCTCAAAGGCTAGGAATAGCAGTTCAGAAGAAATTATATTTTTAGTGTATGTACGTTTTCGGTCGCGAAATACGTTTCGAACCCGTTTGCGTTAAAATGTCAAGTATTATGAGAACGTTCGTTCGTAGCCGTTTCGCAATTTTTCCATAGTACGAGTAGGTAATACATAAGTAACATAACATACCGTATATCTTACACTAGAGGCTTAGATCTGATAGCAGGTATTTGACTTATTAACGCAAACAAAGTCGAGGTATTTTGTGAATACTGGAGCCTTATCGTGACGTCTTAATGCGATTCAAATAAGACTCAGTTTAGGTTCGCTCACTGTCAGATCCATACTAAAAATGACAGCTAAAACCTGTAGGCTTATTGTCTAACTCGCTCGCGATCGCCATCGTGTTCATTTTGACAGTTCTAGTATGAATGTGACAGCTAGCTGATTCCGATGCCAATTGTCAGCCCATACATGAACTATTTTATTGAATCAGGCGTTACTTTGCGGAGGTCCATTTCAATGAACACAAAATATTTTCCTTGCTACTCCGCTACTTACGTGCAAGATAACCAAACAACAACATTCAAACTTTTACAACGCTGATTAAACCAGATTTTCTGAACAGCTAAACGGTGCTGTTTCATTAATTTGTTATATAATCGTGCCTGTACGGCTACGCACGCCGATTTTTTTTTGTGGCTTGGTTATCTTGGACGTAAGTAGCGGAGTAGCAAGGAAAATATTTTGTGTTCATTTATACATGAACTGTCAAAATGAAGACGATGGCGATTGCGAGCGAGTTAGACAAATAAGCCTACAGAACTGAGTCGGAATCGAATTCCATTAACACGTCAAGGTAAGGCTCCTGGGCCCGAGAGCAGATAATCTGATGATGGACAGTTGACATACGAAAGTGTTTTTGCGGAGACGCTTCGCTCGTGCTTTTCGCTCGCTCATTCTACATCTCCCCTCCCTTTCCTCTCAAAGCCGAAAAGTGATCTAAAGCCAACAAAATTATAAATCAATTGGCCACCCCTTCACATTAGCATAAGAATGCGTTCCCGTTGATAAATTGATTGTTTATTGTGGATTATAACACCAAGGGGTTGGATTGTGGACGGGGTTGAGTGCTGGCTTTCAAAATGCGTACTTTTACGCAATTATTACGCAATTTTAACTGCCAAACAAGTTTAAGGAACCAACAAATGAGTCAAGAATTTTACTTCTTGATTTTTTACTCGTTCGAAATTAACTTACTTAGTCAATTTATTTACTTACTAGCTGTTGCCAGCGACTTCGTCTCCAAATAATTCGTTTATCGCTATCCCGCGGGAACTACGCAATTTTTCGGGATAAAAAGTAGCCTATATGTTATTCCAGACTAATTTCCATCTATGTGCCGAATTTCATCCAGATCCCTTGAGCCGTTCAGGCGTGATTGAGTAACAAACAAACATCCATCCATCCATCCATCCATACTTTCGCATTTATAATATTATAGTTAGACAAGCTATTGCCCGCGACTTCGTCCGCGCAGAATTAAAAAATGTACCCTATGTTCATCAGGGAAAATTTAAGATTCTAACGGTGAAAGAATTTTTCAAATCGGTCCAGTAGTTTCGGAGCCTATTAAATTCAAATAAACAAACAGTATTAAAATGATGTTGTTTTTCATACTGCGCATCTCCCCTCCACGTTTTACTTACGTGCCGCCACCTGTATCTATAGATTTTAGGTGCTACTTTTATTTTAGGTGCTATTTTACCTGCTAGTGATATAGCACGCATCACGGAATGATGAGGACCCGGGTTCGATTCCCGGCTACAGCTTTACTTTTCGAATTTTTCTGTGTTCTAGTTTTCGGCGTAGTTTAGAAATTTAAGTATAAGGAAGTGAGACACTACAGGCTTGAGATTATTATAATTAACAATGAGTCGAAGAAAGTATTGTCGCATAAAATTCGTGTTGTTTTTTAATAAAGGATATACCGTATGTTTGCGAATGATTTGGATTAGGGTTGTCCCTATCTGTGTGGACTCAGTTGGCGCGGGATTAACCCTAACTTCTGAATAGCGCTCCAGGGACCCTGTCACACCGAACAAAAAGTCCCTGTTGTATAAAGAACATACCTACTTAATATCACCTACTTAATATAACAGGGTGGCTCCATCCCCTATATCATAAATGTATGCATGTAGTTATGAAATAAAGAATTTTGAATTTTTGAATTTGAATTTGAATATCGCCGTATCAAGTTTAGTGTTTGTCTCACTGCTACCCTTCGTTTAGAATTTTAATTAATGTATAACTAGCGTTTAAAATGAAGCCTAATAATTGATATCTCGCTGTTTTTAATTGGTATATTGATGAGTAACCTTATTGTAATATATCGCGGTGCCCTCTCAGGGTTGTTTTGAAACATGTTTAAAATTAAGACCTTTTTTTACACACAGAGCAATCAATAAATGATTATGAATATGAATATGAACAAAGAAGAAAGAAAGAAAGAAGACATTTATTCATTTTGCAAGACACACAAATATAAGAGCATGTACACACAATTTTATAGAAAAAAAACAACAATAAAAAAACCAGACATGAAAATTTTATCATCAGCGTTGTATGTGTCTTCGCAAAAGTGAAACGGTCGCTGGCTCAGCATTACTCTGAGATTAGACACCTGGGGCCTTACCATGACGTCTTAATGCGATTCAGTTTAGGTTCGCTCGCTGTCAGTTTCATACTAAAAGTGACAGCTAAAACTTGAACTGTGTCGGAATTAGGACGTCATGGTAAGGCCCCTGCAGCACTGATTTTGAGTCAGAACCGTCATAGACTCCAATGAAAAAGCTTTTATTCGTCAAACGTCGGTGTGAGGGGCGGTCTGATTGATGAATAACTCAGCGCATTGTTTTTTATGTGAGGGTTGTAATGACTCGCAGATTGTCCTCGGGGCTCCAGCCCTCGCGTTGCAGTCTTAGAGCGTCCAGGGACGCATGTTACGTGTTAAAAAAACGGGCCAAGAGTCGGACTCGCGCACTGAGGGTTCCGTAAAAATTCGCTAAGTTATTATAAAATCCAGTGTTAGCAGAGCTCTACTTTTAAGCAAAATGTAGGCAGTGTGAGGTCATTTTATATTGGTTACTTATATAGACAGACAAATATTAAATAAAAAAAAAACTACTTACTAGATCTCGTTCAAACCAATTTTGGGTGGAAGTTTGCATGGTAATGTACATCATATATTTTTTTTAGTTTTATCATTCTCTTATTTTAGAAGTTACAGGGGGGGGGGGGGGGTGGGGGCATTTTATCACTTTGGAAGTGTCTCTCGCGCAAACTATTCATTAGAAAAACATCATATTAGGAACCTCAATATCATTTTTGAAAACCTATCCATAGATACCACACGTATGGGTTTGATGAAAAAAAAAATTCAGTTTCAGTTCTGAGTATGGGGAACCCCCAAAATTAATTGTTTATTTTTTATTTTTGTGTGAAAATCTTAATGCGGTTCAGACTTCAGAAAATACATCTACTTACCAAGTCTCAACGGTAGAGCTGTTATAGTTTCGGAGAAAAGTGGCTGTGACATACGGACGGACAGACAGACATGACGAATCTATAAGGGTTCTGTTTTTTGTGTGACGATGCAAGTAAAACCACGTTCGCTTATAATTCACTTGTACTTTATTGTCCACTAAATAATCAGTTTCTAAGCAACTTCACTGTTCAGAGGCTCGAGCAAGACTGAGCTGTAAGCCACATGCTATACCTCAAGTCAATTAGATGGGGTGGCAATACCCTCACTTAACTAAAATATCCATTGGAATCAGTTGTGCGACTAAATTATGACGTTTAAGGGTATAAGTCAAATGAGTGACTGTATGTGGTTACATTTGCCATTTGGCTACGGAACCCTAAAAACATTTACATACGTAAATCATGTCTTTATCGCTTACGGAGTAGACAGAGCCTAAGACAAGAACCGTACGGCCACGTTTAGCACGATTTCGGGGGGTTGTGGGAAAAACGGGTACACTACATAAATACGAAAAACTAAATTCCTATTATCGGAATCACGAATTTCATAATACCGATCATTATAATTCCGAATGTCTTATCTAACTAATATAATAAATGCGAAAGTATGGATGGATGGATGGATGGATGGATGTTTGTTTGTTACTCAATCACGCCAGAACGGCCCAATGGAGCTGGATGAAATTTGGCACATAGATAGAGAAAAGTCTGGAATAGCACATAGGCTACTTTTTATCCCGGAAAATTGCGTAGTTCCCACGGGATAGCGATAAACGAATTCTTTGCAGACGAAGTCGCAGGCAACAGCTAGTAACTTATAACTCCGAATATAAGTATTGAGATTTTTCATTATTCCGATTTTTTTAATTTCAAATTCCAACTCCAATTCCAATTTCGATTATTGAAAACCCAAATTTCACTATCCCGAATATCAAATTTCCGTATTAGTAACGAAGTTTCGGAAATATAATAATCGAAATTTTGTTTTTCGGGTCAATGACACTTCGGGCTTTTCGTTATTCGGAGTTATAAAAATCGGAATTTTGAAATTCGGTTAAATGAATTTCGTGTTTTTTTTGTCGTGAATATTTGGGTGTTCCCGGGAAAAAAATTGCTGAGACCAAATTCTAGTAACCAGGCTCACTTCATAATTCAAAACACTTGAACAGGTACAATCGCATAAATTGATTCTTGACCCACCGTAGAACGTTCTCACAGCTAAAGTCACAATGATCTTTCTTGCCAATTCAATGTAACTTAATATTTACTACAACTAGGTTCCATGATGGGTCAGGAATGAATTTGTTTGATAGTACTTTGTTTTATGAAGCAACTAGCTGTTGCCAGCGACTTCGTCTGCAAAGAATTCGTTTATCGCTATTCCGCGGTAACTACGCAATTTTCCGGGATAAAAAGTAGCCTATGCGCTATTCCATACTTTTCTCTATCTATGTGCCGAATTTCATCCAGATCCGTTGGGCCGTTCTGGCGTGATTGAGTAACAAACAAACATCCATCCATCCATACTTTCGCATTTATAATATTAGTTAGATAGTTAGAAGTGGGGTCTCCCGCAAATGCAAGCAGTTCAGTCTTACTCTCAAGCACTGCTGCTTGGCGGCAGTATAGGACTTGGTTCTACCAGCCAAAAACAAAACGCATCTAAGTCAGGAAAAATAGTAAATTTAATTGCATTGCCCCAAAAACATTCCCAACAAAATTGACACGTAATACCTATACATTTACATTTAGATATTAACACCGAGAGTGACAGATTGACAGGTCATATAAAGAGGCCCGTACAAACCTCTACGGTTCCCTCATTTGACCAAAATCAACCTTACTACAATAACAATAGGAGCTTATCCATGTGACTTTATATCCTGGTTTTCGGCGTACTAAAACCAAGGAAACTACCCTCAAGTTGGGCAAAAATTTACCTTATGCTGTGGTAATAAGGTGGGTGGAGTATGTAATGTTATAGTGGTGGAAACAACATGGATTCCCCATCGGATTGGTGACGTGGGAACGCGCGGGTGCTACGGCGTAGCGCGTAGCTGGCTACGAGCTACGAGCTACGGCTGCAGCGTACTTCAGGGCTGCCAATATTTTTTGTGCGAGTTTTTATTTTTAAATTTACGTATTATTCCATGCTGGCTTTGGAGCAAAGGCAGCCCATAGAATGTACCAGCTGCATCTCTTCCCGCGCAGATGGTAAAAGGCCATGGAGATGGGCGAAAATCTTAGGATACAAGTTAAATATATGCGATGCGGCTAGCAACTCAACTGTATGTATGTATGTATGTATGTAAAACTCTTTATCGTACATAAAACACATGAAAAAGATGAATACAGGAAAACACGAATGCACAAAGGCGAACTTATCCCTAAAGGGATCTCTTCCAGTTAACCTGTAACTGTATTATGATTCCCTTTTCTACCTTTACGTGGCCTTTAGATCTCGTTACCCTAGGCTCCGTCTACCCCGTAAATAATAAAACCGTGCTTGTGTGTGTAAGTAGGTACACATGTTTATTTATTACTTTACTACTGACTAAGGATAATGACAAATTTATCATTAATTTTAATTTCTGCAGCCTGTATACGTCACACTGCTGGGCACAGGGCTCCTCCCTGAATAAGAGGGTTCATGCTTT
Organism: Pandemis heparana; assembly: GCA_963854515.1. Taxonomy (NCBI): domain Eukaryota; kingdom Metazoa; phylum Arthropoda; class Insecta; order Lepidoptera; family Tortricidae; genus Pandemis; species Pandemis heparana. The sequence goes on from OY978034.1 coordinate 384,854, forward strand.
TATTAACTGTAGTTAAAACATATGCAGTGTGACTTTTTCGAAAAGTTAAGTTATTATTATTTCATTACCAAAGAATAATCTCATTTATCGTGCCATCATTCTGATCTATGAGCACTTAAAAGGTAAATTTTATTAAAATAATAAATATCTTGGGACAATTGACACCAATTGACCTAGTCCCAAACTAAGCAAAGCTTGTGATATGGGCACTAGACAACGGATAAACATACTTATATAGATAAATACATACATAAATACATATTAAACATCCAAGACTCGAGAACAGACATTCGTATTTTTCATACAAATATCTGCCCCGACCGGGGATCGAACCCGAGACCTCAAGCTTCATAGTCAGGTTCTCTAACCACTAGGCCATCCGGTCGTCAAGATCCGTCCAGTCGTCGGTATTGATAAAATGATGAAATGTCAAAAAATTTACAGCCAGGTTTTGCGGGTGGTAGGGCCTTGTGCAAGGTCCGTCCGGATAGCTACCACCATCTTACTCGCTAATCCTGCCGCTAAGCAGCAGTGCTTGCACTGCTGTGTTCCGGTGTGGAGAGTAAAACAGCCGGGGAAATTACGGGCACAAGAGGCATTTCATTTTAGCCCTCTAGGTTGGCAACGCATCTGCAATCCCTCCGGGGTGTCTATGGGCAGTGGTGATCGCTTACCATCAGGTGACCCACTTGCTCGTTTGCCTTCCTATTCACATAAAAAAAAAGCCATGAGGAGTCAAGGCAGTAGTGTCAAATTAACTTCAGTCTCTAAACGACATTGGAAACTAAAAGCGTAAAAATAAGTATAAAAATCAAGAATTCTTAATTCATTTGATATTACTTAACTTTAGTCGTTCTTAAGAGTCTTAGGGCCTGTTTCAGCACTCTCTGTTAAGTCCCAGTTATATAAAGTGTCAGTTATCTACATTGTCTTACGATAAACAACTAGACTCCCAATCGCAAACAAAAGTGCCTCAAGAAACGTCTGAGCGGCGTTGTCCATATATTGTATGTGTCAACACATCAACTTACACAGATAACATTAACATATTCGTTCAAATTAACGCCTTATTTCGTGGCAGTAATGTTCAATGTCAGTTGCATACGATCGTGAGAAGTAATAACACGCCGCCACGCGCTGGAAACCTGTCTGTCTCTTGTTCTCATGCATTTGAGATTACGGTGCGAAAGAGACATGTAACATTGTTATCGAAGCGCGGTCGAAACACGACTGAACCAAAATTATTATTAATTATTATTTTTAATTATTATTATTTTTTCTTTAATTTCATTGTAATATAATGTATAGATGACATGACATACTAGACTAACATAATCATAAATTTCGATGTACTAACAAACTATGGACCATCAATGTTGTCTGAAATAAACGATTTTTTTTTTTTTTTTTTTTTAAACTCTGCACAATAGCCGTGCCGTGCAGACTTTTGCTTCCGACAGTTTTTGAGCGTGATTGGAAGTCTAGTTGTTTATTGTACGTCAATGGTTATTTATGATGACATCTCTGTCTATCATGCAACTCACGCTTAACCGTTTACTAAACGTACTTAGCTTACTGAGAGGATAAAAGCTCAAACTCAATAATTAATTACTATGTCTTAAGGTAGAAGGGGTGAAAAAAAGATTTTATTTCTGTTCGAGTGGCAACCCTGCGGCGCGTCACCCGCTCGGCTGCGCACGCGTTCAGCGCGTGATCGATGCGGCTGTTCAAAAGCTGCGATTAGTCCTCCAACGGCTTTATTCGAGACGAAGATTTATGCTCATTTTGATAAATTGAGACAGTAAAAACCATATAAGTCTTGATTATGGATTATAAAATACGAGAACTTATTCATTTTTAGCTACGTGTGTTTAAATAAGTTCTTGCTAAAAAATACATTTTTATTAAAAGACCGTTATCCACGGCTTCGCCCCCATACCGGTTTTTTTCTCAAAATATTGTTACATTAAAAACTTTCGCCTTACAATAACGAAAGCCAGGGCCGTCTTTAAACTATTTGAGGCCCTGGGCACATTAGGATCATGGGGCCCCTATGACCTAAATATCGGTTATCATTTGGTAATCTGGCAGGAACTAGGGGGCCCCATTCGATCGCGGGGCCCTGGGCACGTGCCCATAGTGCCCAGTGGAGAAGAGGGGCCTGACGAAAGCGACAAAAATATAATTACCAAAATCGGTCCAATCGCGCGTGATGCCGTGACCAAAGGTAATAGGTCATTTTTACACATAGATTTTTGTTGACTGTACTTTTTGCTGATTTTACTTGCGATGGCATCCATCCTTCGATAGGTGTAACCGCAGATCACAAAAAGAATCCGTTAATTTCTATGGTTTCACCAAATTTCATGGTAATCCACCACTAGAACTAAACTAATCTGACTAATATGGATGTTTGTTTGTTACTCAATCACGCCAGAACGGCCCAACGAATCTGTATGAAATTCGGCACATAGATAGAGAAAAGTCTGAAATAGCACATAGGCTAATTTTTATCCCGGAAAACTCCCGCGGGATAGCGATAAACGAATTCTTTGCAGACGAAGTCGCGAGCAACATCTAATCTAATCTAACTAATATTATAAATGCGAAAGTATGGATGGATGGATAGATGGATGGATAGATGGATGGATGGATGGATGGATGGATGGATGGATGGATGGATGGATGGATGGATGGATGGCTGGATGGATGGATGGATGGATAGATGGATGGATAGATGGATGGATGGATGGATGGGTGGATGTTTGTTTGTTACTCAATCACGCCAGAACGGCCCAACGAATCTGTATGAAATTCGGCACATAGATAGAGAAAAGTCTGAAATAGCACATAGGCTATTTTTTATCCCGGAAAATTGCGTAGTTCTCGGGGGATAGCGATAAACGAATTCTTTGCAGACGAAGTCGCGGGCAACATCTAATCTTAAATATATCCCGCAATATTTCGGCAGTTTCCAAACTCAAAATGACTCTTAAGATCTTTCGTCACGGAATTTCATATCATATTTTTTTTGATCGATGTTTTGCTGCGGAATTTATGTACGAGTATATAATGTTACGAGTAGCTCACCGACATGTTTTCTCTTGTTTATTTTTTTATTGTATTCTGTTTGTTTATTCTGTTGTTAAAAATAATAATAATATTACATCAACAAAGCTCACTAACATAATTACCTATATCATAAGGCATGCTTTCTCAAGAAGTGAAATGTATATTTCTTTTGAGATTAATAAAGTTTCTTTAACTCGATATTTTTCTTGGAACGGAATCACAACTTGACTCATTACACGAAGTCACATGAATTAAAAGGAGAGCTTTAGGGTGCGACCAAACCGCCGCGTTTACGCAGTGACGTGTCGTAGGCGTCTCGTTTTTTCACCGTTTCTTCTTCTTCGTTGCGTTTCCGTAACGTCACCGTTTTTTAAGCGGAGGTGTGGTCGCACCCTTACTTTGCCCACCCCGCGAAATAGCGCGAAATAGTAAGACACTCTCTCAAACTTGTTTAATATTATCTAAGTAGTTCAATGCATGCTTTTAAAGAATCCGGTGGTGATGGTTTTAATTGTGTATTGGAGACTGCATGAACATAAAATATCCAACAAGACAAACAAACAAATATCTTGGGCCAATTGACACCAATTGACCTAGCCCCAAACTAAGCAAAGCTTGTAATATGGGTATATGATCACTATTTATAACAACTGATAAACATACTTTATATAGATAAATACATACTTAAATACATATTGAACATCCAAGACTCGAGAACAAACATTCGTATTTTCATACAAATATCTGCCCCGACCGGGGATCGAACCCGGGACCTCGAGCTTCTCGGGGTTCTCTAACCACTAGGCCATTAGGACCCTGAAGAGTGTGGCTGTTTGCATGACTTGACCTCACTCTGCGGAATAACAAAGTTTTTTTTTTTTTTTTTTTTTTATGATATAAGGGGCAAACGAGTAAAGCTAATCATTTATTTTATCACTAGCTGTTGCCAGCGACTTCGTCTGCAAAGAATTCGTTTATCGCTATCCCGCGGGACTACGCAATTTTCCGGGATAAAAAGTAGCCTATGTGCTATTCCAGACTATTCTCTATCTATGTGCCAAATTTCATCCAGATCCGTTGGGCCGTTCTGGCGTGATTGAGTAACAAACAAACAAACATCCATCCATCCATCCATCCATCCATCCATACTTTCGCATTTATAATATTAGTTAGATGTACGGTCGCACAAATATGTGGTCTACCACATTATCCAACTTCCTATCAAATGAAAATGTCGCTAAAGTCGAACTTTCAAGTTGACAGCCTGTCTTGTCGACATTATATATTGAGACGTGCAAAGGAATTTTAACCTTAGGGTGGTAGACCACATATTTGGCTGATGGTACCCCTCCTATCGCCTAAATCTATACGGAGGCACACGCTGTAACAAGGAGCAAGGGGAGATAGTGAGATGATACTGACCGTTCAATCCCAGTGAGGCGCGGGTGCCGGTACTTCTTGGAGAACAGCAGGCCGCCGCCCCAAGCCGCCTGCAACCAAACCAGCTCATCATACAATCAGCCAGACTTGGGGCCTTACCATGACGTCCTAATTCCGACTCAGTTCAAGTTTTAGCTGTCACTTTTAGTACGAATCTGACAGCAATTTAACCTAAACTGAATCGCACTAAGACGTCAAGGTAAGGCCCTAGAAGACGTCTACTGCAGGAATTCCTTTACTTATTTATTACGCAGCTATCACAGACCAGATTTTCTTTTTTCCTTTCTCTCCCTTCCAAAGAGAGAGGTCAAAGATATTGCTCAGTTATTGCCTGCTGCAAAGTTTTTCTATAGTACCTACCACTCGTAACTTTCATTCCACCCTCACTACTTCTACAGTTGGCAGCCCACGACCGTTCGTTTTTCGCGGAACTTCTTACCATGCACGGTTAAACTTTGGAATCAGAGCGGCACCAATTTACGACTTAGACTTTAAAAATCGACCCTGCTCTTTTCTTGGTACCCACCTGAAGCAGAGATGACGAGATGACCCTGGGGCCTTACCACGACGTCCTAATTCCGACTCAGTTCAAGTTTTAGCTGTCATATTTAGTATGTATCTGATAGCGAGCGAAACTAAACTGAATCGCACTAAGACGTCATGGTAAGGCTCCTAGACGAGGAACTGACCGTGGTCGGATATAGCTCTAGATAGGGACGATGAGGACGTCGAGAAAAGGCCGACACAAATAGTCTAATATATTAAAAAAAACTTCTCTTAGAAGACCGGCAACGCACCCTTAACGCTCCTATATTATGAGTGTCTGGGTGACCCGCATGCTCGTTGCCGTATCGTATACAAAAAAGCCTGACTCACATCAACGTGCATCCACATGTTGTATTTCTGGCAGATGTCTGCGATGTCGATGAGCGGGTCGAACGCCCCAAGCACGGTCGTGCCCGACGTCGCGTTCACGAAGAAGGGCACCTGGCGGACGAGAGAGAACAATAAACAAACAATAATCAACATCTCCAGCTTATATACTTCCCACTGCTGAGCACAGACCTTCTTTCAGAAAGAGAGAGCTTGGGCTATAGTTCCCGCGCGGGCCCAGTGCCGATGGGAACTTAATTGAATTGCTTCGCTGGTTTCTTTACATGTTTCTTCACCAAAAGGCTCATTCAACTGCGACGAAGTATTGCGAGCTCGTTAAAGGTAATAGTGGTATATATTAATATTATAAATGCGAAAGTATGGATGGATGGATGGATGGATGGATGGATGTTTGTTTGTTTGTTACTCAATCACGCCAGAACGGCCCAACGGATCTGTATGAAATTCGGCACATAGATAGAGAAAAGTCTGGAATAGCACATAGGCTACTTTTTATCCCGGAAAATTGCATAGTTCCCGCGGGATAGCGATAAACGAATTCTTTGCAGACGAAGTCGCTGGCAACAGCTAGTGAATAAATAAATGCGAAAATTTGTGACGATGTGACGATGTGAGTAAGTGAGTGTGTATGTTTGTTCCTTCTTCACGCCGAAACCATTGGACGGATTTGGATAAAATTTGGAACGAAGATAGCTGGTACTCTAGATTGAAACATAGGCTACTTTTTATCCCGGAAAATTGCATAGTTCCCGAGGGACAGCGATAAAGATGTCAATTGCTAATTCTACGCGGACAAAGTCGCGGGCAGAAGCTAGTAGTGGTATATATCCCGTTGATAAACAATTTATAGAAACTACAATACAAAATGAACTGTTTATAAAGTTCTTAACTCGATCAGCACCGCGATGCAGTAGTCCGTGCAGAGCACACACACACGCGCACCCTCCTAGCGGCACCATACTTACGTCACCGCGGTCCTTGTGGTAGCCGCTCCAGCTCATGCGGGATCATGCGCCCGCGCTCGGCGCTCGGCACCGCGATGCAGTAGTCCGTGCCGAGCACACACACACGCACCGCACTAGTAGGCTAGTGGCGCTGTACTCACGTCGCCGCGGTCCTTGTGGTAGCGCACGAGCCGCTCCAGCTCCTGCGGGATCATGCGCCCGCGCTCGTCGCTGGGCACTGCGATGCAGTAGTCCGTGCCGAGCCCGCAGACAGAGGCGCACGACTTGACAGAGTAGTGGCACTGCGGGAAAAAGGCTGTCAACTCGCGCCCTGACTATTAAGCGTTATCTATAAGTATCTAAGTGCAGACATACCCCTATATTATTATAAATGCTCTGTAAGCTTCTGCTACCTTAACAATCGTTTGTCCTTATCTGTGAAAGGTAAGTGTCAAAGTGACAGATAAGGACAAACGATTACTAAGTTAGCAGAAGCCTATAAAGCGTTTACGAATAAGGGGGGTAGTGAATATTCCTTTTCCATGGCGAAGACACGATTACTTCCGAATGATGCCGACGTGCGTATGAATCTCACTGAAGTAACATGACAGATACCATACAAATAGGAACATTTCCGAGATAATACGATGGGAAACGATTTTGCCGACATCTGTACTAAAATTGTAAAGAGATTTAAAACATTTGTATTTCGGTTTGTGATGAATAATAAACTGAAAACTTCAGTGGCCCGTTTCTTGAAATTACAAATTACAATTTTACAAGCCTCAACTTGCAACATTGGTTAAATTCTGAGCACTGATTGGTTGATTGGGCCAATGTTGCCAATTTAGACTTGAAAATTTGTAACTTGCAGTTTCGTGAAACTAGAATGCAACATTATCCCTGCTGTGGACATTTAGGTTTTTGGTTGGGTTTGGCCAGTGTAGGCTATCAGCTACTGACCTGGTCGGAGGTGAACATGACGAGGTGTCCAGAGATGCTGGTGAGGCCCTTTTCCTTGTACTGTGGGAACTTATGGTGTCGCGCCGCCAGGAATGCGTACAGGTTGGAGACAGAGCCACCTGGGAGAGGAAGAGAATCGAGTAAGTTAGACCAACTCAAAGGTGTCCGATGGTGTGGATCAAAATTAGCAACGGGCAGTCCAAATGACTCGCAAAACAGACTGGTGGAAGGGTTCTGAGTGATCACCGCGAACCGGATGACCATTATCGGTCTTCTTCCGGCTGGGCCGGATTTCACTTCACGATTATCGTATTGTCACCGGACTTACGTAAGTGTGCCAAATTTTACGTCAATGCTACCACTGGAAGGGTCAAAATTCACTTCCAAGATTTGATTACAGACACCGAGATATAAGCACGTATACCTTAGTAGACAGGGTAGACAGGGCGTAAGCAACAAGACGTAAATGCCACGTTTAGCATTGCACACCCGTAGGCTTATTGTCTAACTCGCTCGCAATCGCCATCGTGTTCATTTTGACAATTGACAGTTCATATATGGGTCGACAATTGGCATCGGAATCAGCTAGCTGTCACATTTATACAAGAACTGTCAAAATGAACACGATGACGATTGCGAGCGAGTTAGACAATAAGCCTAGAATAGGTGTAAATTATAGCCTGTAACAATGGTAACTCCAGTAATCTCACCAGGTGCCAAGATAGAGTCCCCCTGGCTCCATCCGATCATGGAGCGCATCTTCTCCAGCACCACGTTCTCCATGAGGATGAAGACTGGCGCGATCTCGTACGTGAACATGTTGGTGTTGGCGGCGGCAGTGAGCCACTCGCCGGCGAGGGAGATGATGTCGAGCCCGCAGGACAGCTGGTTGAAGAAGTGCGGGTGCCCTGGAAGACGAGGAAACTTTGTAGGGCAGGTGAGCCGGCTCTGGCCACTACAAGACCAGAGATTTGTAAAGTTGTCTATACCTTTTTAGGGTTCCGTACCTCAAAAGGAAAAACGGAACCCTTATAGGATCACTTTGTTGTCCGTCCGTCCGTCTGTCAAGACCCTTTTTCTCAGGAACGCGTGGAGGTATGAAGCTGAAATTTATATCAAATACTCAAGTCTACTGCCTCTTAGAGCTGTGAAAAAATCAAACTTCTAAGCCAACGCAATCAAAAGGTACAGCCGTTTATGCCGCAAATTTCCGCAACTCTCAAAGGAATCAAAACCTACAGGGTACTTCCCGTGAACGCAGAATCTTGGAATTTGGTATGAAGGTAGGTCTTATAGCACAGATTAAGAAATAATTGCGAAAACCGTAAATATGTATGTATGTCTGTATATCCATCATCCATCTCCAGCTTATATACGTCCCACTGCTGGACACAGGCCTCCTCTCAGAATGAGAGGGCTTGGGCTATAGTTCCCACGCAGGCTCAGTGCGGATTGGGAACTTCACACACACCATTGAATTGCTTCGCAGTTGTCTGTATATATCAGTGACCAATATAAAGTGACCCCACACTGCGTACATTTTGCTCTGGAGCAAGGCTCTGCTTACACTGGTTTATTGATATTTCTAGATAATGGTACGAAACCTCGGTGCGCGAGTCCAACTCGTACTTTTGCCTGTTTTTTTTAACGGAGACGATATCTAAGTCATCACGTTATCACGTGGTTGCCTAGGGGTATGTGGGACTCCCTCCCGACGGGGTATACCAAAACTAAAAACTCTCCGGTGCTGCCTCAATCCGGTGTGATGGGGACGCACTGGGATGCCTCTAGGATTTCACCACAAACTTCTTTTTTGTGAAGTTTGTTTATACTTGTACATTTACTTATGTACATTTCTAAAACGTGACTTAAACTTAAAAGAAAATAATTAAAGCGTCATTAATGAATGTATTAACTGTTAAAACGCCCAATAAACTAACTAAAATGGTCTCATCATAATGTTTCCTCCCACAAACAATTTTTTTCTTTATCATCCCAAATAAAATAGATTAACCTACGTGTACTTATCGTCCTAAACAGTTCATCCCCTCGCAATCCTCCTTCCATTTCCTAGAACTCAAACAACATTTTACGGATATCGTTCTGTTGTTTTTGTCCGTTAAACTATCCGTCACGTGACTTCCGGCGGGCAATGGCGCGCGGTATTTGCTTCCGGTGCGAGCGAGAGGGCTTCCGGTGCGAGCGAGAGGGCTTCCGGTGCGAGCGAGAGGTCGACCGCGAAATTGCAATGCAATTTTTTGGAATTGAAGAGCGATACAGCCAGCGAACAATACAAACATGTCTTAAAATTGTGTCAGACCATTTCAGCAGGGGCCTAAGTAGGTTAAATGAGTGGGTAGCCGTTACTCATATAAACATTACATAACATCACCGACCTTAAGTCATATTAGTTTATTTTAATTACAGCACTAACATCCTTGTCCATTAGTTCATGGAATCGCAGTCGCCCGTACCTCTCGCGAGGACTGCGATTTGTTCCTTATCGTACAAAAAAAAAAAAGCCGTTAGGTTGGTCGAATTATTGCTTGGCCTAATGTAATGTTTCATCGAATGATCGTTTGGTTTAAAAAAATTCAGCTAAAATTGAAAATATTTCAGAAATTATTAAACACAGGCTTCGTAGAACTTGTAGAGGTTGGGTTAGGTTAGGTTTCCAGCCTATATTCGTCCTACTACTGGCCACAGGCCTTCTCTCAGAACGAGAGCGCTTGGGCTATTCCCACGCGGGCCCAGTCTATGATATACTATATAAAACTGAGGTACATACGTCATAGGCGATCTCCCCGTGGCAAGCGAAAAGTAAGGTAATTGCCTGACTTGTGTTTAGTCGCTGTCGGCGCGCGCAGAGGTCCATATATGTCAAGTAACGGCAATAACGTTGCCATGTCCGAAAGGAATTTTGTTCAGCTATAACGCGTCTATTAGTAATATGTCATTGGGCCCAGTGCGGGTTGGGAACTACACACACACCATTGAATTACTTCTCAGATGTGTGCAGGTTTCCTCACGATGGTTTCCTTCACCAAAAAGCTCATGGTAAATTTCAAATGTAATTTCGCACATAAATTCCGAGAAACTCAGAGCTATTTGAACCCACGCACGACCCTCTGCCTGAGAGGCCAGAGGTCAACTAGGCGTGCAGCAACATGACGTCATAACATAATACATATATCTCCGCAATGTTTCGATTACATATGTCTATGTGAAAAAGGAAAGAATAGTACTACTGAATTTTTTGCACAATGAGTAATGCATACTCTCAACTGCATTACCTGGTGGCTAGTAAACAAGACTGCCTATGGATATCCTTCGGAGCGTCACAGACGCATTGCCAGCTGAAATTCGATTTTCGAAGTTCATGTAGCGCCATTCCGCTCACACTAATAGGCATTAATTTGAGAGTGAGAGGGATGGCATAATACGAACTTCAAAAATCGAATAAGGTTAAGGTTAAACATCTCATGCCTCAATAATTTCACCAGCTGCCCTACTCTCCCACACACAGCAGCGCAAGTACTGTCACAGGATTAGCGAGTACCTAAGGTGACGGTAGAGATCCGAACGGACGCTATAAGGTTCTTCCTACCGCCCACGAAAGAATTTTTTAATCAACTGATTTTTAGGAGAAATCAAGGATCAAGAAGAGCCCCACGTCCACCCACTGCTGGATAAATATCTCTTCTTTCTGAAGCCCCTTTCAGCCCACTTCTAGAAATCATTTAGCGGGTCAAAAGAACACAGATCTAGAAATGGTCACACAAAGACAATCATTATAATCTTGCCCAGCTTTGGGAATTGGGATACAGGTCCCCTACAGCTGATAAAAACGTTATATCTCATTTTTTATTTCATCTAAAATCATAATCCCAACCATATACTCGTACTTTATTTTACTTGACGTGGAGTATGGGAGGCGTTAAAAGATAATCCTTATGCGATCCTTATCGTGAAGCCCGTCATAAAAATTGATTTACACCATAAAATACCCATCAGGGGCAGACGGTGCATGATAAAAAACCCTGTAATGTCCCGGCCGTGAATAAAAACGACCATCGACCCGTTCATCAAAATCTGTGCTCATTGCGCGCTCGGGTTTCCTCCAGCACATCGGTGAACTAACAAAACCAGCAACGTACGTGAATTAGAAAATGACTCGCCGCGTCGTCGGTCGAGCGAAGTAGAGGCGCAATGGCGCTCCCGCCAAAACGACCAATATGGCGGACAAGATGGCTGCCGAAGCGGGTAATGGGTAATGACGGATCAAGCCGGGATTTCAGTTGAGATGTTGTTATGGAATATTATCTTGTAATACTAATGCAAAAGCACTGATAATCTTAGTTACAGACGTAGTAAATAATCCTTTCCTATCGTGAACACACGGTTACTTCCGGATGATGCCGACGTGTCTATGAGTTTGACTGAAGCATGACAAATATGTACCATACAAATACGAACATTTCCGAGATAATACTATTAGAAAAGATTTGGCACGACATCTCTATAATCTACCAAGAAACTCCGTTGCCGACCTTATGTTCAATGTAATTTTGTATGTCATTATAGTATTATATAACGAAATAAAATGAAATTAATCATCATAATCTGTGGTACGGCTTAAAACATGACTATACTAGGACTATACTTATTTTACTATTTAATAATAATAATAATATAATTCTTTAATCAGACAACAATAAGGTCCATTATTTATGGCCTATTTTTTTTATTAAGTTTATTTTCTAGCGCCTTCAAAAAAAAGGAGGAAGTTTCTCAATTCGGTTGTATTTTAACTAAACGCATCTTAATCGCCCTAAAATAGTAAAACGAGTGCAAATTGTGAAAGTTTACATCAGTTATAGGATATCTCTCTACCTACAGGTACCAAAAAATCGTCTTGCTCGTACATTTCTTTACCCTAACACCATTTCTCTCGTAAACTTTTTAATCCCCTCCAAACTATTTAAATTGAAAATACCAACAGGCATTTTTTAATCAGGGCAACCCCAGATTCCTGTGCATGCGGGCCCCTCAGTGTTGCCCTCCGCAATACAGATTAAACACGGCTGGCAACACCTGACCTGTATTAAAAGAGGGGCCATCTGTTGGGGGATTATTCTGAGGAGGGAAAATGGTTTTATTAGCTTTTGGATGTCATAGACGTGTAGTGGTAGTTTGGATTGCAAAAAATATTCTCTATATTATTTGTATTCTGTAGGTATTTTATTTCAAGACTGTACTGTAAAATAAATGAAAAAGACTGCATACGCAGCTGGGTGACACTAATCCCGGCTGAATGTCAGTGTATTTTTTTTTTATTCGCGCCGCAAACAGCCTCAATTTACTAGCGGCCAGTATTATATTAAGTACTAACTTCTGAACTACTATTATTTATTCTGTGCTTTTCATCGCGACTTCGTCCACGTAGAATTAGACTAAAGAATGTAATTATTATGCACTAGCTTCTGCCCGCGACTTCGTCTGCGTAGAATTAGCAATTGACATGTTTATCGCTATCCCTCGGGAACTGTGCAATTTTCCGGGATAAAAAGTAGCCTATGTTTCAATCTAGGGTAACAGCTATCTTCGTTCAAAAATTTATCCAAATCCGTCCAGTCGTTTTAGCGTGAAGAAGGAACAAACATACACACTCACTCACATCATCACATCGTCACAAACTTACGCATTTATAATCTTAGTAGGATAATAAACCTTCGTCTTGAATCACTCTATCTATCTAAAAAAACGCATCAAAATTCGTTGCGTAATTTTAAGATCTAAGTCTATATAGGGACAGACAGACAGCGGAAAGAGACTATTAAATGCTAAGTATGTAGTGATGACAGAAAATACTTTTTCACAAGATTAATTCTGACGTCTCTAACCAAAATAGCTTCAATAATTAATTCAATTAAGTGGTGAATTATTACGCAGAACTAGCAAAATAGTTTTCTAATAATTATCTTTATTATATTTTTAAAAAATCAATAAGCACATATCATAAAATATTTTTTTATGCAATCCCAATCACCGAAACAGGTCGCAATTATTATTATTATATTATTATTGAGGTATAGGTGCCTTTGTCTGACACATGCTGAGCGGCAACCTTTTTGGTGTGTGTTTTCATTTTATGGTTATTTTTGTACGGTTTTTGTTTTTATATTGCACCCAATAAACCTTTTTCTTTCTTTCTTTCAATTATCAATCCAATGACAGAAAGAAAAGAAACTTCCAGAAGTAAAACGTATCTTTAATCCTTGCTTAATTACTCGGAGCCTCACTCCCCTCCGTCGGAACTTAGTAAAAAAGTGTCAAATGATGTAGTAAAGTGTCCCAGGGGCGGACTTATCCCCTGAGGCGGTTTATCTCGCCGCACATGCGAGTAAACAGAATTAAATCAAACTCGGTTTACGAATTTAAATTAGCTAGGGGAGTGAACGTTGAATATTTTTGATTGATTGTGTCTGTGGTCACAATGGATGTGATCGATCTAAGATACGTCTATGATCTACGGCGGCAGGAGTGAAATCTCAGCTATCGTTTATTCAAACCGTTTCATTTATTCGCTACCATCATCTTACTCGCTAATCCTGCCGCTAAGCAGCAGTGCTTGCACTGCTGTTCCGGTGTGGAGAGTAAGACAGCCGGGGAAATTACGGGCACAAGAGGCATTTCATCTAAGTCCTCTAGGTTGGCAACGCATCTGCAATCCCTCCGGGGTTGTGGGAGTCTATGGGCAGTGGTGATCGCTTACCATTAGGTGACCCACTTGCTCGTTTGCCTTCCTATTCACATAAAAAAAAAAACCTACAGCTAACAATTGCAAGAAAAGTCCTGCGAGTACATCGTCACAAACTTTCGCATTTGTAATATTAGTAGGATTTATTTAACAGGCTGCCGCAAAGTAACGCCTGATACAATAACTAGCCGAAGCAAGCCTGTCTACTATCCCCAACTAAACTAACTAAAAAGACATTGTGTGTTTAAACTAATTACAGCGAGGGCGTGATAATGATATTTTGAGGTTATGATTTCTCGCCACGCGTCGGCGCCAATCAGCCGCCATTGTGGTTCAGAAGTGGGATCGTGCTCGTGTTTATTGAGTTTTGGTGCACGTGTTTCGGGCTTCCGTTGGGTGTCGGCGTTAGAAGGACGGTAAATATACTTTTTTTAAACAGATTTTGTATAGAATTGGATTACTTTGAGGGATTGAAATAAATCTGATGAGCTTCGTATTACTTTTCTGTTTTCAACGAGATTAGATAAAGTTGGCTCGATAGAATTTACTAAAGTTACCTCATATTTAAACTGAAAATAGTTAAGTACTTAACTTACTGTTTTTTTTATCTAAATAAGAAAGAAAACGTAACGTTTTGCTATTTTTATTAATTTGACTCGTTTCTTTGATGATTACTTGATTGGTGGTTTTTTCCAGAATCGTTTCGTTTCTTTCATTTACTGTTGTGTTAAGAATGGCGCTGCTCAAGGTCATTTGTATGCAAAAAATGATGTGGGCTTGTCTGTTTCTCTGTCGGTTTTCTATAAAAACTTGTCAGACTTTCACAAAACCTATTTACAATGTGATTTGGTACGTACTCGTCTTTTAATGCCACAAAAAAACTATATTTGACCGTAATTCACAACCAAACAACCTATTCATGTCACCCCCCGGATTCGAACCCGCGTCGGACTCAAGCACAGTCTGTAAATATTGTCAAACCCTCGAGAGTATCTGGCAGATACAAAAGGGGCGCTATCTGGCGTGTTAGTGACACTATCTAAGAGATAACAGCTTGTAATAACCGGCAGCTAAAATGAGGGTCTTGCTTATTTTTGGGCTATATGACCATAAAAATCATATGGTATATACAGTGCTCAGTGGCTTAGGTAACATAATACCTAAAGGCCACGTGTAGCATAATACTCGGCGTATAGATGGAAAGGGGAATCAAAGTAGTGATGGGTTGCTAGTCGTATCGCCTATAACATGATTCCTAAGATTTCCGCCCATTCCTTCGATGAACTTTTACCATCTGCGCGGGAAAAGAAGCAACTGATACTTTCTATGTGTTTAGGGTTCCATACCTCAAAAGGAAAAAACGGAACCCTTATAGGATCACTTTGTTGTCCGTCCGACCGTCCATCCGTCCGTCCGTCCGTCTGTCAAGAACCTTTTTCTCAAGAACGCGTGTAGGTATCAAGCTGAAATTTATATCAAATACTCAAGTATACTGTCCCTTGAAGCTGTGAAAAAATCAAACTTCTAAGCCAACGCAATCAAAAGATACAGCTGTTTTCCGCAAATTTTCGAAACTCTCAAGGGAATCAAAACCTACAGGGTACTTCCCGTGAACGCAGAATCTTGAAATTTGGTATGAAGGTAGGTCTTATAGCACAGATTAAGGAATAATTGCGAAAACCATAAATATACTTAATAATTTGACATGTAAAATTTGTAATTTTATAAATAAATTAATATGAATATGAATATGAATATGTAGGTATGTATGTCTGTATATATCAGTGACCAATATAAAGTGACCCCACACTGCGTACATTTTGCGTTGGAGCAGGGCTCTGCTTACACGGTGTTTAGATATTTATAGATAATGTTACGGAACCCTTCTTGCGCGAGTCTGACTCGCACTTGGCCGGTTTTTTCTTTACTCTCAGACCAGGTTACCATGACGTCTTAATGCGGTTCAGTTTAGGTTCGCGCGCTGTCAGATTCATACTAAAAGTGACAGCTAAAACTTGAACTGAGTCGGAATTAGGACGTCATGGTAAGCCCCCAGTAGGCTTATTGTCTAACTCGCTCGCAATCATCATCGTGTTCATTTTGACAGTTCTTGTATGAATGTGACAGCTAGCTGATTCCGATGCCAATTGTCAGCCCATACATGAACTGTCAAAATAAGCACGATAGCGATTGCGAGCGAGTTAGACAATAACCCCCCAGCATGGAAGTCTTACCCCCTTATTCATAAACGCACTATAGGCCTCTGTTAACTTAGTAATCGTTTGTCCTTATCTGTCACTTTGACATTTATCTTTCACAGATAAGGACAAACGATTACTAACTTAGCTGAGGCCTATAGTGCGTTTATGAATAAGGGGGTAAATGTTTTAAATAAATTACAGTAGCCAAAAAAGCTTGTATTAAAAATGATTTTAAAAAGCCGATTCGTGCACGGTTTAAAAAAAGGCAAAATATAGAAGCTACTTGGCGCTACTTTCTACATTGTCAGCACCACACCCTCTATCTCCATTGTTACTCAGAACTGACATCTTTTTAATATTCTCTCAGCTAAATGATAAAGAATGAATTGCGGGCAAACTCCCCAAAGCTCTCCCTTGTCATTTATCTCTCTCTGATACGAAACATACGTTATGTTTGATTATGTTTTGCTGGCTTGATAATGAAGAAGATTTTTTATTCCACAGATATAACACAATAGACTTTGGGGTAGGAAGACGCGTTTTTTACGTCAACCGTTCAAACGACTAACAGCCGGGGAAATTACGGGTACAAGAGGCATTTCATCTAAGTCCTCTAGGTTGGCAACGCATCTGCAATCCCTCCGGGGTTGCGGGTGTCTATGGGCAGTGGTGATCGCTTACCATCAGGTGACCCACTTGCTCGTTTGCCTTCCTATTCACATAAAAAAAAAAACAAAAAAAAAATAGTAAGTAGTAATATAATTAACAAAAATGACTTAACGGATACCTAGCCACCTTTCCGATCGCCGCCCTGTCATAACCCAAGCCTCAGAGTGATCCCCCGTCCCTCCGTAATCCCCCGATTTGGCTGCTTCTTGTAAATCAATGGGGATTCTCAGCTTATCGTTATTTATTGTTTTATAGTTTTATTTTAGAACTAGCGACCCTACGGCTTAGCACGGTATATTATGCCTGTATTATATCTTACATTACATTACAAAATTGGGGACTCTTCTTTTCTTGTATGTGAAAAATAGTATTTTTGATCCTGGGACCCGATTTTTGAAAGCACATGTGTGAAAATACCACTCGACAGTGGTGAAAAATTGTGCTGAATTTGAAATACGAGTAGCTTAGAAGATACTTACGGCTCTCATTAATCATGTGGACTAGGCAAAAATTTGATTAGAGCCGTAGTTTTGAAGATATAAACAGATTTATACCACTTTCGAGTGATGTGCTTTCAAAAATCGGGGCCCAGAGCAAAATAAACAGATTTTTTTTTAAATCCCCGATTTTACGTTTTCGAAAAAAATGCGGTTGTCCATATGAAACACTAGCTGCTGCCCGCGACTTCGTCCGCCCAGAATTAGACTTTTAAGAACTGTTGTTGATGGTATATTCTGCAAGAATTATTTACGTTGCGACTCTAGGCAGCTACGACCTTTGACATATTTATCGCTATCCCACGGGAACTATGCAATTTTCCGGAATAGAAGTAGCCTGTTTAAATCTAGGGTACCAGCTATTTCCATTCAAAATTTGATCCTAATCCGTCCAGTCGTTGCAGCGTGAAGAAGGAACAAACATACACACTCACTCACATTGTCACATATTTTCGCATTTATAATACTAGCGCTGTTGCCCGCGAATTCGTCTGCAAAGAATTCGTTTATCGCTATCCCGCGGCAATTTTCCGGGATAAAAAGTAGCCTATGTGCTATTCCAGACTTTTCTCTATCTATGTGCCGAATTTCATCCAGATCCGCTGGGCCGTTCTGGCGTGATTGAGTAACAAACAAACATACATCCATCCATCCATCCATCCATCCATCCATCCATACTTTCGCATTTATAATATTAGTTAGATTAGTTAGACTAGCTGTTGCCCGCGAATTCGTCTGCAAAGAATTCGTTTATCGCTATCCCGCGGCAATTTTCCGGGATAAAAAGTAGCCTATGTGTTATTCCAGACTTTTCTCTATCTATGTGCCGAATTTCATCCAGATCCGTTGCGCCGTTCTGGCGTGATTGAGTAACAAACAAACATCCATCCACCCATCCATACATACTTTCGCATTTATAATATTAGTTAGATTAGATTAGATTAGAAGTTAGATTAGTTAGATTTATACTCTATTTATTTTAGCTAGATACTAAAATGACATTACCTGTGTTGCCTGTTTTTTGCAATTAAAAAATAGTGATGTGCCACCACTACCGAAAGATAACGATAAATTTAATTTAATTTTGTATAGATTTTTGTATGTATAAGCTAGTGTAATAAACTAATAAACCTTTAAATTTGCTTGATTATGATACAATCGTATTTTTTTTCTTAAAATATAACATGACCAAATCTTTTGTATTCAGACCACAAACATTGTCGATGGTTTCGAGTACACCACTAAACAATAAAAGCTGGTATCATTATTATTGCAATTGTCAATTTAGTATCTAGCTAAAATAAATAGAGTATGTAGGATTTGGAAAATTGGGAATTGTATTTTCTGCGAATAGACAGGATGCCACATGTATTGCATGTGTTATTATCGTCTTTTATCCGCGAGATTAAACCGAGACGTGCAATTAAATGCATCTAATTGCAGTCATTGTGCCTCCCCTCAAACAATTCAATTATCCGCACAAACGGTGCGGAATCGAGCCTCGTCCGGGACTGTTTCTTTTTGATGCAGGAAAATGTGGGAACTGGGCATTTGAGAGAGAGAGAGCGAGCAATATTTATTTACACACATTCAATACATTTACATTTAAAATATGAAAAAGATACAATATACTCATGGATAGTACCGAGGGGTAGTGGAGTGTGTGTGTGCGTTGGGAGGGGAAGGCCTAGGCGGACGTTCCATGATCAAATTGGGGACGTTTTGGAAAAAGGCCTGCTAGCTTATTACGTAACTCGCTCGCAATCGCCATCGTGTTCATTTTGACAGTTCTTGTATGAATGTGACAGCTAGCTGATTCCGATGCTAATTGTCAGCCCATACATGAACTGTCAAAATGAAGACGATGGTGATCGCGAGCGAGTTACGTAATAAGCCTACAGGTCAAGAGTACCCGAAACCGACGAGCTTGTATGAAGAGATTGATGAATGTGGATGAAGCGAAAGAGGTATGTCGGATCGTAGCGAGTGGAACAAAGTATATAGCTTCTGCCTACCAAGAGGCGTGACGGTATGCATGTATGTATACATAAATCACGTCTTTATCCCTTATGGGGTAGACAGAACCTAAGGTAACACGACCTAAAAGCCACCTTTAGCATGATTGTGGGAGTATAGGTGGAAAGAGGAATCAAAATAGTGATGAGTTGCTAGCCGCACCGCCTATAACATGATTTCTAAGATTTTCGCCCATTCTTTGGATTGTAAAAACTTTTTACAAAGAAAAAAAGAAGAGAAAGCATGGAAGAGTGTGAGGGTCTAGAATATTGTTTGTTTCTGTCAGATCCATACAAAACGCTGTACACATTAGAATTGAAAGATTCCTCCGTCTGAACAACCACCAAACCCGCACACTGCACCCTTCCAGCCAACAATCACTCTTATTCCTGCGCCATAAGATGCAACATCACTACAAGATGTTCAACATAGGACCCTGCAGCGCTAGCTATACTACATTCAGGATAGACTTATACAGTGAAAAATGGTTCTTTTTAGTAGTTTTTTTTAAAATGACATTCGATAATTAACATTCCCGAGTATGAGTCGCCAAACCGAGTACTAAATCAAATATCGAATATTAAAACAGATTCGCCCAATTTATCAATTTATCATTATAATCTTGCTTTTGTTCATTATTTAATATTATCGTAAACAAAAGGTTATAGTTAAGAAATGGAAAGTTTAACTCCCTTCGATGATTAGGTGTCTTTACTGTCACTGTACCATCAGCCAAATATGTGGTCTACCATCCTAAGGTTGAAATTCATTTGCGCGTCACAATATATAACGTCGATAAGACAGGCTGTCAACTTGAAAGTTCGACTTTAGCGACATTTTCATTTGATAGGAAGTTGGATGAAAAGTGGTAGACCACTTATTTGGGCGACCGTACATGATTTATGTATGTACAGTGAAAACTGGTTACGTGGGACCTGGATAGGTGAGAAACCTCCATAGCTGGAACTCATGCTGTGGTCCCGGCACCTTGGCACTGAATAACTTCTGTTAGTGGGACAATAAAACCTCTACATCTGGAATTCATTCTTTGTATGGATCCTAGAGTCTAATGTTATCCTGAATGGAGTATCAAAAAGGGGGCATTTCCTTCGCAATTCTCAATATTGTGACGTAGTGTGTACACTTTAGGGTGCAACTGCAAACGGTGTATACTACATAGGACTTTGTGGCAGCGTGTCATGAAAGGCGCAATTTTCCGTGGCACCGGGCAGGCATGTGCTCGACCAAGCGGAGTTATCGTTTGTTTGGATGTGATGGATTGATCTCAGAGATGAGAGTATGTTTTTGACGGATGGCGTGGTGGTTAGAGACGAGTATGGAGGTCCCGGGTTCGATTTATTTTAACTATAGACCTGTGGCGACTGCCTTATTTTTGTATATAATATTGTAAATAGTATTAAGTAAGTTTTCTTTTGACTTCCGATTCCGGTTTCAGTGAAACGGGGAGTTTGACAAAACTCGCGCATGCGTGCGCTCTCTTCTTATCAGGCTTTGCGCGTAGCTGTGTTTAATGTCGCTCCGTCTGAATGTAATTATATGTATATACTTTGTGTAAATACACAATACAATAAAAATAGTCTTTATTGAACACCACAAATCAGTACAAAACAATAAGAAACAAAGAACAAAGTATACAATAGGCGGTCTTATCGCTTAATAGCGAACTCTACCAGACAACCTTTAAGACAGAGAAATAAGTTGGAAACAGTTTAAGTAGGTGGCGGAAACAAATAGACAGGAGAAATGCAGGGATAATAAAACAATACTTACATAAATATAATACATAGCTAAATAAATAAAATAATACATACATACATACACACATAACATAATTGTATAATAAATACTTAAGATAAAATAAATATGAAAATGTAACAACGAAAAGTATAAGAAGGCCATATAACAGAAAAGGAATTGATCAGAAGCAGAAAGAAAAGAAAATAAATAAATAAATTGTGTATATAGTGAAGTGTGTGATTTTTAATCATCTACACAACGATTCCTATAGACCGCCCGCTTTAAATGAGTCCTCGCCCGCGCGGCACAGGGACGTTCTATGGTTAGGCATTCTATGCTTTTTCTTTGCTCCCAGACTAGCATGGAAGTTTACGGTATATCTACACCTCAAATTTAGTAGGTACTTTATTACTTAAGGGTGCGACCACACCGCTGCATAAAAAAACCGGCCAAGTGCGAGTCGGACTCGCGCACCGAGGGTTCCGTATCATTATCTATAAATATCTAATAACCAGTGTAAGCAGAGCCCTGCTCCAAAGCAAAATGTACGCAGTGTGGGGTCACTTTATATTGGTCACTGATATATACAGACATACATACATATTTACGGTTTTCGCAATTATTCCTTAATCTGTGCTATAAGACCTACCTTCATACTAAATTTCAAGATTCTGCGTTCACGGGAAGTACCCTGTAGGTTTTAATTTAATTCCCTTGAGAGTTGCGGAAATTTGCGGTATAAACGGCTGTATCTTTTGATTGCGTTGGCTTAGAAGTTTTATTTTTTCACAGCTCCAAGGGGCAGTGGACCTGAGTATTTGATATAAATTTCAGCTTGATACCTCCACGCGTTCCTGAGAAAAAGGGTCTTGACACTCTTGACAGACGGACGGACGGACAACAAAGTGATCCTGTAAGGGTTCCGTTTATTCCTTTTGAGGTACGGAACCCTAAAAACGGTGACGGTACGGAATCGCAACAAAATGTATGAAGAAACGCTGAGAAAACGTGACGCCTACGACACGTCACTGCGTATACGCGGCGGTTGGGTCGCACCCTAACTCGGGGAAATTGGAATCCTACACATCCAAGAAAATAGATGTTACTTTGCGGAGGTCCATTTCAATAAACAAAAACTTAACTCACGCGCTAAACAGCTCAGCCTGTGCAAAATAATATGGTTTTGCATACAAGCCCACCTCTGCTGCGACATAAAACATATACATATCCCGCAAACTTATTATCACCTAAACACAAAACCTCACGCGTTTTGGCGCCTCATCATCATCGGCCCATGTCAGTCCACTGCTGGACATAGGCCTTACCCATAGCACGCCATTGGGCTCAATCTTCAGCTCTCTTCCTCCAATCCCTGCCGCCTTTCGAATATCATCACCCCGTCTAGCAACAGGACGCCCTACATTGTTTTGTAGCCTGACTCAGTATAATATTGGAGACGATGAAGTAAGGCTATGGAACTCACCAGTCTTGACCTGGTACTTGAGGGCGACCTTGCAGTCCTCCAGGAGCGTCTTGAGGGGCAGGGGCTCATCGTGCAGCTGCAAGTCCATTATCTTCTGCATTTCCTCAGGCATCTTGAACTCCAGGATCTGGAACAAGCACAGATACTTTGCACCACCTCAACAATGGGATAGCTAGTCGATGCCGTCCCTAACACGATTTCTGTTTTTCCAAAAGCCATTGCTTACTCAGCCTCTTGAAGGCATATAGTGATTGGGCCTTTTTAATTAGTGGAGGTAAATCATTTCAGCATTTAGATGCTGCAAATCGAAAGCTGCCCCTAAAAGCAACCAATCTGCGTATTCGTGGCATTCCTACAGAACCAGCCCTGCTATCGTCATTGCGCCACAACAGTTTATCAAATAGATATTTTTTGGTCGACCACTCCATTTGAGATTGTAGACCGCGATCCTAACTGAAACTTACATCTATTTTCCATGTTAAGGATATCATAGGTATTCAAGTAAGGCGTGATAAATATGTGGATAACGGTGAATATCATAACAGTATCGCATGCATGCGTTTACTCTACACTAATTCCTGCTGTATTCGATACTAGGTATACCTACCCGCTCATTCCCGCTATATTCATAACTATTCCCGCTGCATTCATAACCATTCCCGCTATATTCATAACTATTCCCGCTATATTCATAACTATTCCCGCTGCATTCATAACTATTCCCGCTATATTCATAACTATTCCCGCTATATTCATAACTATTCCCGCTGCATTCATAACTATTCCCGCTGCATTCATAACTATTCCCGCTATATTCATAACTATTCCCGCTATATTCATAACTATTCCCGCTGCATTCATAACCATTCCCGCTATATTCATAACTATTCCCGCTGCATTCATAACCATTCCCGCTATATTCATAACTATTCCCGCTGCATTCATAACTATTCCCGCTGCATTCATAACCATTCCCGCTATATTCATAACTATTCCCGCTGCATTCATAACTATTCCCGCTGCATTCATAACTATTCCCGCTATATTCATAACTATTCCCGCTATATTCATAACTATTCCCGCTGCATTCATAACCATTCCCGCTAAATTCATAACTATTCTCGCTGCATTCATAACTATTCCCGCTATATTCATAACTATTCCCGCTGCATTCATAACTATTCCCGCTGCATTCATAACTATTCCCGCTATATTCATAACTATTCCCGCTGCATTCATAACCATTCCCGCTATATTCATAACTATTCCCGCTGCATTCATAACTATTCCCGCTGCATTCATAACTATTCCCGCTGCATTCATAACTATTCCCGCTGTATTCATAACTATTCCCGCTGCATTCATAACTATTCCCGCTGCATTCATAACTATTCCCTTACCTTCTCGTTGCGGTCGTTGACCTGCTGCACGAAGTCGAGCAGCACGTCCACGACGCGCGCCAGGAACTCGCGCGTCTGCGGCTGCGCATCCTCGCGGTACGGCAGGATCGCTGCAACAATACATTCATACAGTAAAAACTGGCCAAGTGCGCGTCGGACTTCAACAACACCTTCAACGACAAATTCAGCAAGTGAATTTAAAATTCAGTGTAAGCAGAGGTGCCAATATTCAAGCGTTTCGACCGCTCGGTTCATGCGTCATTGTACCACAATTATTATTCTAACAGAAGGACAAGCAACAACTTTGGACAAGCTAAATGCAGCATCGATACTGTGTTTCGTTGTCATAAAAAGTTAAGTCTCAGCATCATCTCTTTTAATGGTATATGCTGAGACGATAAAGACGAAAAAAAAAACGCCGAAAAAACGCTGAATATACGCCCAGAGCCCTGCTTCTAAGCAAAGTGTAGGCAGTATGAGGTCATTTGAAATTAAATTAAATTAGATTAAAAAAATTATTGGTTATTTACATTGACGCAGACAGTTAGCATTTTCTGATGCAGGAATTGAACTCACTATTACCTGTGCTATTACTGGCTTTGTAATCTCATATGCTAAATTTCTAAATGACATTGAAAATTAGAACACAGAAAAATCTGCAAAGTAAAGCTATGGCCGGGAATCGAACCCGGATCCTCGTCATTCCGTGATGCGTGCTATAACGCTACACCACCCATAGCAAGTTCTAACGGGTAACTGTAAAAATAAATATAAAAATCAAGAAGTATTCTTGATTCATTTGATAGTACGTCTCATATATGTATGTATACGGTGACACCTTGTGTTTAAACGACTTCGAGAATACGACCCTATCTCCTGTCACATAAAGCTTTATTCCGAATGTATCTGATTCAACCCTTCGAATGTCCACGCGGCCCAAAAGGCCCGGGTAAATTTTGGATTACAATTGTACTATTTGGCATGTGTAGGGTGTACTAAATAATAGATAGAGCAGGACAAGACTTGATGATCGAGGGAATGGGTGAAAATCTTAGGAATCTTAGGAGTAGCAAGGTAAATTTGCGGGTGGTAGGGCCTTGTGCAAGGTCCGTCCGGATCGCTACCACCATCTTACTCGCTAATCCTGCCGCTAAGCAGCAGTGCTTGCACTGCTGTGTTCCGTGTGGAGAGTAAGACAGCCGGGCAAATTACGGGCACAAGAGGAATTTCATCTAAGTCCTCTAGGTTGACAACGCATCTGCAATCCCTCCGGGGTTGCGGGTGTCTATGGGCAGTGGTGATCGCTTACCATCAGGTGACCCACTTGCTCGTTTGCCTTCCTATTCACATAAAAAATTCTTAGCCCATCTTTAACCCATCGGTATTTTGTTTCCCCTTTCCACCATTACGCCCACAATCATGCTAAACATGGCCTTTAGGTTCTGTCTACCCCATAAGGGACAAAGACGTGATTTATGTAAGTATGTATATGCATACCCAAGAGCGTTATCTCCAAGAGCGTTTTACATTCCTGACTTCTCTCCGGTCTGCGCAAAATTTCCTCCTTGCTGTTCCAGCTTCTTCCTCCAAGTTCTATCATGACTCCTTTACTATGACATCTATCCGTCTGTGGAATGCCCTTCCTGTAGACCTAAGGCGTGCTAAAACTTTACCTATTTTTAAGAACCAGCTCAAATCTCACTATTTGTCACTAATTTAATCCACTTCCTGTCTTTAGTCCTATTTCTTTTCTTTTTGCTTCTGATCAATTCCTTTTCTGTTATATGGCCTTCTTATACTTTTCGTTATTACATTCTCATATTTATCTTACCTTAAGTATTATTATACAATTATGTTATGTGTGTATGTATGTATGTATTATTTTATTTATTTTGCTATGTATTATATTTATGTTAGTATTGTATTATTATCCCTGCGTTTCTCCTGTCTATTTGTTTCCGCCACCTACTTAAACTGTCTCCAACTTATTTATTTGTCTTAAAGGTTGTCTGGTAGAGATCGCTATTAAGCGATAAGACCGCCTATTGTATACTTTGTTCTTTGTTTCTGTATTGTTTTGTACTGATTTGTGGTGTTCAATAAAGAGTATTTGTATTGTATTGTATTGTATTGTATACCACAGTTCAAATTTTAAAAAAGTCGGTCAAAATAATATCGGCTTGCTAAATCTTCATTTTTTATGTACGTGCTAATCCTACTAATATTATAAATGCGAAAGTTTGTGAGTGACGATGTGAGTGTGTATGTTTGTTCCTTCTTCACGCTGAAACGACAGAACGGATATGTATAATATTTGGAACGGAAATAGCTGGTACCCTAGATTGAAAAATAGGCTACTTTTTATCCCGGAAAATTGCATAGTTCCCGCGGGATAGCGATAAACATGCCAATTGCTAATTTTACGCGGACGAAGTCGCGGGCAGAAGCTAGTGTTACATACATAGGTTTGGGAGCTAACAACTAACTGATAACTTTATGATTTATTAAAACAAAACTAAAAAGCAACTTGGTCACCATACTCGTATCATATTGCACTGACTTTCTCACAGATGTATGTGATCTGCTCCAAATGACAACAAAACCATTCTGACGTACTCGAAAAAACACAAACACCCAAACCCAACCCTTATTACAATAGTAATAAAAGCTACGCCCCCAAAATCGTCCAGCAAATCGAAATTTGCTTCCACATTTCACCAAAGATATTCTAAAACGAAATCTTAATTGAAAAATAAACTTTAAGCTTGAGGGATAGAGTTCCTCTGTACTGTAGGGAATGGTAAAACTAAGTTTGTATCAATCTCTCATAACAATGGTTATATTTTGATTTACAAAAGGGATGCCACGATGTTGATACTTCAGAAAAAACAGTTACTGCTGGAATATAGACTTTAAATCCAAGTGTGTAGAGCTACGTTTTGTTGTGTCATTCATAAATTCGTAGAAAAAAAAGCCTGGCAACAGAGTCAACAGCCAAATCAAGAAATTACAGAATTAAAAAAAAAAACACCGGGTATCACTCCAGGAGTGCCGGCAGAAGTGAAAACTACACACGCACACTCGCGCAAAAAGAAAAAAAGAAAAATAATAATAATATGAGATTTAATTGTCTCAAGATGTTTATTTATTTATTTACTAGCTGACCCGGTGAACTTCGTACCGCCTAACAGTCAATGAATGTCGTGTTCTTTTAGCTGAACTAATTTAGGCTTTGATGAACGAATACAATGATACAAAATAAAAATACAGATATATATAAAAAAGTTTTTTTTAATAAATCTTAGAAATTGTTTTCGAAAATAGAAACTTTAATTTACGCAAAATAAAGTTATGAACGCACGCGTAAATGTTAACCATTTGTCATTATTTCTGAACGCACGCATAAATATTTGAGGAACTTCTATTCAAATCTGCTTAATACACTTTTCAACCTTTTTAAATAGTTTATATATATATAGTTTACACAAAATACATTTCTGAACGCATGCATAAATGTCAATCACAGTATTTGACAGGATGACAGGGAGGAAAACAAATGTTTGACAGGTAAGAAAAAAAGGAACATAATTAAATGGAAAATGATTCATTTTCATAATTATGTATTCGTCAAGTTATCATTGTTTTTAAAATGTATTCTGCTATTCAGGGCGGAGACAAATCCACCGAAACAAAAACCATGAAAATTGATCCAGCCGATCTCGAGTTATAAGTGTTGTAACAAACCCGTCTTTGTTTTATATATAGAATTTGAACTGCGGTCACCTGATAACACGCTGTTAATTCAACACCGTATACCACTAGGCCAAACGCACGTTAAAGTGACAAAATCAACGTACACTTCAAAAATCGAACGCGACTCGAGCTTCATTCGTATTTCAATATAAGCTCTTAGAGAATCCTGATATCCTGGTACTTAAACTCTCCCTCCGTCTTACGCCGCTAAAGAAGTCTTCACATGAAAAAAACTTAGCTGTTTACAGAAAAATGCAACATAAGTACAGATTTTTCTTCTTTCGAGTTTGCTTTCAAAAATGAGGTACTACAAATTAAAAAAAAATGTGGTTATTTAATGAATCAGGCGTCACTTTATGGGGGTTCATTTCAACAAACAAAAGCGGGAAATGTTTTTTGTTTAATCAAAATTATAGGTACCTACGAACCCTATTTTACTACCGACTCGGGCTTGACCGGTTTTCCGATGGAAGCTGTGAGCTAGTGAGCTTTTGTCTATAAAGCGTATTGTAGTTAGGCAAAGTTCGGAGCATGCGCTTTTGACGGATTAAAAAGCGTCTGGGGAGAGTTTGTTCTTGATTAAGATTCTTTGTGCTCATGTTATTTGTGTTTGTTCATCGTTTAGAACTCTGTCGCTTTGTGCATGTTTTCGAGATATTAGTCGTTTTGTGAAAGAACATCTCGTACTAAACTTATGGAAAACTTTACTACATAGTATAAAACAAAGTCGCTTTCCTCTGTCCCTATGTATGCTTAGATCTTTAAAACTACGCAACTGATTTGGATGCGGTTTTTTTTAATAGATAGAATGATTTAAGAGGAAGGTATATATGTATAATTTGCAGACGATTTCGCGGGCAGAAGCTAGTTGAAAATAAATGTAGGAAACCGCTAGTTTAGTACTCAGCAAAAAAACCTATATAAAAATGTTTTTAAATATCAAATGAATCAAGAAATTTATTTGTTGATTTTTTTTTTGTTTACTTTTACGGTTTTACCGTTATAAATTTAATTTCTAAACGAGACTGAAAATTAGAACAAAAAAATCCGAAAAGTAAAGCTTTGGGTGGTGTAGAGGAGCACGCGTCACGGAATGACGAGGACCCGGGTTCGATTCCCGGCCATAGCTTTACTTTTCGGATTTTTCTATATGTTCTAATTTTCAGTGTCGTTTAGATTAGATTAGATTAAATTAATTTATTTCTATTTGTAAATTACATTATATTTTTATGTCAAAACATAAGAAAGTCACAAAAAGATCGTTAATTGTAAATAAAATAAAAACAATAATAATAATTAAAAAAAAATAAAAATCAGAAATCCAATAATACTTACAATCAAGAAATAAATGTCAAATTCAATGTCAGTAAAAATAAAAAATAAAACAATATATAGTAAAATTATGCAATAAAATGCGATAAAATGTCACACATTAAAAATAAATAAAAATGAAAAACAAATAAATTAGAAATTCAGAAATTAAAAATGTTTTTTTAAACAAAATCTTATTTTATTTGCTCCCCCGCATTAGTGTTCATTAATGGCTCTCAGAACGAAACATAAGTATTACTTAACTACAGCTATTTGAGGGCCAGGGGGGACTTAACCCTCACTTACTCGTGAAATGTTTTAGCCCAAATCCCTTAACCCGCTTAGGGCGGCAGTTGACGGTTAACTGTCAAACGCATCGATAGGCTCCGACGTTTCAGGGGCGTCGAGCAAACGTCAAACGTGGCTATGAGCAACAGGGGCCTTAACATGACGTCTTAATGCGATTCAGTTTAGGTTCGCTCGCTGTCATATTCAGTTAGCGGGTGGTAGGGCCTTGTGCAAGGTCCGTCCGGATCGCTACCGACTCTTACTCGCTAATCCTGCCGCTAAGCAGTGCTTGCACTGCTGTGTTCCGGTGTGGAGAGTAAGACAGCCGGGGAAATTACGGGCACAAGAGGCATTTCATCTAAGTCCTCTAGGTTGGCAACGCATCTGCAATCCCTCCGGGGTTGCGGGTGTCTATGGGCAGTGGTGATCGCTTACCATCAGGTGACTCACTTGCTCGTTTGCCTTCCTATTCACAGCTGAGTCGGAATTGAATCGCGTTAAGCCGTAACTTTAAAAACTACATTAACCGTAACTGACGATTTTGACGTACATTTGAAAGAAAACCTATGAAATAAATTAAATTAATAAATATAAAAGGACTAGCTGTTGCCAGCGACTTCGTCTGCAAAGAATTCGTTTATCGCTATCCCGCGGGAACTACGCAATTTTCCAGGATAAAAAGTAGCCTATGTGCTATTCCAGACTTTTCTCCATCTCTGTGCCAAATTTCATCCAGATCCGTTGGGCCGTTCTGGCGTGATTGAGTAACAAACAATCATCCATCCATCCATACTTTCGCATTTATAATATTAGTTAGATCATCTACAGCGATCGACCTTTTTTATACATTTAAAGTAGTTTGCCAGACGTGATAGTTAAGTATATCAATTTTTTCAGGTCCATAGTAAATTTCAGTTACTGCAAAAATTTCTTACATATATACATACATAAATCACGTCTTTATTCAAAATCTTTATTGGTGGAAAGGGGAATCAAAATAGTGATGGGTTGCTAGCCGCATCACCTGACATGATTCCTAAGATTTTCGTCCATTTCATATTATTCTTATTTGACGCAAAAAATGCGTTTAGCTATTTCGACGCAACAGACATACGGACTAAATATTGAATATCTAAACTTATCACCCCTCTCTAATAAAAAGCTCTCACTTAATGCTCTTGTAATGCCACTTCCAACAACTTAAATACAGATTATAACTGCAACACTTTAACTAACCCTTATTTCTTAGAGCATAAGGTCTAATATTCTCCAAACGGTTAAGCGCAAATAGTGTAAAAGCACTTGCAGTATTTGTCAAGAATCACGCTTTCAGATGTTGAAAGCTCACAATAACTCAGCCATAGCAAATTCGACCGTAATCCCTCCAGCTAAAATCCAAGTTATAAGCACAAAATAACTTGGTGAAATGTTTGATGTAAATTTACAAAATGTTGATATAAATGTTATGGTGTAGAAAATAAGGCTCAAATTAGCTTGCGATAGTCACAATCGACTTAGAGTTCTTAGAATAGTCATTGGAATTTGTTCTTTATTGCTTTAAGATAAGATTGATAAGGTTGATACGGGTAGTCTGTTTTATACTGTAGGTAAGTCGATTGCTGAATTGTAATTAAGCAAGGATTTTTGCAAATACGTTAATTTATGGAATTAATTGTAGTTTTAGTGTTATACTCACTCAGGTTATACCTAAGTGTCTGCAAAACTCGAAAAAAGCGCTTTTCCAGAGGCAATACCGAGCTAGATATATTTTTCTCCCCCGAAAACCTCTACATAGCAAATTTCATCGAAATTGTTAGAGCCGTTTCCGAGATCCCCAAATAATAAAAAAATTACAAGAATTGCACACTTGCAGCGCTACAACATAATATTTAAAGGTATTAGATCTATATAAAAGAAAGCTATCACCAAAAAATTCTTCATAAATTAACTTCTAGTAGTAAAATTTATTACAAAAAAATCTCATAACAAAATACCAATGCAACTGCACAAAAATGTAATAAGACGAAGTTGTTTTAATTAAAGTCAACCCTCCGCATGCGTCCGGACATTTGTGCCACTCCAGCGGGCCCAGTGGGCCGGCTGGGACATTGGCACAGTGCCGGTAGTCTAC
Organism: Pandemis heparana; assembly: GCA_963854515.1. NCBI lineage: Eukaryota > Metazoa > Arthropoda > Insecta > Lepidoptera > Tortricidae > Pandemis > Pandemis heparana. Next base: position 416,434 of record OY978034.1, read on the forward strand.
TGTGTGTGTGTATATTTAAGTAGTAGAGTTGTGATCTATCACAACTCTACTACTTAAATATAGATTAATTGACTTAATAAGTTAGATAACTTATGATAAAAATGATATTTTTAAAACGAGCTTTTTTGATAATTGGGAATGGATGATTATTTTAAAAGTGCTTGGTGATTTTTCTATTGATAGGAATAACCATCCTTAACTACGGAAAAAAGTTTCAGATTTTTCCGTCGAGCCATACCTATATGTATTTTATAAAAATAAAAACATTTTACTCAGTCACTCGGCGGCGCCCATTTTCATCAATCCATCCAGTTGTGACAAAATTACAACGCGAAACAACAAAATTACAGATGATCCGATGATATAAATGTTTTGTTTATCTCTTTGTCTTTTTTCTATGTTTTTTTATATGAGTACATTTTATTTTATTAAATTTTTGTTTTAAAAATACAAATACAAATACTTTATTTTGCTTTTGTTTATATGATACAAATTGTACAATGGTTTTCTTTGCCTGAATAAACAACTATTATTATTATTATTATTCGGTATATTATTTAAACTCTGGTATTTTCAATAAAACAACCAATGCAATTCGTAATAAAGAAACGATGCTGTAATTCATTGACTAGGTACTTAATGGTAAACCACTTGCAGGTAAAATTAGCTCTACATTTGCGCTTAAGCTTTGTTTAAGTTTGTCATTTCCATTTTGGCACCACTAAACTGAAATATTATAAACGGGATGTGAACCGCGATTACCTTTATTGAGCTCCCGATATTTCGATACAGTTGCATGTATCATGATCACGGGTAGACTGAAGAAATTGCGGGTGGATGTTATTGTTGGGTAGACCGAGCTCTGTCTACCCTCATTCTTGCGCGTCATATTCATATTTCGAATGAACTTAACCGTGAATCATTAAAAACTCTTACCACTAAACTGAGTTTAACACTATAATCATTTATTTCCAGCAAGTGGCATACTGTGTTCTGTCTGGCACAAGTGCAGTTAGTTATTGTCTGTCCCTGTCCCGCGCAGCATCGTGATAAATCGGGCCGCAGCTGCCGGGATGCACCATTAATTAAACTTTACGCATTCCTTACTAAAGTCTATTTATTTTAGCTAGATACTAAATTGACAATTGCAAATGTCAAATTGTGAAATAATGATACCAGCTTTTATTGTTTAGTGGTGTACCGAAACCATCGATAATATTTGTGGTGTGACTACAAGAGGTCTTTCCATGTTATATTTTAAGAAAAAAATACGATTGTATTATAATCAAGCAAATTTAAAGGTTTATTAGTTTATGACACTAGCTTATACATACAAAAATCTATACTAAATTTAATTTATCGTTATCTTTCGGTAGTGGTGACACATCACTATTGCAAAAAAACAGGCAACACAGGTAATATCATTTTAGTATCTAGCTAAAATAAATAGACTATAAAAGAGACTGGAGCATTAGGGTGCGACCACACCGCCGGAAAACGGTGACGTTACGGAATCTCAACAAAATGTATGAAGAAACGGTGAGAAAACGTGACGCACACGACACGTCACTGCGTATACGCGGCAATTTGGTCGCACCCTTATAATGGAATATCGAGTTGATTGATAAATGAAATAGTTTGTGCAAACAAAATCTAGGCTTTTATTTTCTTACTAGTTGTTGCCTGCGATTTCATCTGCGAAGAATTCGTTTATCGCTATCCCGCGGGAATTTTCCGGGATAAAAAGTGCCTACGTGCTATTCCAGACTTTTCTCTATCTATGTGCCGAATTTCATCCGTATTCGTTGGGCCGTTCTGGCGTGATTGAGTAACAAACAAACATCCATACATCCATTCATCCAAACTTTCGCATTTTTAATATTAGTTAGATGAATGTATTTTTTTCAGGAATTTCATTACTAAGGCATTGCTCGTGAGTCTCGCTGCAATTATGCGCGAAATACTTTAGAAAATTACTCCGTTAATTCAAACCACAGTATAAAAACCTGCGCAGCTTTTTCCGATGCAATTAATCAAACTCGTAACTTTTTCCACCGCCTCATTCCCTCACCAGCAAATCCCGCTCATTATTTTGAGGCATTAAGCAGCTCCATCGGGCTCCGTAGGGCTGTTTAGGGCTCCAGGGCTCCGCACTGATGGAGTGAGGCTCACGATGGCTTACCGCGCTTTTTTACAACAGGTTAGGGTGGAAATGGACTGGGGAATTTATATTATCTAACTATGTAAATGCGAAAGTATGGATGGATGTTTGTTTGTTACTCAATAACGCCAGAACGGCCCAACGAATCTGGTGAAATTCGGCGCATAGATAGAGAAAAGTCTGGAATAGCACATAGGCTACTTTTTGTCCCGGAAAATTCCCGCGGGATAGCGATAAACGAATTCTTTGCAGACGAAGTCGCAGGCAACAACTAGTGAAATATAAATATCATCGAACAATTGCCACTAATTGATGATCCACAAGCAGTAAACAAAAGTTTACTTTAAATGAAAAAGTTCTCAAAGTCTTATAAAATTGATGACGATAATCCTACTATGATTATGACTGTGAAAGTTTGTCTGTTTGTGACTCCTTCACGCTAAAATGGCTAGATGGATTTGGATCAAATTTGGTATGTAAAATATCTGATTGTCTGGAGAAACACATACAACTCTTTGTCCCGATTTTCGCATCAATCTCGAAATATTGAATAAGGACATAGCGAATTTAGCATATATATAGTTTCAGCCCCGGTCATAGGATTGTTTTGTATCACGGAAAATCTCATATTTCCCGTAGGATACATACATACATACATATCGTCACGCCTCTTTCCCACAGGGGTAGGCAGAGTCTACTTTGTTCCACTTGCTACGATCCTGACATACCTTTCGCTTCATCCACATTCATCAATCTCTTCATACATGCTCGTCGGTTCCCGTGGGATAGCGATAAGAAAATTCAGCGCAGTCGGAGTCGCGGGCAACAGCTAGTACCTATTGAATATATTGTAAATTTGCTGATGATAACATTATAGAAAGAGTTGACTGTAAGGGCCTGTTTCACCATTCCTTTACCGTCAGTTATCTATGATTCCGTCCCTATTTATTACTACGAAACAGACAGAGACGCCATCATAGATAACTGACACTTAAGGAGTGGTGAAACAGGGGTATGTATTAAAATTTGAAATACATAAAGTTTAAAATGTATAATGGGTTAAAATACATAATGGTTCAAAATATATAATGCGATTTACTCAGAAAGTGACAAATTAACAGGATTGTTATAAATTAAACCTAACCTAACCTAAACCAATCAATAGATTACGATATCATAAGAGTTCATTTAGCTAATAGATTTACAGAAAATAGCATTATATATTTTAAACCATTATGTATTTTAACCCATTATACATTTTAAATTTTAAGTATTCTGATCCGCTCCCTTATTTATTATATTTTTTCAAGCAGAAAACCCTTATAGAATCCGTCTGTCGTCCTGTCTTTTTTAAACAAGCCTCCGCCATGTTACTTCGCAATCGCAGCGCCCGGGTAAACCCGGTCATTGCCGGATAGGCCCGGCAGCGGGGGGGTTGATTGATAAACGATATTGGAGTGTTATGAACAGCTTGGAAGCTGTTATGTATTAATAGTCTTTTACAGTGTGTGGAAACGAGTATTTTGTTATTTAAAATGCAATTCTAGATTCCCACACTAGGAGCACCGTTCAGCAAATTAATACGTTCATTTAATTCTCTGTCTCCAACTTATTTCTCTGACTTATTGGTTGTCTGGAAGAGATCGCTACTAAGCGATAAGACCGCCTATTGTATACTTTGTTCTTTGTTTCTTATTGTTTTGTACTGATTTGTGGTGTTCAATAAAGAATATTTGTATTGTAAGTAGTCTGAGCGGACGCTCGAGCGGAGCGAGTAGCGGGGCGGAGCGTACGGCGATCATGTTAAACACAAGCATATGTATATGAGCGTCCATTGTGCACGCTATAGATTAGATTGGATAGGCCCGCTACGCTACCCGCCCCGCCGATGAGACGAGCCACTCAAGCCTTATATTGAAGAAGATTGAATTTTGACAATCCTATAAAACATTTTCAGCGTGTATCGAGTCTAACTTTCGCGATTTTCACACATTATTATAAGAAAAACGGGACTTAATCACCGTCCGAAACGTCGTGGTATTTACAAATATACTTTTTATTTACGTGATTAAGTCCCGTTTTTCTTATAATAATTTACAGCGTGTTCCAACTAACCCAACCATGTCCTGAAAAATTCCGGAATAATCATAAGACATCTTACTAATATTATAAAGGCGAAAGTTTGTTTAAGTTTGTGTCGTAAGCGTTCATTTCATCGACATCATGTTGATGAACGGTAGTCTTCTTTTTTGCCACGAACTTGCAAAATCTGGAACGAGCTTCCCGCTGGGGTCTTCCCATCGAGTTACGACCTGGGTGCCTTTAAGAGGCGAGTGTACAATTTTCTGCAGGGCCGACAACGCACTGGGTTCGCGTAAAGCGCTGCCAGTGTCTATGGACAGTGGTGATCATTTAACATCAGGTGACCCACTAGTTCGTTTGTCTGGCCTCTCTAATATAAAAAAAAAATATTTATAAAAATATATTTGGTTGTTTGTTGCTCTTTCATGGCAAAACGGCTAAACCGATTTTATTGAAATTTGGTACAAACAAAATACATTCCCGCCATTCCCGGTGAAGGACATAAGATACTTTTTATCCCGGAAAACAGCATAGTTCCCGTGGGATAGCGATAAACAAATGATTTGCAGACGAAGTCGCTGGCAACAGCTAGTAAATAAATAAATATCTTGGGACAAATTACACCAATTGACCCAGTCCCAAACTAAGCAAAGCTTGTACTATGGGTACCAGGCAACGGATAAACATACTTATATAATGTAGATAAATGCATACTTAAATACATACAACATCCATGACTCGGGCACAAACATTCTTATTCATCATACAAATGTCCCTACCGGGATTCGAACCCGGGACCTCTAGCTTCATAGTCAGGGTCACTAACCACTAGATTATCCGGAATAAGACGTTTGGATGTGTAAAAAACTAAAAATCACTAATTTTGCCTGTAAATTGCAGTCACCGTCGTGGTGTATGAAACACGAGCAATTAGCTGTAATTAATGGTGTTCCCATACAGCCCCAGTCGGGAATCGAACCCTCCCGGATTAGGGAAGAGGGGTTCCGTGTTTGCTTCTAATTGATAAGTTCTTGGGGTCCCAGTTAAGGGTAACCTTTTTAAAGTCGGTTTAAAGTTGCGTGATTAATTGGAGCAATTTTGGATTAAAAATAAATAAATTTTAAAGCTACATATTAGGCTGTATGGACGTTGTTTCCTTTGCCTATCCCTGGAGGGTAAAAAAATTAAAAAGCTAAGTTTGAATCAAGTGTAATGTAATGCTTACTGAAACTAGACTATACATGTAGTGCTAGACTATGAACGTATTTATTTATTCGTTTTATTTTAAGTTAGGCTAGGGTTTGACAACAATCATGCCTGATGCTAATTCACCCTTGCCTGGTTTGAATATGTAGCATTCAAGAAACATACACTTACATACATACATACCGTCACGTCTCTTGCCCACAGGGGTAGGCAGAGACTACTTTGTTCCACTTGCTACGATCCTGACATACCTCTTTCGCTTCATCCACATTCATCAATCTATCAATTCAAGAAACACTGAATTATAATATCCGTTTATTGATAGAACATGCAGTAACCAAATTATCAAAATTTACGAACGTGTGAAATTTACACGCTGTAAAATATTTTTTACCATAAACCAGCGGCATTTCAAGCCCAACACAATATCGTCATAATGACTGCATTAAAGGGTTAACTTTGGGTCAGATTACACAGGTAACAACGAACCAAACTCTTCAACCTCGACATTAGCATTGAAAAAAAATCGCATTTTAAAATAATGATTTGGCAGCATCTCTTATAGTTAACAAATACCTAAACTAATCACAATAAAAGAGCCCATTTGGAATAAATAATGTCTGTCGTAAGCCTTAGAGCCAGTAATGCCGCGGACAAACAGGCAGGCGGGCTCGTAAAAAAACAATCACTGTCTATGGACCGCGGTAAGCCTCGAATATATTACTCGGCCATAGACTATAGACGGAGACCGGACAAAGCATAGATTTAAGTCCAGGGGCCTTACTGACGTCCTAATTCCGACTCAGTTCAAGTTTTAGCTGTCACTTTTAGTATGAATCTGATAGCGAGCGAACCTAAACTGAATCGCATTAAGACGTCATGGTAAGGCTAGCACCGCAGAGCAGCAGAGCTGTGTCGCGAGCGAAATAGACTACCCATCTTTTTCTTACTGTTCGTTCTTGAAAGAGACGGGTAAAGTGTATATAGTATTTTAGCATACTCTATTTGTGTTATAGATTATAGAGTACGCTTACATTATATAGAGTACAATACCCTATTTTAGTCAACTATTTTGTCAACTATCAGTATCTTGTTGACCGTGAATCATTTAATTCGATTAACGAATTACAAGTCGCAACTCGCAATGCAACGCACACTAGCTTTTGACATACAAATCTACACTACACGGCTAGCACGAGAGAGTGCGACTTTACCCGTGTCTTTCTAGAACGAACAGTAAGAAAAATATGGGTAGTCTATTTCGCTCGCGACACAGCTCTGCTGCACTGCGGTGCTGGGGCCTTACCATGACGTCTTAATGCGATTCAGTTTAGGTTCGCTCGCTGTCAGATTCATACTAAAAGTGACAGCTAAAACTTGAACTGAGTCGGAATTAGGACGTCATAGTAAGGCCCCAGGTGACTTGCACATTTGTGACCTTGCATAATGAATGCTCGTAGGCATAAATAGCATGCCACCGTCCCATCTGTTGCTATTTCGTCTCTGTACAACCCTCCGCGAACAGTAAGTGAAATGCGCATTACGTCGCTTCGCGTTAGCCGCGTCGTTGCTTGCGTTTTATTCTGGATTACTGAAGATGGGACTGAAGATGGGGCTTGGGGTCGCACGGGGGTCGGTGGTGTCTAGTGCTCTTGTGGAGAAGTAATATTGAGTTATCAAAGCTGTTGACTTGAGAGACTGATGTTATTCTTGAGTAAAAAATCTTAAAAATCTTAAAATATCTAATTTTGTAAGGTATAACGTTGTTTATATATAATATCAATTGAAACAACGGTCAAAGCATATAATGTTCATAACAGCTAACATCAAAAACCATAATGTACAGTTGTTTATTGAATTTGCTATGTGGTTAGGGGGTTTTCTAGGTGGTTATAAAAAAAATAATTAACACCAAAGTCCAACTTTGAACCTAAGTCCTAACCTATCCGAGTCGCTTCCGCTCCGTACCGTCTTGCTCGCCGAAAATTAAACTATGTATTGCAGCTGTTTCAGTTAGGTTAAATGTTTGTTATGTTAAAAGAAATTAGTCCATATAAATCTTATACAAATTGAAGTTATATAAAAATAACGTTATATAATTTAAGCCTTATACGTTAAAAAATTATACTTTTTGCTGTCATGGCTAACGTTCATTATATCTTTTGAACGTTATTATTATGAAATTAGATATTTTGTAGTTATATCTCGTGGGACGCACCCGACAATAATACTACGACTATTGATTCTGGAGTGAGGGTACTTTTGATTTCGATTTCCATCAAACCGTCGGGTAACTCGAGAGGCGTGTTATCTGCCGGAACCGGAAGCGTGCGCGGGCGCCGGAGATTGCGGCAGAGGGAGATAGCAGATGACTGACGATCAGGGGCTTACCAATAATAATCCCAAGGATTCATATCGAGCGTATTGGGGCTTTACCACGACGTCCTAATTCCGACTCAGTTCAAGTTTTAGCTGTCACTTTTAGTATTAAGTTGACGATTTTTCTTTTGACATGACATGTATTGATTTCTGTTTCTGTGTAATAATCTAATAATTTATCGTGTAGGTGCTTTGGTGTTATTTTGTGCTGTAAGCTTACATGTATCTAAATCTAAACATATAATAAAGCTGAAGAGGGTCGAAAGTCTGTACATGGAAGATATTTAAAAATAATAGGCTTAGAATCGATAACAGATCACGTTGCAATTTTTTTTAGAATTTTTGTCTGTTTATCTGTTTGTCTGTATATTTGTGCGCGCATCACGTGAAAACGGCTGAACGGATTTTGTTGGAAACTTTACTAATCTGTTGAGAAAATCACCGGCTAGGTTATAGACTACTTTTTATCCCGGAAAATTGCATACTTCCCGCGGGATAGCGATGAACATGACGAAAATCGCAGCTGTCTCGAGTCGCAACATATATATATAAATATTGCTTCAGTATCATAGAGGTGCGCTAAGGAGACGGGATTTAATATCGCTTATTATTAAAAAAAACACCAATTAAATGTCAGAATAGGAGTGTTAAGTGCCTGTTCAAATATGCATAGCAATATGTGACTGTTATCAATAAATAAAGTCTACGCGGACGAAGTCGCGGGCAGAAGCTTGAATAAATAAATGAATAAATAAATAAATGAATCTGACAGCGAGCGAACCTAAACTGAATCGCATGGACGTCATGGTAAAGCCCCAGCTAGAGCTGCGCCATAGTGGAGCAAATCATGGGAAACGATAGGCAATTTATTTGACATGTCATTATAGCTTTTTGAATTAAATCTTGAAGCAGTCGCCCACCCCGTGATCGTCGTGGACACATCATCATCATCACGACTGAAGACGAAGGAGATAAATGTAAAGTTTACTCACAGTCATAGTAGAGGTTTCCCACGGATGAGGTCAGTTTGGGGGTGCCCTGGCCGGATAACGCTGCCATTCTGTCGCCCTGGACAGACAGACAGACATACAAGTTAAACATATACAAAATATTGATATACCGATATACACTGATAATCAGATAAATAATTCAATGCATTGGCGCTTTAAGAAAAAGTAGACTTTGTATTCGTACAGTACTCTGTTTTTAAACTCTATTTTAGTATTATCGTCATCAAATCAGGCATAGGACTTCAGACTTAGGCCTCGAGTTGCCTCGGGAAGCGGCTTGCATCCACCGTGAACCCGCAAATTTAACCAGGGGCTTTACCATGACGTCCTAATTCCGACTCAATTCAAGTTTTAGCTGTCACTTTTAGTATGAATCTGACAGCGAGCGAACCTAAACCGAATCGCATTAAGACGTCATGGTAAGGCCCCAGGTTATTCGTCCTCGTTGGTAGTCATCTTTGATTCAAATTTTAAAATGTTTTCTACGAGATTTGCTACGCCGCAGCAATCTGGCTCACGTAGCGGGGTTACGAGAATGAAACCAGACTTTCTTTGAGGATATTAATACAGTTTACATTATACATAGTTGTGAGCGCTTAAAATGCTATTCGGATTTCGGATACCATCGGCCGATTCAAGTATTGAACTCATAGGAGTGAGTGAGACGGCGATATAAACCCGAATAGCATTATAAGAGCTAACGGGCTGTGACTTTATGTAAAACAAAAGTGGTAACATTTTGAAACATGCAATAGCCATATTAAAATTATAACGATAGAAAACGCAAGTTTTCAAATACTATCATTTAACTTTCAATGTTTGTAACTGTCTGGGAATGGATGGGCTAAAGGTAACTGAATGAAAAATCGTACTCAAACCGTACTCTACAATATATATATTTACTATCAATAAAGAGTTTCTTGCTATATCTATATATATTCTCACAATACAATTTACAACTAGTCGCGTTTATGCTTTACAGAGCGACACCACGCGACACTTCGATACCATGTTTTAAACTCGTATAGCTCCATCTGTCGACGCATAGCTGAACTATACAAGCTACGCGAGCGGAAATTTCCACTTCCTAGCCAGGGGAAGACGTAAAATGATGTACGCACCTCGGGCGGTGATAAAGAAAGCCTCAGAATTTAGCAGAGATAGTTTTAATTCTAGGAAAGGACATAGAATAGTGTTTATCCCGGAAAATTGCATAGTTTCCGCGGGATAGCGAAAGCGAATCCTGCGCAGACGGCATCGCGGGCAACCGCTAGTTTAGTATACAGGACAGATGACAATGCAAGTACATGCCAAAAGTAATAAAGGTTATTTATGTACAGCCATGATTGTGAAAAAAGGTCTAGAAGAAGGCCATAAATCAGCGGTGCTGGCAATTAAGCGATTGGAGCGATTGGATCTGCGTTTTTTTGTTTAGGTCCTAAAAAATTTCTTAATCAAAATTATCCAGCTATTAAGCAAATTATTGCTTTATCTGCGACATTTGGGGTCGCTTTTTCAATTTTTTTACATTTTAAGCAGTTTATAGTTACTATTTTCGATAGATTATCAACGTTAAATCAAGTGTCGCAACTTAGCGACTTTGTCGCTAGATATAGTGACTTTTGGGACTGCTAGCGGCTTTTTTTCAAGCGTTTAATACATTTTAGCGACTAATTTCAGTTGGTGTTCCATACATTTAGTGACTTTCGGAAAATATTTTCTACAATCTAGCGACTTTTGCAAAAGTTAATTGGCAACACACTTAAATGCCAGAAAAACTCAAAATGAATTGGTTTTGCGCCAAACAATGGTGCCGTTGCCAAACGGTTTAATTTAAGGCGATGTCAACAGCAAATGACCTGGAGCAGCGCTACTCTTCACATATACCGTTCACGTGCCTGTTAGTGAAAGAGAAGAAACTATTCCGGCAGCTTGGCGCGCGTCTAAAATCTTGCAAATAAGACACAAATCATAAGAAATAAACAAAAGTATGGATTATTTGTAAAATATGACTCGTTAGCCGTTTAGGTATGAATATGTTGACTTTATTTTTTTAATTGCAGACCCATACGTCGAAAAAATAAAGACATAGAACCGTTTAATGATGATTTTAAGACCAATCTTTGCAATTATTTTCTATCGAGCCGATTTTGTTCAATTATGTATCGAACCCGTCCAGCGTGTTTGAAATATGATGAAAATTAACATTATATTTTTTTTGTGTGCAGTTTTTCTTAAAAAAGTGTTTAAATAACATCAATTTCAACAAAATTAGGTGTTGTCAGCCTCTTAACCTAAATTACGATGAAAAACGTTTATAATAGTGTTCAGTTAATTAGCCCAACCATGTACTGAAGTTTTTGGGAACAACAAGACATTTTCCCCCTTATTCATAAGCGTTCTATAGGCTTCTGCTAACTTAGCAATCGTTTGTCACTTTGACATTTACATTTTACAAGTTTGTATTGTAAAGACTTACGTAAATACCATGGTTGCAATAAATGATTGATTAATTGAAACGTTGTATTAGTTGCACCAACTTTGACAATAAAACCGTAAATTTTATAACATATATTTCATTTGCGTTCTGTCAATTATAAGTCCAAATCGTTGGTTATGGTCACAGTTGTTAGTCAAGAAGACTCTATTCGTTTAACCACCAATAAGGAAAAAGTTTTTGATTACATAATTCCCTGCGTGCTTTTCACACGAACCGAAATACTTGCGTTAACTTTTAAAATTACTATGTCTACGACACTCAATACAACATCCATGCAAAGCCAAAGAAAAAACAAGATGGCAGCCTCAAAAATGTGAAAGTATGGACGAACCAACTGTATATGTTCGGCTATTTGCTTGCAGTATGACAAAAACCCGTCCAGTGTTATCTTTGACATTTCTTTTTATTCTATTCTGCAAAAAGAAAAACGGGTGTTAAGTATGCAATAAAAAGAGGGCTTCAATAATGTATTTTTTACAACTGGCTGAAAGGACTGTGGTATCCACGCCTCGAATGTTTAAAAAGTTAGGCGGATTCAAAATGGCGGACAACGGAGCGTATATTTAAGTTTTTAAGTAAACCAACGCCTTTTTACTAACGATGAGACTTTCCAAGATTAATTTATGTCGTTTAAATATTAATTCTGATGCCAAAAAGAAGACTGTGTCTAATTTTATTGAATAAGCTAGGTATATGAAAGTCTAGATCTAAATTCTAACAGGTACAGGACAGACGCTTCTGCGCATGCCTGGAAAAATCCATACTGAAAGGGCAAAGGTCCTCACAGTATGCAAATTTTAAATGTCAAAAGTATTTTTAAGATAAAATGAGAAATTAGACAAAAACTAAATCTACAATGACAAAATCTAAGACATTTTATAACTGATTACGCTAAGTATACGAACCTTTCTCGAAGTCTTGTGTGGTAATTAATTTAGTTTAATTTAGATAAATTTAATTTAACTTCTATAATTAGTTAGCTAGTGTTGAGCGAGCACTACTTGTACGATATATTTTTCGTTGAGAAACAAATAACTATATGGCAGAACGGATCGTTTATATAATTGTAAATATATAATGTATTTTCGCGTAATTTCGATTTTTTATATATGTTTTTCATATATGGAAGATGTTTTAGGATTTTTAGAAGTAACAGCACTTGGCCTGGATCTGGTGAAGACTCGTAGCTGACTGGGGATGGTGCTCGAAGGTTTCCAGGCATAGGACCCGCGCCTGCGCGGTGGGGGGTCTAGGGAAATAGGAGGGAATGGGGGGTGGTCAGAAACAGGTCACCCTTGAGTCTGAAGATCGATATCGAGCTACTATCCTCGACAAAGACTGGAGATAGATATATTTGGATGTAGAAAGACAAATTATTGACAAAAAAACTTTAAACTGTTTGTTAGGACGCTAAGTATAATCCTACTAATATTATAAATGCGAAAGTTTGTGACGATGTGAGGATGTGACGATGTGACGATGTGAGTGAGTGTGTATGTTTGTTCCTTCTTCACGCTAAAACGACTGGACGGATTTGGATAAAATTTGGAATAAAAATAGCTGGTACCCTAGATTAAAACATAGGCTATTTTTTATCCCGGATAATTGTATAGTTCCCGCGGGATAGCCATAAACATACCAATTGCTAATTCTACGCGGACGAAGTCGCGGGCAGAAGCTAGTCTTTACTAAATGTAAGTATGTATATAAATGCTTTTTTCTACAAATATAAAGAATTTGCGGGTGGTAGGGCCTTGTGCAAGGTCCGTCCGGATCGCTACCACCATCTTACTCGCTACGAGCATAAGAGGCAATTCATCTTAGCCCTCTAGGTTGGCAACGCATCTGCAATCCCTCCGGGGTTGCGGGTGTCTATGGGCAGTGGTGATCACTTACCATCAGGTGACCCACTTGCTTGTTTTCCTTCCTATTCATATAAAAAAAAAAAAACAAATCACAAAAAAAACACACACAACACCAAATGTCACAGTACATTAAACAGAAAAAGGTAACTACAGTTGACCGACTTAATTCCATCATAGAACCTTGTCGTCCTGACTATCCTAACATTTTAAATAAATAAATAAATATTTGGGAACAATTCACACAAATTGACCTAGTCCCAAAGTAAGCGCTAGTAAGGCTTGTGTTATGGGTACTAGACAACGATATACATACTTATATAGAGAAATACATACTTAAATAGATAGAAACATCCATAACTCAGGAACAAATATTCGTGCTCATCACACAATATATGCCCTTACCAGGATTCGAACCCGGGACGCTTGCTTCGCAGGCAGGGTCACTACCAACTAAGCCAACCGCGTCGTCAATTAAATGCGAATATAAGTTTTAATGAACACAAAATATTTACCTTGCTACTCCGCTACTTAAACCTTGATTTAGAGGGATTTGCGGGTTCACTTTGAAAAGTAGTTTTAATGACAAAACCACTATTTTTTATTTGCATTTACAGCTTACAATCAATGTCTTCGTCGATCGCCTTTGCGTCTACATGCCAAACATTCACCGGATATGGAAAATATAGATTTTATAGCAATTTTAAAACGATCAAAGTAGCCCCAAAATTACCAAAGTCACCCCAGTTGACGTACTGCTCAACCAATCGTGTTAAAATTTGGTGTATATAGTTTGGGACCCCGGGAAGGACATCCCGGGGAGGTAAACAATAAATGAATTCTCCGCAAACGAAGCCGCGGGCTATAGCTAGCACTTTTCTAGTAATAGCATCATCATCGTCAGCTTGAAGATGATTGCTCCACTGTTAAACCAAGGCCTCCCCAACGTTGATTAAAATTTGTGCGCACAAAATCCACTACCCTCAGGTAAAAACACCTGGTAGCACCCCGGGAGTGCCGACAGAAATGAAAACTACACACACGCACACTCGCGCAAAAAGAAAAAAAAACTTTTTCTACACGAGATTCGAACTGCGGTCACTTGAGAAAACGCACTGTTCCACGCCTTATACCACTAGGCCAAACGGGCATACGTTAAAGCGACGAACACTTCAAAAATCGAACGCGACTAGCTTCATTCGTATTTCAAAATAAGCTCTTAGAGGATTCTGATATCCTGGTACTTAAACTCTCCTTCCGTCTTACGTCTGACGCGAGTTTAACATTTTTTACCCATCCCAAAAAGCGCTCAGCGCCGCTAAAGAAGAAGAAGTTTTCGCTTCAAAAACATTACGACGAATTGAGAACCCCCTTTTGTAAAGTCGGATAACAAACGACCTGAAACTTTACGTACCGTAATGGGCCAGCCTCCAAATCACAGACAATCCCATTCTTAGCTCACAGAAAGGTCAGCTGGCTCCGGTTCGAAATGTCACACGCCCACGCCCCATGTGGCATGATGAGCCATGCCTGCGCCAAACACAGAACATAGAGAGCCAGTGAGCTACATCTTCGGCCTCATCTGCACTTACCATCAGGTGAGATAGAGGTCAATCGCTGGTCAGTTTATAATAAAAAAATAAAAAAAAATAAAAAAAAATAGAGAACCACCGTCTTACTTTAGGTACTTTGAATGCGGGTGGTAGGGCCTTGTGCAAGGTCCGTCCGGATCGCTACCACCTCACTTGCTAATCATGCCGCTAAGCAGCAGTGCTTGCACTGTTGTGTTGACGACCGGATAGCCAAGTGGTTAGTGACCCTGACTATGAAGCTAGACGTTCCGGGTTCGAATCCCGGTAGGGGCAGACATTTGTGTGATGAATACGAATGTTTGTGCCAGAGTCATGGATGTTGTATGTGTTTAAGTATGTATTTATCTACATTATATATGTACCTATGTTTATCCATTGCCTGGTACCCACAGTACATGCTTTGCTTAGTTTGGGACTGGTTCAATTGGTGTCATTCGTCCCAAGATATTTATTTTTTACTAGCTGTTGCCAGCGACTTCGTCTGCAAAGAATTCGTTTATCGCTATCCCGCGGGAACTACGCAATTTTCCGGGATAAAAAGTAGCCTATGTACTATTCCAGACTTTTCTCTATCTATGTGCCGAATTTCATCCAGATCCGTTGCGCCGTTCTGGCGTGATTGAGTAACAAACAAACATCCATCCATCCATCCATCCATCGATCCATCCATCCATACTTTCGCATTTATAATATTAGTTAGATTTTATTTATTTATGGTGTGCTAAGGGGGAGGTCTTTTTCAACAGTGGACGTCTTCAGGCTGATGATGTGCGTGAGTATGTTTGTCTAGATGGCATCTTGCAATATCTTCATCCGATTGAGTTGAAATTTTGCTTGTGTATCGGAATTGGATCGCATTAGGACGTCATGGTAAGACCCCAGTCATCATCATCATCATCATAATCATCAGCCTGAAGGCGTCCACTGTTGAACAAAGGCCTCCCCCTTAGCACACCATACTGAACGACAGGTCGCCACCTGCATCCACCGGTTTCCCGCAACTTTTACGATGCCGTCAGTCTACCTAAGACCCCTGTAGACGTTTGGAATGATAACAATGAGACAATTAGCGCAGGTTAGTCTTCTTGAGCAGTATCCGCCTACGCTAGGGTACAAACCTGGTACAAACAAAGAGTGAACTGCGTGGGAGGGAAGGTTCTTGCTATCTATGTAGATATATATATATAAATTTTCCGAATACGTCTCTAAAACAAAAAGGGATTTCTAAACAAGATAAGAGGATTGATTTTATAATACAACTAGCTGTTGCCAACGACTTCGTCTGCAAAGAATTCGTTTATCGTTATCCCGCGGGAACTACGAAATTTTCCGGGATAAAAAGTAGCCAATGTGCTATTCCAGACTTTTCTCTATCTATGTGTCGAATTTCATCCAGATTCGTTGGGCCGTTCTGGCGTGATTGAGTAACAAACAAACATCCATCCATCCAAACTTTCGCAGTTATAATATTAGTTAGATGACGAGCAAAAATAACTGGGCACTTTTCATACAACTTTCCATAGAATGGGAATTTTCAGTGTCGTTTAGAAATTTAATATCCATCGGGTAAAACCGTAAAAGTAAACATAATTCATAATTCATTTATTGCATAAAAATTTCTAATCAACACTGAAAATTAGAACACATAGAAAAATCCGAAAAGTAAAGCTATGGCCATTTTCTATTTTCTATGTGTTCTAATTTTCAGTGTTGTTTAGAAATTAAATTTCTAACGGTAAAACGTGAAAAAAGTAAACATTAGAAATCTAGAAGTAAATTTCTTGATTCATTTGATATTTCCTATCATTTGAAAAACAGCGCCTTCTCTCGTCCCTGGTGAGCAGTACATGTTCCACGGGAGTTTGTAATTGTGTCGTACAGACACATCATTCAAACAGAGGACGCTTAGCGACAAATATTCGCATAGTAACAAGGTCACGTGACAGTTGGTAACAGATAGAAAAATTCGAAGGCTTACACACCTGCTATGAGTGGTGTAGGGATATAGCACGCGTCACAGAATGACGAGGACCCGGGTTCGATTCCCGGTCATAGCTTTACTTTTCGGATTTTTCTATGTTCTAATTTTCAGTGTTGTTTAGAAATTAAATTTCTAACGGTAAAACGTAAAAAAAATAAACATTAACAATCAAGAAGTAAAATTCTTGATTCATTTGATTAGTACCCATCATTTGCTCCTACCACCAGAACCTAACAAAAATTATCCGAAACTTCTCATACAAACACAACCCGTCCTAACTTACCAACAAAGCCTAATCCCAAAACCTTCTATTACTAAAAAATCACGAAACTTAAACAGTGTCACTAACACGCGTTACAAAATGAACTTTTCATCACATTGCGGGTTCTGACAACAACGTCTGAAATGTGACCGATCGAAGACAGCAATGTACAACATGTAACGCTATAATTCCACCGTCTAAACAAAACCCAAGCACGGCCCCTACAGAGGGGGGAGGGTGGGAGGATGACGTCAGAGCTGCCACGCCCCAACGGTCGATATGTTGGACCTCTTTCGGCGGAGGTTGGTATGGAAAGCGGGGCTTCTAATTCGAATATTCGAATATTCGGCAAATTTTCATATTCGAATATTTGGGGGCATGGTATTCGAATATTCGATATTCGAGTTTATGTTAGTAAAATGTTTACGCGGGTAGCGATGTGATTTAATTGACAACATTTCATATTTCTGAGCCTATCATTTTAATGGTTCTCTGTATTCTGTTTGAAAAGATGAACATGCTGACAGTTTAATTTTTTCGCTAGGGTTTGTATTTAATTTATAATTAATTTATAAATTTTTGCTTATTCTAAAAGGGCGTAACTCCGATACTATCACAGAATAGACACTTACCCTTTTGTCTTTTCTGTATAGAAAAAAATCTGACGTCAATTTCAAATTGTCAATGTCAGGCCTTATTCTCCGATATTCGATTTTCGAGGTTCGCTTCGTGCTGTTCCGCTCATACTAATATAGTCATTAACTTGAGAGTGAGAGAGAAGGTATGCAACGAACTTCAAAAATAGAATTTCAGAGTTGCCCCCCTTGTACTTTGAAGTTGTCATATACAAAATTATGGTCGCTTATTTTTTCTCGTGAAAAAGGCAAAGGTGTTTCACCTATCCTGTGGTAGTTTTGGTAAAATTAGGACATATTTTTAATTAATTTTTATTTTTTATAATAAGCGATATTAAAATTATATAAACATATTGCAGTGATCAGGAGGCAAAATGCTTTCGAACCATGTATACATTTTCAGGTGTTATAAAAATGAAATGTTGTCAATTATTATCGTGTAAATTAAGTCGGTACGTAAGGTAGTGGTTAATAGTACTGTTCTTCTTTAATTTTAGGTGATTTTTGAAGACTGAAAATGTGATGATGATAATATTAAGATTATTTGGTCAATTAGATAACTAATACACGTGCTCTATGTTTGCGTTGATCTCTTTGATTTTTTTATGAAAATTATAATAACGGTTTTGTTTTTTTATTGCTAAGTGATTTTTTAAACTGATTACGTAATTATACACCTCATTCTGTAGTTTTCTGTTTTATTAAACCTTTCTAAAATATTCGAATAATTCGAATACTTCCGAATTTACGAATCGAATATTCGAATAATTAAAATGGTCGAATAATGGAAGCCGTAATGGAAAGCTATTAGAGCTAGGTAATGTTACTATATAAGGGTGCGACCACACCGCCGCTTAAAAAACGGTGACGTTACGGAATCGCAACAAAATGTATGAAGAAATGATGAGAAAACGTGACGGATACGACACGTCACTGCGTATACGCGGCGGTTTGGTCGCACCCTAAACTAAACACTACTACTGAGACTAATCTACAATACAAAACAATAACTCTTTATTGAACACCACATATAACAATCAAAACAGAAAAAAGGTATACAGAAGTAATAAGGTAACAATAGGCGGCCTTATCGCTACAGAGCGATCTCTACCAGGCAACCATAGCGGACCGGAGAAAAGAACAGATCTGAGCAGGTGGTGCAATTTAGAATATATATTAAATACTAGCTGTTGCCAGCGACTTCGTCTGCAAAGAATTCGTTTATCGCTATCCCGCGGGAACCACGCAATCTTCCGGGATAAAAAGTAGCATATGTGCTATTCCAGACTTTTCTCTATCTATGTGCCGAATTTCATCCAGATCCGTTGGGCCGTTCTGGCGTGATTGAGTAACAAACAAACATCCATCCATCCATCCATACTTTTGCATTTATAATATTAGTTAGACAGATAGTGCTCCTTTAACGTAGTTCTATCATATATCATAGTATTTTAATCTACGCTAATATTAAAAAGAAAATAATTGTATTAAGGTTCCATGCTAGTCTGAGAACAAAGAAAAACATAGAATGTACCAGTTGATTCTCTTCCCGTGCAGATGTTAAAGCCCATCGAGTAAATGGGTGAAAATCTTAGGAATCATGTTATAGGCGATGCGGCTAGCAACCCAGCACTATTTTGATTCTTCTTTCCACCTATACGCCGACAATCATGCTAAACGTGGCCTTTAGGTCTTGTTGCCTTAGGCTCTGTCTACCCCATAAGGGATAAAGACGTGATTTATTTATAAGACAAGTATGTAACAACTAGCTTCTGCCCGCGACTTCGTCCGCGTATAATTAGCAATTGACATGTTTATCGCTATCCCGCGGGAACTATGCTATTTTCCGGGATAAAAAGTAGCCTATGTTTCAATCTAGGGTACCAGCTACCTCCATTCCAAATTTTATCCAAATCCGTTCAGTCGTTTCAACGTGAAGAAGGAACAAACATACACACTCACTCACATCGTCACATCGTCACTCACAAACTTTCGCATTTATAATATTAGTAGGATTAGTATAGTACTCTTTATTTCACTTAACCAAATAAAAATAAATACAATAATGGCAGGGAATAACACAAAGGCGAACGTATCCCTAGAAAAGAATCTCTTCCAGTAGTTATTTACAACGAATGAAGTCAAAAGTACAGTAGGCTTATTGTCTAACTCGCTCGCAATCGCCATCGTGTTCATTTTGACAGTTCATGTATGGGCTGACAATTGGCATCGGAATCAGCTAGCTGTCACATTCATACAAGAACTGTCAAAACACGATAGCGATCGCGAGCGAGTTAGACAATAAGCCTACAGAACCGATTTCAAAAATTCTTCCATCACAATACAAATAAATAATACTAATTAAATAAATTAATGCATACCGTCACGCCTCTTTCCCACAGGGGTAGGCAGAGACTACTTTGTTCCACTTGCTACGATCCTGACATACCTCTTTCGCTTCATCCACATTCATCAATCAAGACAAACCCCGAATATATGTACAGTATTTAGCTAAGTGTTTTGTGTGTGTGTGTTAAACAAGTGTTTTGTCCGCGACTATTGATTTCCTTGATTAAGTCACTGCGTGGAATTGACACTACATCTCGTGATAAGCTTAAAGCTGCAAAGTGCCGAGATAGCTTATCAGAGAACAATTTGGCAAGCTCAGAGCACCCCGGGTAAACAGAGCTTTGCTGTTTGATTTTGAATTGGAAAAAATGAAAGAAAGAAAGAAGGAAAAAGTTTATTTATGACAATCACAGTAATTAAAACAAAAACATATTAAAAGCTACATAAAAATTGACATAAAATGGCTCCAACTCAGCATTTGCTGGCCTTACAGCCAACGCTGGTCTTCCGTTGGGGCCTTCGGATAAAAAGTACAATTAAAAGAAAGAATAGTATACAAACAATACTACAATAAAAACAAAAACAAACATAATACAATATAAACAAATAAGGAATAAACATTAATAAGTACATATAATTTGATGTGGTTGCCTAGGCACAAGCCCCTTTGCCTTTTAAAATAGAAAAAAAAAGAGAATAAGCATAGACAACCACATCACAGACAAAAGAACCAATAGAAGAGAAGAGAAATATCAATATCAATCAATGAAAACACGAGTACACTTTTAGGTTATAAACACAAAAATAAAGTGGGCACATTGATCCAAAAATTAACTTCGTTAATCGTTAATTGGTTACTTAACAATACTAGGTTAAGTTTTGTTGCAGTGCCCTATTACAGGGTTTCATGTTGGGAAATTTATTAGCTTGTAAGATCCAATGTACACAATGAAAGCGACGAATAAATGTGTTATGACTAAAAAAAATTAACTCCGATAATCGGTAGAGCGTCAAGTTTTCGAAAATTTAACACTAGTTAAAGTTAACCAAAATTTAACACTAGTTAAAGTTAACCAAAATTTAGAAATTTGAATTTTGAATTTGGAAGTTAAAATAATAATAATAATATCGTGGGACAATTGACACCAATTGACCTAGTCCCAAACTAGGCAAAGCCTGTACTATGGGTACTAGACAACGGATAAACATACTTATATAGATAAATACATACTTATATGTATAAATACTTATATAGATAAATACATACTTATATAGATAAATACATACTTATATGTATAAATATTAAACACCCAAGTTAGTAAGAGCGTTAACATTTTTTGAAGTTAACTTAGAGTTAGTCCGTTAAGCAGATTGTTAACTTCGTTAATTCGTTTAACGGATTAACGAGTTAATGCCCACCTTTGGAAAGTATTTATACTTCGTTTTGTCTATCACATTAGGGGAACGAGTTACAACAACTTTGATTTGTATTTTTATCGAAGCAATTCACTGGACTTGGGTTAAAATAAGGGGCCCGACGTTTGCAAAAAGTGTTAAAAATCTGCTTATATCTTAAAAACTGCAGCTCGAATCAAACTTTAGACTAGTTCACGAGATTAATGAGAGCTGTAATTTTCTTCTAAGCTACTTGGTATTTCAAACTAGCTTCTGCCCGCGACTTCGTCTGCGTAGAATTAGCAATTGACATGTTTATCGCTATCCCTCGGGAACTGTGCAATTTTCCGGGATACAAAGTAGCCTATGTTTCAATCTAGGGTACCAGCTATCTTCGTTCCAAATTTTATCCAAATCCGTCTAGTAATTTTAGCGTGAAGAAGGAACAAACATACACACTCACTCACATCGTCACATCGTCACATCCTCACATCGTCACTCACAAACTATCGCATTTATAATATTAGTAGGATTGAGCAACGATTTTTCACCAGCAAAATAAATCTATAACACACTGAATCACCTCACATGCATAATTTGGCTGATCGGGCTTTAATAACACTAGATTTATAATATCTTGCCCAATTTGTATGGAACCCTCGGTGCGTGCGTCCGGCTCGCACTTGATCGGTTTTCATTTCATAACACAGAAACAAACACCTCATCGGGTAAGTAATACGAGATATAACAACTTATTATCTAATGTTCATAATATATACGCTCACTTTATATAAACTCGTTTAGTATAACGTTTACTGGATATAATGAACGAAAATTATAATCTTAAAATATCTAATTTTGTAAGGTATAACGTTGTTTATATGTATATAATATCAATTGAAATAACGATCAAAGCATATAATGTTCATAACAGCTAACATCAAAAAGCATAATGCACAGTTGTTTATTGAATTTGCTATGTGGTTAGGGGGTTTTCTAGGTGGTTATAAAAAAAATAACTAACACCAAAGGCTAATGCGGGAGCTTCGCTGCGCTACGCTCCCGCATTAGCCTAACCTATCCGAGTCGCTTCCGCTCCGTACCTTCTTGCTCGCTCGCTTCGCTCGCTCGCCGAAAATTAAACAATGTCTTGCAGCTGTTTCAGTTAGGTTAAATGTTTGTTATGTTAAAAGAAATTACTCCATATAAATCTTCAACAAATTGAAATTATGTGTTTTTTTTTTTTTTTTTTATAAATCTTATACAAATTGAAGTTATGTAAAAATAACGTTATATAATTTAAGCCTTCTACGTATAAAAATTATACTTTTTGCTGTTATAACTAACGTTCATTATATCTTAAGAACGTTATTATTATGAAATTAGATATTTTGTAGTTATATCTCGCGGGACGCACCCCACCTCATCTGCTAGTGTGTTGTGTCCACTCTGTCCCAACAATAACCTGTAATCTATTAAAAGGTTTGGAGTGCCGTGTTTTGTCCGATACTGTGATATCGCAGGCTGTTTGGACTACAATGGTGACTGCTGCAGACGCCTCTAAGGTACCGATATCTTATTACAATAGGGAATATTCATGACTTTATCATAGCTATCATTAAAAACTCATCAATCAATAAATAGTATAAAACAAAGACGCGTTCCGCTGTCTGTCTTAGATCTTTAAAACTGCGTAACAGATTTTAATGGGGGTTTTTTAGGGTTCCGTAGCCAAACGGTAAAAACGGAACCCTTATAGATTCGTCACGTCTGTCTGTCTGTCTGTCTGTCCGTCCGTATGTCACAGCCACTTTTTTCCGAAACTATAAGAGCTATACTGTTGAAACTTGGTATGTAGATGTATTTTGTGAACCGCATTAAGATTTTCCCACAAAAATAGAAAAAAACTATGAATTTTTGGGATTCCCCATACTTAGAACTGAAACTCAAAAATTTTTTTTTCATCAAATCAAGTCTTGAAAAATGATATTGAGGTTCCTAATATCATTTTTTTCTAAACTGAATAGTTTGCGCGAAAGACACTTCCAAAGTGGTAAAATGTGTGTCCCCCCCCCCCCCCCCCCCCCACCCCGTAACTTCTAAAATAAGAGAATGATAAAACTAAAAAAAATATATAATGTACATTACTAGGCAAACTTCCATCCACATTAATTTGAACAAGATTTCGTTACTTACTAGAGTAAGTAGTTTTTTTTTATTTAATATTTGTTTGTCTATATAATAACCAATATAAAATGACCTCACACTGCCTACATTTTGCTTAAGAGCAGGGCTCTACTAACACCGGATTTTATAATAACTTGGCGAATTTGTTCGGAACCCTCAGTGCGCGAGTCCGACTCGCACTTGGCCGGTTTTTTTAATAGATAGAGTGATTCAAGGGGAAGGTTCATATGTATAATATGCAGACGAAGTCGCGGGCAGAAGCTAGTTTTGTCGTTTTTAATTCGTGTGGCGAGCTTAATTGTTTCATTTCCCTATCAAGATATGGTTTCTGGTTAGTTTCCGCAGAACAAAGATAGAGCGATGTAAACTAAGCGATGCCCCTTTCACCTCGACGACAATATGCGTCAATTGAAACCCTGAACTGTTGGAACATACTCCTATTTGCATGTGCTATGAATTCACTATGTATCTACTATTGCTAAACGGGAAATTCTACAGAATTCAGAAATCCTGCCGCTAAGCAGCAGTGCTTGCGCTGCTGTGTTCCGGTGTGGAGAGTAAGACAGCCGGGGAAATTACGGGCACAAGAGGCATTTCATCTAAGTCCTCTAGGTTGGCAACGCATCTGCAATCCCTCCGGGGTTGCGGGTGTCTATGGGCAGTGGTGGTCGCTTACCATCAGGTGACCCACTTGCTCGTTTGCCTTCCTATTCACATAAAAAAAAAGTAATAAAAAAATAACCTAAAACGTATTGAAATCTTCTTTAGCGGCGTTGGGCACTTTTAGGAGTAAAAATGTTAAACTCGCGTCAGGCGTAAGACGGAGGGAGAGTTTAAGTACCAGGATATCAGATCCTCTAAGAGCTTATTTTGAAATACGAATGAATCGCGATTTTTGAAGTGTTTTTTTGTTGAGTCGTGGAGCAAAAGTACTAGGGCATCAGAACATTGTTAGAGGTCTATCAATATAGATAATACGTACGTTTTTTTTTTGTAAGCGGCCAGTACGGTACGGTCTTGAGCGTCATGGAGTTTACAATATTAAAATCTTATCTATTTTGCCGGCACTCCCGGAGTGCCACCCGTCGCTTTTTTTTCTCTGCCTTTCTTGCCTGGTAAAGATCGTGAGGGATTTGGCGAAAATCTTAGGAATCACGTTATAGGCGACGCGGCTAGCAACTCATCACTATTTTGATTCCCCTTTCCACTTCCACCTATGCACTCACAATCAAGCGAAGCGTGGCTTTTTTCCATTTCTGGGCTTTGCAACTTTACTTCTAATGTCAATTCAATATACGTTTCTTGAATTTCGAAGAGTATAATTATCTAGTTTTGGGGGGTAAATAATACGAGATATAACAACTTATTATCTAATGTTCATAATATATACGCTCACTCTATATAAACTCGTTTAGTATAACGTTTACTGGATATAATGAACGAAAATTATAATCTTAAAATATCTAATTTTGTAAGGTATAACGTTGTTTATATATAATATCTACTGAAATAACGATCAAAGCATATAATGTTCATAACAGCTAACATCAAAAAGTATAATGCACAGTTGTTTATTGAATTTGCTATGTGGTTAGGGGGTTTTCTAGGTGGTTATAAAAAAAATAACTAACACCAAAGGCTAATAAAGCCTTTGAACCTAACCTATCCGAGTCGCTTCCGCTCCGTACCGTCTTGCTCGCTCGCTTCGCTCGCTCAGCAGCTTGCAGCTGTTTCAGTTAGGTTAAATGTTTGTTATGTTAAAAGAAATTAGTCCATATAAATCTTCTACAAATTGAAGTTATATAAAAATAACGTTATATAATTTAAGCCTTATACGTTAAAAAAATATACTTTTTGCTGTTATAGCTAACGTTCATTATATTTATCTTGTGAACGTTATTATTATGAAATTAGATATTTTGTAGTTATATCTCGTGGGACGCACCCAGTTTTGGGGCGTAGGAAATTAAATATATCTAATTCTAAAACTGCCGATTTATGAGAATTAAGTAAAATCGTCTACTCCATCTAATATTATAAATAGGAGAGATTTGCATTTTTGCATTGAACCGGCTCTAAAACCAGCAGGCTTATTACGTAACTCTCTCGCAATCGCCATCGTGTTCATTTTGGCAGTTCTTGTATGAATGTGACAGCTAGCTGATTCCGATGCCAATTGTCAGCCCATACATGAACTGTCAAAATGAACACGATGGCGATTGCGAGCGAGTTACGTAATAAGCTACCAGCTTAGCGCACTGATTTGAAAAATTCTTTCACCATTAAAATCCTACGTTAGGGTGCGACCAAACCGCCGCGTAAACGCAGTGACGTGTCGTATGCGTCACGTTTTCTCACCGTTTTTTCATACATTTTGTTGCGATTCCGTAACGTCACCGCTTTGTAAGCGGCGGTGTGCGACCCTTATCTCTGATGAATGTAGGCCATATTTAATTCTTCGCGGGCAACGCTAGTATTAACTAATCGAATAATTTTAATACACCAGTCGGTAGAACTACCCAAACTCGGCATTTAGTACATACAAAGCACATAGCCAGTACATAGCATCCAGAAATCGATAGAGTATCGCTTTCTCGCTCTACAGACCTCTCTGTCTACCATACAGCCTTCATTCCACATCCGAACAAAATGTCTTAACTCCAAAATTGTGCGTTTCCAAAACGCACCAACTTACGTCGTTAATACGGTTGAAATTAGAAGTGACATAGCTTTATGGCGTTTTTTAAATAACTCAGAGGTTTAATTAAATACTACCTAGGAAAATTAAAAAATTCATGTCAAAAACTGTATGCGTGTTTCGTTGTAACTCTTTCAGGCTCCTATTTCACCAACGCGACAATGTCGGCGACATTTGACAATTCTGAGCCTCTAGTGTAAGTTTTCACACGAACAAACGTCTCGAACGCGTTCACGTAAACGTCTCAATTACTATGAAAAAATTGGCAGCGCCACTTGCGGATCGAAACGGCAACAAACTGTTCCCATAGTATTTGACATTTTAACGCAAACGCGTTCGAGACGTGTTCTGTGACCGAAAACTTACACTAAGCATACAGTATGCTTAGTGTAAGTTTTCGATAGCAAAATACGTCTCGAACACGTTTGCGTTATACTGTCAAATACTATGAGAACTGTTTGTTATGATATAAATATCTATAAACCAGTGTAAGCAGAGCCCTGCTCCAAAGCAAAATGTACGCAGTGTGGGGTCACTTTATATTGGTCACTGATATATACAGACATACATACATATTTACGGTTTTCGCAATTATTCCTTAATCTGTGCTATAAAACCTACCTTCATACCAAATTTCAAGATTCTGCGTTCACGGGAAGTATCCTGTAGGTTTAGATTCCCTTGAGAGTTGCGGAAATTTGCGGCAACGGCTGTATCTTTTGATTGCGTTGGCTTAGAAGTTTGATTTTTTCACAGCTCTAAGGGGCAGTAGACCTTAGTATCTAACTAATATTGTAAATGCGAAAGTATGGATGGATGGATGGATGTTTGTTTGTTTGTTACTCAATCACGCCAGAACGGCCCAACGGATCTGGATGAAATTTGGCACATAGATAGAGAAAAGTCTGGAATAGCATATAGGCTACTCTTTATCCCGGAAAATTGCGTAATTCCCGCGGGATAGCGATAAACGAATTCTTTGCAGACGAAGTCGCTGGCAACAGCTAGTTTGATATAATTTTCAGCTTGATACCTCCACGCGTTTCTGAGAAAAAGGGTCTTGACAGACGGACGGACGGACAACAAAGTGATCCTATAAGGGTTCCGTTTTTCCTTTTGAGGTACGGAACCCTAAAAACATAGAATGTACCAGCTGCTTCTCTTCCCGCGCAGATGGTAAAAGCCCATCGAGGGAACGGAAAAAATTTAGAAATCATTGTTATAGGCGATGCGGCTAGCCATCATTATTTTGATTCCCCTTTCCACCTATACGCCCATAATCACGCTAAACCTCTTGTTACCTTAGGCTCTGTCTACCTAAGGCATATAAGTAGACGTGATTTGTGTGTGTGTATGTATGTATGTATAGTTCTCCTGGCCGAATCCGGCTACGGCGACTACTTCATCTCCGCTCGTGCGCTCTCGTGTGGCTCACGTAGCCAATCTTCTTCGAGAAGGTACGCGGGCACAGCGGGCACGTATGTATGTAGTCTTGAAATGTCAACCAATTAGTCTACATAAATACATGGAATATGGCTACATTTCTATTTTGTATCTGTTTTACATTTACTCTACGAAACGCATGCGCCCAACTCGATACAAGATCTTCTCTTTCTTTCTTTCAAGATGGCCGACCGTATTTTTCCTTAGTATGCCTTAGTAGTATTTCACTAAGAACGGAAGTTTTCCCATTTATCCCCGCAAAGTTTGAAAATATCTCCCGAAGTTGAAAATAAGTTTCTGCTAAAGATTTCATGTGTAATACCTACACTACAAGCTTTTCCCGGACTGTACTTTTTAACCCCCACGCAATAAGAAGGGTGGCATAAGTTTGTCGTCAGAGTCTCTATGTGTGTGTCTGTCTGTGGCATCGTAGCTCTCAAACGGATGGACCAATTTGGATGCGGTTGTTTTCATTCGAAAGCCAGTTTCCTTGCGGTGGTTCTTAACCAATGTTTGGTAAAAATCTGTGCAGTAATTTGAACAGTATCAGCTATTTTCCAAAATGATGAAAGGCATTATTGGCGTAAAATTTAATTATCTTTTATTTATGTAATTCATTAGTCGATTTAAGGTGCGACCACACCGCCGCTTAAAAAACGGTGACGTTACGGAATCGCAACAAAATGTATGAAGAAACGGTGAGAAAACGTGACGCATACGACACGCGTCACTGCGTAAACGCGGCGGTGTGGTCGCACCTTTAATCTATCATATTATTATGAATATGACAGAAAGGAAATATTCGTGAGACAATCAAAAGGTTAAAAAAATGGGGCAAAAAGAGCTCCATTATAGGGTTCTAAGTAAGTAAGTAAGAAAGAAAAAAGAAAGAAAGAAGACATTTATTCATTTTGCAAGACAAGACACACAAATATAGGTAAGAGCATACACACAATTTTATAGAAAAGAAACAACAAAAACAAAAAAAACACAGACATGAAAATTAGATCATCAGCGTTGTGTGTGTCTTCGCAAAAGTAAAACGGTATACAGTGTAGATGAAATAAATTAATAATACTACTTAAACCATAAACTTTTACGGAAGTAAAGTAATAAATAGATAGAACTATACTATAGAAAATACATAAATTTATTAAATAATTTTCAATAAACAAAAAACGAAGAATAAACAAAATTGTTCAAAAACAACAAGCTGGCATACCAATGTGCAAAGTGGCAAACCAAAGTCCTCCAGCAGACTATTTTAAGGATTTTTTGTATACTATAGAATGTTTGTAACAAAATACCACACACTTCAAATTCAAAGTACCAAAGTATTCAAGTCACGTTTTCTCCAAATTAAATCATCCCAAACGCTCTAAAAACTTACAAACTCTTTACAGATAACAAAAATGAAAATGCTTTCCACCCTCTTGCTGGGCGTGTTGCTACCCCTAGCGGCGAGCCAAACCGACCAATCAGGGGGCGAGTTCCCAGAAATCCAGCCAATGAGGGAGCCGACAATCCTGGAGGGAAAGAGACGGCTGGAGACGCCCGAAGTTGTGTTGCAGTTGAAATATGATCGAGGGGAACTGAATAGGATATATTTGGCGCAGTTTCGTAAAAACAAAGAGGCTTGGGCGCCGTCAGTGCCCGCTACGGACAGCCTGTGCTCGGACCTGTGCCACGCAGGTTTTTTTTTAATTCTTTTTTTTTTGGTGCCGTTTTGTTGTCAGTTTGAGTTTTTTTGGGTTGGTTACATGGAGCTGGAAAAAGGTGAGTAAGCATTTTGATATGTTGATGACGCTGGTCTGGAAGTAAAGAAAAAACTTAGAATGTGCTTTTGTTTTGTCCTGTATTAATATTTTAATGTGTTTTATGTATGTACCATCAGCCAAATATGTGGTCAACCACCCTAAGGTTAAAATTCCTTTGCACGTCACATTATATAACATCGATAAGACAGGCTGTCAACTTGAAAGTTCGACTTTAGCGACATTTTCATTTGATAGGAAGTTGGATGAAAACTGGTAGACCACTTATTTGGTCGACCGTACAACTAGCTTCTGCCCGCGACTTCGTCCGCGAAGAATTAAACTTACATTAGGCAGCTACGACCTTTGACATGTTGATCGCTATCCCGCAAGAACTATTCAATTTTCCGGGATAGCAAGTAGCCTATGTGTTAATCTAGGGCAGAGGTTCCCAAACTAGACGTGGGTCGTTACGTTATTTTCAAGAAACGTAACGAAACCAGTTACTTGGTCGGCACTCGGCATCACCTGTTTCAAAACTAGTGATTTTTGTAACTAGCTATTTTTATTCAGCTATGGTGATTGTTTGCATAAAAACCTCCACCAACTATACAGTTGTACAAGAAACTAAAATACATTAAATCACTATCTAAGTGTTTGTAGCTATACAGTTACAAAAATCACTACTTTGTAATTAGATTCGAAACTAGTTATTCGGTTACATGTCGCGTAGCTAGTTATTGTAACTAGTGACGTGAAATAACGCCCACCTCTATCCCAAACTCTTTTGTTCCATAGACCACTTTCAAAATTTTGCTGGATCCGGTGGACCACCTTGCAGCTATACATTACCACCAATTTCTAAATCTCGAAAAAAAGCGAAGCCCAACGTAGACCCCCGTCGAGTCCTCCGTGGACCCCTGGGGGTCCACCTGGACCACATTGGGAATTACTGATCTAGGATATCTCTCTAATTTGGATAAAATTTGGAACGGAGATAGCTGGTACCCTAGATTGAAACGTAGACTACTTTATATCCCGGAAAATTGCACAGTTCCCGCGGGATAGCGATAAACATGTCAATTGGCGACCGAATAGCCTAGTGGTTAGAGAACCTGACTATGAAGCTCGAGGTCCCGGGTTCGATCCCGGCAGATATTTGTATGAAAAATACGAATGTCTGTTCTCGAGTCTTGGATGTTTAATGTGTATTTAAGTATATATTTATCTATATAAGTATGTTTATCCGTTGTCTAGTACCCATATCACAAGCTTTGCTGAGTTTTGGACTAGGTCAATTGGTGTCAATTGTCCCAAGATATTTATTTATTTATTTATTTATTTAATTGCTAATTTTACGCGAAGTCGCGGGCAGAAGCTAGTGATTAATAAACAGAAACGCCAAAGACTCCTGAGTTTTATCTATAGCTTCTTCTGCTAATTGGTAGTATTCATTATCATTATCATCATCAGTTTTAATGTTTTTGTTCTAATGTTTATTTGGGCACAAACGGTACAATTTTACTTAAATGTAACAAATTTCGCACATAAATTCCGACTCATGCTGAGTGACTTATGCTGAGTGGGATCCATTTTACACCATATCGGTACTTCCTTAGTATATTGTATTTCTCCTTGTTTTATATCTCAGTGTATCGAATGTGTGTAAATAAATGTTTCTCTCTCTCTCTCTCTCTCTCACTCAGAGGTGCGACCCAGGGCTCGGACCCACGACCCACTGCTTGAGAGGCCATAGGTCATACCACTAGGCTACCACGGCTATCCCGCGAGAACTGGGGAATTTTCCGGATTTGGTTTTATTTTCGGTTTCTGCACAGAATCGCGAGCACTATCGATCCATAGGAGAAAAAAATATGCCAAAGATTCCATAAAATTTGTGGTGCATCTATTCTGGCTGGTGGGTGTTACGAGTACAAAATTATATTCTGCCGCGTGGCTTTCCCTTGTAATCTTGGAATCTTTACCTTGCAATCTTGTACTGGTAGTATCGAAATATTAGTCAGTATCGATAATAACGATAGTATCAATAATTTTCTTAGTTGTCTGCATAATACTATTGATAGTACTGCTGCTTACCAATAGTTGCACGAAAAGACATACCTATTAATAGATTAGATAGGCCTATCGATATTATGGCAACGCTACCGATCGACATCTTTAAAATTGTACTTTTGATTTTGTTTTTAATATAAACCCAAGCCATAATGTCCAAAAGAGAGATTTCAAGGCGAAATTTTATCTATATCTACCTATACGTAACTTATTACATTACATTACACATAATTACAAGGAACTACTAATTGAGCTCCCGTCAAAAATTCGATTTTTTGCGGATTTTAGTTATGGATAAGAGAGAACAATATCAAATTTTACTTACGTAACTACGATGAACAAACGTTAGCGCGATCTAACCTACAGCTAGCGTCATCTGTTGATCTCTAGCGGAACTAAACAAATACCTAGTTTATCCGCTGTAATCTAAGTAAACCATTATGGCGTTTCCCAAAATGGCGGTTTCTGAAAAGAGACTAGAACTACTAGAAGCTTTGTATTTACTTTGTATTTACAATTTTTTTACGATCTTTCTCAAATTTTTATTTGCAAGTGAATTTGGCCTACTCGATACACGTAGAATTACATAAAAGGAAGACATGCAATCTACAATATACTTAATAATAACAATAATGATAAATAATGAAACAAGATTTTAAACAAACTAAAACTATAAGTATAAGGTAAATACGTCGTCAAAATATTCCGCCACAGGCATCGACCCCAAGACGCTGGCCGCATTGCCTCTCTGAACTGCTCTAGCCTTTGAGAGAGGTAAACGCCAGCCCTAGGGTCACCAGTGGCCAGCACTGTAGTTCGCTAACAATATAGTAATCTGGTGACCCAGCCAGGACTGTCTCCGTAAGAGGGAACTCGTAACTCTTCAACGGTTTGTTGCCCGGTTGTTGACGATGTTCAACTTGAATTTGTCTACCTCTACACATAAGCAGGATATATGACAAAGCAAGTACAGTCAACAAAAATTACAATCAGTAAAAATAGCTTGTATTAATAGTTAAATTAGGCCAGTTACACCTAGAAAAGTGTCATCTGTTACCGTGTTTAATATGACAACACTTTTGTTTAATGTTCACTTTCAAAAATAGTCTAGACTCGAGGTCATTTAAAATTCGTTTGCAAAGGAAATTGTTTGAATCTCATCCTAACCTAATCACACATATTATAAAAGAAAGAAAGAAATAAAGAAAGAAAGAAGACATTCATTCTCTTTTGTAAGACACAGAAATAGAGCATACACACGATTGTACAAAAATGAAACATAAAACACAGACATGAAAATAGATCAGCAATGTATTAATGTGTGTGTGTCTTCGCAAAAGTGAAACGGTCGCTGGCTCAGCATTACGCTGGGGTGTTAGACACCTACAGCACTGATTTTGAGCCAGAACCGTCTGTGACTCACGGAACGATACACAGATATATATACATATCTAATATTATAGTTCCTACACAAATAACCTATATAATATAAAATAATTGATTGATAATGTAGTATTGAGTACCTAACTGTAAAAATTTGCATGGCTTATTAAAGTCTGAATGTATGATTCTCTGAATTATGTAACATCCCTTTACTAGGTACATTTACCGCAAATAAAGATATTATTATTATTATTAATAATATAGAATACGTTTTTGAATTGTAACTAACTCAATGATCCATATGTTGGTCTAAAATAAATATATTATTATTATTATTATTATATGTAACTAATTAATAAATATAGTAAATGAAACCGATATTATTATATGAGTAACTAAAAGTTAATAAATTAAATAGATGATTTACAATAAACAAAAATAAAAAGAAGGGAAATCGAAATTGTTTAAAAACAACAGGCTGGCATACCAATGTACAAGATAGAGCTGGACTATTGCAAGGACTTTTGGAGCGTCAATAAGTGATCCTTCGGCTTGCACTTGAAGGTGTAACTACTTGACGCTCGGGGAGGAATATCATTCCAGCACTTGGACGCCGCAAACTCGATACTGCCTCGAAATGCCGCAGTCCGGTGCTTAGGCACGAGATGACGAGAACCATTGCGCTCCTGCGCTCACTCCTACCTCCTAATCTACATACCTACATAAAACAATCATCCTCAGCTGCGTCTGTCTGTTTATCTGTCTATTCGCGATAAACTTAATTCAATTCAATTTATTCACAAAGATAACATTTTTATTAGTAAATTATAAGCTTATAAACTAAGGTTAGAACACAAAAACTAAATTCGTTTTTACATTTAAAATAATTTCGTTCAATACAGGACAGCATACGTGATTTGCAATCATCATAATTTTAATGCATAACTAAACGCTATTTTCATCTTTTTTTCGTCAGTAGATAGAATGAATAATTATCAGCCTCCGTTTTTTCCTTTCGAGGTACGGAACGGAACCCTAAAAATATACGGTGCTCATAAATACTATATTACGCTAGTTTTTTAAATAGGATCTGAGAACAGCATACACTCTTCACTACAATAGTCTCTTGCAACGCTCTTGTCGATTCAGAGCCATCCTAAGTTAGTATCGTTTACGTCCTCTTCTCCGCGAGGAACTTGAAACGAATAATAAGTTCCCTACAAAAATTACGGAATTTATTTATGATAAAATCCGTCTGAGCAATGTCTTTTTATGAATTACATTGAACAATCTATGATTGCTACTTACGTATCCACGATGGACAAACGTTGGCGCGATTTAAACTACAGCTAGCGCCATCTGTTGGTCCCTAGCGTAACAAAGCTTATCTCATTGTGGCGTTTCCCAAAATGGCGGTTTCTCCAATAAAATGTCTAATCTAAACTGTTACTGCGTTTGATATTCCGTGGTTCCTGTTACTATGAAGTTATAGGTTAATATTGATACATTGTTTTCGTGGATGACACTGTATTCCATTCCATAGTACCTGGATGAGCTTTGCTTGGTTTTTTTTTGGTAGGTACTTTTCTAAAAATGAAACCTAGCTTAATTTACCAGAAAACCCCCTGCATACATACTAAATTTCATGAATATCGTTGGAGCCGTTTCCGAGATTCAGTCAGATTATACATATAATCATAATCATAATCATAATCATAAATCATTTATTTGTCAAACATAGGTCACAATAGATGTTTCAGTAATGAGTTGGTATCACTATGTCTCGCCCCAGTGGCATACAAATAGCTACAGATTCACATGCAGCATGCATTAAATAATAATATACGAAAACTGATTACAATAATTACTTAATAAACTAAAATATTAAAAGGAGTCTGTCAGATATTCCTGGATGGAATAGTATGCTTTCCTGATAAGAAATTCAAAGAGCTCTATCCTAAATTGTGTAAGGTCTACCAGTTGCAGTATTTTACTTGGCAATTTATTATAATGTTTCGGCGCCATTCCATATATACTCTTACTGAGAAGCGCCGTTCTACCAGAGATGTACAAAATGGTTTTAAAAAAGCATTTAAATACAAAATGCAAAATACTTGTCAGATTTACTATTTCAAATGCAAAATACCAAATAGTTTTGCGTTTTGTATTTCAAATGCTAAATGCAAAATAGGTATTTTCAAAATAAAATACCTTTTTACCAAATCGAATGATTTATATTTATTTTAGGAATTTATCATGAGAAATAGAATAGAGATACAATGCACCTCACTATATAGTCAGACATAAGGCGCACACTCTGACCAAAGAAGAAAAAAAAACCGGCCAAGTGCGAGTCGGACTCGCGCACCGAGGATTCCGTACTAATTCGCCAAGTTATTAAAAAATCCGGTGTTAGCAGACCCCTCCTCTTAAGCAAAATGTAGGCAGTGTGAGGTCATTTTTGTAATGATTATTTATACAGACAAACAGAAATTATTAAAAAAAAAAACTACTTACTAGATCTCGTTCAAACCAATTTTCGGTGGAAGTTTGCATGGTAATCTACATCATATTTTTTTTTAGTTTTATCATTCTCTTATTTTAGAAGTTAAAGGGGGGGGGGGACACATTTTACCACTTTGGAAGTGTCTCTCGCGCAAACTATTCAGTTTAGAAAAAATATATATTAAAAACCTCAATATCATTTTTGAAGATCTATCTATATATAACCCACACGTATGGGTTTGATGAAATAAAATTTTTATGTTTCAGTTCTAAGTGTGGGGAACCCCCAAAATTTATTGTTGTGCCTACATTTTGCTTAAGAGCAGGACTCTGCTAACACCGGATTTTACATACTCATACTCATACTCAACATAATAATAACTAATCATAATATTTATAATAACTTGGCGAATTTGTACGGAACCCTCGGTGCGCGAGTCCGACTCGCACTTGGCCGGTTTTTTTCTATTTTTGAGTGATAATCTTAATGCAGTTCACAAAATACATCTACTTACCAAGTTTCAACAGTATAGGTTCTATAGTTTCGGAAAAAAGTGGCTGTGATGTGACATACGGAGGGACAGACAGACAGACGGACATGACGAAATCTATAAGGGTTCCGATTTTTTCCATTAGGCTATGGAACCCTAAAAATGGCACGCATGGCTACCAGGCGCCTCTATCGGTTAAATTCGGCAATACAAGCGTCATTCATTCGTTCATTTCATTTTGTTTGACTGGTAATGTTGGCTAAACTTAATCAAAAAGTATTTTGCATTTTGAAATGAATATTAAAAATGCAAAATACATCTCAAAAGGTATTTCAAATAAAATACAAAATACTTTTTACTAAAAGGTATTTAAATGCAAAATACAAAATAGGTATTTTGCATTTTGTATTTGCATTTTAAATAGAAGTATTTCAAATAAATCGCATCTCTGCGTTCTACATAACCTATGATTAATTTTGTAGTGGTGTCGTCGGCTATTTAACTTAGTAAACAGTTCAAAGTTTCGTTTTACATATAATGACACTTCGTATATATAAAGACACGGTAAGGACATAATCTTCAGCTCAATGAAATAGGGTTTACATGACTGAGTGGGTTGCAGCCCACATGCCGCTCTTAAGCATATACAAGAATTGCTCGTTTAAAAGTATTAGATAGATATATTACAGAACACAGCACTTAAAAAAGTTTAAAAAGTTAGTTTCATTTCCAACCTACACCCGCCTGGTGTCGTAGTTTTAAGGTTCATACATACACACATACACAAGTAACGTCTATATCGGTTACGGGGTAGACAGAGCCTATGGTGACAGGACCTAAAGGCCACGTTTAGCACGATTGTGGGCGTATAAGTGGAAAGGGGTACCTATTAAAACAGTGATCGGTTGCCACATCGCCTGTAACATGATTCCTAAGATTTTCGCCCATCCCCCGATGGGTTTTTACAATTTTTGTTTCGCCTCAGTTATTTCAGGGACGATCCCCAACTACCAAACTACCAGTACCATTAAAAACTACCATTAACTACCAACTACCAACTGGGATACTACCATTGTTTACCCTGTTTAATCTATTTATAGACTCTTTGTACCGTTTGTGATTTTTAATAAAGAGTATTTGTATTGTATTTACTATTTAATGCCCGAACGAAACATGTTTTTTTGTCGGATCCGAAACCCAAACCAGAGATTTATTTTTTTACGTAACTACGGCAAAGCTAAAGGAGGGTTGTGATTTTGACAGGTTATAAAAATAAAAAATAAAAACATTTATTTCAGGACCAAAGTCCCACAGGTACAAAGTAATGTATGTATGTATTAATTATAGTTTCGGCCGAAACGAAACCGTATATAAAATCCGTAGCAGGATAAGGGAAAAAAACGCCCTTTTATGATTAAAAGCTGTTTTTTTTCTATAGTTACCCACATCTAGTAGTACAATTGTGCAAAGTTTTGTTGAAAAATTCCCATTAGTTCAGCCGGAAAAAAATAAAATCCGAATTCATGAAATATGACTTTTCTCAAAAAGTATTGAACTTTATAATACCATCTTTTTTTCATTTTGGTTAACTAAATAGTATATATGTCCTGAAAAAAAATTGAGTCTCCATCTTTAACATTTCTGTAAAAAACGCGTAAAACAAAACTTCAAAAAAAAAATGTTTTTCATTCCTGAAGGAGTGACCACTCAAAGTGACATTTCTAAAAAAGCCTTTTTTAACGATCTGTCAGTCATATTAGTTTGACGGTTAAAATCGAAAAGCAACAGTATCAAAATTTAAAAAAAAATATTATATTGGCTCGATTTTGTTACTTTTCCTGAAACACTGTGCAGGTCCAATATTAAAAGGCTCTACATTTCACATTTCTCGGATTACAATTTTAGCACGGGCATAGCAACACTGGGCCTAGGTATATAAAAAGTAAATGCGCGACCCAAAAGTACGATATCGTAAGGTGCGGCGCGGTCGAAAGGTTCTGCTGGTTTTTGGCCGAAATGGTTTTTACGCCGTAAGCCACCGTAACCGAAACTTCTAGACACTGATCATATGGTTTAGTCAAGCGTGCTGTGGGGGTTGCCAGAGGTTAGATAGTGGGAATGTGCAACACAGGAAGGTGCCTACTTTGTACTTTAGTACTATTATTTATTCTGTGCTTTGGTGACGTCCACTGAACGCCCTAGAATACGGGAGTAAGCTAGTCTACATACATACATACCGTTACGCCTCTTTCCCACAGGGTTTTTTTTATTGTACGATGATTAACAAATCGCAGTCCAGTGCTATAATTAAAATAAACTAATATGTCTAAGGTCGGTGACGTTATGTTATGGTTATGAGTGACATAAGGATTGTTAATGATTTGTGAAGATGATTGTAATGCTCGCTTGGTACTAATATTAGAATATAAGTGGGTACTATGTGCCGTTGAACTTTTGACTATTGATTATTATGCCAGAGAATTTTTCGAAAGATGATAACGTCGTTTCTTTTGAGATGAGTTCTGTTAAAATGTACGGGTACATTCTAAAGTTACTACAGACGATGATGTTCCCACGGGGGTAGGCAGAGATTACTTTGTTCCACTTGCTATCCTGCCATACCTCTTTCACTTCATCCACATTCATCAATCTTTTCATACATGTTCGTCAGATCAGAAGCTAGTCTAATCTTGCTTAATCTCGTTGCAGGCCTCGGCGGGCCTCCCTGCGGCAAGGCATGTCCTGACCTGATCCCCGTCGGCCTCAAGTTGTACCTTGAAGATGCTAACAACACAGACGCCGTCTACGGCGAGCCACGAGTCGCGGTGTGCCCCACGCTCTGCCAATACGGTCTAGGTAAGTACTACATACAATTGGCCAAGAGCA
This sequence comes from Pandemis heparana, assembly GCA_963854515.1. Lineage (NCBI taxonomy): Eukaryota > Metazoa > Arthropoda > Insecta > Lepidoptera > Tortricidae > Pandemis > Pandemis heparana. The sequence continues at coordinate 455,268 of OY978034.1, forward strand.
AGTCGGAGTGTAGCGTCACTAACGCCACCTAGTTGACAGCTACATAATTACTGCGACGCACGGGTAGCTAGCGCCAGCTCTAGTGACAGCTGTCACATTGTTCTACATCGCGCCACAAACTGCCACAAACTGGTGACCCCGAGCATGTTTGTGGGGAGGAGCCACAAGAGAGATCTCTCTCCAGGCAAATGTTATGCCTGGCGACCGAAGTCCGAAGGAAGATAGTTAGAAGTTGTATTTATGCATCCGTGTTGAGAAACTTCGTTAGCGCGATGTAGAACAATGTGACAGCTGTCACTAGAGTTGGCGCTAGCTACCCGTGCGGCGCAGTAATTATGTAGCTGTCAACTAGGTGGCGCTAGTGTCGCTACATGCTTACTACTATATGTTCCGTTTTCCCTTAGGCCGGCCGCTCTGCACCTGTGAGGCTCAGCCGGTCCTACCCGTAGCTTGGAGCGAGGTCTGCACAGCATTCTGTGCGACAGACAACTTCGTGCTTGGGGGTAAGTGCCTTCAGCCGGGTCTCTATCGTTTGCCCGAATTTCATATGCCATAAATGTATTGTTTGCCATAATGATCATTTGCCATAACCCTTTTTTCTCTTTATTTGTTAATTAGGTATTCAGGATTGTTATGAAACAAACCTAACCTAACCTATAGAATTCTACAGGATTGCCATTACAATGCTCCTGAAAAAATTACAGTTTCAGAGAAAAAAAGGGTTATGGCAAATGATCATTATGGCAAACATTACATTATGGCATTTGAAATTCGGGCAAAAAAGGGGCTCCGCCTTCAGCTTAGTGGTTTGTGACGCTGACTATGAAACTAGAGGTCCCGGGTTCGAATCCCTGTGCAGGCACTTGTATTATGAATATAAATGTTTGTACCGGAGTCATAGATGTTGTGTGTTTTTCAATATGAATGTTGTAGCGGCACGTGCGTACGGTAGCTTGCGGCTTTGCGGTAATAGAGACAATGGCCTTTAAAAAATATCAAATTTATTTCATATCATTTGAAAAACAGCGCCATCTCTCGTCCCTGGTGAGCAGTAGATGTTCTACGGGAGTTTGTAATTGTGTCGTACAGACACATCATTCAAATAGATTACGCTTCGCGACAAATAATCGCATAGTAACAAGGTCACATGACAGTTTGTAACAGATAGAAAAATTCGAACGCTTACTCACCTGCTATGGGTGGTGTAGGGGTAAAGCACGCGTCATGGAATGACGAGGACCCGGGTTCGATTCCCGGCCATAGCTTTGCTTTTCGGATTTTTCTGTGTTCTAATTTTCAGTGTCGTTTAGAAATTACAATGGCCTTTGTTTGAAAAATTAGGGCTCGAAGCGAAAAATTCATCTGGGAAGATTCATCTAACTAATATTATAAATGCGAAAGTATGGATGGATGGATGGATGCGAAAGTTTGTGACGATGCGAGCGAGTGTGTATGTTTCTTCCTTCACGCTAAAACGACTGGACGGATTTAGATAAAATTTGGAACCAAGATAGCTGGTACCCTAGATTAAAATATAGGCTACTTTTTATCCCGGTAAATTGCATAGATCCCGCGGGATAGCGATAAACATGTCAAAGGTCGTCGCTGCCTAGTCGCAACGTAAATAACTATTGCAGAATATAACTACCAACATCTCTTAAATCTAATTCTACGCGGACGAAGTCGCGGGCAGAAGCTAGTACTATATAAATGCTCTAATAAATCTGTTTGTCAAGGTTGTCCCGCTTGCGCCGCGACGCCTACCGAAGAATCGTCCGCAGTAGATGTGCACGCGGCCGTGGCACGCGTCCTCACGACAGCAGAGGGATGGACGGCGTGGTGCAATGCCCAGTGCCGCCAAGGACAAGGCGGGGCAGCTTGCAACTGCGACAGGACACCATTCCAATAACCACGGATAAATGCAATTTGGCTTTTATACTAGTCGCTTTAAGTGCACACTAGCGCCATCCCGTATCGAATAGATAAACTACACCGACGAACGTATTTTTTTTTATTACTGATAATGTGTAGCTGTCTTTCGGAGCAATAAAACATACTACAGACTTGCGGAAACAATGTCAAATGTTAAAAATCAGCTAGAAATAGTTCAGTCCTCTCAATCGTAGTCTACTAGCGCCATCCGGTGTCTAATAGCAGAACTACAGGAGACTACTCGCACTTGAACATAAACTTGCGGCACTACCGCCCTCGCGTATCAAATAGCACCACAGTAATAAAAGTTTTATGTAACTTTTACATCGCAATTAGAGACCAGATGGCGTTAAAGTATAACACCAATGGACAGTAGTGTTTCACAAGTTAGCAAACAACATTTATAAAATTAAGCTTTAAATGTGTCACAACGTAAATAACACATCTAAATAATATATTATATACTGTTACCGTTTTCACGTGGTTGGCCAGTCCACGCTGTATAGTCCAAAGTAAAACACACGGTATGTACGCCATCTCATGTCGACTCGCTTAACTAAATACGACGCCTTCAGTGGTATCCGCTTAAATCTACTTTTATGAAATAAGGAGCGATCATAATCACTAGTCATAGAATGAGCAAAAACTAAATGTACTATTTTTTATTGCATTATTTTTTTTATGAATTATACGTAGTATTTTAAAAATGCATTTTAAAATTGTAATTTCTAATATGCCAAAATATTCATTAACAAATTGTTCTTCTTTTAATTAATTATTTGTTTAATTTCAAATAATCATCCACTATTGTTCGAGTTGAAACAAATCGTTGTGTTTATGTTACGATTTCAGATTCAATTATTAATTGTAAGTATTTTAAGATATATTCATGACCAGTATTAGTTGATGTAATATTTTTAAAAATGTTTAATCCTTATTACGCCTCTTTTAAAGAGTTTTGTTATTTTTGTCGTATAATAATGTTATTCTGTAAGTATAAAGATAACCTAATCTTAAGATACCTATTATCATTTTAATTGTACAATAATGTTAATCAAAAATACTGCGTGAAAGACAATATAAACTAATAATTAATGAATAGCTAACGCGTTTTTACGCGATTATTCGTAAATGTAACTTAGGTGTTGTGTTATTCATTTTACTTTATTAAAACTTATGCTTTAATTTTTGTTCCTTTATTTTTTCCTTTTTTTAATCCTACCAGTCAATTAAGACATTGCGTTGACTCCCTAAATTCTTCAATTTTAATAATTCGTAAATTAAAAAAAAAACATAAGTAGATGTCGTCGCGTGTAGTCAGTGTTTTACAAAATGAACTTAGCGTTTGTTTTATTTTATTAATAATTATTGTATAAGTATAAAATTGTTAAAATATTTGAGATTGAAAAGATAACAGGGACTATCGTGTCTTGTAACCTCTAAAACGAGAGCATTACAAAAAACCATAAGAATATTTCATCGACTCACCTCGTTACTTCAACCACCATTAAACAATATCCAAATAGCAACAAAGAAATGCCACTAAAATATAACTTTTGCAAAAATATTTACACTTATAAAAATGATGTTTCGTTCACACACGAAAGCAGAATCACTTTAGTGAGTCACTGCTTCAAACATAGAGTTATAAATGCATAATAAATTAGTACAGCCTGAAGCAAAAAAAAGTTAAATCATCGAAAATCCGTTTGTGGTCAATTAAAACTCACGCAAAACAGTCTTGTACTTGTGGTTACATATTTTTGAGAATATCATAAGAGATATACATATGTACTTACCTAGATTTTGTAGCGATACCTTATTATTTCAATAACATTCACCTTACAAAACAACAATAAACATGTTTTTTTTTTATTCAGTTTTTTTTTTAGAGTTCTATTTTTTGATAAATCACGCCAAAAATAATGATCTAAATGTGTTGAATTCACGTAGAAATTACTTAAAAATGTGATGTAAATATGTAAAATAACTGTATATGTGTGTAGAAAGTTTTCCATAACATATTTAAGATTAGCTTTAGTCGAATGATTCAAGATGAATGAATGTTTCCAGTCATAGCTATGTCATTTTCACTCATTTCAACATTTAAAACACTAAAAGAAACGAGTTTTTTATCTATATATACATAATATATATACCTATCCGCCGAAAAACTCAACAATCGTCGACTGTTTTGGAAAAAAGTCTTAATACTTTCGCAGGACATACACCTGCATTTTATAAAAACGGTTTCATATTAGACATCGTTTAATGAACGCAACGTGCAAAACAAAGTGTTCCAAAAAGGGTTACATTATGAAAAATAGGCACAAACACCATCGCTTTAGACAGAAGAATTGCAAACAGAAATGCCTGTCGTACCATTTCTTCAGATCGTAAAGGCGCATTACTCCCAATATAGTAAAGGCGCATTACTCCCAATATAGTAAAGGCGCATTACTCCCAATATAGTAAAGGCGCATTACTCCCAATATAGTAAAGGCGCATTACTCCCAATATAGTAAAGGCGCATTACTCCCAATATAGTAAAGGCGCATTACTCCCAATATAGTAAAGGCGCATTACTCCCAATATAGTAAAGGCGCATTACTCCCAATATAGTAAAGGCGCATTACTCCCAATATAGTAAAGGCGCATTACTCCCAATATAGTAAAGGCGCATTACTCCCAATATAGTAAAGGCGCATTACTCCCAATATAGTAATTAACAGCCGCAATTGCTATTGGCACGCTTATTTGTGGACAAATATGCGTGTGCCGTCACCATGGCATAACTCATAAACTAATCGTATGCTGTCTGTGTCATGTATTATTGAATTTACAAGACAATGGTGTATAATTTGTTGGTTATGTTTTGATTTTGTAATATACATGAAACAAAAACTAATTTTATTTCGACTGTTGCAACGGTGTTTGCCTTTTTTAATGTTTTGTGTGTATGGCTGTGTGTGTATGGTTAGTTATAGAACAACCAAGAATTATCGCAACAAACAATATCACAAAAGTCTTCCGATAGCATAAGTTATTATAAAATTAATGTAAGTTATTTTCTAAGGTATATTTTAAGCTTTACCTTAAGTTAAGGCTAACTCAGAGGCGGTAGCGGCAGTAGTATGTGTTGTTGATATTTGTATGAACTTTTGCACACTAATCGTCTGTAATAGCGTTTTAGTGGGATACCGCTACCGCTTATGACGTAGCCACAGATGTAAGATAAAGTAAGATAGTTTAAGAGAGTAAGATATTTAGAAATGAATGTTGTTAATTAGTAAGTCAATTCGTGATATAATTTCAATTATAATGATTTAGCTGGATTTTTTCAAAACGGAAAAGTACAGCCAAGGGCATAAATATATATACGTTACCAATACGTCAAAAACATATACACCTATATGCCACAAACAATACGGTCGGTGACATATATATTTGACATGATAGCTCTATCGATATTTTTGCCCTTGACTCTACGTGCATTATTTTTTACTAAAATTTAGTTAATATTATAATGACGTCTCACAAGAGCTTAATAATACTACCGTAATATCGGGGTACTTTAGCCCTAGGGGGCAACTTTCTCCAAAACCGGAAAAAGATTGAACTTCCCGCCACGCCGCTCGTCAGGATCTATCGATGTAGTTCGCGCTACTCATTAATAGATGGCTGTATGGGGCGGTCGGTAAAACAGTTTCACGTTAAAAAAGCTGATTGGTCAATCTATAATTTTATTATCAGATTTATTGTACTTAACAACTTTGTTTAACAAAAATAGAGGCTTTCAGTTCATGTGCCTAGTGTCTAAATAGAGCCTTGAAAATAATGTAACGCTAAAATTTAAAAACTACGGTAGGTATTCGTAACATAGCTATCTTCGTATTCTCTTTAAGCAAACTTGTTGTTATAAAATATGCGCGCGAAGTGTACATCAATGTAACTAAACGCACAAGCCCTTCTAGACTCTACTAGAAGACGTTTAAAAATTCTTAAGAAATAACTTACTCTATTTACTCTCCCTAGAGCTTACTTTTATTTCAGAGCCATCTATAGTTGAGTACCGGCATCTTGTTAATGTTACTTATTACTGTTATGCTGGGTCTACATTTCGCTATCAGTATAGGTGAAATACTTCGTAAATGACCTGTTGTATGTGTAAAGGTGGAAACACATTGTTAACACGCGACGCGACCCGATGCAACGCGACGCGTGTTGAGTCGAATCAAATTGTATTATTTTCTATGACCAGAACCACACTATGAACATCCGACGCGACGCCATGCGCATACATTCCTTGCGTCGGGTCGCGTCGCGTGTTAATAATGTGTTTCCGCCTTAAGTAATCGTAAAAAAGACAAATTGACATTCCAAATTAGAAAAATGACTTATGTCCCATATCAGTTCTGTACACTACCATACCATCATTTACTTAAGTTTATCACCTACATGTTTATTAGCGTTACTTGTATGTGTGTGTATCTCTTTGTTGTACATAAAACACATTAATTTTATAGGTAAGTAATGAGATAATCAGATGTACAAAGGCGAACTTATCCCTTAAAGGAATCACTTCCAGTTAACCTTCTGTATTATTTTATTCGCCAAATACTACAAAGACCCCATACTAGACGTCATCCATTTTCGATGAAATAAGGGTGCGACCAAACCGCCGCGTTGTATGCGTCACGTTTTCTCACCGTTTCTACATACATTTTGTTGCGATTCCGTACCGTCACCGTTTTTTAAGCGGCAGTGTGGTCGCACCCTTAACGCAGTACGGTACCAAAAACTTTTAAAATCAAAAGTGATTAGTTTAAATAAGCTAACATTACGCAAATACCTAATTAAGATACTTATGTAATAAATTAATAATAATATATAAAGCAGTGCGTATCACCGCCATATCATGTAGAATAATAATACAATATTTAATATTTAATCATAATCGATGTCTTCCTATATTGTTTTGATGCCCCACATTTCGCCTCGCCAAGATCTTTCTAAGTCCGAAAGATACTAAGCACAACCCAGATTCGAATGGCGAAGCGCAGTGGTAATAGGTGGTAGTAGTGGGGCAGTGGATATTAAGATTAATATATAAGTAGATGTCTGTGATATTTATTTTCTTAAGTTATGAACGTATGTGTGATAAGTTAGACTTTATTTTACTAGTAGATACTAACGCGGCGCCGCCACAATTCACTTTTATTCAATTCAACTCAATTAAAAAAAACCAGGATAAATTATATACACGCCGGCACGTAAGTCTAACGATGACGAGTCACGTGGAGGGGATCTGCGCACCCACGGATACCGTATTTTATACTTCTGCGCATACAAGGTCAGATTACACTTACGTGCCGGCACTTATACGCTGTAACAGAAGCAAAAAATTAAATCACAGCTTTCGGTGTTCATTGAGCTAACTTCGTTTTACAACTTTTAAAAACATTGTACCTATTGCAATTTTTATTATAGTTTATTTTTATTTTTTTATTTATTTATTTATTTAATAATCACATACATCTATCCTTACAGTTACCCAATACGATAGAGGAGTAGCACATCATTTCACAGTGTATAGATAATAATTATACATATTAAATTTTAAAAACGAATTTCCTTCGTAATAACACAATACAAATTAGGTAACCTTTGTGAATTCATTAAGAGAGCAACAGAAAACATCGAGTAGAGGGGCGATTATAGTTTAATTGGACAAGCAATGTATTGCTAAATCTGTCATTTAGTTGTGACAGGCTGTCATTTAGGCTATTGAATGCCGTACATTGAAAATACCATTTAATTTGTTTGGAATAAACAAAATTATAACATGACTTACTTCATTTTTTAAAGTTGCAGAACTAAAGTAAACCTAAACCTTCATAATAAATCACTCTATCTATCGATGAAAACCACATGAAAATCAGTTAAGTAATTTTGAAGTTTATCGCGAACAAACAGACGCGGCGGAGGACTTAGTTTTAAAATAGGTATGTAGTAACTTGGTAGTAAGGAGTACTGCAGATTTGCATTTAATTATTTTAACAGCTGTGTATATTATGTACCTACCTATCTAATATCGATTAGTGTTTCATTTCTTGTTGTAACATATTGTGTATGTACGTAGTGTAAAAGCACCATGAATACTTTGTTTATTCAATTTGTTACTACATTAACGCCCTCTCTGTAGAACTAGATGTAACTATTAAACGATTCCCTCGTTGAACGAAGTTTTATTGCTAACATAACACCCACGTTACCGTTACTTAAGGCGACAGTGGCGACACCAACCGCGAAACTAGCGCCACTTCGGAAGTGTTCCTATAATTAGATCAATTTTCAATAATTTCCGAAGGTTAGATAGGTACTAGTTGTCCCAAAAAACTGGTACAAAACTCAAACAGCCGCTTTTTGTTGTTTCTTCGTCTTTTCTATTTTCATTAATGGTATTACTTCTTTAAATTCTTCTTATAACCTGTATGCTGATGACTTATAAATCTACTGCTAGTCTTTTATTATGTGAATAGGAAGGCAAACGAGCAAGTGCGTCACCTGATGGTAAGCGATCACCACTGCCCATAGACAGCCGCAACCCCGGAGGGATTGCAGATGCGTTGCCAACCTAGAGGACTTAGATGAAATGCCTCTTGTGCTCGTAATTTCCCCGGCTGTCTTACTCTCCACACCGGAACACAGCAGCGCAAGCACTGCTGCTTAGTGCTTACTGCTAGTCTTGACGATTTTTCTCCATTGATAGATCGCATTAATGCTGCAGGCTTATTACGTAACTCGATCGCAATCGCCATCGTGTTCATTTTGACAGTTCTTGTATGAATGAGACAGCTAGCTGATTCCGATGCCAATTGTCAGCCCATACATGATCGATGATGACGATGATGAGATCGTCCGTCAAACTATATACTCTTCCATGAATTGCAATTTCCCGGCCTCTGCAGTAATGTACCTAACTATTCTTAGATTTTTCATACTTACATTACTTCTTGGCCTAGGCCAATAAATAATATTGTATAATTTTGATCATTAATCATTAATCATCTAAATATATAAAAGAAGAAACTGACTGACTGACTTTCCAAAATTCTCTCGGGAACGGGAAAAAGCGGGATTTTTCGTTTTATTTGAAATTTGACATGTAGGTTGCTTGAAGAGTGTAGGGAAGCTATAAGAAATAATTTCCCAAAATTCCCACGGGAACGGGAAAAAGGGGCTTTTCGTTTTACTGCTTGTAGAAAGCTGAAATTCGGCACGTAGGTTGCTTGAAGAGTGTAGAGGAGCATTAAGAGAGGACTTTTCAAAATTCCCACGGGAACGGGAAAAAACGGGATTTTTCGTTTTACTGGTCGTAGAAAGCTGAAATTTGGTAAGTGGGTTCCTTGGGGAGTATAGGGGAGCATTAAGAGAGCATTTCCCGAAATTCTTACGGGACCGGGAAAAAACGGGATTGAAATACTCCTGGTACACGCGAGCAAAGACGCGGGCAAAAGCTATTTGTCAATAAATGAGTCTACGCGGATGAAGTCGCGGGAAAAAGCTAGTATTCAATAATACGAATGCGAATTGATTGAGACGCATTTAAAGAATGCGACTACAAAAAAATTGGTTGCCTGTAAAGTCGGTATACGGGCGAAAGTTTTACGTGACAACGACTTTGAGTGGTAAAATAATTTTAATGTGAATATTCATTCGTATAGTAGGAAGAAGGATGAAATAATAGTAACAATTTAAAACATTTATTTATACAAAGAATTATATTTAACACTAACTGTGCTCGAGTGGAAGGGACGCGTGCCTTTCACTTTTTATGTCTGTCTCTCTCGCTCTTAGGCGGGCTAACCATGCCCGAGTGGAAGGGACGCGTGCCTCTCACTCGCTCTCATTGTGAGCGCATAACGTGAGCGGAGCGTAACGCAGTTTCTTGAAGTGTCACCCGGCAAACCAATTTATAAGACGTTGTCACGTCAAAATTGTGGATAATAAGAATTATCCACTGCACATGGCATTGTTCGATTTGATCATTTATAGAACCGGAGTTGCCTGTCTCACCACTCCTTGACCGTCAGTTGTCTATGATTCAGTCTCTATTTATTACTACGACATAATATAACAGGCGGCAAATAAGTAAAACGTGGAGGGGATAAGCGCAGTATGAAAAACAACATCATTTTCATACTGCAGTCATCCCCTTCAGTATGCTCAGTGTAGGTTTTCGGTCACAAAATACGTCTCGAACGCGTTTTGCTTTAAAATGTCAAATACTATGGGAACAGTTTGTTACTGTTTCGATCCGCAAGTGGCGCTGCCAATTTTTCCATAGTAATTGAGAAGTTTACGTGAACGCGTTCGAGACGTTTTCATATGCGAAAACTTACACTAGAGGCTCAGGTATTACTTATTTGCCGCCTACTGTACGTGCCGGCACGTAAGTACAACGATGACGAGTCACGTGGAGGGGATCTGCGCACCCACGGATACCGTATTTTATACTTCTGCGCATACAAGGTCAGATTACACTTACGTGCCGGCACATATTTGCTGTCTACTTACAGTAACTAATGTGGATTAAATATTATCCTAAAGCTAAAATGATCATGATCTATAATGACAATTATGAGACGCATGTAAAGATGGGTCTCTGCAAAAATTGATGGATAATTTATTATCCAGTTGTCACGCTGCGATAATTTAATCGCATCGTTGAATTTTGTTGTAGTATACTGTTTATAATCTCAGTACAATCAAACACTAGCGTGTTTTATTCTGTAGTCAGCGCCATCTATGGGCCGTTTCAGCATTAATCAGAAATTTGAATAATGATTGCAGTTTTAATATTTCAATAATTTCGGCACGACAATTATATGAAGTTCTTTGTCGATTCAATGTTTACAGATTATCAAAATGGCGGAGCTGAATTTTGCATTCACTCTTCATTTGTGGGAGGAGAGAGGGAGATACAGGTGTGATGATGTTGTTTTTCATACTGCGCATATCCCCTCCACGTTTTACTAACGTGCCGCCACTTGTACTTCATTTTAACCGACTTCAGAAAAAAAGGAGGTTCTTAATTCGGTTGTATTTTTTTATGTTAGTTACCTGAGAACTGTCACTTGTGGACGATTTGGAAAATTATTTTTTCGTTTTAAAGGGAATACTTCCAGTTTAGTCTCATTAACACCAAATAAACATACATACATACATAAATCACGTCTTTATCACTTACGGGGTAGACAGAGCCTAAGGTAACAAGACCTGAAGGCGACGTTTAGCATGATTGTGGGCGTATAGATAAAAAAAAAAAAAGCCGTGGTAGCCTGCCTCTCAAGCAGAGCGTCGTGGGTTCAAATCCCGGGCTCGCACCTCTGAGTTTTTCGGAATTTATGTGCGAAAATTACATTTGAAATTTGCCATGAGCTTTTCTGTGAAGGAAAACATCGTGAGGAAACCTGCACACATCTGCGAAGAAATTCAATGGTGTGTGTGAAGTTCCCAATCCGCACTGGGCCCGCGTGAGAACTATAGCCCAAGCCCTCTTATTCTGAGAGGAGGCCTGTGCCCAGCAGTGGGACGTATAATAGGCTGGAGATGATCTATACGGAAAGGGGAATCAAAATAGTGATGGGCTGCTAGCCGCATCGCCTGTAACATGATTCCTATGATTTTTGCCCATTCCCTCGATGGGCTTTTACCATCTCCGTAGGAAGAGAAGCAACTGGCAAATTCCATGTTTTTTAATTAACGGCCAGCAAGGAAGTTAATAATACATAAATAAATATGTATGTATAACTCTTTATTGTATATAAAACACATGTAAAAGATGAGAGAATAACTCTTTATTGCCATAGTTTAGGTATGTATTACAATCAAAAACATAACAATAAAAGAAATTAAAAAAAGCGTCGGGTAGCACTCCGGGAGTGCCGGCAGAAGTGAAAACAGCAGCTTAGATTAGATTTTAATGTTGCAACCTCCATGACGCTCAAGACGCGTACCGTACTGGTCGCTTACAAAAAAAAACGTAAGTATTATCTATATTGACAGACCTCTAACAATGTGCTGATGCCCAGTACTTTTGCTCCACGATTCAACAAAAAAACACTTCAAACATTGAACTCGATTCATTCGTATTTCAAATAAGCTCTTAGAGGATCCTGATATCCTGGTACCTAAACTCTCCCTCCGTCTTACGTCTATCGCGAAAAAGCGCTCAGCGCCGCTAAAAAAGTTTACATACATACATACATATCGTCACGCCTCTTTCCCACAGGGGTAGGCAGAGACTACTTTGTTCCACTTGCTGCGACCCTGACATACCTCTTTCGCTTCATCCACATTCATCAATCTCTTCATACATGCTCGTCGGTTTCGGGTACTCTTGACCTGGCCTTTCTCCAAAACGTCCCCAATTTGATCATGGAACGTCCGCCTAGGCCTTCCCCTCCCAACGCACCCATTCACACTCGCCGTGAAAGTTTTCACTTCAAAAATTTGGACACCTTGACAATAGGTACCGTTCTCAGCAAATGCTGGTTTTATTTAGTTTCCAGCGCTGGTCTCCAGCCCGGTCCCTTTGGCAAGGGTAACCGTAATACTACAACAAAAGAAAAAATACAACTGAACTCAGAGCCTCTATAGTGTATTTTTTTGGTCCGTGGAATTCTGAACGACTGGCAAGAAGCTGCGCACGATCGGGACAGATGGCGTGCTCTCGTTTCGGAGGCCAAGACCCTATTTGGGTCCCTGAGCCAAGTTAGTTAGTGGAATTCTGACATTTCTTGGTATTACCAGTCAAAAAAACGTTCCTTAAATCTGTGGTGAGAAATGCAAAAAATAAATAAATGTAGAACATGAATGTTGTAGTTCAAATACTTAAATTAACAATCATTTCTACATATTAGTAATTAACACATACTTTGTTTAATTTTAATAATTTAGACAATTAATAAGACAAGAAATAAAGACAATTAGATTAATAATCGTATTTTTTTTTGGGGAGAAAATAAATTGTTTTGGGTATTACTTTGATGATCGTCACATATATCAAACCGTCGGTCTACGATTATAATAATTTATTTCGTATAATGATTTCCCTAATAATAAAAAAGTTCCGTACTATTAGCGAATTGTCTTCAAAATAAAACTGTAGGTATATACTTGCCGGAAAATATACAAATTATTAAGAAATACCATGGCTTCTTCGTTTACTTTAATCAACGATTTTAAGTACTGCTGTACAATAACCTTATTTAGCTTTTGTACTTTGTCTTCCGTGATTTATTAGTTAAAATAACAAAAGCTTAGTCTGACAATTATTTGTCCAGCAGAAAAAAATGTTGGTGACCCCTGAAACGTCTAATTATGACAGCTGTCAGAATTCCACGGACTAAAAACATACACTAAAAGTGTAAGTTTTCGCAAATAAAAACGTCTCGAACGCGTTCACGTAAACGTCTCAAATACTATGGAATAATTGGCAGCGCCACTTGCGGATCAAAACGGCAACAAACTGTTCTTATAATATTTATAAGACGTATTTTATGACCGAAAACTTACACTAAGCATACTGAACTGAAGAAAAACGAAGTTTGCCGAAATGCATTAAGAAAGTAAAAGTGTAGCGACACTAGCGCCACCTAGTTGACAGCTACATAATTACTGCGACGCACGGGTAGCTAGCGCCAACTCTAGTGACAGCTGTCATATTGTTCTACATCGCGCTAACGAAGTTTCTCAACACGGATGCATAAATACAACTTCCAACTCTCTTCCTTCGGACTTCGGTCCCCAGGCATAACATCTGCCTGGAGAGAGATCTCTCTGTTGGGGCACTCCCCAAAGAAGCACTGTATACGTTTCTGCCACCCGGTAGTGACAGGAAACTGAAAAATATATGCATAAATACAATCTCCACACGCACGTACCTATAAGTATTATATTATAGTAGTTGGTAGAGGCAAAAAGTAGTCTTTCTGAACAGATAGTCCTGGAGGCCCAGCGTTACCAACTGCTATCGATAGTACTACTAATATTATAAATGCGAAAGTTTGTGAGGATGGATGTTTGTTATCTACTCTTTCACGCCAGAACGGCTTAACGGATCTGGATGAAATTTGGAGCAAAGATAGATTATGGTCTGGAATAACACATAGGCTACTTTTATCCCGGAAAATTGCAAAGTTCCCGCGGGATAGCGATAAACGAATTCTTTGCAGACGAAGTCGCGGGCAACGGCTAGTTATCAATAGTATCGATATTATCTATCTGCACGAGTATGTGATACTTTCAGATAATTTTAATGATGGGCAACTTTGAATAATACTAATTCGACTTAGTCGACTAATTCGAAAATCATTCGAATATTAGTAGTACTCAAAATCCCCTCCATCCAGACCAGCCGAGTTGACGTTGATATAACTAACAAGCTAACAACTAACGCGAGCACCGCGCCGAGTCGACACGAAGATTCTCGATTTGGTCCGAGCACTCGTCCAGCCGCCGATTAGTTACTAAATATTAGTAGTCGTTATTCGATTATCGGCATTAGTATATTACTAATTTCAAATTCGAATTATGATATTAGTATTGAATAATCATTCGAATCAGCAAATTAGTCGAAGTCACCCATCACTAGATAATTTATTTTTTTATAAGCAGAAATACTAATATGATCGTATCCGCGTAGTATAGTGTTATAAGCTATAATTATGAGAGTTGCAACAGATGCAACTCGACCAAAAATTTTATTAAGCGTAAAAAAAAATCGATTTTACTAGATCGATATTATTTAACTCTATATAAACTCAGCATAGTCAAACACTAGCGCGCTTATTCTATAGTCAGCGCCATCTAGGGCCGCTTTAGCATTAATATACTTTTTGACTTTGGTACAATTTGACAAGGGAATTTGAATTTTCGAACCCATTGAGCATTTTTTTTTACCGTGTTCTACCGTACAACGTTGCCGACATTTTTGTCACAAGATTTTTGAATAGTATTTATTATTTTGACATTGGCGACATCATCGCATCGATGGGGCCATATTACAATACAATACAGTACAATAACTCTTTATTGAACACCACATATAACAATCAAAACAGAAAAAGGTATACAGAAGTAATAAGGTAACAATAGGCGGCCTTATCGCTACAGAGCGATCTCTACCAGGCAACCATAACGGACCGGAGAAAAGAACAGATCTGAGCAGGTGGTGCAATTCATATTAAAAGAAGGGTGTGTATTTCCCTTTGGGATCTTCACCATATACATTCTATTCGTTTTTTTCTATCATGCATATAATTAGGCTTTCAGGTTTTTGTGGCATTTGTCGTTTGTTCAATATAACATGTTTACATACATTACTATTTGACCGTTGTACATTTATGTATTTTTTTCAATGTAAGAGTGGGATAGATTATTTGTTCCGCGCCCTCTTCGGAGCGAGGATCCGCTCCGTCCAGTCTTTCACCAGTTCGGGATCTTGGAACTTTTTGGGTTTCCCGGTCTTCGGGTTGATGGGCACCTTGCCCTGAAACATTAAATAAAAAAAAATAAAAACCCCAACGTATTAAATGAAAAAAAATAATTCAATTTTACGCCAAAAATGCCTTACGTCATTTCGGAATAGAGCTGATACTCTCCAAAACATAGAAGTCTTATTGTCTAACTCGCTCGCAATCGCCATCGTGTTCATTTTGACAGTTCTTGTATGAATGTGACAGCTAGCTGATTCCGATGCCAATTGTCAGCCCATACATGAACTGTCAGAATGAACACGATGGCGATTGCGAGCGAGTTAGACAATAAGCCTACGGACCGATTTTTACTAAAGATAGTTAAGAACCAACGCAAGGAAACTGGCTTTCGAATGGAAAAAACGGCATCGAAACCAATCCATCAGTTTGAGACCTACGATGCCAAAGACAGACACATACAAATCGACATCAGACTTATTACACCTGTCTTTTTGCGTCGTGGATTTAAAAAAAAACTTTAATTATCGTTTGCACGTCTATCAAAGGTGCTGTCGAGTTGTAATACATACATACATAGATATCGTATCGCATATATAGTTAGCTATAGCATAGCCATCCGCACTCTCGGAAGCTAAAAGAAGCAACGGCTAAGTGGCGCCATCTGTAAATTGTTGGTGTTACTAAACCATACATAGGGAATTTCATTAAAAATTACCATTAATTTCTCATATAACATTCAGTAGCGTTGTTGATTCTTAGTAGAAATAAACCAAAATTTTCCAAAATCTGCGAAAAAATATATATTATGGTCATTATTATTGAAATTCTCCATGTATGGTGTAGTAACACCAGCAATTAACACACGGCGCCACTTAGCCGTTGCTTCTTTTAGCTACAAATGTCATCGTGTACCACAGGTTCAAGCAGCAATCTTTTTTAAGAGGGTGCATCCGTGCTGAGCTCGCAACGTCGCATTTTTGGTGATTTTTTGCGATTATTTCACAGAAATTGAATGAAAGTATCAAATATCTGTCTGTAGTGCACTTCGTTTTTAGTGTATTAATGTGTCTAATGCAATAATTCATCGTGATGGACTTTTATTTTCTTATTAAATGAGATATAGTATTTTATCGCTTTAATACGAAAATAAAAGTCCATCACCATTAATCATTGCATTCGACACATTAATACACTAAAAACGAAGTGCACTACAGACGGATATTTGATACTTTCATTCAATTTCTGTGAAATAATCGCAAAAAATCACCAAAAATGCGATGTTGCGAGCTCAGCACGGATGCACCCTTTTAAATTTGATATGCCGTGGCATACTGCTTATCTGCCGTATAGGGGCAGTCGAGTGACTGAGTAAAATGTTTTTTCATCTCTCATACTCTAAAAGTAGGTCATTGATTATCTGGATATAAGATTGAAAGTGACTCATCGCGACCCTTGGGTTGAAAGTATTTTTTTTTCTAGCTCATCCAAATGACGTACATAGCAATGGAAATACGTATACAGCTATGTAATCTATGTTTTATATAATCATCTATACTAATAATTCCGTTTTAATTGTAAAAGGCAAAATAATCTTAAAAAAACATTCCCGCTATAGGTATAAGCTTATGCAAGCGTATACAACGAGAATTAGTAGAAATTATTACGTTCGGTAATTTTTATAGCTTAAAATATTTAAGTCGACAAATTAATTGATAGCGACCTCTGTGTCTGCAAGTTTTAAAAAAAAAATAGCCGGCAGTCATTGGTGCGCAGAAGAAATGCGCAATGCGCGTAAATCGCGTAATAGAAAAAAGAGCGGGAAGAGAATGACAAACGTAACAATATTAAGTGCGACCGTGCGACGTTAGTGAAATTTGTCATAATACCTTCTTTTAATTTCCTCATATTCGAAATGAAAAGAAGTGTTCAACTCGGATGAAATTACCCATTTCACCCTCGAACCATTGGTGCCCTCACTTCGTTCGGGCACCAGAAATATCTCAGGTGAATTGGGTATATTTCAACCCTTGTTTATCAATCTACTATTATTTTTATAAAATATATGGCTGGACGGAAAAATCTAAAACTTTTTTCCGTAGCTAAGGATAGTTATTCCTATCAATAAAAAAATCACAAAGCACTTTTAAAATAATCATTCATTTCCAATTGGACC
This sequence comes from Pandemis heparana, assembly GCA_963854515.1. Classification (NCBI taxonomy): domain Eukaryota; kingdom Metazoa; phylum Arthropoda; class Insecta; order Lepidoptera; family Tortricidae; genus Pandemis; species Pandemis heparana. Next base: position 472,878 of record OY978034.1, read on the forward strand.
AGTTGGCGAACGCCACACTGCAGACGCTAAACAGGAGGTTCGGGCAGTGGGTACCTGCGGCGTGAGGACAGTCCTGGCCAGCGTGGCGCCATGCCTCCTCAGCATGTGCTTGTTGCAGTTGGACCAGTTGCCGAACGCCATGCTGCAGACGCTACAGACGTACGGACGGACGCCCGTGTGCTGGCGCTGGTGGGTAGTGTACACGCTCCTGGAAATAAATAAACAACAAATGAACAATGAGCAATGAGCAGCGCCATCTCTCGTCCCTGGTGAGCAGTACATGTTCCACGGGAGTTTGTAATTGTGTCGTACAGACACATCATTCAAACAGAGGACGCTTAGCGACAAATATTCGCATAGTAACAAGGTCACGTGACAGTTAGTAACAGATCAGTGGCGTGGCGTCCATAGAACTCGATTCCCACTGGCTTGCCTATTTTAAGGCAGTTGGGCAATTTATTGTGCAGAATTAGAGGAAAAGGCTAGTTAAGTTCCCTTCGGCTTGCCTTCTGATATACTTGACGCCACGCCACTGTAACAGATAGAAAAAATCGAAAGCTTACTCACCTGCTATGGGTGTAGCACGCGTCACGGAATGACGAGGACCCGGGCATACTCGGCCATAGCTTTACTTTTCGGATTTTTCTATGTGCTCTAATTTTCAGTGTCATTTGGAAATTAAATGAACAATAGTCATTTGTGCAACAATAGAATGTATTCTTTTGTTGCCCTTTAGTCGCTGAGTAGGTACCTATAACGCAGTCTGTCAATTTCGCGTTATGCCTTGACTTAAGACGAGATCAGCATATTGATATTTAGAGCTATCGCTTATTAGTTCATGAGCGAAGTAGGCGAATTGTCCATTTTTGTGTACCAAGAAACGGTAGGTTTAGGTATTGTCACAGAATATATAATAGTACTAACGTACAGAATGGCCACGCTCCGCCTCGCACCTATTCGAGTTACCCCACCCCTCAAGCGCAGTCTGCCGGAAAGCTGCTGGCAACTAGTTACTACTTGTACCCTACTGTAGGGCTCGCAACGCGATGTATGTCGGCCGCACGGCACGAGTTCGGGAACCTATCCTACCTACTTCATTTTATAAAACTATCGCGAAATTATCGCGATTAATACATGAAATAACTACAGAATCATTCGCTTAAGTTTGTTGTCGTACATCTATTGTAATTGAAAATAATAATGCTTAAATACACAGACAGACACATTTTAAGTAAGTTTAAATAAATAGATAACGATTAAGTACATTTATTTGCACACATCTAAGCCATATCTTCATTATGAGTACCTATATTTATGTCATTGGTAGCACTTATAGTACTAGGTTTTTGCGATAGACAGCCCTGTGTATCTTACGCACACATTGACGCGTGTACAGACGACGCCGTGCCTGTGTTCATTTCAGAACGCGGATTTTGTACGTCGTGGCTGCCGTGTGGTAATGTTAAGTTTTCATCGGCCCCAAGGGCCATAAGCACACAGAAACAGGAGCTCTCCGTCGACAAAGAAACTGTGTACACAAACAGTGTCAAAATCAGAACAGACAGAGACGTCATCATAAATAACTGACACTTAAGATACCTGGAACTTAACAGAGTGAAACAGGACCTAAGAATAAGAATAATAAGTGTTCGAAATAGCCACCATTTTTTTCCAATACAATATTCGACACGTTTGAGTAACGATCGTACTAAAATAGTAAATTAAGAGGGTGCATCCGTGTTGAACTCGCAACGTCGCATTTTCGGTGATTTTTTGCGATTATTTCACAGAAATTGAACGAAAGTATCAAATATCCGTCTGTAGTGCACTTCGTTTTTAGTGTATTAATGTGTCTAATGCAATAATTCATCGTGATGGTAAATGAGATATAGTATTTTATCGCTTTAATACGAAAATAAAAGTCCATCACCATTAATCATTGCATTGGACACATTAATACACTAAAAACGAAGTGCACTACAGACGGATATTTGATACTTTCATTCAATTTCTGTGGAATAATCGTAAAAAATCACCAAAAATGCGACGTTGCGAGCTCAGCACGGATGCACCCTCTTAACGCCACGCCCCCTTAGGAAGTCTCTGCGCCCCCCTTGCCCCTTGGGTGGCGCTGCCCCCCACTTTATAAATCGAATTTACCTGAATCTGAAAGTTTTCTCGCAGAACTGGCAGGCGTAGGGCATAACATCGGAATGACACACCATGTGCCCTTTCAGCTGGTCTTTTAACCTGCGAACAGTAAAAAGGTGCTCAAAACCAGAGTATGGCTTTACGAAACGAGCCTTTGCAAGTTTCATAATAATGTACCCTGACTATGAAGCTAGAGGTCCCGGATTCGAATCCCGGTAGGGGCAGACATTTGTATGAAGAATACGAATGTTTGTGCCCGAGTCATGGATGTTGTATGTATTTATCTACATTATATTTGTATGTTTATCCATTGCCTGGTACCCACAGTACAAGCTTTGCTTAGTTTGAGACTGGGTCAATTGGTGTAATTTGTCCCATAATATTTATTTGGGTGGATTTTTGACGTTGTAATTTGTGCGCACTACTAAATGTATGGCACACAAATTTTTATTTATAAGCCTTTTTATTCCGAATTCGCTACAATTTCAGTAAGTAGCACATGCTGTTGTTGTTGTTATTGTCGTTTTATTTATTAAATTGTCGCGTAATTCGGCGTGCCTCATGGCATAGGCCTCCTCCGTGTATTGGAGGGTTTGGGCTATAGTTCCCACGCGCGCCCAGTGCGGATTGGGAACTTAACACACACATTGAATTTCTTCTCAGATGTGTGCAGGTTTCCTCACGATGTTTTCCTTCACCGAAAAGCTCATGGCAAATTACAAATGTAACACATTACATTACCTACATTAAATAACAAATTACAACGTCAAAAATCCACCCATTTATTATTTTAATGTCATATGAGGGTTGACAAACAGGCCAACTTATCCCTTTAAGGGATCTCATTCTTAACCTTTGATTGGATGTGTGTAGATAAAACAAATTATCTAATCTCATTATTATTAAATGCCAAAGTTGGATGTATCGATGTTTCTTACTCTTTCACGGCCGCACGTCTAGCACGAGAGCGCGCAAGATTGCCCGTCCTTTTCTTACTGTCCGTTCTGGAAAGAGACGGGTAGTCTCTATCTCGCGCGCAACGCGACTCTCGCGCGCTTCGTGCTCTCGCTTGGAGATCTGGATAAAATTTAGTATTTCTACATATAAACGTACTCACTTGAAACTCTTCTGACAGACGTCACAATGAAAATTCTTCTCGCTATAATGCGTCCTGACATGTTTCTTCAATCTCGTCCTGGTCAAGAAAGTTTTCTTGCAAATCTCACAAATCTCAGGCTGCGGCATCTCGTGCAACACATTATGAGATTTCAAAGCGCCTTTTGTAAAAAACGCTTTGCCGCACCTATCGCACGTGTGATTCCTTTGTCTGTCTGTGTGCACCATCATATGGGTCTTCAGATTGTTTAAACTCTTTGTTATTTTCTGACATATGTTACAAGTTAGGTCTTGTTTTGTGAGGGCTTGTTTCCTCTTCTTCTTCTTGCCGCTGTAGGCGTCGACGTGGGAGCTGAGGGCTGACGGTGATGTGAAAGACTCCCCGCATACCTCGCATTGGTAGAACAGATGTTCTGTTAAATGTATGATTGTTTGATTGGCATCTTTGAATTTGAAGTTGCAGTATTGGCAGTAATATCTGGAATCGACAAGTTTAATACACTTAATAGCGGAGCCCCTCTTTTGCCCGAATTTCATATGCCATAATGTAATGTTTGCCATAATGATCATTTGCCATAACCCTTTTTTTCTCTGAAACCGTAATTTTTTCGGGAGCATTGTAATGGCAATCCTGTAGAACTCTATAGGTTAGGTTAGGTTTGTTTCATAACAATCCGGAATAATTAACAAATAAAGAGAAAAAAGAGTTATGGCAAATGACCATTACGGCAAGCAATACGTTTATGGCATATGAAATTCGGGCAAACGATAGAGACCCGTAAGACAGCCAGGGAAATTTAAATTCTGATAATCTCAAAAGTGTGAGCCCGGGCTCAAACCCACGACTCTTGAGAGGCCAGAGGTCTAACCACTGCTAGCCACGACTAGCCACTGCCAGCACGAGATTACTACCCGTCATTAGCCGCGTATTCACTGAGCGAGCCGCCTCGCGCGGCAGCTTCGTGAGGCAAATCCTCGGCCTGTCAGGACGTGCCTCGCCTGAGGCAAACGCACGTCTTCGGGCGTGTCGCGACCCGAGCCGCGCGTTGTCGGTTTTTGTCCACGCTCAAAGGCGCCTCAGCACGATTGCCGCGCTCACTCGAGACGGTTGTGTTTTGCCTCGCTTGTACGTCGCGTATTAGCGTCATGGATAAAGAGCGGTGTCTTAAATTAATACAACTATATGGTGAATATAGACGATTATGGGATGCGCAATGTCCCGATTATACAAATAGAGGACTAAAAGAAGATGCGTGGAGAAATAATGCGCGTAATGCTGCCTCAGCCTCACCGTGGCTCGGCTTTGCCGCGCGCGGCAGCCTCGATCAGTAGGATTTCTTGCATGAGGCTGCCTCGCGCGGCAATCGTTGCGCGGCAAACGTCCGAGGCGGCCTCGCGAGGCGGCTCGCTCAGTGAATACGCGGCTATTTTCTAGAAAGAGAGGGATAGTCTATCTCGCGCGCTCTCGCTCCAGCCGTGCAGGGCTACCACTAGTGGTGGCAATAATGGCTGTTTTGCAATAATGAATAACAGTGTTGTGTTATTCTTAAACAGCTGTTATTGTAAACTGATTTCTGTTATCCTGTTATATTGCTGTTTTAAAAAACGATAATGAACTTATTATTAAATAATTGTTATACTTATTTCGTCGCGATCGCAGCGTAATAAAAACGTTCGGGAACAAAAGCAAAACAACGCTTTGTTATGTACCTTGTTTGTTATTGTACTGACTGACAACAAACAGCAACAGCTAATAATGATACCAAAAGTCAGTTATTTGAATTGCGATTGCGATGCGAGCTCGCGCGTATAGCGCTATCTCTCGCACACACCTACTTGATTTGTTGCGCACTCGCTTGCGCTTCTATGCCAAGTGCGGCAACAGTGCGCGTATGAACAATGTTGACAACAGACAACGAATAATGGTAACATGATAGTTGACGATTCGATAATGTGTTGTTCGTTGCGTGCAAATAACCGATTGATTCTGCCTGTTCTTGTGTTGGTTAACACACGTGTATTGGTTAGAATTGTGATTTGTGTCATTATTAGTTCGCATCTCTTACTGAGATTCTAAATTTTTTGTTGGTGGTGGTTTATTACTGGTAGGTAAGTGTTTGTTTACGTCCTGTGATGTCGAGTTTAGGAGATGAGGAGCCGCCCGACAGGGGTGGGACTCCTCTGATTCCGAATCCTTGTCCAACGACCAGTTGTGTGTCATCGGACACAGTAGTTAGGCCTGGTACAAAGCGCAGTGCGGATGTTTCGACAGAATCGGTCATTCAAAGCAAAACAAGTACCTCCCCGAGCGCCTCAAAACAACACACATTTGTTCGACCAGGATTCGAAAGCGGATCTGATTTAAAATATTCTGAAACTGATTCTGGCCCGTTCATAGTGCAAATCTCCCGCATGGATGATGACAATTCCTCAACACACATGCGCGGCCTTAAGTTGGCTCAGACAATTTATAACAGTAAGGTTGCAGGAATTAAGGAAATGAAAAGCGTAGGTAAAAATAAATTGAATGTCTATTTTGCCTCAGCTCAGGAAGCAAATTCATTTATTTTGAATCCTGTTCTAACCCAACAGAAACTCAATGCCTCGATACCTAGGTTCCATGTGTCACGCATGGGCGTTGTTAGACAAATCCCCTTGGACTGGACTCTAGAAGAACTTATAAATGGCGTTGAATGCCGGGATGAAACAGTAGTAGTAATTAAAGCCAGACGCCTTAATAAGAAAAAGGTAGTTGATGGTAAACCGGTTTGGGAACCAACTACAACGGTAGTGCTAACTTTTTTGGGTCAAAATCTGCCAGAAAAAATCTACGTATATTGTATGTCGATTCCAGTGGACAACTATAAACTCCCAACAATACAGTGTCACAATTGCTGCCGATTTGGCCATATCAAAGATCAGTGTCGCTCCAAGCCAAGGTGTGCCCGATGTGCTCAAAACCATTCAGCAACCGATTGCTCAGTGCCTGATTCCGACGTAACTTGTCTATATTGCTCTGGACCCCATTCAGCCACGGACAGTAGATGTCCAGAATTCTCCCGACAGAGATCCATAAAAATTGTGATGTCCACTGAAAATATAGGCTATGTAGAGGCCGCTCGGAGATTCCGTCCTGTCCGTACATCATATGCGGATAAAGTCAAAGAGTATTATATCCCAGATTCCCACCAGTCTCCTTCATATGAGATACCTGTAGCCTCCCAGACGTCCTTCTCCCAGAGGACCCATAGCCCCCCCCCTCAGCCCTCCCAGTCATATAGAAAAACAGTCTCTATTAATCGCCGTCCCAGACCCCCTCCGGGCAAATCATATGACGCAGAAGCTCATAGAGCTATAACATATACACCGCAGTCAACTCTTCCTAATGGCTGTGCTCTGGGATCTTATGATAACGCGTCCCCTAATGATAATTTAGCCGAGTTGATCACCAAAATGTTGATCAACTTACTTTCAAAATTCTCCGACATTATACCGTACACTGTTCTAGAAACCCTCCAGGGTCACATTAGTGCTGCTATTAATAAAATCATCCAAGATGGCCAATTACAACCTAATACAATGGAATGCTAGAAACATTAAAAATAAAAAGCATGAACTGTCCTACCTAATAAACAGCTATAATCCAGTTGTCCTTGCCATCTCGGAGACTTGGTTGAAGCCTGGAGCTCTTTTTAGGGTTACAGGATACAGCTGTCTCCGGGATGACAGGGACGATGGTTGGGCAGGTAGTGCCCTTCTAGTAAGAAGAAATCTTCCTTTTTCTCAACTTCCAGTTCCCCCTCACTCTCCAGGACTTAATGTTGTGGCCGTTCGCGCCCTTGACATTACGTTTGTTTCCATTTACATTCCACATCCTTCCCCTTCTCTATTGCAAGAACTCACTTCCATCCTTTTGTCTCTCCCCAGTCCATTCATCGTTCAGGGTGATTTCAACTCGCGACACACACTCTGGGGTTGCCACTGTTGCGACTCAGTTTCCACTTACGTTTTGGACCTGGCAGATGTAATTGATTTATGTTTCTTAAATGATGGTACACCTACCCGTAGAACATCTCCTACCCAAAATTCAAGCGTCCCCGATTTGACTCTCTCGTCCCCTAGTTTACTCCATTCCCTTTCATGGTCAGTTACCTCCAATTCCCTTGGAAGTGACCACCTCCCTATCCTTACCACATTTCTTAATTCTTCCATCTCCCCACCTCCCAGCCAAGCCCCACTCCTGAAATATAGGCTTTCTGATGCAGATTGGTCTAAATTTCGGGAAATTTTGTCTGACAAAGTCAGGGAAATCCCATGCGTCACAGAAGATAACTTTTTGGTCGTGTATGGATATTTCATTGCGGCACTTATATATGCAGCCGATAACTCTATCCCATTAAAGAATTCGGCCCGAGATAAATGCCCCTCCCCGGCGTGGTGGGATGCGGATTGCACAGCTATTGTTAAAGAACGGAAAAAGGCTGAACTTCTATTTGCAGCAGATCTCTCTTTAGACAAGTATCTGAATTTCCAACGCGTATCAGCTCGTACTAGGAGAGTTCTTAATAACAAAAAAAAGCTTGGCTGGCGCTCCTTTTGTGAATCCATTTCTCCCAGGACCCCTTCAACCCTAGTATGGAGGAAAATAAAGGCATTCCGACGTTCGCAGGTCGATAATAACATTACTGCTAATACTGTCACTTGGCTAGACGACTTTATAGCTAAGCTGGCTCCTCCTTTCGTCCCAACTCAGGTTGGCATAGGGGGATATTGCTCCCCTTCATCACCTCCTGGTAAAATGAATGAACCCTTTAGCTATGAAGAACTATGTTGTGCCCTTGATCACCTACGGGACTCTACACCGGGCTTAGATGGCATCCCATATTCCTTTTTGACCCAATCTTCCAAATTTTCAAAACAGTTTTTCCTTAAAATTTTAAACGAAATTTATTTGTCGGGGAATGTACCAGCCAGTTGGAAACTCCAAATTATAATCCCTATTTTAAAGCCGGGTAAAGATCCATCCGATCCGAATTCCCATAGACCCATTGCTCTCTCCTCTGTACTTGCCAAAGTTATGGAGCATTTACTTAAAAACAGATTAGAATGGATCCTGGAAAATGATAATAAACTCTCCAAATCCCAATTTGGGTTCAGGAAGGGCCTGGGTACCATGGACAGTCTGAGTGTACTCACCTCTGACATTAGAATTGCCTTTTCCCGTAGTGAGCACGTGGTTGGAGTTTTTTTGGACGTTAAAGCTGCTTATGACAATGTAGATCTTCCAATACTCAGGCAGAAAATGCTTAATCTGAGTATCCCTGTGAGGATAGTTAACATTATAAGCAATATGCTCATGGGTCGTTCCATCTCTGTTCGCTGCAACGGAATTTCGACCCCTCCCTACTCTGTGTGGAAGGGTCTTCCGCAAGGATCAGTCCTTAGCCCACTCCTCTACAGCTTATATACTGCTGATCTTGATTCTTCTGTAAATTGTTTTTGCAAAATTCTACAGTATGCTGACGACATCGCTTTATACTCCTCTTCAAGTTCGCTGACAGATTCTTCCAACTCCCTGAACTCTGCTCTCTTCTACTTGAGTACGTGGCTCAACGATCATGGCCTGTCTCTGTCTCCAGAAAAAAGTAGCGTCGTCATTTTCTCCCGTAAAAGGGCACTTCCAGAAATAGATATTCATGTTAACGAACACCCTATTACAACTCAGGAGAAAGTAAAATTTTTAGGGATAATTTTAGACTCTAAATTATCGGGCATACACCATCTCAATTACATCTGTCAAAAAGCCGAAAAGAATGTGAACATCTTGCGTGCTCTATCTGGAGTCAGGTGGGGTTCCCACCCCTACTGTCAGAAACTCCTGTACAATGCTATTGTCAGGAGCCACTTTGACTACGGAAGCTTCCTTCTGGAGCCCTGTAGCAAAGTGGCTCTGGTTAAATTAGATAGGATCCAGGCTAGATGTTTGAGGATAGTTACGGGCGCAATGAAATCCTCCCCAACAAAAGCGCTTCAAGTGGAGTGTACAGACCCGCCATACCACCTCCGCAGACAATATCTGGCAGATCGTTTTCTATACAAAACCCTCCAAGTATCCTCCCACCCCCTTATTCCCATCTTAGAATCCCTATCTCAGCTTGTTCTTACTTCACCTTACTGGACTCATAAAGTCAAGCCTTTACTCGTGAACAGCTTACAAAAAATAACCGCCCTATCTGTACCCCTTTTTCAAAATTATAAAAACCCTCTTTACGAAACGGAATATGACAGCTTAATTTTCGAACCAAAGGTCCTTTTAAGTTTAGGTATTCACAAAAAACAACTTAATGCTGATTGCGTCTTCAATAGAGAGATAGTAGAAAACTGGTCCGATTACCTAGTATTGTTTACCGATGCGTCAAAATTAATCGAGGACGGCCCAGTTGGTGCCGCTGTGTGGATCCCGAAATTTAAAATAATCCTAAATTTCCGGCTCCCTCCTCGTAATTCCGTATTTTCTGGTGAAGCAATTGCACTGCTTGAAGCCGTCCTCTTTGTTCAGTCGCATAAGATCCCAAAGTCTCTCATCCTCTCAGACTCTTTAAGCTGCTTACAGGATATTGTAAAGCGTCCATTCCATGCGAAAGACAATTTCTGCGTCACTTTACAAATTAAAGAAGCCCTTCACAAATGCCACCTCCTAAACCTTGAGACTGTTCTGGCTTGGATTCCCGGCCACACTGGCATAAAAGGTAACGAGACCGCAGACATGTGCGCTAAGGAAGCCATACAAACAGGTTGTGACAAATACAAACAGTGCTTCCCCCGCGATTTGAGAGCACTCGCATTACCACAAATGCGTGACACATGGAATGCCTCCTGGCAGAGTACTCGACTTTGTGTTGGCAAACACTATGGTAGACTTCAACCAGACCTACCCACAAAGCCGTGGTTCTTTATCAAGAGATCGATCCCCAAAAATATCACTTCCACTATCATCCGTTTGCGTTTGGGTCACGTGTGTACGCCGGTCTTTCTTGCCAAAATACGGGTTCGAGACCATTCTTTGTGTGAATGTGGCATGGACGAGGGCTCACTCGACCACATGTTCTTCCACTGTTCCAAAATTGTTACTCCCCTATATGACCTTCTTCCATCCAAAATTCCTCGCCCTGTTAACTTAAATTTCCTTCTTACACTATCACACACCTCCCTTGTAACTGTTCTATGTAAATTTATAAAAATTAACAAATTATATTTGTAGGTAGTCTAACAATTTATGTATGTGTTGTCTATTTTAGATTCTCATCAGAGTACCGCACGCCGAAGGTACCGAACAACGGCTGATTGAAGACAAGCAGTGTCTTTTTCAACCTCGACATTGGCAGAATCATCGACAGTATCGATGGAGCTATAACTATAAAAATTGAATTGAATTGAATTGTGCAAATAACCACAGCATAACCTAGTAATAATAAAAGATATTTATTCAACAGTAGTAACAGTAGTTGCAGTAGTATCTAAAACTTACTTCAGGCTCGGTTTATGTTCTCTCACGTGATCAACGAACGCGTTGAAACTGTCCACCGTCTCCGGACAGTCTGCGCACTGCATCGAGAAACATTTTCCATGCACCTCCTTGAACGTAGAAAACGTCTGTTCTAAGTCTACCGCCAAGAAACATCGAATGAGCCTGGCAGTCACATAGGTGCACTTAAGCCCCGTAAAAATTTTAGATTAAAAAAAAAGGCTACCGAAAGCAGTAAAACTTTCAATGCGGTCTACGAGAAAAAAACACCGCGTAGCACTCCGGGAGTGCCGGCAGAAGTGAAAACTACACACACGCACACTCGCGCAAAAAGAAAAAAAAAACTTTCTACACGAGATTCGAACTGCGGTCACTTGAGAGATTGAACTTTGCTTTGCTTTAGCCAAGCGCAAGTAACCCCAGTAAACATTTCCTATCTAACCGCGTTGTGAACTCGTGGAATGCACTCCCCGAACTTGTGATAAGTGCACCGTCAGTGAACAGTTTTAAAAATAGACTAGACATTCATTTAAAAACTCAAAGAACACAAGTGCAGTGATATACACGCATCAGCTCAAAGAGCTGCTAGTGTATTATTTTAAACAATAACAATAATAACAATAACAATATACATATACATACACAAAACCAGAATAGGTCAGGAGTAGCCAGAGCCGATGAGTATGTATGAAGAGATTGATGAATGTGGATGAAGCGAAAGAGGTATGTCAAAATCGTAGCAAGTGGAACAAAGTAGTCTCTGCCTACTCCTGTGGGAAAGAGGCATGACTGTATGTATGTATGGTATGTATTTAAGTAAGTAAGTAAGTAAGTAAGTAAATGCTTTATTGTACAAATATAACGAAACAGACACAAATCACAAAAAAAAATACATTAGATATTATGCACAAATATTATGTATGTATGGTATGTATGTATGGTATGTATGTATGTATGTATGGTACGTATGTATGGTATGTATGTATGGTATGTATGTATGGTATGTATGTATACATAAAACACCAACCTTCGCATGCCTCCGTAGACTGCCCTGATCCTTCAACTTCACATTACATTCCTTACAAACCCAGTCATACTCCGTCCAGGACATGTTGTACTCGTTATGCTTCTGATACAACATCAAGTGACCGTGCAACATGAAGTCATCCGCAAAGAACTCCCCGCAGACGTGGCAGTGGGGTTGTATCTTGTGCGTCGTTATGTGGTCATCCATTGTTTCCGGTTGTAATGTCATGTTGCAGTGTTGGCAGCAGTGACTGGAGTGATAGAGGTTTTTTTTTTTTATTATTTGAATAGGAAGGCAAACGAGTAAGTGGTTGGTGGTTTTCTAGCATTCGCCCACAACATTGTTCGCATGGAATTATAGTTCTGCCCTCCTAATTAAAAAAGACGTATATGTGTGTCATATGAAACGTATATACGTCCTTTTTCATTAGGACGGCAGAGTTTCGGGTAGTTAGTTAGTAAAATGCCTACAAAGTGTGGCAAACATTTGATTGGAGCATCAATTAAATTACCCGATTTACCCACATAAGGTATAACCGAACTATATAAAAAAAAATGTTGTTTTTTTATCAGATAATGAAATGGAAACTTAATTACTCCGGTTTCAGTTCTCTTTGGTTGTATAATGTGTAACTAAATGTGCAGTGCTTGCACTGCTGTTTTCCGGTGTGGAGAGTAAGACAGCCGGAGAAATTACGGGCACAAGAGGCATTTCATCTAAGTCCTCTAGGTTGGCAACGCATCTGCAATCCCTCCGGGGTTGTGGATGTCTATGGGCAGTGGTGATCGCTTACCATCAGGTGACCCACTTGCTTGTTTGCTTTCCTATTCACATTAAAAAAAAAAAACTAAATATCACATGTAAATAAATAAAACATTACCTTTATCTGCTCGTGTAATTTATAGACAGCTCAATACCGGACTTTAAAACTGTAACAGAACTATTAAATAAATCTCTTTTTTACCTGGGAACCCAGATTCAAACCCCCAATTTGCTACCCAAGGATGTTAACCACAAAGATACACTTACTTCAATTCTTTCCTGTGTCTTCTAACATGTGCCACAAATTCCTCAAAATCATCAATAAAAATATCATCCTTGCAATCAGCGCATTTCATTGAAAAACAAACATTATGGCATTTGTTGCTGTGCCTCCGTAGGGCTCCCAAACTCTCCACTTGCGCATCACAATGACTACAAACCCAAGGATATGTAGACCATGATATTGACTCTTTTTCTTTGTGATTTTCATAAAGTGTTATGTTATAACCATCAAACTCTATTTTAAATTCAGTGCTGTCATTTACTTCAGTTTTCGGCATTTCTACTTCGCTTGTACAGTCCAAACTGTTGTTACTGTCTTCTGATGTCTTTAAAATCGATGATATCAAATAAGTTAGGTTTACCTGAGACAGCTTGATTTTGTTGCAAAAATCGAAGGCAGAGTTCAACATTTGAATGCATTGCATGCATATTGTCTCAGGAAGAGTTTTTATAGAGAAATCTATTAATCGAGAGCCGTAAATTGTTAATTTGTTCACAATTTCTTCGCGAAACTTTATATTTGATGATAGGTCGATTAGTTCGTGAGCTAACTTTTGTTCGGCACACAGTCTACAGTATAATGATAAAGAGGTACTCATTGTTAGTGTTAGTGAAACAACATTTCTTAAATAAATCACACAAATTCGCACCCACGGCTACAAACACAACACAACATTTATACTTTGATTGACAAATATGTGGGTGTAGTTAATGCACGACCAGTTATTGTACGCCCAAATAATGCACAGCCAGATAACCCACGTACATGGTCACGGATTATCTGGCCGTGCATTATCACCCCGTACTGTGAATGTACGAGCGAATAATGCTCAACCAGTTATTGTACGACCGGATAATTGGAATCCAATTTTGACAGCGAGCAATCGATTCTTATAATCTATGGTCAGGAGTGAAAATCTAGGGATTGCCCATGTTTAAACTGACAGCTAACAATTTATCGATAGAATCGACCTATGAAAGTCAATGAAGAAAATAAAATAATAACAATTCGAATCGAAATTAGCTTCCTACATGCTTGCTACTAATCTTGTAATCTCATCTGTAATCGAAATTCGATCGACCACACCGGCGGCGGCTCCGGCGACCCGGCGACAGCGACCGACATTGATTGATCACATTACATAATTTATGTTATCTTAAATATGAAGAGGCAAAAGCATCATCACATCAAAGCACAGCATCGAAGAATATCTAAATTTAAATTTAAGTGTATGGACCAATAAATACAAGTGTTTCGTGTGATCTAGCTAGATTGTTAGCCGCTTATTGTTAGACTAGACTAGAGCGAGGTTAGGTTATCACAAGATATAAATGGAAACATTGTCTCTATGATAGCAAAAACAAGCTTTGTTCCTCGTCAACTCATTCTTCATGATGTGATATGATTATTGTCTCGTACTTGCGTATAATCAGCCAAGTATGTATTTCATTCCCAAGGCTCAAAGAATATTAATAAATTTGAATTTCTGTACAATTAAAAATTTGAGTATGTTATTTTATTATCGCCATATAATTATGGTTAAGACCGCTTAAGATTAAGAGGTTATCTATATATAGGTAACAGCATTTCAAGCCAAGTTCAAGTTCATCTTTCCTAGTGCCAAGGATGTTAGCTCACTGTATTTATTTTGCAGTGAGTGCTGAAACAGTTGAATGCTTAAAATATCAAATATGTATCTGTGAAGCGAGCTAAAATATGTTATTTAAAAAATATTTCAATAACTTTATTCTTATCTGCCTAATATTCTGATGGTAGATATTCAAATAATAGGTATAATTATGCCACAGAATTCGAAAATTTTGTTATATTACTAAATAGATTTTCTTCATTAGTAATTAATAATTGACCTTTCCAAGCTGTTGTTCTCAGGATCTCAAAACTGTAAAATGTTAAATATGACATCAAAAACATTGAGTTAGTGTTCTACCTCACCAATGCAGCAGCTCTGTCCAACTGCCTTAACTCCCTCAAGTCTGAGGTCCTCAGTGCTCCGGCACAGACCCTAGACAAGAAGGATGCTACTATCCCAGAGTTGCACTATGCTGTGTACTCACTGAAGGCTTTAGGAAGGGCTCTGTGAAGACAAGGAAGAAGGGTTGAAGAATCTCATTCAGCTGCTGAAGAAGGATGACCCCCAGTTAAGTAGGTATATGTTTATTCCATTCCATATTAAGGTGAAATTAAACCAAGTACGGAATCTCCCCATGAGAAGTCACACCATGTACGAAAGCCTTGGAGTATAATAGATAAAAGAAAAAAAAAAGAACTTCTATTTTCTGATTGAGTCGAGCATTACTTTTTACTTCTAGAAATTCATTTTAATGATTTAGTTCTTTCTGTTGAGTATGCACTTGTGCCTATCATCTGAACTGAAAACTGAAACCAATGGAATTTCCAAGTTACCTGCACCTGAGCTAAAAATTATTCGTTACTATGACTACTAGTGTAGGTACCTATGTATTTGAGTAGTCCCCCAGTACCATACCTGATGGCCCACATCAATGAATCACAAGAACTGCACAGTCTAGAATTCTAGATAGATTTTCAGGTTTATTTCAGTGTATGTTATGTTCCAGTTCATGTATATGTTTGGTCTGCGAGCACCGAGCACATGGGCTGCGCGTCGTGGACTACGCAGCATGCGGAGGGTGTCCTGCTTACGGCCGACGAGAGTGACTCCAGAGCCCTGCACTTTGAGGGATGCTTGCCTGTTACTTCCCTTGTACTGTCCACTATCCTAGGGTAAGTGTGATCACCAGGGGCCTTATCATTTGACGCGTATTCACTTTACTGGATTCAATTCATCTCACTCACATCATTTAAACCTTTTGATAAAAAGCATACTTATTTACATACCCCTTATAGTTTCACTATGTCTGTCTGTCTGGCTGTCAGTCTGTCTGTTCATCAGTCAGCCACTTAGCTCAGGGCCTTATCTACTAGAAAGCTGTAATTTTGCATGGATATATACATACTAGCTGTTGCCTGCGACTTCGTCTGCAAAGAATTCGTTTATCACTATCCCGCGGGAATTTTCCGGGATAAAAAGTAACCTATGTGACTTTTTTCTATCTATGTGCCGAATTTCATCCAGATTCGTTGGGTCGTCCTAGCTTGATTGAGTAACAAACAAACATCCATCCATCCATCCATACTTTCGCATTTATACTTAACTAGCTTCTGCCCGCGACTTCGTCCGCGTAGAATTAGCAATTGACATGTTTATCGCTATCCCTCGGGAACTGTGCAATTTTCCGCGATAAAAAGTAGCCTATGTTTCAATCTAGGGTACCAGCTATCTTCGTTCCAAATTTTATCCAAATCCGTCCAGTCGTTTTAGCGTGAAGAAGGAACAAACATACCCACTCACTCACATCGTCACATCGTCACAAACTTTCGCATTTATAATATTAGTAGGATATTAGTTAGATTACTCACACTGACAAAGTGGTAAAATTAAATCTTAGTATAAATCTCCCCTACCCATAAAGTGGGGATGGTTTTTCTTCCTCGCCTATGTTAAGGTCTGGAGTGTTGCAAAAAAGGCTATCATGCACACTGTGGAACAGCCACTGCTAAATTAAACATATTCAATTCAAATTTTATTTAATTTTAAATTGGGTGTTCTTTCTCCATTTTTACTCATAAATATTGTAAACACTGAGATAAACGTGGAGTACGCTTCATAGGTTGATAACGTGTGTAACAAAGCAACAAGTTGGCTTGGTGTTGATGACACTTTATTACTTCATTGACATGGCGGCGAAAAGGTTAATTTATGGGTGTAAATATCATTTTTCAGAACATAATGTACAGTCAATTAGAGAATCTCTTCCTTTTTTGAAGTCAGTTAAAAAGGCACCACTAGTAACACATGTCTGACAAGTATGCTTATTGGTGAATAAGTGGTAATAGTACCCAGACCAGAGATTGATCATCTCATATAAATGCGAAAGTATGGATGAATGTTTGTTTGTTCTCAATCACGCCAGAACGGCCCAACGAATCTGGATGAAATTCGGCACATCGATAGAGAAAAGTCTGGAATAGCACATAAGCTACTTTTTTTCCCTCGGGTTAACGATAAACGAATTCTTTGCAGACAAAGCCGCAGGCAACAGCTAGTAATATAATATTATTATGATTTCCAGCCATGGCGCGTCACACTCGCACTGCGCGAGCACTGGCCGCGCTGCACGCCGACGCCGCCGCTAATACTGGGACTAGGACGTTACTTCAAATCAGAAATTCCGACTTTACTCGGGAATGTATCAGGTTTTATTTTTAAATGTAATTTGCCGTGTGTTAATATGTATGTATGTACATACTATATATACTGAAAGGTATTGGGAAAGTAAACACGGCCGTCACGGTGACAGTTTTTAATCGAGACAAACTACAACTACCCACTTCTTACAAGCTATTGTTTACTACCTACATTACACCTCCACCCGTAATATGTTACTACACAGTGTTTTTTTTTTTTTTTTTTAATTTATTTGACTCAAATAGAATATAAAAGAAGTACAAAATACTTATACCTATATACCTCTGCCAAACTGCATAGCAGTTTGGTGGCAGAAAGTGGAGAGCTCTCAATCGCTATTTTAAATACACACTATGCTGTTCTATATTGATAAGTACCATCAGCCAAATATGTGGTCCACATTTAACAATGGTTAGGTACTTTTTTTTTAATAGGAAGGCAAACGAGCAAGTGAGTCACCTGATGGTAAGCGATCACCACTGCCCAAATCAGATCACTACTTACTAGGTATTTGTATTTCGAGACATTTAAAGTTCTACCCCTGCTCTAGTAACAGCGTCCAAATAGGTTAATCACTTAGAAGTAATAATACCACAATTAATATATGTAGAAGAGGGAAGCTGGGAGAGACGATGATGACACGATGATGATGATGATGATGATCCGTTCGATAGACATGAAGGCTGGTTTCATTATTGGCAGCCTTGCTTCAGTTACAGGAGGCCGTAGAAAGGTTTCTTCATGTTTTCATTATGTATCAGGATTCAGGCTTAATGGAAAACCTTTCGGTGGGAAAGTCTTCCAGGTAGGCAGGCAAAAGAATACGCACAAGTGATGTGAAATTGTTATAATTGCTTAAGAGTCTATACAATGCAATTAAAGAAGTAACGTCACAGAAATGCACTTGGAATGATCACTACGGGAGCAAGTTCGCTTGGATATAGAGGATACACAGTACCAGAATTCACACTGTCATCAGAGACCGCAGAAATCAGAATAAGCGACCCCTTCGCTTCGCTTCGCTTCCAAACATGGAATCTCCCGATACCACATTGGCCATCGGCAAACACATCTGCCCTTCCCCGCACCCCGCGTACAAGCTCAGCACTCAAATAGAGTACCTCCTACACAATCAATAAGTGTCATTTCTCTTAAACTGACTTACAAAAACTATTTCACAATTCAACTAAACTGAACACATTTGCGGGGTCGGTAAATTGAGATTTACGATCTTTTTTGTCTCATAGCTAAGGAATGCTTAAGGTGGGTCGTCGCCGTCAGCTAACCCCTTAAACACCGATAGATGGCGTTGGTGTTTTAATTTGACGTATTTTTTATTTTTATGTAATAAAAACACAATATTGTTTAAAGGTTATATGTTTGCCGCTAATAGCGTAATATTTGTAACGAGTCAACTGAGTTTTCAGATGAGTTTAAGTTTATTTAATACGTTTATATACGTCTATTATACGTTTATTTATTACTGCGTTTAACGTAAGATATATTACTGGATTTATCTTTGATATTTTCTCCATCTACCGTTTCATTTGCCCGTGCCCATGCCACGCTTCCTTTGCGATTTTTTTCGGGGGGCCAGAGTATTGATGGTTATAATTATAGTCTTTTCGAGACGTTTGTGGCTCCATAGTTCCATTCGTAAATATTCCGACCTAAAGGTTTGTAATCCGTATGCAGGAAACACTAATAAATACACCAAATCTCATAAAATAAAGCAAAACAAGTCCGTTGTTTATTGACTTGACTGATGGCAAATATGAATGTCAGAATGACAGCGCGCGCGGCGGGCAAGCAGGTCTCTACCACGTCTCTACTGTGAAAATCGATTTTCGAAGTTCGTTTGGTGCCGTTCCGCTCATACTAATAGACATTCATTTGAGAGTGAGAGGGACGGTATGACATGAATTTCGAAAATCGAATTTCGTAGTAGCCCCCCATATGCGACCAAGATAATTTTATAATCACCGAGTGAAGCTAGAGTGAAGTGAAGTGAGAAAAAAGCGGCAACGTCGCATTTTAGGCGAACTGGCAACGTAGCTCAATGCACACTACTGAACGTTCCCTTAGCGTATGACACTATTACCGTTCACTCATACATTGACAAATTTGAACCAAAATAGTGATCTCGTTTAGACAATTACTTAACTGTTTTTTCTATAAAAAAGCAATTTCACGCAAATATGTAAATATAAAAATAAATGCTAACTAAACCAGTTTCAATGTAAAACTACGCTACGTTTGCCCACAATTGAATAAATGAATTAGTATGGAAATCGAACCACCTTAAAGTAGTGTTTCCTAGAAAAGCGTCGCTCGGCGTCGCATCTGCATAGGCGCCCTCGGAAAGTAGCCATCAGCCAGCGCTCCGACATATACATAGATGGAATTAAACTTGGTTAATAAGTTGATAACTATTAGTTAGTTAATAACTGTTAACGCACCGCGGCGCCACCTAGCGGAAGTCACACGAACTGTCGAACATATCGTCGAGCGTAGTTTAAGAAAGCTCTAAGCACCGCTACAAACTGCGCCGCGCCGTAGAGCATGAGTGCCGCCCCCATCGACTAGTTTTTAAGTTTTTATATCTATTTATATCGAGTCATTCTCTCGGTACAGGCATTCGCTTACCACTTCTGTATCGTACAGAACGCAATAAATCATAGTTAAAAATATCAAATAATAATAATATCTTAGATTCAAACATGAAATTATCCATTGGGTTCCATTTAAGGCCTAAAGTTTTTGTTGACTCTGCTTGTTTAAAGTCAAAATTTTCTTGATATTCTTTGTCGCAATCGCAACTGATGCCTTCTAATAACTCGCGCGAATTCACAGATTTGCCTAAACATTTTCTAGTGTACTTTTGATATTGTTTTACTTTTATCATCGAAGAATTCAATTTCAACTACCTATCTGTTTGCGATTTTTGAGGTAGGACGTAAACCATTTGTGCGCGACGCCACGAATACTTATTCCGTAGTTTGTCTAAGAGAGTATCATGTTCCTATACATAACTGAACTATTTGCTGAAATTAAGAAAAAGTTTATATTACCGGTGCAATAAGAGTCAATTTACGAGCAACTGCTGTGTTGAAAAAACATTTGTAATTTCAGCCAAACAAAATGATCGCAAAGGCCGGCAGTGCGTCGTGTCCCGCGGCGATCACCGCGTGTACTACTGTCCCGTCTTCAGGCGGCTTTCTGTCGACGAGAGATGGGCGCGAGTCACCGGCCTCCAACTGTGCGCCACGTCTGCTTGCGAGCGGAGAGCGGAGAGCATGAGTATTATCGTCTTTCACTCGCTTCACTCCGTTCTACCCGCTACAGTACAAAAAATATTATAATTCGTAAGTCACAACCTTAATTATGCACGCGGTGACGTCGTGAACGGCCATGATTGAAACGGTTAAACTTAAAGAAGCACTCTTGCGTGGTAACACGGTTTATTTTTGCATGAATGCTTTGCGGTAAATGTGATGGAGTGGGGGCTGTGGGCTATTATCGCTGTAGGTAAAAATAACAGGACAGGAGCGAACTAGATTGTGCTTTATTTGTTCGCGGCAAGAGTTTTTATCTATTTAATCGGCTTCAGAGAGTGAACCTTCTGTACTTTAGTACTATTACTTATTCTGTGCCACTACCGACAAGGATCGCGTCGGCGTCGCGACCTCTGTCTCTTACTCACAACGCAGACGCGCTAGCGCTACTGAGCGCACGTCGTCGCCTCGTGTCCTAAACTCATTTCCAAACCTAAAGACAACTTTTGTTCTGTATCATTTTCCATTTACATGGTAATTAAACTGTAAATTCTCTAATTTTGTTTCCTTCTATGTCCAAGCTCCGACATAGAAAGTGGCGACCGTGACAGGACACGAGTGCGTTTCACCTCACGTTCCAGGCTCGCCGTGTGAAATCCGCCGGCGCCGGCCGCCATCTTGGCGCGTTGGTGCCTCGGTGGCAAACTCGGCGGCGAGGGCTTCGCAGTCCAGCAGGCCGTAGGCGCGCTGTGAAGCCGAGCGAGCAAAATTCAGACGGGGCGGCGTTGTTGGCGCAAAGAAGACCGGCCAGAGGTGGCCATTGCTGCACGCTTCGTCGGCGACACGTGCCCATGCGCCCCCAGCTAAGTCCAACCAGGAACGTGCCGTGAGCCCATACCCCATTTACCCATTGCCTTTTCCCTAATGTAAATTACGCTAGTCTAGTCCCAACCATTTCAACCTTCATTTAAATTAATTCTTTTATTATCTACCTACTTGCCCCTGTAAACTTCTATTTCTATTTGTGTAAACTGTACAGTAGTTAGGTACAGTTCCCGAATATTGTGATCGTGCGCCGCATAATTGAATTTCATAATTATTAAGTGTTAGGTAAATAGTGCTGTGCTGTGTTTGCTGTGTGCCTCGTGGCAGCCACACCTCTTGACTACGGACGGACTACGGCTAAGCAGGCCAGTACTTAAACTAAACTTCATTTTTGTTTCCCCTAATTGTGTTTTTCCTTTCAAGTTTTAATTCCACAATTAGTAAAAACCGTCATACCTACTTAACAACTTAAATTCATTTAATTTACGTCAGTCCGCGCGTGCCGTGCACTTCATTGAGTGAGGAACCTTTCGCTTTCTTAATGCCCTACACCTAAAATTATTCTTAAATTTATTTTTCTAACTGCATCGTTTGTTGCCGATTTTCTTGTGTGCTTCCGTAATTATTCAAGATACCTATACGTGTTAATTCCTTCAACTGAGGTCGTTAATGCATAATAACTTTCGTTAACTTTAACTACTTAACAAATTTGCAAGGCATTTTCTTTTCCTTTTGCACTAAATTCTGCATTAAATCAGAGTGCATTGCATCGTCTTTCTTGCCGCCATTTGCAAACCATCTTCGCTTAACGCTTTCAGCTCCAGCCGCCACGTGCACGGCGCGCGCTACGTGCTGGGCCGCGGCGCGCAACCGGTTTCCGCTCGTGCCGCATCGGGCGCGCTCGTGCAGTTTCGCCGTGCCTCGCCGGACAGCCATTTAAGCAGGCAGCGTGAGCCGTTTTGCCAATTTATTGCTAAAACCTGTTTACGTGGTTCGCTATTTTTTGAAAGTTAAATTGTTATTGCGTTTAAATTTATTTTAAATTTACTGTGATGATTTATTGACAGGAGCCGACTTCTGAGTCCGACCTACTATACATACAAACAGCAGTGGCGCAGGCCCTAGAGGCTGGCTGCTTTAACTTGCGTAAATACCGCTCAAATGCAATTGAACAACTGACTACAAGGTCTATTAGTTCACAGGATAATTTAACTTTGAGTCAATCCTGTCAAACGCTTGGTTTAGGGTGGAATCCTAGCCAAGACTTTTTGAACTTTTCCATTGATATCAATGATAGTAAAAAACCAGCAACAAAACGTTCAATTTTATCAACAAGCTTTAAAATTTTTGATCCATTGGGTCTAAAAAACCTAAAATGCTTATACAAAAACTCTGGGCAGCGAAGGTTGGGTAGGACGACCCCGCTCCGCCTGAAATTCAACGCAGCTGGTCGCGTTTCATAAAAAACTTGCACCACATTAAAGCACTAAATATTCCCAGATATGTGTTGTGCGAGTCGCCTTCAGTAATCGAGCTTCACTGTTTTTGTGACAGCTCCCAGGACGCATTTAGTGGCTGTATTTATGTCAAGTCTATAGCAGAATCCGGTAACCAATGCGTCAACTTACTTTGTGCTAAAGATAGAGTAGCGCCCATGAAACCTACCACCATACCTAGGCTCGAACTAGCGGGGGCCCTTTTAGCAGCAAAAACATACGCTTCCGTTTCAAAAGCTTTGAGAAAGCCCATATCACGAGTGGTGTTTTGGACCGACTCCGCCGTAGTTCTAGCCTGGCTAAAAAGTGACGTGAAGTTGATTTATATTGTGTGGTATTATTGCCACTCACTATTCTATCACACCACATGCAACAAGCAAGTCTAGTATTTTTCTGTTGTGTTGTAGGAGTAAATATTGTAAACTGGGAGTCTAGAAAGCAAAAGTGTGTAGCTTTTAAGTTTTTGTACTGTATTTAAATAAAATATACGTAGTTTTAACATGACAAAGTCAAGATGTAAACAGTAATTGTGTTGGTATAGCAACACATTATAAGGTCTCTTCGCAGTAGCACTCTCAAGTACAGAGGCAGAATACCTGGCAATTAGTGATTTTTGTAAAGATTTGTGTTTCATTGCAAATTTTCTGTCAAGAGTTTTATTGTGAGTTAAATTTGGAATCTATAACTGTGTATAACGACAACCAAAGTGCACACAAATTGTTAGAATGTAAAGAGTATTGTTACAAGCGCACTAAGCATATTGATCTGCGTCATCATTTTGTCAATGTTAAATATTTAAGAACTGATAGAGCAGATGTTTTAACTAAACCCCTGGACAAAAAGTACTTATGAGATTTGTGTTAGAAGCTATTACGATTGTTTAGTCATATGTAAGGTCGATATGTAGAGAAAATATGTAAAGTCAGCATGTATTGAGCCTAATAACGAGACGCCACAACGACTTTGTCAACAGGCATGGGGGCAACGTAACAAAAGAACCACTAATTTCCGGAACCGACGGCGGACTACGAGCAGACTTATCCTGCCGCGGTGTGCCTGTGTGGGATGCTCAGAGGGAGGCGTTGTTTGATATCCGTGTCGTTGACACTGACGCTCCTTCTTACATCTCGCGACCCGTAGCATCTGAAGTCATCGGGGGGAAAAAATAATTTTTCGGCGTGCTTCTATATCGACATTGAAGCATATGACATCTACATTCATGCCAAGTTTCATGCTTTCTTCAGGATGGGACCATAAAACTGATTTTTGTTAGGACAAGGAACCGTACTATTATCTGTTTGTATTGAGCCAGCATGTAAAGCTAAATCATAGCACGAGTTTACCGATTGAAATTATAAACATGCTCAAGTACTGGTATGATAATCAAACAAACATGGTAAGGTGGTCAGGAAGGTACTCGGAGGCTTACAGGATGGAGTGTGGGGTGAGACAGGGGGGGCTAACTTCACCCACGCTATTTAATATTTATGTCAACGCTTTGATTGAGGAGCTCAGCGGCGCCGGGGTCGGTTGTTCAGTGGATGGCTGTTGTGTGAATAATATCAGCTATGCCGACGACATGGTGCTGCTGAGCCCCTCAGTCAACGCATTAAGAACAATGCTCGCTATTTGCGATAGATTTGCTGTGTCCCATGGACTCAAATATAATGTCAAAAAGAGTGAGATACCAGTCTTCAAATCTGGCACTAAGACTTACCCAATTCCGCCAATCGTTTTTAGCGGTTCTCCTCTTCAGGTGGTCACTAAATTTAAATATTTGGGTCATTGGGTCACAGACACCCTAAAGGATGATGTCGACTTGGAAAGGGAGCGCAGAGCATTGTCAGTTAGGGGAAATATGCGTTCACACAGGTTTGCACGCTGCTCTCGAGAGGTGAAAATCACTCTCTTCAAAACTTACTGCCAAACTTTGTACACGTGCAGCCTGTGGAGCAATTACACCAATAAAACCTACAATGCTCTGCGCGTCCAGTACAACAACGCCTTCAGGGGATTGTTGGGGCTGCCCTGGCGCTGTAGCGCATCGGGGATGTTCGCTGCGTGGAACACGAGCGGCTTCCAGGCCGTGCTGCGCAAGCGCGTGGCGTCCCTGTGGGAGCGCGTGCGGCGCAGCTCCAACTCTCTCCTGAAGGTGGTGGCAGCAAGGACCGATAGTCCTATTATTGCTCATTGGATGTCCGTGCATGTTAAATCCAACGAGCATGTCATGTTTTACTAACCTAAATATTAAGTCTTATGGTTACTAACATTATATATGGATATGGATTACCGTAAAACCCCGTCTATTCGCCTAGTATACCTATCTTCGCCTATTTTCATAAAAGTTGAAATTCCCGCCTAGTATTTTTACGGTTTTCCCGTTAGAATCAATTTCAAAATATTTTTGAATCGAGACAAAAAAATCCAGAAAATAAAGCGAAACACAGAATTAAATGTGACTTATCTAATCTGATTGTGATTTAGTATAAGAAAAAATAGATACCTACTCAATTTTCTAATTTATTTGTATTTTTTATTAGTCCTAAACCATTACCCTTTTTTTTTGTAGTCGAGTAAGTCAGCGTGATTTTTGACAACCCTATCGAAAATACAGCAAATGTATGAAACTAGCTTCAGATTGGTACCTGTCTTCGCCTACCATCGTTTTATTATTATAACTAGAAGGCTGAATTGTACACACATCATATTTATATTGAGATCTTAAATTACTTTTGAAGTCAATTTTTTTATTAAAAATATCATGTCGTTCCTTTACAAATAGACAAATTTCTAGTATATATATACACGTCAGAGTTAAAATTTTATTAGTTCTAAATATGTCTCTTAAGGATTCCCCATTTTTAAGGTTGATTATTGTCCGTAGGCTTTTTTTTGAAGAATAAATACAGATTGAACGTTAACAGAATTACCCCAAAAAATTATACCAAGTAAACGCTGACCCCAGATATACAAATTCTTTTACTTGTTCTACTTTCTCACCCGCAATCATAATGTCACATTCTGTCATACTATCGTCTTTTTCGAACACCATAGCTTTCGTCTTGCTTACATTAACTTTCATACCTTTCCTTTCCAATGCCCCACATAAAATATTAGCCATCCTTTGCAACTCCTCCTCCGACGATGCTAACAACACTTGGTCGTCGGCGTATAGGAGGCATTTGATGGTTAACTCGCTCATCATTACTCCACAGTCATTCTCTTTCAAATCATTCGGGCACGTATCCATGAATAGGTTGAACAGCCACGGTGACCCAACACATCAAATTTTGTCAACCACAAGACATGGAGCAAGAGCAAAAAAAACACTAAAATCAATGTCTTTCATAAACGAGGAAAAAAATTTAAACAAAATGTTACAGTACACAAGTGGCTATTTTATTAAAAAAGCAAAAAGTAAAAATTGTGTCACAGATACAAGATGTTATGGCACACACGTTAAAAAGTAATTTAGAAAGAAAGCATATCAAGGAATATTGTAAAATGCTAATGACAATAATAATCGATTTTAAAGATTATTCATACACCTTTGTTCATAAACGCTCTGTAGGCTTCTGCTCAGCTAACTCTGCAACAATCTCTGCAATCGTTTGTCCCTATCTGTCACTGACATTTACCTTTCACAGATCTGATAAAGACAAACGATTGCTAAGTTAGCAGAAGCCTGTAAAGCGTTTATGAATAAGGGGGTTCGGTTGTGACGAGCACGAAAAGAAATTAACACAATAAGTATATTTTGAATTTATTTACGAGATTTTTTTATACAATCGCTGTAAAAATGTATTTAAACTAGATTATGTGCTCACGCTCAAAACAAAATTGAGTTTGCTCACTCTCTGGAATGAACAAAACCCGCCTGTTTGAGGTGCTGAGGCCCGATTTTTGAAAGCACATGTATGAAAATACCACTCGAAAGTGGTGAAAAATTGTGCTGAATTTGAAATACGAGTATCTTAGAAAATACTTACGGCTATCATTATTCATGCGGACTAGGCAAAAATTTGATTAGAGCCGTAGTTTTGAAGATATAAACAGATTTATAACAGTTTCGAGTGATGTGCTTTCAAAAATCGGGGCCCTGGCCTTATTGGTACTCCGAAATTCGATTTTCGAAGTTCGTTTCTCTCACTCTCAGATTATAACTATTAGTGTGAGCGGAACGGCACGAAACGAACTTCGAAAATCGAATTCCGGAGTTGCCCCCTGAGGTGAAAAAAAAATTTTTTAATGTCTAACACACGTATATAAAAAAATACCTATAATAAAAAAATTGCGATCTCGTTCTGATATTGTTGCCGGCAAAACGGGCATCTGTCAGTAAAAACTGATGCCTGAATCCCCGTTAGGCAATCGTCACACAAGGTATGCCCACATGGTATCAGGACACGCGTGGGCGCACGGTCCTGACACACGCCGCAACGCGGCGAGCGAGAGATCTCAGCCGCCGATGGATTCGCTTCTCGAAGATCCGCGTGGTTGTTGTCTGCAGACTCTTCAGCGTCGAGAACGACCTCCTCCGCCACCTCGGGAACGTCATCTACCACCAATCCAGCCCCCACGACGATGGCCTGGCTGGTGGACACCAGAAACTCACGTATAGTAATTGTGCCGCGGTCGAGAGCCGCCAGGTTGCCCTCCACGGTGGCCTGCCGGACCATGGAGCCAGGGCGGGCGCGCCTCTGCGGAACCACGTTTCCGGCGAGACGCGCCTGGCGGCGCGAGGCGCACGTATGGAACTTTTGTTGAATCACTTCTGTAAACAATGTTAAAATACAATTGAATGCTTATTTATAATACATTTTGCCCGCTACTTCGTCTGCGTATTATTATACATATAAACCTTCCTCTCGAATGACTATCTATTAAAAAAAACCGTATCAAAATCCGTTGCACAGTTTTAAAGATTTAAGCATACATAGGGACAGACAGACAGCGGAAAGCGACTTTGTTTAATACCAGTAGTGATGTTACGATACGATGATAATGTGGAGATTTCTTGATTGTTTTAAGTTCCGAATACAATGTTTTCGGGATGGTGTAAAACGAAGTAAAAGCTAAAGAAGGCGTATCCATAACACTCTCCGATTTCAATATTAACAATATCTACATTCAAATATCTACTAACTAAGCAGTATAACTACGCTGTCTTCAATATTATACGCGGTAGGAGCGGAACCCTCAACTCTCATTACAAAAAATAAAATAATGATCAAGACATGGTCAAATGGTCATACCTTGTCGAAACATAATCGCAATTATTACTATGTAGGTACTCATAGACAGGACAGATTAGCTACAACCTGGTTAGCTAGGAGTCGAGATAAGTTTCATTGAGCAAATTGACTATTATTATGTGTATTATGTTGCGACAAACCTAAATATAGGCTACGTAAATAGGTACAGTTGTCATCAGATATATCGCAGCGGGCGAGGTCCTCAAATATTTCGGAGCAGCCTTAAATTTCAAAAAATTCGTTACTATTTATACACGTTATTGTGACATAACTAAAATAGTTGGACATATGCTGTCACGACATTTTTTGTAGATAATTGTGTGTTCTACAAAGTCGTAAAACATTATTTTGTTCTATCATCATTTTTACACCTTGGGTTAGATTATTGGAGTTTTAGTAAGGATCTCTGATTTTTTTTGAAAATATAATATAGCCTATGTCCATCAGGGATAACGTAGAATTCTAACAGTGAAAGAATTTTTCAAATCGGTCCAGTAGTTTCGGAGCCTATTCGATGCTAACAAACAAAACAATCAAACAAACAATCAAATCTTTCCTCTTTATAATATTAGTATAGATTTATTAATTTGTGCTTATTCTACACAAATTGTCAATGTCAGGTCCTATTCTCCAATATTCGGTTTTCGAGGTTCGCTTTCGGTGCGATCCTCGGGCGATCACACCAAGTCGTTCTAACATCGTTGGGCGTCGTCGGGCGATCGCACCGGTCACGATATCTAAGTGTAACGAATTTATTGAAATTTAATGCTGCTCCGAAATATTTGAGGACCTCGCCCGCTACGATATATCTGATGGCGACTGTAAGAAGACAAACAGATGAAAAAGCTGTACATGCTATTATAAAACGATATTTGAAACGGAACAATAACTCACCTAGCACATGAAGTGCATGGGGGCTACTACGAAATGCGAAGTTCGTATCTAGCCGTCCCGCTCACACCAATATATATAGGTTAACACGAGAGTGAGAGGGACGATCCGATACGAACTTCTAATTTTAGACTTCGGAGTACTAGGCCTGTATAAATTGAAATCTGGAAATATATAATTGTAAATACCTAATTAAAACAAAACTAAGTAACTAGGTATATTACATTACATTAGGTACATACTATATTACATTACATATCTACTACGCTACATCTGTATATTATATATATATAGTCTAGTTAATGACGGCTACCGTTTTTGAAGTGAGAATACTTCTTTAGCTTCGTTGAGCGCTTTTTGAAAAGGGGAAAAATGAGTATATAGGTTTCCGAAATATTAAACAGTCGAAAATTCAGGTATTACAAAACATGTAGGTACGTAATACGTATGTAAAACTCTTTATTGTACTGAAAGTTAAATTTACAAAGTTATAGGTACTTTTAGGATATAAAGTGAAGTTATCCAAAAAAAACTTAATCATTCACTACATTATTAAATTAGAAATGAACCGTGAAGCCCACTAAAAACTATGGGATTTGACGTTTTGTTTCGAATACCTTAGGCAAATTATACTCTATTTTATATAAGTAACAAATGTAATAAAGGGCAAAAGGTTTATAATGTGTACACTTCCGTAAGTAATTCTGTTATAAAGTAACACCTACCTAAACCTGAATTCATTTTTATTGAATATATTTTTGCACCAAATAAAGAAATATACAATAAAAATGATGCCAAACGTATGATGCATTTAGACGAAACATGCCTCTATTCTAAATATAGCGAGCGGCGAATTCATACGCGAACGTCGCGAACGCGATAGATAGCCCTCATTATAGTTACACAATATTTCAGAGAGTGCATGAGTATGAAGTATCTAAATAGTATCTAACTATTAGCTATAGTCATTTTGAACTAAAATAGGTAGTTTTAGAAAATATTGTGTAGCTGTATGCTGAACATATATATATATATACCTAGGTATACTACTTCTAATTATTACTATTCAAATTGTGCTATTTTACTGGTACTTACATTATAGGTAGTTATTTTGTTTCTACTTTCTAATACATCTAAATAATAAACTACCTACCTATGTTTAAAAATGCGAACTACAAATTGAGATTAATGTATTGTTACGTGTAAAACGCCAAATATTAGGCGAAGCCCCCAGCGCGTTTCTCAAGTATGCGTGGAAACTTTCTGCCGTATTGGACGTCCTGAATGGCCTTCCGAAAACCGAAAAGGTCTCCGGGCGGATCTGAAATTTATTTACCTACAATGAGAAAATAACCAAAAACCCTGGGGATTCTGTCTGTGGGAAGTAGAAAGCCATATCTATTTATGTTTGTTCTGTCAAAATCAAAACACTTACTCTGGACATCCAATAATCCACGAAGTACCGATTAAATGCCGCATGCAGCGGCAATCCCATAGTTGCCGCTGCATGCGGCAGTTCTTCTAACGCTGTCTCGGCGCGCGCCGGCGGTAGCAGCGCCAGCGTCGCGTAGAGGCGCACCAGGCGCCCGCCCGCGGTGTTGCGCCCCACCGCGAGGTGCTCCTGACGAGCCCGCCGAATCAATGCCTGATGACGAAATAAGTTTAAATTTGTACTTTCTGTTTTATCATAACTTAGGTACTAATTACCTATTAAAGTATTGTGTACGTGAAATAAATAGTTTAATAAGTAGGTACTATATTCAAACTAAACTCCTCGTTACATGTAGTGTATTCAACCATCTTGGAACAATAAAAATCTATTAGTAGAATAAAATAAACAGCACAGCTGTAGAGAGCAGCTTGACTAGCAAGTAATATTGTTAATTAATAAAATCTTCACGGGACAATTGATAACAATTTCCCTAGTTCCAAACTAAGCAAAGCTTGCAAGGGTACTACACAACGGATAAACATACTTATGCAATAAGAATACTTAAATACATATTTAAACACCCAAGACTCGAGAACAAACATTCGTATTTTTCATACAAATGTCTGCCCCGACCGGGGATCGAACCCGGAACCTTAAGCTTCATAGCCAGGTTCTCTATATGATCACTAGGTCATCCGGTCGTCAAAAAGGTATCAATTGTGATCGTGATTCCACTTCCTGGGACACTGTAACTACTGTAAGTAATTATTGCTAAATATTGTTGGTCATTTGACCAATGTGATGCAGTTGAAAGTGTCTAAGAGAAGCGTGTTATTTTTAAATAAGTATTTACGTACCTGTATGAAATGGAAGTAGCACCCGGAAGCGGGGATTCCGGTGACGGACTCGACCGCCGCCTGAAGAGCGGGTTCGTAATCCGTTATAATGGTTTCGGGCCGTGGCATCCCCGCCAAGTGCCACACCCTTTGCAGGGCCGCCTCATACAGGGCCTGCCTCCGATTTTCCATGAGCACCACAATGGGGTGATAGTGCTGGCCCTGCGTTATAGCGTGTACCGTTAGAATTTGGTACGCTGGCAGGCCTGCAGGTACTGTTAGAAAGGTACCATCTAAAACGATGGTACTGCTCTCTTGCAGGCACTCTGCGAAGCCCGCCATGCCCAGCATCACCGCACTGCCCCCCCCTGCACTGACTGTCGCTAGATGTAATGCCCCATATTGGGCGTGCGCAGCAACCGCCGCACCATAACCCGCCAAACTATTTGGCACGGCAGGTTGCGTGCTGCGCCTCCACTTCTTCATGGAAGGCAAAATGTTTCCATACAGGAGATGGGAAGAAGCACTTCGATGTCTGAAAATTTATATAAACAATTTGATAAACATAAAGTAAAATAGGTGGTATTTATAAACTAAGTACATTTGCTTACTATTATATTATATTTTTTTTGTGATTTGTGTATGTTTCTTTATATTTGTACAATAAAGCATTTACTTACTTACTTACTTACTATTGTTTTTTTTTATTGAATATAATGTTTTAATGTTGTTTCAGTACGTAGGTACTGTTGAGGCAGTGGCGGGCTCTATGACATTTACCTAACCATATAAGTGAAAATTAGAACTGATTCATTAAAACAACTGTTTTTAATCAAGTTTTGTTATATTATATATATGTATTATGCAATAATTATTTACGTTGCGAGATAGCTACGAAACTTGACATGTTTACCACTATCCCGCGTGGGAACTACGCAATTTTCTAGGTTAAAAAGTAGCTTTATACATTATGTTAATCTAGGGTACCAGCTATCTCAGTTCCAAATTTTATCCAAATCGGTTAAGTTGTTTCAGCGTGAAGTGAAAAAAGATTCGAGAACAAACATTAGTATTTTTCATACAAATACATATCTGCCACGACCGGGAATCGAACTCGGGACCTCAAGCTTCATAGTCAGGTCAGAGAACCCCTAGGCTATCCGGTCGCCTGTCCGGTATAATAATTATTAGAAGGAAGTATATTAAATATACCCAAAGTACAAGCTTTGCCTAGTTTGGGACTAGGTCAATTTAGTTAGTGTCATTGTCCCATGATATTTATTTATTTACTTATTTTAAGTAAGGAATCATAAAAAAATTATGAAAGTAAGTATGAGAAAACAAATAAAAATTTACCTCAATGCTTCTTCCTCGTAAATACTCTGCAGACTGGTCACCTCCTGAATGCAGCGCATTTTAATTTTTTGAAACATTTGATTCCTGAGAATTTTACAAAATGCCAATATGAAAGTATGAAGAGTTATAATACTGATTTAAGGATATATACCAGTAAGGTTCAAAAGTTCCTGGCCGCATATATTTAAAAGAAGAAAACAAGAAACAAATGAATGTCATTTTATTTGTCATTTATTCAGCTATTGTGTGGATAATTTCGTGGTTTGTAACTTTCGTTTTCATAAAATTTTCTTTGATTTAAATATAAAAAGCGGTGTAATTTGTACAATGTTCAAATTGGAGTATCGATCAGTGATAAAATTTCTGACAAAGGAAGGCATAAGTCCAACTATAATCAAAGAAAGGTTAGATAACGTGTACGGGAATTCCTCCCCTTCGTTTTCGACTGTTAAGGATTGGTGTAAGCAGTTTCGTTTAGGGCGTGAGTCCATCGATGACGAACCCCGACCAGGCCGCCCTGTTGAGGTTCTTACGCAAGATAACGTCGATTTAGTCGAACAAGAGGTACTGAAGGACAGAAGACTAAAGACGAAGGAAATAGCGTCAAGAACGGGACTTACGAAAATAACAGTCCTTAGGATTCTACACGACCATCTAAACATGAATAAGGTTAGTGCAAGATGGGTCTCGAAACTTCTCTCGAGTGCTCAGCGAGCTGAACGAGTGGCGTGCTCCAAGGAACTTTTAGAGGAGTTCAAGTCATGTGAGAGTGAATTTATCCAGTCCATTGTTACCGGAGACGAAACTATGGTCTTATACTATGATCCTCTTTCGAAAAGAGAGTCGATGGAGTGGCGTCGTTCTGGGGAAGCACCCCCTCGAAAGGCAAAGGTGTGCCAATCTACCAAAAAGATAATGGCCACAATATTTTGGGATTGCGAAGGGATATTGCTTATAGATATCAAAGAACGCAATCAGACAGTAAACGGCAGTTACTATGCTTGCCTTATAGACCAGTTGCGAGAAGCAATAAAGCTTAAACGTCGAGGAAAACTCAGCAGGGGTGTCCGTCTTCTTCATGACAATGCGCCTGTCCACACGGCTGCAGTTGTAAAGGCGGCTATATCTAAATGTGGATTTAAAACAATCCGTCACCCACCTTACAGCCCTGATCTAGCCCCAAGCGACTATTTTTTATTTTCTAAACTTAAATCGGACTTAAGGGGGAGAAAATTTTCGTCCGATGATGAGGTCGCTGCTGCAGTTTTCGAGCATTTCGAAGACAAAACTTCCGAATATTATTTTAAAGGCATAGAAATGTTAATCAAACGATCTGAAAAATGTATAACAATAGGAGGAGACTACATTGAAAAATAAAAATATTTTTTTTAACCTAAACGTTAATTTTCATTATTAGGCCGGAAACTTTTGAACCTTACCACGTAAGTACTAAATATTGCTAGCCTGCCTTCTGTTAAGAATAAAAAAAGTTTGGAAAAGCTGTGATGGGTTTTAGTTATTAGTACCTATGTGGTTAATTAAATCATTTAGGTAATATTATGTAAGCAGGTACCTACTACTCTAATGTGGCGTTGAATAGATCGCCCTATCTATTAACTACTTTTGTTAAACACAAGGCGGTCAGGTCAAGTGTGTTGTTCTGCCGTGGTATACCACGAAGGAAGATTTTGAATTATGAGCAAAAAACGCGATAAAAATTTAAACCTATGTAACTTCTCGATGACAATACGGATTACACGGATTTGAGACCTAAAAGCACCAAAAAATACATCAAGTAAGTAGTTTTTAAGTGTACTTCTTCCATATTGTAAATACCTACCTATAATGAATTTATATGAAAAAACCCTATTTTGTTTTATTTAATCATCTATGTTTCTAAGTTCTCATGAATAATTAACTAAACGTATTATTGTGAGATAACGACACAGGTCTTATTTAAAAAAAAAAAACAAAATTTTTGTTTTATTTTAAAAATGCCGTTACTGGCTCATAACGTACACAAAGTCAAAAAATAAGTGTACCAAATGTTAATTTATAATGCCGTTAAGACTCGTTAATCACATCTAAGTCTAGTAACTCTCAGTTACGGCTTTATAGCTTCACAAAATTGTAAACCTCTATGTTAAAGAATAATGAATGACAATAAAATAGTTAAAGTACTTTAAGCGCTTTACAGTGTGCAAAAGCTCGAATAACGGCAATCTAGTTAAGGGATCCTCGGAAAAAATAAAACAAAAATATAAGGTATGGTAATGAACCTTAACGACTATAATTAACTCGCAATGTTACTTAACGGCAGTTACACGAACGAGAAAAAAAGGTATATACTTAACGGCATTTTTACTAAAGTTATTTCCGAAACTAAACATATCAAAAAACCGCGAATATAGATCGATAGAGATTTTTTTTTCTTATTATACTGTACCAAAGTTGAAAATCGCCCGGATGTTAGTTAACGGCATCTTAGTTATACTACGCCAGTATTAATATCTTATCATCGCGTGTTTAGTGTTTTAATTTTAATATTGACACAGGTAATATTGTACGAACCTTTCAGGTATCCATGTTTGTATACCGTGATCATGGTCCCCGTGTATGGGACCAGGAACACCACCCTTGGATGTCCAGCGCGCCGGGCAGCCGGTATTGCAACAACGGTAATGTTTAGAGGAGCCGCGATTGCGGCACATAATGTAGTAATAGTCTTCTCTTTGGACCCACTCCAAACCCCCCCGGAATCCACAAATGCTTATTACTTCCATCACTTCTTATTACAACCGATCAAACTGTCTAAACTAACTTGTCTTTTCAAACAGTACTATAGCTTGTCCAAACAACGCGCCAAGCACTGGTCGCATTCAAACCGGCGTTGTGTGGTGGCGGTTAATTTGACCCTCCCTCCATAACATAATGCTATGGAGTACCAACCAAACCAACTCATAAAGTAATTTTTAGTTCTAATCTAAAGTCATAGATGGAGACATAGGCAATGAGTTCGGATTAAGAAACGTGAATATTGTCAATTTGTGAAAATCTTGTGATTATTTATCTAATATATAACCAAATACGAGCAATTCTTGTAGAAAGAAATATAAGATATATATATATATATATACATATCTTTCTACAAGAATTGCTCGTATTTGATTATATATTAGATAAATAATCACAAGATTTTCACAAATTGACAATATTCATCATTCATATATATATATATATATATATATTCTATATAATATAATCTGAATTTGGAAAACGGCTCCAACGATTTTCATGAAATATAGTTTGCAGGGGTTTCGGGGCGGTATATCGATCTAGCTAGGTTTTTAGAAAATATCATCATCATTATCATCATGGCCTTTTGGTGATCCAATCTTGGATGTAGGCCTTTTCCCTCTTCTACTCTTGGCGATCTTGTGCCCGTTAGAAAATGTAGGTATTAAAAAATCATCCAGGTACTATCTAATCTATCCATCTAATATACATATATGTATATAATCTGGATCTCGGAAACGGCTCCAACGATTTTCATGAAATTTGGCATGTAGGGGGTTTCGGGGACGCTAAATCGATTTGGCTTGGGTTTCATTTTTAGAAAACGTACAAAAAAAAACGAGCAAAGCTCGGTCATCCGGGTAACATAATGTAAGCTTATTAAAGAAGCATTAAGTCACCTCGAAACAAATTAAAAGCATCATATTTTAAAAAAACTTGTGATTGTACTATTATATATAAATGCCGGCTACACACATGTGCACATATATGTGCACATAACGACAGCGCACATGTGAGGGACGACATTTTCAAAGTTTTCGCTGCATTTGCGCTTTTCCAAATTATGTCGGTTTCTTGACGCACATCAAAGGACATGAACCTCGAACATTCACGTAGACTCACACACATACGTGCGAATGACGTTTGACATGCGTTTGACGTTTTAAGTTTAACTAGCTGTGTTTTAACCCAGCTAAAGTAAGGCCGGCTACTCACACACGTGCACATATATTCGCACATTGTATTCGTACACATCTGCACAGATATGTGCAAACTTCTATACAATGTGCGAATATTATGTGCACGTGTGACCGGGGTTAGATTTACGTAAGTATAAGAACACAAGTAAAACAGATCAACTGTACAAATGGAATCATCCTCACTGTCCATGTTTTACAAAATCTCAAGCAAGACTGAAGACATTCGTCACATATTCGTAAACAAGTGTGGGAGGAAAGCGAAAGAGTATGCCAACCAAATGCGAACCCATTTGCACACAGTTTGCAAATAAATTTTTGGTTGCCACTTTCAAGTGTGGAAACATTTGTGCAAAGTACGAATATATACTCACGTGAGTGATTGGGGTTAAGCTGTGATAATGCGTTCAAAAACCGATGTATAAAATAGCGTTAAGCGGCCTACTCAAAGCTCTGCATGCAGGCGGGCTACTCCGAAATTCGATTTTCGAAGTTCGTGTCATACCGTCCCTCTCGTTCTAAAATGAATGACTAAGTGAGAGCGGAACAGCGCGAAACGAACTTCGAAAATCGAATTTCGGAGTAGGCGGGGCCTAGTGCCACTGACAAATCGTATTGTGTGTATGCATACTAGTGCTCGACTAAGGTCACGTATTGAATGATTTGATTATTGAACGAACGAAATATTTTATGAATGTCACATTCTTAGTTTAGTATATTTTAAATTAAGCGCGATACTTTTGTGGGGTTTAATGTTCATATCAATGAACAAAAACGACTTTTCCATTTCCACTCTGCACTGCAACCAAACTCAAAACTTTAAAGTCTTGTTCCGCAGATTCGGAATAATTTAAGTTTTTAAGTAAAGTACGGAGGTAGAAAAGAATATTATTGTGGTAATTGTTGTTTTATTTATGGCAAAATGGGGAATGCATTGAAAACTGGTAACTGATCTGACATGCTTCCGCACATTTCCAAATCGCGCTCTTACACTACTACTAACTAGAAAACATACAAGAAATCTTATTGAACAAATCATTTTATTAAACTACGCAAGAGCGTTGGACCTAGATAAATGAGCACTGGATACAACGTTTTCCACATCTCACTTACATCGTGGCCATGATGTCTGTGCCGTGGCCCTATTTTATAAAGCTACAATTTATAAGCGGAAGTCTCTATCTCTATCTAACACAGAAGGAGACTTCCGCTTGTAAATTGTAACTTGTAGCTTTATAAAATAGGGCTAAGGCCCATGTATCGGGGCGCGGGGAAGCAAGATAATTTATTATTTTAATTTTATTTATTTAATAATTAGGAGAAGTAAAACACATATACCATCGATTGTCCAGTTCCATTTTATTATTCAAATGTTTATATAACAATAATTGACCACAGACAATGATACAGCCGAGAAGGCCTTATACTCCGAAATTCGATTTCGAAATTCGTTTCGTGCCGTTCCGTTCTCACTAATAGTTATTAATTTGAGAGTGAGAGGGACGGCATGATACGAACTTCGAAAATCGAGTTTCGGAGTAGCCCCCAAGGACAAACTCGGCAAGTACCAAATTTTTGTAAACATTACAGTAAGAAAAAAATAGTCTTGTCTTGTGAGAAGAAATCCTTTACACTAAGTAGTACGTTCTTCCTGACAGTATCTGCGTAATAGCTTATTTTCAAATATATTTAGGGGTAACTCTTGTAAGGAAGTATTATGGCAGCTCCCGGGTACTTTCATACAGATTGCAAAGCAATGTTTTCTTAATGCTGATTTCTTAATCCTACATAGGAAAGCAAAGGTGAACCAATCTAACTAATATTATAAATGCGAAAGTATGGATGGATGGATGGATGGATGGATGGATGTTTGTTTGTTACTAAATCACGCCAGAACGGCCCAACGGATCTGGATGAAATTCGGCACATACCTAGATAGAGAAAAGTCTGGAATAGCACATAGGCTACTTTTTACCCCGGAAAATTGCGTAGTTCCCGCGGGATAGCGATAAACGAATTCTTTGCAGACGAAGTCGCTGGCAACAGCTAGTATTTTTTATAAATATTTCCACCTTTTTCAACGTTTACATTTCCAAAATGATCGAAAATCATGTTTAGAATGATGAGATTAAAGAGCGACCTACATTATTTAAATTTTTTGTTTACAATTTTTCCCAAAGGATAAGACCGTATCTTTCTATCCAAGGTAGGTGGCCTTGAAGTTTTGAAGCCTGAAATACGCCTTCTACATAATCCACGTAACGCATAATCAATCTGTTTAATTTACAATTCTATTTTTTTATATGGTATTTGCAGATCTATGAATGATTCAATATTTATTATAACAAGTTTTAATTGAAGTCCTTAAATGAAGTGAACGACTATCGATAGAGTCACTACACTAGCATATTTGACAGCAACGATAAAAAAAAAAAATTGTCTTTGATTACTCGAATCGATTGGATTTCGATTACCCTGCCGTACATTATCTGGTCGTACATTATCGCGCGCGCAATACCTTGCACGCCCTAATAATGCGCAACCATGATATTGTACGACAGGATAATTGGACGCCAAAATGGATTCGGATTATCCTGTCGTACATTATCGGCCGTACATTCCTGGTCGTACATTAGCGGCTCCCAAATATGTGTCAGTTCACTCACTCATTCGGTTTCAGTAGATCAGAAGCAGAGGCAGAGCAGCTCGCTCACTCATGCTCAGCCTTCCTTTTCTATCTTTCCATTTGGCTATTTCTACGTCTATTTTAATAGGGTTGTTGAGGTAGAGGGGAGGGAGCGGAAGAGGAAGTATTAAGCACATAGCCACATACATACTTTGTAGATGTCGTGTGCTCGTGTGGAAGCGGATGAGGAAGAGGAGATTTCATGAGGATTGTGTGGGAGTGATATATTACCAGTTGATAATTAAAAATACAAATAGATCAAAGAATTATTTAGGTATAAATTTATTAAAATAATGTTAGAAAACCAAATTATGCACATAAATGTTTATTTTAATAATCAATTTTGACCATTCCTTGGGAATAGTATTTTAATGAAAATGTAAGAGCGCCAGTGAGTACGTGATATGCACGGTAAAGTGAAAATTCCTCTAAATTTAAGAGAAAGCGGAGCGGAAACGGAATCCTCATCAACCCAAGTCTGTAAAGTAAAGTACAACCAAATTGTCAAAATTATAGCGAACGCAATGGAACGCATTCATGCTAAATGTCAATTGTCAACCGATTTCAATTTTATCTTATCTGTGCACATTTTTGTTTCGTAAATTCCGAGCGGATTCGTTTCGTCCGTATTATTTGTTTGTAGTAGAAACAATGGAAAAATATGATGGATAACGTAGAATTAGTGCATTGCCGCTTCTGCGCGGAGCCGAGGGACGCTCACAAACTCATCAACCTTACCGTGGACTCTGAAAAATGCGAAGATACAGCTTCAAAATTAAAATTCCTAAACGCTGTCTACGTTGATATTATGAACAGCAACCTGCCCAAAACGATATGTTTTATTTGCTACGAATCACTGAATAATGCTTACGATTTCCTGCACAAGGTAAAAGCCGCACAAGAAGTAATAATAAAAATTTTTGCTTCCAATATATTGAAACCAGACCCAGCTAGTGACAAGTATTCTCTTGACGACTTGATTATCTATGACAATGAGCC
Organism: Pandemis heparana; assembly: GCA_963854515.1. Lineage (NCBI taxonomy): Eukaryota > Metazoa > Arthropoda > Insecta > Lepidoptera > Tortricidae > Pandemis > Pandemis heparana. The sequence goes on from OY978034.1 coordinate 513,073, forward strand.
TGACATTAAGCAGGAGGGTTCCTCTAGCTCTAAAAATCAGTCGGACCACATACTTGTCAAAATTGAACCTAAAGAAGAAATGGTGGTCTTCGAGCCGGATAATGACAGTAACAGTACAGGCCGCAGCCCTAGCCCTCCAAACTACGATGATACTCTCAATGTCCAAGATATCATTGATGCAGCAATGTCCGGTGCACCATTTACAAATGATGTTACAATTTATGCTAAAGAAATGTCCGATATTAATAAAAAAGAGATCTCCGCATGGAAAGACTACCCGTGGCTGTGTGCGCACTGTAATATAGAGTTCCAGGATGTAGCGACACTCCGGAAGCATTCTAAGATAGTGCACAGAAAGTGCTCCGCGTTCATGTGTATAGATTGTAAGACGTTTACAAATAACAATTTTAGTTTGTTTGTTAAACATGTTTCTAATAAGCACCGGACTAGCCTTAGGTAAGTTTGAAATTACTTCATGCATACTTAAACTAAGAATTAAACATTATTATAACTTTTTTTCATTGGTTGTATTTTTCATCTAATTTACAACAGTGAACGTATATAACTCTGGAAGCATTTCTGACGCTTCAAAATAGCACCACGTAAACTAGTCCGCGGTGGGCGGGGCCTGAAAAACTAGTGCGGCAGCGCGATCAGTGCGCACGGCGGACGCCTGTCAGTCGTGTCACACGGGTTTTTTATTACATTAAAATAACTTTTATATTAAAACATGCCTTCATGTGTGGTGAGGTGGTGCAGGAATCAACAGGATCACTGTCCCAAGTGTACTGGAATCACTCTTCACATGTAAGTACACTGTTTACTTGAAAAATCACAAATCGCTTTTTCACTAGAGGGATGTTATTATGCATAATGTCGTAGCGCATTTTACTATAAGTAACTATTTTTAAAGGACAAAATATTTATTAATTACAAACAAATTTTTGGGTTTTAATTCCGCATTTTCTTGGGCTGGTATTTTTACAATAGCAGCAGTCAGTGCCTGCAGTGGCGTGCAGAGATTTTTAAGAAATTTTAAGGATTTTTTTTTATCTGAAAACGAGATTGTAACTTACCTTTAAACACCAGCTATTTATTTTCCATTTTTAATTAATTTACTGTTCCTCGATATTAGCAGGCATTGCCTTAAAATAATTACGAGTATGCCTTTCTCATGTCGCTTTATTTTTATTTTAAATTCCCGAAAGACCCCGAGTCGTAGAGATAAATACATAGGTAAGGGATGTTCAATTAGAGAAACAGGAAATTGGGTGACTACTTATCACGGTTTTTTTTCCAGATCTCCTGTTCAAGCTGTGGACATAGCAGTGACGTTCTTACTTGAAAGTTAAATTTCAATACAAGCGAAAAAGTCTTTCGGGATGCGCCAGCGGGATTTGAACCGAATCTCAAGGCTTTTCGCATACGTTTTCGTTTCTTTTGAAATGTATGTTGCTATTGCAATGTGTTTAACGTAATTATAATAAATATTCTGATGATATTCATTTTAATAATTTTATCTACACCCATATCAAAGTCCTATTATAATACGTTTAGGAACCGACCTTACGTAATTTTGTTCGTTGCGGGTGCTAGGACCTCAAGCAAGGTCCATCCAGATCGCTACCAATACCGAGATCTTACTCGGTAATCCTGCCCGAAGCAGCGGCGCTTGAGCTAAAATTACTGGCACATGAGGTATATGTACTATACCAGTCCTCTAGGCTGGCAACGTATCTACAAGCCTCCCGTGTTGCAGATGGGGTGGCGGTGATTACTTAGATACCATCAAGTAACCAGGTAATCAGGTAATTGTGTAAGCTACTATGGCGAAAGCGAGTGACAATTCAGCTTATTGAATTTATACCGTTGTGCATTGGGCTATGGGATTGTAATTATATATACTCAGTGCAAAATTACAATATTTTGAGTCATGACTGGTCCTCTAGTGCATAACAGCGTCCGTGCTTCAAAGACACTCTGACAATCTTGTGACATTGCAGCAGACGTGTGAACCAATTAGCGTAAATCTGTCACGCCGAGAACCAATCGTGTCAAGCGAGTGCGCTTTCTGCGCATGGCCGGACATGTGACCCGACGCAGCTCAAATCATTGAGCTTTTACATACTTATTTTCAAAAAGTCACAACTTCTAAAGTACATTCTAATACCGACCTAGATTTATTAGTATTAACGTAATTTTTTAATGCATTGATAATTTGTTTGTGTGTGTGTGTACTTCATACCTATCTGTGTGAGTTTTTGCGCCAATAATGAACGGTAGGTTGTATGAAGAGACTGTTTCCAGAGTTATATACGTTCACTGATTTACAAACATACCAGAAAAGGCAATTCAATGAGCAGACATTTTATTTTACTTATGTAAGACATTTACAGGCTACAGGATTAACAGATATATATATAATTATTGTGGTGAACTTATCCGTTGAATTCCTGCCATTCAAGTATTATGTACTTAAGCAGATTTTTTACAATTATTTACCTTCTCCCCCCAGGGCCGTCTTTAAACTATTTGAGGCCCTGGGCACATTAGGATCATGGGGCCCCTATGACCTAAATATCGGTTATCATTTGGTAATTTGGCAGGAACTAGGGGGCCCCATTCGATCGCGGGGCCCTGGGCACGTGCCCATAGTGCCCAGTGGAGAAGAGGGGCCTGTCTCCCCCCTCTCCTTTGTCAGCAAATGTAAGCAAACCTCTTCCCCCCCTCCCACGCTTACATAATCATTGGTACCTATATGCATTTTTGTTTTAATGTATTCTGTATTTTATAAATTTGTGGGTTGCCATTTGTGTAAAAAAGTAAATAATAACTGCTGACGTAATCACGATAACGACCCCCCCACCCACCATGTCATCAAAAATAAGCAAAGCAAAGACCCAAGAGACAAGCGTTTACGTAATTGAGCCTTTGAATTTAAAAAAAATATCGATTTTTTTTATGTTTTTTAAAACTTTATAGCATATTATATAATATCTAATTCAAAGAAATCTTAAAATAATTTTTTTTTAATTAATTATAAGCAATTCAAAATTGATGAAATTTGAAATATGACCACTTGACCGAGAACGGGCCATGATTGGTCGCCATGGCTGTGACGTCACAATGTTAAAGCAATTTCACGACAGTACTGGGTTAACGGCTGATTTCACTAAAAATATCCGAAATTTAATACAAAAAATATCTGCTGAAGTTTTTTTTATGAAATAAGGTGGCAAACGAGCACGCGTATCACCTTATAGTAAGTAAATTTTTGTTTTAGTCATGTGTAGGTAGGCAATAAAAGCGTAATCCTGATAATGTTTCTGATTTATGTGAACTGGATTGATTTTACTGGACCTGAGATTTCACAATAAAGTACCTAAGTACAGTGAAAGATACTGAATCGCTTACCTACCACTGTGGAATTTTAACATACACCCTGCCAGAGATATTATTGCTAAATTGTACCTATTAGGTAGGTTACGTGATTCAGTTTCTTCGACCGTAGGTACGTAAATTTTAATGGCTAGATTTTGTGGTTGATAGGTATTTCTAGTTTTTTTTATAATCCCGTGGGATTGTATTATATATTCAATGGGAATTTTTGCGGGTGTAAGAGCCTAACCTTGTTCTAGGTAGGTACGTTCGGATCGCTAGGTACGGTTAACGTCAAAGATATCTTTACACTTTAGTACCTTGTCGTTGTAACTATATGTTTGAAGTTTCATATGAAGTTGTCAAAGTGCTTGGAGCGACAAGGCACTAAAGTGTAAATATATCTTTGACGTCGACTGTACCAGCATCTTAGTAATCCTGCCGCCAAGCAGCAATGCTTGCGCTGATGTGTTCCGGGTGAGGAGAGTAAAACAGCCCGATTTTGGCATAATTTTTTAAATCCAAGATGGCGGATGACATTTTGACACTATTGACACTTTGACACTAAAATATTGATGGGTGTCGTTTTTTTTTTTTTTTTTATGTGAATAGGAAGGCAAACGAGCAAGTGGGTCACCTGATGGTAAGCGATCACCACTGCCCATAGACACCCACAACCCCTGAGGGATTGCAGATGCGTTGCCAACCTAGAGGACTTAGAGTAATTTGATTTGATTTTGAGTAATTTGGTGCTTCTGAGCCTGATTTTGACATACTTTTTTGGATTCAAGATGGCGGATGAAATTTTGACACTAAAATATTTATGGGTGTCGTTTCGAGTAATTTGGTGGCTCTGAGCCCGGTTTTGGCATAATTTTTTGGATCCAAGATGGTGAATGACATTTTGACACTATTGACACTAAAAATGTTTATGGGGGTGGTTTTCGAGTAACATTTTACACTTTTTGTGTTTTTTGTGACAGTAATGTCAAAATGTCATCCGCCATCTTGGATCCAAAAAGGTATGCCAAAACCGGGCTGAGAAGAACCAAATTACTCGAAAACGACACCCATAAACATTTTTAGTGTCAAAATGTCATCCGCCATCTTGGATCCAAAAAAGTATGTCAAAATCTGGCTCAGAGCCACAAAATTACTCGAAAACGACACCCATAAACATTTTTAGTGGCATAAGTGTCAAAATGTCATCCGCCATCTAGGATCCAAAAAATTATGCCAAAATCGGGCTCAGAGCCACAAAATTACTCGAAAACGACACCCATAAACATTTTTAGTGTCAAAATGTCATCCGCCATCTTGGATCCAAAAAATTATGTCAAAATCTGGCTCAGAACCACAAAATTACTCGAAAACGACACCCATAAACACTTTTAGTGTCATAGTGTCAAAATGTCATCCGCCATCTTGAATCCAAAAAAGTATGTCAAAATCAGGCTCAGAAGCACCAAATTACTCAAAAACGACACCCATTAATATTTTAGTGTCAAAATGTCATTCGCCATCTTGAATCTAAAAAAATATGCCAAAATCGGGCTCAGAGCCATCAAATTACTCAAAAACGACACCCATAAACATTTTTAGTGTCATAGTGTCAAAATGTCATCCGCCATCTTTGTGCTCGAAATTCCGGGTTTTCTTATGAAATTCTCCTGGGATAAAATCAACGGGATTTTGAACTGAAATCCCACGACTTATTTACTTATTCATATAAATAGTTACTACCAAAGTGTACTCATCACTATTCTCATCTAATTTTATTGTTTTAAATCCCGGTACCGTGGAAAGTTGGGATAGAAGCATGATAGAAGTATAGATAGTGCCATCCACAAAGACTCGTAGATGTATTAAAATTAACCTTTAACTACAAATTAATAAGAACCACGGTGGATGGCATCCATCGTGAATGACACGTACTATAGCCGGTACGTAAATCCAGATTATAAATTATAAAGTTCGTGTATGGCAAATTTTATCGAAATCTGTTTAGCCGTTTTAGCGTGAAAGAGTCACAAACCAATACGCTCTCACAAACAATAGCATTTTACAATAATAGTAGGATAATAACAGAATAGAGTAGATTAAAGTCAAAAAACGGTATCACCTGTAACTAACTACGAGTGGAAACTAACATTGTGACGTCACACGCGGCTCGGCCTTGTTCGGGAACTGTCGGTGTGTTTTCGGTGCGGTACTCGACGATCAATTTTCAAATCGGTATAACTCGTTAATTATAGCGAATAAAAAAAAACTAAAAATACTTTTCTTAGAAAACTTATATATGATCTTTCCATTTATGACAAAAAAAAAATTGATTCAAAAACTCAATACTTGAACGCCCCCCAAACAACAACAAAAACCATGAGTAAACAATCAATAGAAGTTAAGAGAAATGAATGTCCCTAATTTAACCTAAATAATATATATGGAGACACACTACAAAAAATATTGTCTGACTTTTTTTTTCTATTAGTCAAATTCATCACTAATATAAAAAAAAAAAACTGTCATTATTGTTAGCCTGGACTGGATAGGGGCCTCACTACAGGGCAGGCAAAGCGCTCCCGCCCATGTTCTTATTCACCCTGACCCTGAGCAGTGCTCAGCCTTGTTAAGGAACACATCCAGAACATCTGAAAAAAAAAATTAATAAGTATTTTTTGTCTAACTTTTAAAATATTTCAATTCACAGAACACGCTGCTACTACTGCGACTTGTCTGTAACAGAAGACGAATTCAGACAGCACATCAACCAGCACTTCACCAAGGCTCAGACCCCATGCCCTGCCTGCGGAGAGATACTTAAGAACGAGGATGCCCTCCAAAAACACCTATTAGACTACAACACGACTAAACCCAAACGGAAACCACGAAGGAAAAGAGGCACACCAATAACTATAGCCGATCTAACCTGTAACATTTGCATGAAAGTCTACAAGAACTCAAACAGTCTAAGGGACCATATAAAACTACACCGTACCGACCGCAAACGAGACTACACTTGTGACCGCTGCGGCAAAACATTCTATAGCAAAGGAACTTTAACTTCCCATATTATGTCTCACGACAAAATACGACCTCACATATGTAGAATCTGTAACAAATCCTTCTTATTCCCTAATATGCTCCGGAGGCATGTCGAAATGCATTCCGGAGTGAAACCGTTCAGCTGTGAACAGTGCGGTAGGTGTTTCCGTTTGCAATATCAGTTGAACGCTCACAAAATCATACATACGGACGCTATGCCACACGTTTGTCAGTATTGTAGCAAAGCTTTTAGGTTCAAACAGATATTGAAGAACCACGAGCGACAACATACGGGTGCCAAGCCATACGCTTGCAACCAATGCGGCATGGAATTCACCAATTGGTCCAACTATAATAAGCATATGAAGCGTAGGCATAACACTGATACATCAAAGAAGAAGATTACACCGGAAGGTGTGTTCCCCATCAATCCGGAGACAGGGCAGATAATGCAAGTACAGGATGCGGGGATGGCTGAGTGGAAGAGTAAGATCATGATTCCGGCGAAGAGAGGGAAGAAGAAAGTTATAAAGACCGAAGATGTTGACTGATGTTCCTGGTATGATGTTAATATTGTTAATCATGTGACATTAAGCCGTACATACATTAATGGCGTGAGGCGTATAGGGGAGGTCGAGCGAAATCTCACCCAATCTCATCCAGTCTCACGTGGAGATGGGGTCTCAGCACTCAGCAAATGTCTCGTTTTTTTAGCGTGTGCTTTCGCTTTTTTACGCCATAATTTGAAAATCTCGTGTGAGATTAGAAGGTGGTCAAACAATGGCATTACAATAAAAAATCGCGTAACATATCGCATTGTGCCGTTCCTCTCACAGTGTTTTTTAATAGGAGAGACAGGAACGCTATGATACGAACTTCAAATTTCGAACTTTGTAATAGATCGCATCTTAATTTCATCCCTGTGTCCGTGTTCCGCCCGCCTAAATAATTTTGACCGTATTGACATTTAACAGTATTTTGATATAGTCGTCGTTTTTAAAATAATTATTTGTTTATTTTAGTGTAAGAAATGCAATGATTTAGTTAGTGTAGTAATTAATGACACGTTTTATTTATTTCATAAATTGTATTATTATTTGATTTAATGTAATGTTTAATTGTTTACGCTGATCAAGTTTTATTAAAATAATGAAAATTCTGTAGCGTTTTACTTTTTATCCAAAACTAGCTGTTGTCCGTGCCGCGACTTCGTCCGTTGTTAAGAGCGTTCATCCCTACTGAGCTGGCAACGTCGCATTTTTGGTGATTTTTTGCGATTATTTCATAGAAAATGAATGGAAGTTTCAAATGTCCGTCTGTAGTGCACTTCGTTTTTAGTGTATTAATGTGTCTAATGTGTCTAATCATTAATCGTGATGGACTTTTATTTTCTTATAAAACGAGATATAGTATTTAATCCCTTTAGTATGAAAATGAAAGTCCATCACGATTAATCATTGCATTGGACACATTAATACACTAAAATAAAAACGAAGTGCACTACAGACGGACATTTAAAACTTTCATTCATTTTCTGTGAAATAATCGCAAAGAATGACCAAAAATGCGACGTTGCCAGCTCAGTAGGGATGCACCCTCTTAAATATCCTATGTTCATCGGATAATGTGGGATGCTTTTTTTTTTAATTTATGTATACAATGTGTTACAAAATACTCCGTAAAAAGTATAATTAAATATCGAAGTCAAAAATATTGTCCACCCTAGTAAACTGTCATGTCAGGGAACCAGATTATTTTAATAGAGAGGCCTAACTACCTATATTAATAATTTGAAAAAATGTTTACTACCTCTAATAATTGGTCATATATGTATATTTATTTATATCTACATACTTGGTAAAACGGTTCTAAGGCAATAATTAATTTAAGACTGAATCCCAAAGAAATAGCAAATAATGTAATAAAACTTATACTTACAATTACAGTCGCCATCAGATATATCGTAGCGGGCGAGGTCCTCAAATAATTCGGAGCAGCCTTAAATTTCAATAAATTCGTTACACTGATAAGGTTAATAACATCAGAACACGCAATTAGTCAAAAATATAATAGCAGCTACTTTTCAATAAAATCGGGACGTCACAGATCGTCAAAGGTATCAATGCAGACAGGCTGACCATAAAGATCGGAACATTTTTGGAAAATATACCTTAACTTTGTGACAAACAGTTTAATTTACAGTGTGTTTATAATAAAATTAGTTTTATAAAATAGAACTACATGCTTTGACTTTATAACATTTGAAGAAGAAAAAATTTATTCGTAAAAAAAGTATATTTGGCAATTTAGTGGCCAGTAACAATTTACACTTTATACAACAAAAAAGGTTTTATGTTACTAACACGCATACAGACGCGGACACTGTGTGACATATCTTTCATTTTGGCATGACGTTTGAACCTTATTTGTGTTTTGTTTGAAATTGGAATCTATTATTATATACGTAAGGTTTATTTTCCACATATGTTCCGATATTTATGATCAGCTTGACTGCGTCGATACCTTTGACGATATGTGCTTCCTGATATTTTTAGCTCATTGAACGTCCCGAATTTATTGAAAAGTCACTGCTCTTGTATTTATGACGGATTGCGTGTTCCGATGTTATTAACCATATCTAGTGTAACGAATTTATTGAAATTTAATGCTGCTCCGAAATATTTGAGGACCTCGCCCGCTACGATATATCTGATGGCGACTGTACAACGAATCAGGCGCCAGTTAGGAAGTTGTCGAATAAGGAATATGTCGAGTCCGGAGCAAATGAAAAAATTAAACTGATGTAATTTTCTCGCGCTGTCTCATTGTTTATCAAAGACTGTCTCAGTCATTCAGTTCAGTACAAACCGCGGCACCTATTTGTTTCTTGTGGCAACTAACAGATGGCAGCACTGAGTTTCAAAAAGGGCTAGGACCAAGTATTGGTCCTACTAGCACTAGGAACAACATTAAAATAAAAAAAATAAAAACTCAACGCATTTTTTACCAAAACATTTGCTAGTTTATTCCGGGTACTAGTTTTATTTATTTATGGTTGAACCACCGTAAGGAAAGAGAGAGACATCGACGACAAAATTACACCGCTGTTTTTGCTTTGGGGGTTAAAAGGGTATCATTGCTGCAGTAAAACAATTATTTCTCATAAAATACATTTATTGACAACAAATAAAATTAGATTGTGCCTCAACCCTACATAATGAATGCATCATAACATGGCACGAACAATCATTTAACATTATATAATTCAAATCTTAACATAATGTCCCATCTACATTTATTTACTTTTCTATAAATAAAATATATTTTCTATATTTATAAAAGTGAAAAGCTGTCGCTCAAAACTACAATAATAGCTGCATTCAAAACTAACAGAATTCTCTTTTATTTTTGTTGTTTTAAATATGTACTTTCATGAAAATAACATACATTTTATCCTTAACACCGTAGTAATGTGACTCAAGTCCCGAAAAAAATATAAAGTCGACAGTGGTGCCACCTGTGCAAAGTGCAATACTTGTGTATAAAAAGTTAGTCCCATTTTTTAACCTTCTCTATCTCCTATCGTGCTCCTATCACAAAATCTCAAACATGTCAATTGATATTTTCGGGGGCTTAGGTAAAACACACTTTCCCGAAATGTGCACTTTTCCAAAACGCACGCTTTCCCAAAATGTACACTTTCCCAATTTGGAAATTTTCCCGAAATGTAATGTATACTGTGAAAGTAATAAACGTATTTGTAAAAAATGAATATTATTTTCTTTTAGGGTCCCATAGCCAAAATTGCAAAAACAGAATGCTTATACATAGTTTCGGTCTTCCTGTCCGTCCGTCCGTCTGTCTGTTCGTCCGTCCGTCTGTGTGTCTGTTTGCATTTGCAATAATTCATAGAAACCCTTAGTACTATAAACAGGGACATATCGGGAAGTGCACTTTCAGAAGTCACTCATCACACTTACACACACAGTTGTGTACTTTCTGGGAAAATGATCATTTTAAAAATGGACCTTTACAGAAAGCGCACATTCCGGGAAAGTGCATTTTACGAGCCTAACCCATATTTTGACGTGATCCATCGATTGACATCAACGCCATCTGTTATCATGACGGGGCAATATACTCCCGAAAGTAAGTCGATTTGATTTCTTACAGAAAGTTTCACATAGATGGCGTTGGTTACAAATGTTAGAATTTAATCGTTATCAAACCACAGAATATTAAAAACAAGTGGCGTGCATTAATTAACATCTTTCATTTAATTGTTCTTTCCAAGTGTGACAACAAACAGGCTGCTCAACAATCAACCGCTATTGAGTCTGACTCTCAGCACACCCATCTACCTCACTCTTGCATTCTTTTGTTTCTTCATTTTTCTGTTCTGTTACTTCTACTACCGTATGCTTGGGCCTGCCAGGGCGCCGTTGCCTCATCATCTCCTTCTTCCACTCAAGAGTGTCCACCGTCTCTGGTATGATTATAACTTCACCGGTAGCAGGGTTGATGGGGAACAGACCCTCAGGTGTGTGCTTCTTTTTGGCCATGTCCATACCATGCCGTCGTTTCATGTGTTTGTTATAATTTGGCCAATTCGTGAAGTCCCTTTGGCAAAAACCGCAAGTGTAGGGCTTAACACCAGTGTGTTGTCTCACATGCTGGTTCAATATAGTTTTGAAACGGAAACCCTTACCGCAGTAAGCGCAAATGTAAGGCAACTCATCTGTGTGAACGATCTGATGGGATTTAAGTTGCTTCGGGAGACGGAAGCACCGGCCACACTGATCGCAGGAGTAAGGCTTCTTTCCGTCATGTACTCCGACGTGGTTACGTAGCTGACTTATGGTTTTGAAGCCAAGCTTGCATATTTGGCAACGGAACGGCCTTGAATTGTCATGTAAAAGCATGTGACCAGCTAAGTTCTGCTTGCTGAAGAAGCACTTGCCACATTTTTCGCAAGTATGGTCTCTTTTTCTGTCTGTATGAGTTAATAAATGAGTGCTTAAGCTGCCTTTGCTTTTAAACAGCTTCTTACATAATAGACAAGTGAGGTCTTCCACAGTGTTACTTGAGATACGGATGCCTCTAGCTCTCTTGTCACGGAAGAATGAGCTGCTGTGTTCGTTCAACTCTTCCAAATTGTCAAAAGCCGTGTTGCAGCCTTTGCAAATATTTTCCGAAGTCACATGCACATTTTTGTGTATGTTCGCTTGGTATGGTTTCAGGAAATTCAAATGGCACACATAGCAAGACAGTTTGAGGTATTTTCTATGTCTTTTGACATGTAAAAGGAAATTATCAAGTTTCAGTTTCCGGATGTTGCAGTCCGTACATTTGAAGGCATTGCAACAATTGTGGTATTGCATCGAGTGTGTTTTCAACTCTTCTGCGGTCCTAAACTGCGTTTCGCAGTAGGAGCAAGTCCACAAATAATCTTTCCAAGTTAATTTGAGTTGGGAGAGCGGTAAGGAGTCTAAGCCCATACATTTAGTAGTTTTAGCTTTCTTTTTACGTCTCCCGTTCTCCTGGTCTGTAGAAAGCACAGGTTTCTCGTCTTCGCATACTTCGAGTTTGATAGATAAGTTCTGGACGACGTCCGCTACGGGATTCGCGAAATACGCCTCGGCACCGTCAGAGTCGCTCTCAGACACTTCCTCTTTCTTAACCCTGCGTGCTAATATGTTGCTCAGCAATTCCTGGGCGTGTTCTACGTTCTCTATGAACTCGAAAGCCCTGTCCAATGAGCTAATGCACACAAAACAAACAGTTTTAGGCAACAGTTCATCGCTAAATATGCTCAATGTCCTTGCGTTTAGTCTCTTCAGCTTTTTCACTATTTCGATACGCTTTTCGCTCTCGGACTGTAGATCTATGAGCTTGTTGTTAGGCTTTAATTCGGCGCAGAGCCGGCAATGTGAATTTTCCATGTTTATCGTAAATGAGCACCCGAATTTGCAAAAAATCCGTAACTATTTTCCTTTCTTGGACGACATTTCATTTGACAATGATTTGACATTTTCACTTTTTTTATTTCGCCTCCTCCATTTTTAAAATTGAAACTACAGATACTAGGACATTGAGGCTTGGGTCACAGCTTAGGTCATGTACCTAAATAAATACATACAATCTATTATTCCCTTTAGCATTACACTGAATTTAAAATTTTATCTTCGTTTTGATGTTCAATTATACTTTTGCTGAAGTTCTCATCAAATTATTAAAACAACGTTGCTCACACCATTATTAAAAGGGGCTAGAATATATAAGAATCCAGTGCAATCTGGATCCAAAAAAATGAATGATTCTATAAAAAAAAAGCAAAACAAAGTCGCGAATTGCTGGGTGATAAGAAAATCTAATTTTATTTTTAAATAAATAAGTGAATTATCAATATTAACCAGTAGTTACTCGTGTAATTTCTACTTTGCATCAAACTGATTCATTATGAATGCGTCGGACTCATCACATTGTCGACTTTGCGCGGAAAAAAAACCAATTGCAAAGCTTATCAATTTAGAATCGGACAACATCATTCGTAGTTCCAGTGAAGTCGTAGAGAAATTGAAGCGTCTAAACGTAAACACTACGGATTTCTTCGAGAGAAGTGCTCTGCCGAAAACCGTATGTTTAATTTGCCTCAGTACCTTGGACAAAGCCTATGAATTTATTGAACAGGTGGAATATGCTCAACAATTGCTTGTTATCATTTGTCAAAACGTGAAAAAAGAAGAAGCTATATCCGATGATGATACCGCAGAGCCGTTGCTTCAAGCTCAACCTGTTAAAGAAGAACCAGTGGAAATTGTGCCCGTGAATTTACCAAAAAAACCTATCATTAAAAAGCAACCTAGTCAATCAAAGTCACAGCTCTCATGGAAAGACTATAATTGGGCCTGTGGCAAATGTGGAACCGAGTTCCCGACCATAGAAGAGTTCAAATCTCACTCTATGTCGTACCATGAGTGCTGTAATGCCTTTAAATGTACAGACTGCAATAAAAAAATGTTACGATTAGATAAATTTTTGTTACATGTGAAAAGGCACAGAAAATATTTGAAACTGTCTTGTTACGTTTGTCATTCAAAGTTTTCTTCGCCTTACAAAGTCAGTGAGCATAAGAACATACACAAATCTTCTGAACACATATGCTCTGGGTGCAACAGTGCCTTCAATAGTATAGAAGCCCTAAACGAACACATAAAATTATATTATAAAAATCGAGCTGGTAATTCAATAGCTGTCCTTGATTCTTCGGACAGCTTATCATGTGCACTGTGTAAGAAAACCTTCAAAAATAAAGGGACTCTAAACGGTCATCTTCTTGTCCATGTGCAACGTAATCCTAAGAAGCGTATCCACATCTGTGATAGGTGCGGAAAGGGTTACTACAATAAAGCAGACTTGACTTCCCATGTCATATCCATGCATAACGATGCCAGACCTTACCAATGTCAAATCTGCAAATCAGACTTTAAAACTTTAATAAGGCTAAAAGCTCACATGAAAATACATGATAACTTCAAACCTTTCGCTTGTACACAATGTGGTCGTACATTTAGGCTACAAAAGCAGCTCCGCTCTCACGAGATTGTGCATACAGATTCTCTGCCGTTTGCCTGTCCATATTGTACTAAAGCTTTCCGGTTTAAAAGCATATTGGACTTGCATCTGCGACAGCACACAGGTGACAAGCCGTACTGCTGCGAGTTATGCCAAAGGAACTTCACAAACTGGTCTAATTATAATAAGCATATGAAACGGAGACACGGCACAAGCATGGTCAAGAGAAAAGTCATTTGGTCTAACGATAATCCTCCAGTGATATCCAATATCCCTGATGAGGCAAAAGGATTAGACTTTGTCTAAAAAAATACTAAATATACAATACAAAGTTTTTCGATTGCCCATGAAAATCCGAAAGTATTTAATTCTAATAGCTTACCTATACATCAGAAAGCCAAATGTGAAACAAAATTGTGGCATGGGTATATATTTTTTTTGTTTTTATTACAAGTGCGTTAAACAGATTTTTTTTGTTATTAGTTATTGTAAAGTTTAAGTTATACCTTCCGAATGCCTCTGGCTGGATGCAGCTATTTTGAAGTATTTATTTATAGATTAAGCTATGTTACTTATACTGAGTAGCTATTATTACTTAGTTCAGCCATTGCAATCCAGAGGATTTATTTTAAATTAAAAGATGCATGTTAATGCATTTTTTAATTCCGTCAGATCATTCTGGTATAAGCGACGACGAGTTGCCTATGCTGGGTGAGTTGTTGAAGATAAATTAAATTTACTTTACTTTGAAAGGAAGAAGTACAAAATGTTTTTTTTTTCATATATCTAGTTTATATTTTTACAAGCTAATAAAGCCATACATCTTGGAGATATTCTTTCATTGACTATCCTTTTAAATTTACAATTATTCAAACCTTTTTCTTTCAAATATACAAGCCTATCGTACAATATTAGATTTTCTATCACTGGTTGCAAATGATTCTGTAGTAAAATAAAAACTGCTGTTTTTTTTAAAACCATAGAGTTTTCGATTTCCCGCCAAATTGATCTTATCTCGTCCAATTCGAAATCCGCAAATTTTGATTCTGAAGAATCGTCCTTTTTTTCTAGACTTCTGAGTCCATAAGGTATCAAACTGAATCCGTTGCAAGCCTCTTGTATGTAGATTTCGAAATTTCTATTCATTGTTTTTGTTTTGACAGCCTTTCTTTTGTTTCTTTTTAATTTGCAGTTATCTGTGAACAAGAAAATAGTTAGGATTCAAATAAATGATACCTTATTTTATTGAGGGATTATCTTAACAATGTGCTTAGATCAGCGCAATGAGGCGAATAAGCTACATAGATATAGACATAAAAGACATATAAACGACTAAAACGAATGTAACTTACGTCTGCTAGCATACAGTTGCAAAGAAGCTCTCGACAGCAAATTGAAGACTGAATCTTCCAAATCATCGTCCCAACAAGGCGGTTGCGCTCCCAGCCTCAAAAACGGCACTCCCAGGAATCCAAAAGCTTTAAATCGCTCAGAAATTCCTTTAAAACAATTGCTTAACGGAAAATTCTTGAATCCATCCGCTACTTCTTCCATTTTATGGTAGCAGCATGGCATAATGACCATTGCCTTAGCTTCGTTCATTTTTAAAAACAAATCCAAAGCCGCGACTGTCAAATCGGCGCAAGCATGTAGTCCAGCTATGCAGAAACAATTGAAATTCAAAAATTTATCGCGTAAATACTGTTCTATTGATATGTATGAATTCTCGTTTATTGTATGCTTTATATATTTAACGCTGTCTGCTGAATTTGGATGGTATTTTCCTTGGCGCTTCTTGGCGCCGACGTAGTGCGAAGTATTGCATTCCAACCCCAGCACTTTGAGATTTGTGGTTTCAAAGATTATCTGGTCTAAGTAGCCCTGCAGAGAAACAACTCATGTAAAAAGAGAAATAGGTAAGTAAGTACCTATAATTTTTATTCTATCATACCCACACAGCCCCGGATCTAAGGAGGGAGAGACAAGAATTCGACAAAGGGGGCGCCACCATCAACGTTTTGCCCCGGTTCGAAAAAATCGTAGATTCGGGGCTGTACCCACATTTAGGCTGTACTTGTGGTTTCCTTGATGTGGAAAATATCAGAAAGACACGAAATGCGGATTTCAGGTAAGGCTGCATGTGGAACTACAGTCTTATTTAAATCTACCCCCAAAATTAACTCTTCAAAAATAAATAAGTTTTCTTACCAATCCAGACCCAAAGTCTACAACGATGTCGCATCCATTCTCTTCACATACTTCTTTCACCTCTTTCGCTAAGTACGCGATCTCGTGCCTCTTCTTAGGACTGACGCCACAAGGTATGTGCACCACGTTTTCTATATTATCAACTTCTTTAAATTCCTCAAATACAGCTGTTAATCTTTCTAACTTCTCCATAAAATTGTTTAACAAATCTGTGGGCACTTTGAAGTCCTTACTGAATACTTCAAGAGTTTCCAGATGTTGGACCTCGATGTGTTTTAAAACATCCTTGACTAATACGTCTGTGTTGGGGTAGATGTGGAGAAACTGGTATTCTTTTAAAAATGCAAGGCAATCCTGGAAGAACTCTTCAGGATTATCAAATGCTGCCGGCAGAGCCATGTCGTTTATCTGAAAAGATTCCTTATTGTCAGATTATGTTATGATTAACCTGGAAAGCAGTGTTCTCATCTGCAAGCTGTAACAATAACTGTAGCACGTTACGTGTGTGGTGCCCTTCCGACTGACCCACGGCAGAACTACGCCAATTGGTTGAGGCGTTGGTATAAATTCCCAGTGGCACACAGTTGTTCCTTGGGGAACCTCTCTGACTCACGGCACAATACGGCGCTCAACTAGTTCCAAGGTGAGGCTCACCCATAACTCTTTTCTCTTAAACTGTTGATTGTTCATGATTGTTATAAAACAAACCTAACCTAACCTAGAGCTGAGAAAATTACTGTTTCAGAGAAAAATGCCTGTGTTATGGGTACATACAATTTCCCCAGGGAACAACTAGATGTGCCATGGGAAATTTAAATTACCAACGGCTCAATCAGTTGAGCAGTGTAGTTGTACAGTGGGTCAGAGACCGTGTGATGGACGTGGCATTCCGCTCGCAACAGGCTAGGTCACACTAGGTTTTATTTATTACTGTTTCGTGCACCATTTACGATTTCAGCTAGCATAATCGTAAGCTAGTAAGTACTCGGCTAAACGTGAGGCAAGGGGACTACCATTTTGGTCAATTTAATATTTTCAATCGTCTCATAATATGTTTCCTCATTAATTCATGGCTCATAAGCGCTGCAGTAAATGCTTGTAAGTCTCCATTGCCTTTGGTGTTCGGTTTAGATGTTGGGTTGTTACATACATATAAAACTAGCAAGTTGATAAAATATTTATTTATCTAACTTTGCATGATACTCTGGAATAAATAACCAATTACAATCACTACAGTGATTGAACATACTTTACATTGCAATAATACAAACTTAACAATGTCCATGTTTAAAATTTTGTAGTATGTATCTGGATGAAGTTTTTAGGTGGTCAAGTAGACACAAGCGATATTAATGCACGACACTTTCTGCTAGCAACAGATTAATACAACCGTTTCAGCTACACAATTATTACGTGTTCTTCACTGTTAACATCATGCATATCTTTGCCTGACATTACTCTGTTGATCTTAAAAAAAATACAACTTCAAACTTTCCATGTCATCACAACGACTTCCATTGAAGTTCATACTAAATTCT
Source organism: Pandemis heparana (assembly GCA_963854515.1). Classification (NCBI taxonomy): domain Eukaryota; kingdom Metazoa; phylum Arthropoda; class Insecta; order Lepidoptera; family Tortricidae; genus Pandemis; species Pandemis heparana. Next base: position 530,817 of record OY978034.1, read on the forward strand.
ATCCAAAAATTAACATTCTGACTGTAATCTTTACCAAGATCTTCATTTTACTGCTGGGGTCCACTAATCTTATCCCACACCTCGCCTTCTTTGTTCAATTGCTGGGATGCACCTTCCCCAATCACGCATTTCCCAGCCCACTTGTCACTGCGCAAGTATTTTTGGCAGACCTCAATCAAATCTACTCTGTTCACTGCCAAAACACGCTCCCTCTGCGTCTTCCAAATGTCATAGGAGAGTCCATAGAGGAAGAGGTCTATGCCTTTCATGTATTCCGCGACAGGTTGGTCCATTTGCTGCAGGATCGACAGTTTAGATTCGAATAAGTTCTGATCATCGACTAGACTAGTGTTTTTGGACATCCAATCTGCCGTGTTGTCGAAGACATCCAAGGTGATCCTTGAATTAGGGTCTCTGTAAGAGTAGTAGCTGAAGTTCCCGTCAAGCGTGATCGCTGCGCCGCCACCGTAAGCGCCATTTTGTTCTCTCACTATGGGATGGAGATATTTCGACGTCAAAAACTTTGAGAGAACGCGTAATTTCGGATAATCTGGGTGGGAATACGCAACTGTAGGGATGACTTTCGAGCAGAAGTTGACTGGTATATTCATCGATATATGAATGCCCCGTTTAGTCTCAGGCATTTTCTCAGAGTCGATCCAGTTGATGCGATTGACGTCTTTGCTGTCTTTGCTTAAATCTGCGCAGAATTTCTCTACAGCTGGCAGAACTTCTGTATTCGTATTGCAATAATGGAATGCCGCTCTTAAATTGCTGCCTGTTAAGACTTGGTTGGATATTTCATCGATTATAGTTGCGATTTCGTCAATTTTATATTTGTTCTGGACTTCTTGCATGCTCATTATGTGGTGTAAACCTTGGAGTTTTTCCTTGCAGTCGTCTACAGAAGACACTAATGATCTCGCTGCTTGCATGGCAAAAACGTGTCCGCTATCAATTATTCCAGTGGTCAAAGACGAGCAGTAGTTTGTTAATAGCATTTTAAGGCGCTCTTCATTTTGGAAGTTAGGTTTAGCAAAGATTTCTCTCCAAATGTCAAGCATTTTTGGCAAATTTTCGTCCAAGCAGTGGCTAGAAATAAGTAAACCTTGTTCGTACTGATCCCTTTGATCAATGTGCTCAGTGATATGGGATGTGAAACTTAACCCTGATGTGGATTTACTGACGTGTTTATCAAAATCTCTGTAGTTGTACGACTTTGTATCGAATTTGCCCAAAATATAGTTGAAGAATGGCAGTAGCTGTCTTTGTTTTTCTTGTAGGCCTTCAGTTCCGAGTACACCTTTGAAATAAGTCACCCCATTAGTGTTAGCCTCCAGTAATTGCAAAGGCACTGATCCTGCCAGTGTATACTTTATAGGGGGTGCTGTTTTGTTCAGGATAATTTCATCAACTTTAAGGCAAGGTAGAATATTCAGATCCTGTTCCTTCTTCTGTGCTCTGGACAACTCAAGACCTTCGTTATAAATGGCCTCCCTGTCAGCATCTGTCAAGGCTCTTAATTTAGTTTTTAAAGCCTTCTCTTCAGCCTCATTTAAAAAGTCATCAAACTTTGGGTTCGGTTGCATGGTCATGACCAGTTTATGATTGTTCAAAATGAAGTATTTCTCCAATGTGTCTTGGATATAACTTGGCTTCATGAGGCTGTGTTTCAGTTCTTTAAGCAGCTTGTTCACTTTGAGCGCGTCCAGGATGGGTCCATTGTGGTTCCACAGAGGCATTAGGTTGAAGAGAACATTCAAACCAAACTTGGGCGACTGATGTTTAACTGAAAGTTCGAAGCCATGCAACACACTTTCAATGTGATCCTTCTCAAAACCTTTATCATATATTTCTTGGATAGTTTTAGTAACAATGTCTTCAACCAATTTGAAATTAGATTGTTCAACATCCCTTAAGCCAACCACAAACAGAGTGTCTCTTATTTGATTATCATAACCTGTGAGGCCATTGTAGCCACCAGAAATGTTTTTTTCTATCAGGCTTTTGTAGAATGCCGAATTTGGACCAATCAGCATGAGCTCAGACATAGCAGTCAGCATAAAAGTGTCAAATATGTTAGTAATATCTGACATGACATATCCTATAGCAATTTGGTTTTGTTTCTCAATGGGGCCGCCATATTGGTCAACTCTGCAGCTTATGTTGGTATGTTTTGGTACTTTCCATCTTTCCTGCTGTGTAACAACAGTATTGGACGGGTCTAAGTATTCATAGCCACTCAAGTATGTCTCATTCAACATTTTGAGGTTGGCATCTAAAGGAAAATTACCATAAGAATAGATCTTTGCATTGCTTGGATGGTAGTGTTGTGCATGGAAGTTTTTTAAATGATCATGCGATAAGTCTGGAATATACAAGGGATCTCCACCGGATACATATCCGTATGTGCCATTAGGGAGTATAGTGTTAATAAACTTTTGACCGAATAATGAATTAGTCTCGGAGAAGGCTCCCTTCATTTCATTATAAACCACCCCCTTGAATGCCAGCTCTGACGTTTTATCTTCAAGGTTTGTGTGTTCTAACCTCCAACCTTCTTGAAGGAAGTCTAAACGTAGCAGATTAGGCTTGAATACAGCATCTAGGTAAACTTTCTGGAGATTCCTGTAATCAACTTCATTTTGTGAAGAGAATGGGTAAAATGTGTAATCTGGGCCCGTTAATGCGTTCATAAATGTTGCCAGAGATCGGTTCAGCATTTTGAAGAATGGATCTCGAACTGGATATTTTTCTGAGCCACATAGCACAGTGTGCTCTAGAATGTGTGGCGTGCCCATGGAATCTAAAGGTGTAGTACGGAAGCCAACTGAAAAAACATTGTTGGTGTCATCCCGTTCTAAATGCAGGTATTCTGTTTTTGTCTTCTCATGTGTCAATAGGAATGCAGTCATGTTATATTCTTTGATATGCTCAATATTTTTGCATAGGAAACCGTGGACTGTCTTCCCGGATTCTATTTTATGGGGCGCATTCTCTTTTTTCCTTAATATTCCTCCGCTGGCTGATCTGGTTGATGTGAAGCGGCTTTGGAGACCCCTCCATCCGCAATTATGCAGTCTCGTGTACATTTTACCGTTTAACGACTTTGTTGCTCACTTCTCCTGCAAATATACATATCACTGACTGGTTTAAAGTGTTTAGGTTACGTAAAATGAATTTTACTTATAAAATCGCGAAGTTCGCATATCTACTTCGACAACGGAAAAATACGTTAAGTTAAAAAGATATGCTTATAAAAGCATACTACGTAGAGAACGACATCAGCAACAGTATTTCTGTGGTACGATTTTATTACGTAAAGTATTCAGAAATATAATTTGCAAAAGTCTTGAGCGTTCCGCCGAAAACAAATGAAATATGGTGCAACATTTTATACTTACATCAACGTAAATAAATACGGAGGGATCGCCTTTCTTATCTTAGAATTCGGATTTGTAATATTTTCTATCGAATATGAGAGCTTTAAAACATTTTCTTTAATATTTTGGTCGAAAATGTTAACCTTTGTGCAAGCTTTTTTATCGGCACGGGGAAATTATGACATTTGCACGTAATGTTGCCTCATTCCTCAGATTAAGGAGGTTTAATTCAAAGTATTTTTTAAATTGCAGTGATTTCTCATTTTTATTTTATGTTCGCTCGTAAGTAAAGATTACTATGTAATATGTTATCTTAGAGCCGACTACAAAGTTAAGCATTTACTTCCATTTATGATAATTATACCAGTTTTTCTCCAGTTTTAATGAGAAGACAGCACGAAGACAGCAATAAAAACATTTTAGTTTATTTCACTGTGATATGGCAACTCTGTACCTTGGGTATGCGTTTTGATTTTGCATTGCATTGATAAATGGTTTTCCACAATCAGCGAACGTATATCTAAATTATTTATCTGTTTTTTAATGTTAATGTTGTTATTGTTTAATAATTTAGAAAGTTATAATTTGAATACATGAAGATTCACTTAATTGATTTGTTTTTATATAATTTAAAAATAAAAATAAAATAAAAATCATTTAATCCAGACCACATAAAACAATATTGTCCATGTTATTGTTAGTAATGATAGTAACACAAGAAAGAACACAAGAATCTTATATAACTACTAACTACTAAAAATGCTTGCTATCAAAACCATTAAACTCAGTCAAGCGCGGTGAACGAACAAGGCGCAATATTTTGACGTTTCCTTCCTTCTTTTCTTTCTTTTTTAAACACGTGTGGTACGTGTTATGGGCTCACTACGAGTCCAGTTATTATTTAAAAGAAAATAATAACATTAAACTCACAAAATGAGTTTGTACAACTTCAAGAAGATCGCCGTCGTGCCTACGGCTAAGGTAAACAGTGAAAAGGTGTTTGCTTATAATAATATTTACATGCGATTTTCTAACCTTAAAACGTTGTATTTTTTATATTTTCCAGGATTTTATTGACATTATTTTGTCTAAAACACAAAGGAAGACACCTACAGTAGTACATAAGCATTACAAAATATCGCGGATACGTGGTTTTTATATGAGAAAAGTCAAATTTACGCAACAGAATTTTCACGACAGATTATCCCGTATTATCCAGGTATGCACTGCTTTATTATGTGGACCTACTTCCTTTAGTTCCTTTATTTATTGTAAACTTATATAAACCATACTAAGTTGAAATATACATATTGGAAGACTCTAAAATATCACAAATTATTGCTCAATATTTTTGCAACACATTGTTTCTTTGAAATCTATCTTGAGTTTGGCTCCAATGAGGACTTGAAATTGCAATAGCACTCGTTCACTTTTTCTTGAAGCTTCATCAAGCTTCATCAGACTTCTTTTATATTGTTTGCTGTTTACTTTACTTGATTATATTTTTTTGTATCTATCTTCAGGAATTCCCTAAGTTAGATGATGTCCACCCTTTCTATGCCGACCTCATGAATGTGCTCTACGACAAGGACCACTACAAACTGGGTCTCGGCCAGCTGAACACAGCCCGCCATCTTATTGACAAGTAAGTTGTCACAATACATACATATATACAGTCACACCCCCTTTCCCATAGGGGTAGGCAGAGACTACTTTGTTCCACTTGCTACGATTCTGACATACCTCTTTCGCTTCATTGTCACAATATCATCCATAAAATGTAACTGGATTCAACTGGATCATCTTGTTTGTCTTAAATGCCTAAAAATTTTTTGAAGTAGGTTAAAAAATTAAAATGAAAGATACGTTTTTGCAATGATCTGTGCCTAAGTGTACAAAACAAAAAAACTATGTAGTTTACTTTCTTGTATTACTCCTAGAGCACTCCTCTGTGTAATAGCAGTTTAAATGTTATTTCAATGATTTTTATATCTATAATTGTCCATCCATACTAAAAGCTCAAGTCAGTGCCGGATTAGCCACGTAGCAAGAGTAGCAAATGCTACGGGCCCCGCGAATTTGGGGGCCCCGTGCTCCAACGCCTGTTTGACCGTAATAAAAAAATATTAATTTAGATAGGAGTGTAAAATATCTTCCAGCCTTAAACTCGAAGCCGAAGGGCCCCTTGACAGAATTTGCTACAGGCCCCGCGCTGGCTTAATCCGGCACTGGCTCAAGTCAATCTTTCAGAAGTGGCCTAAGCTAACAAAACACATAATTTCTATTTTAGTTTATTTTCTATGCTAAATATTGTTGTTTATCTATTTAAGAAAACAACCAAAGAATCCCACTGGCTAGAAGGCTATATGCAGTGGCGTAACTATAACGCTTGGGGCCCGTGTAAATTCAACAGATCCTTACCCCCGGGCCACATTAGCGGGCGAAGTTTCGTGTCGCGTTGTCGCGATAAAAAGTTCGAGTTCGTGTAACCACGGACTACGTGGCCACACTAGACGAAATAATCGCGATAAAAACTTCGGGCGAACTATATCGCGCAACTCTTAATTTGGCGGGACAATGAACCAAGAGCGCTAAGAAATAAAAAGATGGAGGCAGCGTTTGCTTTCTATTGTATGACTGTAAATAATTATTGAAATGTCACTTTTCAAAATTGCGTACATTTTAGAAATTTCAAAGTACGAAGTGTAGACACTTCCACGAACACGAACTCTGTCGCGATAAAATCCTTTGATGTGCGCTAAATACCGACAGGAGCCCGAACACAGTTCGAGTTCGCTCGAATGATTCGCGATAAAGCCAACTGTCTGTCCACACATGCCGCGATAAGCCGAACCTTCGCCAAATCCCGCTAATGTGGCCGTAGCATTAGAGATGGAAAGATACCCATTACTCAATATAAAAAACTGCATCAATATCCTTTCTATTCTCAAGCTTGGAGCCCATGGCACTTTGTCACCTCCCATCCTATAGTTGCTACAAGTTAGAAGACAATTGAAGCATAATTCATTCACCCTTATCATTTTGGTTTTCAGTGTAGCAAAAGACTATGTCCGCCTCTTAAAATATGGAGATTCTCTGTATCGCTGCAAGCAGCTGAAACGGGCAGCCCTGGGGCGCATGGCGACCATCATGAAGCGCCAGGCCGCCAATCTAGCCTACCTGGAACAGGTCAGTTTACCAGCGACCGCTAAAAACGTACAGATGTACCTCAGGGCACTGTGTTAGGGCAAGCTTTATTGAAGACTTGTATAAACTCTTAACTTATAACTCATTTTTTGCCAATAAGTAGAAATTGAAAATTAAAACATTTATTTGGTACTGCTGACAAACACAATCAAGGCTCCATCTCTGACAGATCCAAGGATTGCTAGAGCGGCACTTTCTTTGTTGACTGAACAAATCTACAACATAACATATCAAAACTTAAAACTGTAATTAAGCTGTTTGTGTTGTTGATTTTGTTGGTGTTGTTGGCGTAGGTGCGGCAACACTTGGCGCGGCTGCCCTCCATAGACCCCTACACGCGCACCATCATCATCTGCGGGTTCCCCAACGTGGGCAAGTCCAGCTTCATTAACAAGGTCAGTTATTATAAATGAAGGTTCTTTTTTAACCCCCAACGCAATAAAAGTGGTGTTACTGTCTGTGGCATTGTAGCTCTCAAACGAACGGACCAATTTCGATGTGCGTTTTTTATACGAAAAACCAGTTTCCTTGCCGTGGTTCTTACCCATGTTTGGTAAAAATCGCTCCAGCAGTTTGAAGAGTAGGTATCAGTTTTTTTCTAAAATGATGTAAGGCATTTTTTGCGTCGAATTGTTGTTTTTTTTGTTATTTACGTATTGATAACCCCTAGATAGATCATCCTCCCACCTCTTGTGTTGCCTTCCTTTAGATCTTTTGCTGTCTCTGGGGTACCAAAGTGTGACATCTTTTGTCCATTTGTCTCGTAGACCTTTACACATGACCTGTCCAATGCCATTTTAAATAAATTAGGGTACCTTAGCCACTTACCATAGCCCTTGCATCTCGAAAACAGTGTTATAAATTTTTAAAAATCATTATGCTATATTTTGTATGTGTAGTAGTTGTATATGTTTACAGATAACGCGAGCGGACGTGGAAGTGCAACCGTACGCGTTCACGACGAAGAGTCTGTATGTCGGTCACACCGACTACAAGTATTTGAGGTGGCAGGTGAATACATAGTTACTAAGAATATATATATACTAGCGGTTGCCCATGACTCCTGCGCAGAACCCGATTATTGCTATCCCGCGGGAACTGCAATTTCTCGGGATAAAAACTATCCTATGTCTTTCCCCGGGACTAAAAGTCTGTACCTTTAATTAAAATCGGTTCAGCGGTTTAGGCGTGAAAGCGTAACAGACATACAGACCGAGTTGCTTTCGCATTTATAATTTTAGTAGGAATTATATATTTTCAGATTCCTTAAGAATTGAGGTGTCATAAGGAGCTCTAGTTTTATTATAAAAGCTTGTTGGAGCTGGCATATTAATTTGGATCTAAGTTCCTAAATTGCTAAGTTTATGCCACTGATACGTAAACGTAATAAGGTTCCTTAACATGTGGCATGAAACGAGCCTAGCCGAGTTTCGTAATAAGATCACACGAGTTGTAAGACCTGATTAGAAAAAATCTTTAAGTACTGTAGGTAGCCGCTTTTACCTCGTACTTAACTATTTTACATTATAAGACATTCTAAGGTAAAATAAAGACTATATCTAAATTAAAACAAACATGCTCGCGGCTCACGGCCACCCTCGCCGCACCTAAACCTAAATTAATCCAAATTAATCATACTACCAGTTTTACCAGTGCCAGTTATAACTTGGTTATGTACGGGGAACAAGGTGTTAAAGCGTTACTATTTCCAGGTGATAGACACGCCGGGAATCCTGGACCACGCGCTGGAAGAGCGCAACGTGATCGAGATGCAGGCGGTGACTGCGCTCGCGCATCTCCGCGCCGCCATCTTGTATTTCCTCGATCCCTCCGAGCAGTGTGGGCACAGCATAGAGGACCAGGCGAGTACAATGATATTCATATTCATTTATTCATAAAATTACAAATTTTACATGTAAAATTATTAAGTATATAAATTCATTAATACAAATTATGAAAGAAATAAATCCAGATGTAATCAAATTTAAAAATTCAAATGTATATCACCGTGTACCACAAATAAATGACTATTCTATTCTATTCTATTCAAATTAATATAATAAAATATAAAAATTGAATTAAAATTAAGTCATCATAATTTTACTGTTGATATTATATTCTGACATGTCATAAAAAGCATTTTTAGTCAGCCATTTTTTTAATTGATGCAACCAGTCTAAAATATTAAGGAATGTTATAACGTGTGGTTAGGTTATTAACACCCCTGTCAATATTTTTCAGTATTTTTGAAGTGATAACTAAACGCTTCGTAACGTAACGCTTTACGGCGCCAGTCCGTCTGGCTCGCATTTCTATTATGTTATTGTTATAGGAACTTGGTAAAAAAGCCGTGGTAGCCTAGAGGTTTGACTTGTGGCCTCTCAAGCAGAGCGTCGCGGGTTCAAATCCCGGGCTCGCACCTCTTGAGTTTTTCGGAATTTATGTGCGAAAATTACATTTGAAATTTGCCATGAGCTTTTCGGTCAAGGAAAACATCGTGAGGAAACCTGCAGGCTTATTACGTAACTCTCTCGCGATCACCATCGTCTTCATTTTGACAGTTCATGTATGGGATGAGAATTGACATCGGAATCAGCTAGCTGTCACATTCATACAAGAACTGTCAAAATAAACACGATGGCGATTGCGAGCGAGTTACGTCATAGGCTAGCTGCACACATCTGCGAAGAAATTCAATGGTTTGTGTTAAGTTTCCAATCCGCACTGGGCGCGCGTGGCAACTATAGCCCAAACCCTCCAATACACGGAGGAGGCCTATGCCATGAGGCTCGCCGAATTACGCGACAATTTAATAAAAACAAAACAACCGCAACAACAACAACATGTACTTACTGAAATTGTAGCGAATTCGGAATGAAAAGGCTATAATATATAAATATAGTAACTTGGTGTAATGTGAAGTGATCAAGAGAACGCTATTTCGCATAAACCTAGTTGTAAGCTTAACCATAATGAACTATATGAAAACCCCCCAGATATCCCTGTTCGAGAGCATAAAGCCGCTGTTCAGCAACAAGCCCCTGATCGTGGTGCTGAACAAGATGGACGTGGTGCGGCCCGAGGACCTGCCGCCCGCCAAGAGGCAGCTGCTGGAGGACCTGCAGCGCCGCTGCGAGGCCAACCCCGTCAAGTTAGTAAAGAAAGAAAGATAAAAGTTTTTTTATGGCAAAAAAAATATAGAAAAACAAAAACAATTAAAAAATCTACAGATAAAATGGCTTGTTACTAAATGGTCCCAACTCGGCATTTGCTGGCCTTACAACCGCTGGTCTTTTGTTGGGGCCATCGGGTGATGCAAACAAATAAAAAAAAAAAGATACTGTATGTATATAATATGACAATAAAAAAACAAACATAATATAATAATACTTCGATGCGGTTGTCTGTGCACAAACCCCTTTGCCATTCAAAGGAGAGGAAAATACTAAATAAGCACAGACAACCACATCACAGACTATAGATAGAAGAAAAGAATATCAAATCCATGAAGTGACATGTGAATACATTGGTTATAATCAGAAAAAATATTAAAAATAAAAATAAACTAAATTACAAGCTGAAAACACATAGTACACACACGCACACACACTGTTCTTTTGATTGATTTTTTCATCGAAAAGATTGAGAAAAATTGATAATTTACTGTATTGAAAAAAAAACTTGCAACCCACTTCAATACCGGGATTCCGGTATAAAAAAACCGGTATTAATACCGGTATTTGGAAGCCCTAGGCCCGATCGAAGCTGGCGCAGACTGTTGTCTGTGGTCAGTCAAAGCGCGGCCCACAGCAAGCGCGTGACATAAGGTCGCCGGGCGCGTCTGTACGCGCGCGGGCACTACCCATGCCACGGACAAACACCGCTATAAGGCGATAATAATAATAAAATATAAGTTTATTTACTAAATAGTTTCACAAATTAAACATATTACCTATGACCTTGACACTATGCTGAGCCTGTCTCGTGAGGTCCATTCGTTACAGTTACTTGTTAACATTGATGGTGCAATACTGTTCTCATGCAAGATGGCGACTACATTGTTGAATAAAACTAAGATTCTTAAATGCGAAAGAGTTTCGAGCGCCGGTGGGATGGCCGTTCTACAAATAAATAAAAAAAAAAAAACAATTTTGGGTGGAAGTTTGTATGTACATTATATATTTTTTTAGTTTTATCATTCTCTTATTTTAGAAGTTACAGACACACACACACACACACACACACACACACACACACACACACACACACACACACACACACACACACACACAAATTTTATCACTTTGGAAGTGTCTCTCGCGCAAACTATTCAGTTTAGAAAAAAATGATATTAAAAACCTCAATATCATTTTTGAAGACCTATCCATAGATACCCCACACATATGGGTTTGATGAAAAAAAAAATTCAGTTTCAGTTCTAAGCATGGGGAACCCCCAAAATTAATTGTTTTATTTTTATTTTTGTGTGAAAATCTTAATGCGGTTCACAGAATACATCTAGTTATAGTTTCGGAGAAAAGTGGCTATGACATACGGACGGACTGACAGACAGCCATGACGAATCTATAAAAGGCTTCCGTTTTTTGCCATTTGGCTACGGAACCCTAAAAACATAAAATAGGTGAATATACTTAAACTAAAACAAATAACAAATAGGCCAGTGCAAACCCACACAAGTACAAACACAGAACAGCTACTGGACTTTGCAATTTTACATGGTGCGCGAGCTGATGTGTATTCGCGTGAGTACGTGAGTATACGTGTGTGCGTGTATAGTGTTTGTGATGGCACCAATATTGGACACTTGATTCTTAATTTAAAGATATGGTTATGAAATGACTGTTTTAAAATAAATGGATAAATTACTATCCCTATCTCTTCGTTTCATGTGTGTATGTCTCGTCGCCAGTGCGCAGTCCAACTCGGAACTGTCGACGGTGCCAATCATGCGCACCTCGACCGTGACGGACGAGGGCGTCCAGGAGGTCAAGATAGAGGCCTGCGAGCGGCTGCTGGGGCACCGCGTCACCGAGAAGATGAGGACCAAGAAGGTACAGCCCAACAAACACCACTTCGGCCCACTTGCACAGTCCAGAGTTAAAAAATTAAATCGCTAACTCGGGGTTAGGTTTGACAGTTTACATTTTGACACTACTTAGCCGCGGGTTGGCATCTAACACGGGGTTCAGTCGTTAACCCTGGTCCGTGCAAGTGGCCCTTATACACTTACCAGCTGTTAAGTTAACCAAGACTTCTGCAAAGAATTTGTTCGCTATCCCGAGGGAACTGCAATTTTCCGGGATATAAAGTAGCCTATGTTTTAATCTAGGGTACCAGCTATCTTCGTTCCAAATTTTATTCAAATCCGTCCAGTCATTTCAGCGTGAAGAAGCAACAAACAACACACTCATTCACATCGTCACAATCTTTCGCATTTACAATATTAGTAGGATTATTTATTTTTTTAACGGATAAGGTCTACAATTCAATCGAGGGTATATGCGTCATAGTTTAACATGTAACAGCCTTATTCATAAAAAGTTAGAGGCTCGCTGTAAGCTCGCTATAGGACCGATGCAAAAAAACATGATTCATAAACGTCAATTAGCGCTAATCAGTCCTTCAAGGGTCTGTTGAATAGTCCGAAAGTTAGCGGACCGTAGACCCTACTTTATCTCTCTGCTAACTCACAAAATGGCCTCCACAAGTGTGAACAGCTGATTTTGGCAAGAGCAAAACCATACGCAAGACAGTTTTTTTTGTTTTAAGTTTTTATCCCCTCCGGGAAAGGTAAAGGAAACTAGATCCACACTGCCTAGTCTGTCGTGTTAATTCGCTGGTTTCCCGCTAATTCGCTGCCACTGCTGTCAATTTTTTTTTTAATTCACTAAAAGGCCTTTTTTGGTCTATGATTTGTCAAGGTGACAACATAACGCGTCTAATCCATCCACCAACAGCTCATTAGCAAACAAACTGCTAGCAAGCGTTTATGAATCATACTCTTTAACAACTGTCAAATAAGCTTAATCAGTCTGTTAACTAATGGACCGATCAAAGCTCGATTAAGGATTTTTTATGAATAAGGCTGTTAGTGTATTGGCTTCCAACCAGTAAGTGCAAAAAGTGCTAAACGTCACATTTGAATATGGAGCTCGAAAAAGCGCTATATTGACTACCTACGTGGCGAATAATGATAGATAGATGCAAACTTTATTCACAACAGACACATGCAAAGCTCAAATCACAAAAAAAAACAAACGCTTACATATTATATATTTTGTTTCTTAAAGCAAAAGCCATGCGATGATGTCGAGAATAGGCGCTGACTCAGCATATACTGCAGGAAACCTACAGTGCTGGTATTCTGCCAGAACCGGTATTCGTTATACAAGCCAAAAAACGGTGCCACATTTGCTCATATTTTTCTTTTAACAACAATATCATGCAGGAAACTCGATAAGATAATCGTTTATTGCAAGACTAGGTAAAAAAAATGAAAAAACGGACGCAGTGGCACTCATAATAAAAACCATGAGGACAATTTACAGACAGATGCGGATTTGGGATATCCTTTCCCTCCTGTTGGCGTGGTATTTTGTAGACTCACAACGGGTCTTGTGGTGTTCGTTCCACTGTATGTTTGTGTGTCACTGTGTCAGGTGGACGGCATCCTGAACCGGCTGCACGTGGCGACGCCGGCGCCGCGGGACTCCAAAGCGCGGCCCGCGGTCATCCCCCCGCAGGTGCTCGCCAAGAAGCAGGCGCAGGCCGACAGGGAGGCGCGCAAGCGCAAGCTCGAGAGAGAGATCGAGCTGGAAGAGGGAGACGACTATGTGCTCGGTCAGTTGATTTAAAATTAAGATTTCAACCCCCAACATAAGAATAAATAAGAACATAGTAGAACGGACACTCCCGCTCCGGCCGGACTCAAGGTCACGATATTAGAGTACCCGCTAAGCGGCTACTCGGTCAGGCTGTCGCGGCCGGCGTCGCCGCACGCGCGTTTGGCTGTTTGCGCGTTCCGTACCTTCATCTTGGAAACGCACCTAATGATTTATAAATCTTATATTTTGTAAAACTAGAATAAAATAATGATATCAAAGTAAATAAAAACTTATATTTTAGCGATATTCCCCCTTATTCATAAACGCACTATAGGCCTCTGTTAACTTAGTAATCGTTTGTCCTTATCTGTCACTTTGACATTTACCTTTCACAGATAAGGACAAACGATTACTAACTTAGCAGAGGCCTATAGTGCGTTTATGAATAAGGGGGATTATCTTTAGACGTAAGTAATATTTAACTGGTAAGCAACCCTAGCAACACGCCTGGACGACAGAGGGGTGTAACGACGGGAGGGGGGAAGTAGGTATATAAATGGCGGCGGTTTGGAAGCGGTCAAAAGAGATTCCGTTCTACTCTGTTATTATTTATTCTTATGCCCCCGAGCCGCGGGCGGAGACCTTCGCCGTCCTAGGTGTTGTTGGAGCGACTCGGTTCAAAGGGATCTCTCGGATCTTGAGCCCATGGGTGGTGAGAGCTGGCTCAGGGTCGCGAGGCGTGGAGGATAGTGTCAGAGGCCAAGAACTTCGAGGCGTTGCGCCCAACCAGTAAGTAGGTATTTTTGAAAGCACATGTATGAAAATACCACTCGAAAGTGGTGAAAAATTGTGCTGAATTTGAAATACGAGTAGCTTAGAAGATACTTACGGCTCTCATTAATCATGTGGACTAATCAAAAATTTGATTAGAGCCGTAGTTTTGAAGATATAAACAGATTTATACCACTTTTGAGTGATGTGCTCTCAAAAATCGGGGCCCTGGCAAGTAATTAAATTGTGCGTAATTTTTTATGATTAAATTTTAGTGTCCGACCGAAGTTTTGGGTTTCGGTTTCGGCCAATTTCGGCCAAAAAAGTGATTTCGGCCGAAGTTTCGGTTTCGGCCAGAATCCGGCCGAAACCTTCGGTCGGGCCGAAATGACTTCGCGGCTCTCGCATCGGGAGCGCTCGGCTTAATTCGGGCACGCTCGGCCGAGTAGATATAGGTAATGCACAGGCGGCCGGCCCAGCTGGGACCAGCGACAGTAGTATGCATGCAGTTTTATTATTTTGTTTAACAAAAAAAGTAACTGTTCTCATATAAAATCCTTGCAATAACCTTTTCCTTACGATTTGTACAGTAATTTTGAATATTTTGTTTGATATGATAAGTCTTCAAAAATTTCGGTTTCGGTTTCGGCCGAAATCAGAAAAAAAAACTGAATATTCGGTTTCGGTTTCAGCTAAAAATCGTGTTTCGGTCGGACACTATAAAATTTATGCTTGTTCCCTGTACATAATCGATGAATTAAAGACTATTTATAAATTAAGACAAAACTAGCACAGCTGAAGTAAACTTTTTACAGGCTTTTATTGAACTTGCCATGTATGTATGTTTGTTCGGGTGGATTTTGGAATATTAATCTAACTATCTAGCTAACTAGCTATCCGGTCGTCAAAAACAGTGTATTAATTTTTTTTTTCAACAAAAACTTAAACCTTCCAGACCTGCAGAAGAACTACACCGAGATACCAGAGGAGGAGCGCCACGACCCGATCCCCGAGTTCTGGGAGGGGCACAACATCGCCGACTACATCGACCCCGAGATCTTCCAGAAGCTGGCCGAGCTGGAGGCCGAGGAGGCGCTCCGCGACGAGGCCGGGCTCTACGCCGCGCCCAAGATCGAGCTCGACGAAACCATGCGCGAGATACGGCAGCTCGCGCTGCAAATACGGTGAGTTTTTTTTTATGTGAATAGGAAGGCAAACGAGCAAATGGGTCATATGTTGGTAAGCGATCACCACTGCCCATAGAAACCTGCAACCCCGGAGGGATTGTAGATGCGTTGCCAACCTAGAGGACTAAGATGTAATGCCTCTTGTGCTCGTAATTTCCCCGGCTGTCTTGCTCTCCACACCGGAAGCAAGCAAGCAACCAAGTACTTAGCGGCAGGATTAGCGAGTAAGATGGTGGTAGCGATCTGGACGGACCTTGCATCAGGTCCTACCACCCGCAGAAATGATGACGATGATGATGTGCTCCCGGCCGTTTTCGAGCATGGCGTGGTTGAGTTGGCTTGATTTGATTCAAAATCGAATAGAAACATATGTCATACACAAAACATACACAAGTGTGTTTAGTGGAACTACCACCTGCTCAAATTCCAGACTAATTCTACGACACTTTGTTAACCCATCATGTTTGTGTTTCAGCAACAAGAAGGCCATCCTCAAGGACGAGTCGCGCCTGACGAAGCAGTCCACGAAGCCGGTGATGCCGCGCACCACGCGCGCGCGCCTGCGCGATCGCAGCACCACCAAGCTGCGCGACGAGATGGAGAAACTCGGTGAGATTATTTTCTCCATAATCTTAGACTCTGTGAGACTATCTTCTCTATAATCTTAGAGACTCGGTGAGACTATTTTCTCTATAATCTTGGAGACTCTGTGAGACTATCTTCTCCATTATCTTAAATTCGGTGAGACTATCTTCTCTATAATCTTAAGAGATTCGGCGAAACTATCTTTTCTATAATCTTAGAGACTCGGTGAGACTATCCTCTCCATAATCTTAGAGACTCGGTGAAACTATCTTTTCTATAATCTTAGACACTCGGTGAGACTATCTCCTCTATAATCTTAGAGACTCAGTGAGACTGTCTTCTCTATAATCTTAGAGACTCGATGAGACTATCTTCTCTATAATCTTAGAGACTCGGTGAGACTATCTTCTCTATAATCTTAGACACTCGGTGAGACTATCTCCTCTATAATCTTAGAGACTCAGTGAGACTGTCTTCTCTATAATCTTAGACACTCGGTGAGACTGTCTTCTCTATAATCTTAGAGACTCGGTGAGACTATCTTCTCTATAATCTTAGAGACTCGGTGAGACTATCTTCTCTATAATCTTAGAGACTCGGTGAGACTTTCTTCTCCATAATGTCAGGAATTGGGTGAGACTATCTTCTCTATAATCTTAGAGACTCGGTGAGACTATCGTCTCCATATTCTTCAATGAGTGAAGAACGGCACATGACGTTTAGCATTCCTAAAATTTAGTTTTATACGCATATTCAGCATCACCTAGCTTAGGGACTATCATCTCCACAATTTTCAAGGAGTTGGAGAAAAAACGGGACGTTAAGCGTTTCATAAAACTAGCGATAGACATGTCAATTGCTAATTCTACGCGAACGAAGTCGCGGGCGGAAGCTAATGTAAAATAAATGCCTGTTCCCCATTCCTGGCCCGATCGAAGCTGGCCTAGATACAATGTCTGGAGCCGGTCAAAGCGAGGCCCACAGCAAACGATCTGATATAAGGTCGCTCGACCCGTTGCCGTGCGTGCTCGGGCATTACCCATATTAGATACACTGAATCACGATAAACGTAGCCTTTAGTCTTTCCCCTGGGCTCTGTTTACCCCGTAAAGGATAATTACGTGATTAATATTTATGTATCTATGTAGATACACTGAATTTATAATAGTTCCGCGTCCATATTTAGCTTATTTTATAAAGGACATCATTTGAAAATACCATCTGAATGTGTATTGATTGATCAATGTTTGAGATTTATGTAAGACTAGCTGTTGCCCGCGGCTTAGTCCGCGCAGAATTAAGAAATATAGTCTATATTCATCAGGGATAATGTAGGATTCTAGTGGTGGAAGAAGATTCCCTTGGCCGTAATTGGGATTTTACGTCCGCTTCGCGGACAGAAAATCTCACTTCCTGGCCGAGGCAAGACGTAAAACTTTATACAAACCACGGGCGGTAATTCGTAAAGCCCCAGATCGCATATTTATGCCCCTCACCTTCGGTTCGGGCCACAAACACCTGCGATCTGGGACAACTACGAATTCACCGCCCTAGATCTGTAATGTACTATTTTAAATCTGTCCAGTGGTTTCGGAGCCTATTTATTATGTAAGAAACTTAAATTTGACGGTTTGCTACAGCAAAATTGCTACCGTGGATTATTATTATTTTCTTCTTTTTTTTCACATTGATAACGGTGATTGTAGTAGTATTGTTCTACAAACACGATTAGTAATTTATTTCTGAATCTACCTGTATTACGCACGAGAAGCCTTAACCTAACGTAGCTCTGTAAGGTATTTTCATTCTTACTGTCCTATTTGGTAAACAAAATTGTAACCTCAATGTACAAATTTTTGTAAAGAATAAGGTGTATTATGTTATCAAACAAACCTGAGGCAATATTTTATACATAATTTTGCTGATATTTTATCACCAGTTCCTTTATTTACGATGAAGTAGTTAAAAAATAACAAAAATGAGACATTTTGAGGTTAGAACTTTGTTTACTAAATAGGACTGTTAAGAATGAAAAGACCTTACACTTATCAATGACCCGTGACGCCCCCAGGCGTGGACATGTCGGAGACATCGGAGGCCCACTTCACGCGCACGCGCTCCCGCTCGCGCTCGCTGTCGGCGCCGGCGGCCAAGCGCGCGCGCACCGACGTCTCCCGCGGCCGCTCCGTCTCGCGCCCCGCCCGCGACGACCAGGGCGTCAAGGACACACAGGTACGTACATACATACCGTCACGCCTCTTTCCCACAGGGGTAGGCAGAGACTACTTTGTTCCACTTGCTACGATTGACATACCTCTTTCGCTTCATCCACATTCATCAATCTCTTCATACGTGCTCGTCGGTTTCGGGTACTCTTGACCTGACCTTTTTCCAAAACGTCCCCAATTTGATCACGGAACGTCCGTCTAGGCCTTCCCCTCCGAACGCACCCATTCACACTCCCCATATAAATCTGTTTAGTTAATCTTCTTTCATCCATCCTCTCTACGTGACCAAACCATCAAAGCATACTCTTTTCTATCCTAGTCACTATATCTTCTTTCACACCAGCACGTTCCTTTATCACACTATTCCTTATTCTATTTTTCAGTTCAGTGATACACCTTCCATACATCTTAACTTGTTATTTTAATGTTGTTTATTAATAATATTGAACGAAAACATACCCGCACCGATAATCTATCGAAAGACCATCTATAGAGTATCGAGCGGCAACTGCATATGTCAACTTACTAATACTTACTGATATTTCAGATGAAGAAGCGAGCGAAGAACATGGCGCACGTTGCCATCGCGAAGAAGACGAAGAAGATGGGTCTCAAGGGCGAGGCGGACCGGTTTATCGGCACCAAGATGCCCAAACATCTGTTCTCCGGCAAGCGGGGCACCGGCAAGACCGACCGGCGATAACTCTACATTTATACTTAACGTATTTTCATTCTCACCTGTCCTATTTGGTAAACAAAATTCTAACCTCAAAACGTCTCATTTTTGTTATATTTCAACTATTTCATCGTAAATAAAGGAACTGGAGGTAAAATATCAGCAAAATTATGTACAAAATATTGCCTCAGGTTTATTTGTTAACATAATACACCTTATTCTTTACAAAAATTTGCACATTGAGGTTAGAATTTTGTTTACCAAATAAGACAGTTAAGAATGAATATACCTTACATTATGTTTCAAAGTGGCTGTTTATTTAAAATATTCAACATTTTTCAGTTATACGTTTTACTCAACCCCCTGTCGCCATTATGCATCAGAGTTGTATAGATGCTTAAATTACTGGATAACTTTGAACACCTAGCTCTGATGCGACTCAGTTGCCAGCAAACGATTTATTGTTGTATTCAAAGTTGTGAATGACGAAAATATTTATCAGTAAACAAAAGTTGTACAAAAATATGTGGTTTTTTAATAGAAATTGCGTCTCACCTATTGTATTTTTCGTTTCCTTACGCGGTTATCTGTTATCTGGGTATTTAGCCCTTAAGCAGCTAATGAATAAATTCTAAGCTACCTATTTTTGTAAGCTCGCTCGCGGAAACTGCCAGATTGAAAAGGATCAATTAAAACTAGAGCGTGGGTCTACGGGGAAAAAAACCCTTTATAATATAAGAAAATCCGATCTGTTTACAAGCAAGTTGCTCGATTTTGATGTAACTAGTGCCATCTATTGGTGGATAGCGGAACTAATGCCAAAAACTACAAAACGGACGTTGCGTTAACACTCCTCATCATCACTACATAAAGTCTATTTATTTTAGCTAGATACTAAAATGACATTACCTGTGTTGCCTGTTTTTCGCAATTGAAAAATAGTGATGTGCCATCACTATCGAAAGTTAACGATAAATTAAATTTAGCATAGATTTTTGTATGTAGGTATAAGCTAGTGTAATAAACTAATAAACCTTTAAATTAGCACATCTAGCTTATTTATCATCACTTAACTATGTTTTGCCACTGAACTTGAACTGTTTACTTAAGCAACAATGACTTTTGTGTTCGTGTCAGAAGGGTTGTGATGTGTGCTTTTGGTATTGTGTTTGGTACGTGTCGGGTTACCTCCGTGTGGCCAAAGAGCTGTGGTTCGTTTCTGGATCCGTCCGGGGGGAAGAGCAGTGCATCCTGCACCTTGCACCCTGGGCAACGGCTAATGATTTCCTGGCAGTATCTGAGGGATATCATTGTCCATTGGCTAAGAGCCCGACAGGGGGGGAGGGGGGTCTTTTATTCATTTATTCATTTATTTATTGCAGTATGGGTCTTACAAGATGTTATATACATATAATTCCAGTTCCAGCATAACCCTGTCAGGGCACAGCAACATTTTAACAAAAATAAAAAATATAAAACACTCATTCTAAATCAGTCTTTGACCGTGTTACCGACATTTTGTCACAAGATTTTATTTTAAGAAATGTTTACCCTGACATTGGCGAAGTTGTCGTCGCTATAACGACTTGTAACGCCACAAATAAAAAGAAGAAGAAGAAGAATTGTGTTTCGTCGATAACATTCGCTCGGTAACAAATAATGTTGAGACTTTGTTTTTTGGTTAATCTTGTGTAATGAATTACTACCTACCTTATTTTATCTACTATTGGGCCGTGTGCCGCGCGCTTGCGCTTGTAACATTAGTTTATTTTAATGCTTATTTATAAGTACCCTCAATTTCTCATGTAAGTGAATTGTAAAATTCTTTATGAGAATAAATGATCTTTAAACCTAAACCTAAATTTGCTCGATTCGATACAATCGTATTTTTTTTTTAAATTTAACATGACCAAATCTCTTGTATTCAGACCACAAACATTGTCGATGGTTTCGAGTACACCACTAAACAATAAAAGCTGGTACATATCGTTATTTCACAATTTGACATTTGCAATTGTCAATTTAGTATCTAGCTAAAATAAATAGAGTATAGTATAAAACAAAGTCGCTTTCTCTGTCCCTATGTCCCTATGTATGCTTAAACCTAACTACGCAACGGATTTTGATGCTGTTTTTTTTAATAGATAGGAGTGAATCAAGAGGAAGGTTTACATGTACAATTCTACGCAGACTAAGTCGGGGGCAGAAGCTAGTTAAATAAAACACAAAATTAGCAAAATGAATGGCACATTTATATTTAATTATAATTATTCATTTTTATAATTAGACCTTTCTTGTTATATTTTTAAACTATGCATCCGATCGGTACAGACCAAATGCTTCTGGGTGCCGGCGTGGGATGAGAGACGGACGAACGAGCCTCTGTACTGTCTCCAGGACGGTACTTGCAGTGCCTTCGGTGAGCATTCAAGAAATCAAAATCCGACAACAAAAGAAACTTAAACATTAATTCTTAATGGAAGATAAAGTCAACTAAACTAAACTAAGGGGCGAAGCTACGCTTAACTAAACTATTTGAACTTGGACTCTCGCGAGTTATTCATATTTTACTTCAGACGCTCAAAAAAAAAAGTAAACACCGCAGAAAACCAGCCAGTCAACTTCTTTTGCATCTGTGGTCTTGTATTAAACGAAATAAAAACCGGCCAGTATCTTTCATAACTTGCTTTTTTTTTAAACGTCTAAAATCAATAGACTGTAGTTGATTACGCCTGTGCCCGCAACAGACCCATTTGTCTTCATATAACGCAGTCAAAATAAGACCTTAAAACTATATAATACAGTGTTATAACGAAATTAAACCATTCTGCAACTCCCCACGCGAGACAACTATCAATTTTATACTTTACTCATAATATTATTACTAATCCAGTACAAATTATAATTGTTCCTTTTCGTATTCTTATAGCTATTAAAAAAAAAGTAAACCATCTAAACAATGCCATGAAATACCAGCCAATAAAACGATCGCTCAACTGTAAATTTGACAGCAAATATACGAAGCATTTCATTAGTCGTTGCACTGTCGCATGCTGAGATTAGTTTAACTTTTTTTAAATATCTAAAAGAACAAACTGTACTCGTGAGGACTTACAAAACGGTCGGCTTAAAAAAAAATATCCGCTTTCATGTAACGGTACAAAATAATTCATAATTAATAATAATTTATTATGCTTACATGAAAATCAGCCAATCGTCGAATAGAACACAAAATGACCGATGTATTGAGCGATGTTTATTTACATTATGCATTTTTATTTGATTAAAAGGCTTCGAAAATACATTGGTAATATCCAAAGCTACATACCGTAGACAACGTTAATGATTAAGTGTAACAAGTTAAATGGAAAAGCGAACCGTCCCACTGTTGGGCACAGTGGGCACAGACCTCGCATGAAAAGAATTAATATTAAACTATTAAAAATGTTAACATGAGATCAAAATGTCAAAGATGTGTCAAAAAGATGCTTAAAAAGATAAAAATAAAAAACATTACTCGGTTGAAATAACGAGAATCAGGATAAAAAAATTACACAAAATAATAACCAACATTCTTTACGGTATGTAACCTATTAGCTACACAAAACAAAATGACAACCACTCTTTTATTACACACAGGCAAGTTGCCCTGATCAATGAACCATGATTTCGTGGATAGCTACCGAAAAATAAACTAAAATAAAAATATGTATAAAAAAATAACTACGAAGTACGTAGATCTGTAGAATACAAAAAAAAAACACTGGTGTACCCGAACTTAAGTACGATCTTAAGTTAGCAGCCAATATTAGGTGCATGCTCGATTTAGTCATGCTTAAATTAATTCATATTTCTTAACGCACTGTCGCGCGATTTAATAAAAAATCACTTAATACAGAATTCCAAGCGCATTTTCGAGTTCTTTTTTTTATTGTCAAGCGTATTATTGGAGCGAGCAGTGGCGAAACAATGGCATAAAACAACTGGTATCAGATGGGCCTAGAACACGCATTTTTTAAAAATCAAAACATGTGTATTGTAGGCGGCGGCTGCACTCAAAAATGATCTTGAAATTCCTCCTTAGTCTACGCTTATGGCAGCGATAAAAGAACATTAAAATTGTAATTAAAAATATCTTTTTTTCAGTATACCTAATCAAATTACACTATATATACCTATACATACGTTCTAGGCTAATATTTTACAAATTCTGGTTTCGTCTTTGGGGTGAAGACATTGCTTTTGTTTTTTCCTGCCACGGTGGAGTTGTAGAAAACTATCCATTTATACACTTACTATAACACTTGACTTGCACTCGCGCTCAGCCTTTCCATAATCAAGTACACACAGTATGCGCACGAGTGCAACTAGAGCATCAAGTACAGGGTTAAATGCCATTTCGCTCTTTGGGACACGCGCTTATTTGGCCTCCGTTCTAACTTCAAAACCAATTCTCAAATCATAAGGTCAAATAACAATTCACACATGGAGACGCAATTGAAAAAAATAAATAAAACATGCTATTTTTCTCGAATATACAACATACGATGCCATGTGCAAAAGGTTTTTTGGTTAGACATTAAAAAAAAATTGACAACCATCTGTCAACAGACGGCGGTACAATTGCCAGTTGCTAAAAATACACTACGTTTTTGGTTGCATTCAACATAAAGCATAAAATGTCACTAATGTGAATGTAAAAAGAATTCATGTAAGCAATAATTGCTGTATTGTTACAAAATTTTCGATTTAAGTACGTGAAATTTTAATATATCAATGTAAAATTTTTCATTTGACTTTTTTATATTTGTAACACTGGGCTAGATGAGTCAACTGGAAAATAAAAAATACATATTTTTTACACATGGCAATGTACAGAGTTGTAAAAAAATACTTTAAAAATTTCGTAACTGGGTAAAAACAGTACAATTCCATTAAAAAAATCACGAACCGACTATGCGTGTATTTATTTGAATCGATCTTTGCTGTAAGTATATAAATTTGGACATTCTACCGAAAAAGTATAAGCAACAATAGCAAGTCAAAAGACAAACATATATTTCATTTCAAATTAAAATCATCACACCTATACTTTATCAGCATTACATTGTAAAAACAATATAAATTACAAGAAAAATAAAGCAATAATATAAAATAAATAAACAATAAGTTGTACCATCGATGTATCAAACATTTCTTTTGAACGCCACAAACAAGTCATCAACATAAAAAACACGATCACAAAATGTCGAAACAACAAAAAGACAGGCAAATTCATTTTTACTAACACATAGCCAAAAGAACTACCAATATGCCCGTATCATCATATCATATACACACATAGTCGCTCGTTATGACAAGAACCAAACATATCCAAGCACCCACTAAGACCTTAAAAGCTGCTATCTTAGTCCCTACGCCCCAAAAATCCCTCGTTACACACCTCTAGGACTTCTTACACGTCTAATCATCCATTTATATGGGGTGTTCAGTCTGTACCATACAAACGCCACAACGAATTAAGTACGTAACAAAAATGCATATTAATTCTTAGATGACACGACAAATTTCATCAAAACTAATTCAGAACCAGCTTATGTTTCGAATTCATCATCATAGTCATCGTCACTCAAAATTCCTTTATCACTTCGCCTTGCATATTTTTAAAGTGACTATGCCAACATACTAGAAGCAAGATCAAACTGTAGACGACGCGAGCGATATCCCGTCCCACTCTAACGAGTAAGGCTTGAGAGAGATAGAACTTCGCTCGTATCGTTTAGACTAGCATGTTGTCATATTGTGATGTGTCACACGCTATACCACCGTCAATAACATATAAACGAAAATAATGTGTGAATGGTTCAATTAACCTTTCGTCCACATCGCTTTTTTATATTGCATCAATTAAAATCATTCAGTATTGTAACTAAACTTTAATTCGTTGTTGTAAAAAAAAAAACAGTCGTTCGTACCCTGTCTTTTTAATAAAATAAAAAAATCGTTTTAAAAAAAATCATAATAACCACATTTCATTGTTGCTTTCTGTTACTAAAATAACAGGAAGTTTCAGTAACAAAGACAGGTAAAAAACGACCATATTTATTTATAGTAGACAAAAAATTACAGTTCAATTATTTTTTGGAACAAAAGCTTGTAAGAACATAAGAATCATCACATCACATTTGTCACGCTATATCCCTCGGCAAATTCAAATATCGAACCCAGAAGTGAGACAGCGCGATAAACTCGAATGGCGAGTCCTATCCAGAGCTAGACATGGCACGTGTTGTGGCGTTGTATGGGGCAGGCAGTCCGCCAGCGGGGAGGTGGGGGGGGCTGCTATTGCTGCGGCGGGCCCGACGGCGGCTGTCCCGGTAACTGGCCCATGCCCTGTGACACACACATATCATTAATTAATTATTATTCCCATTTTTGTTGTATCTCATATTATCATCTAAGTATATATCATGTTTGCTACAATATAAGTTTTCACAGCAAAATACGTAAGTAACATAATTTCCTTTTATTCGAAAGTTCGAAATAAACGATTTGGCAGTTGTTAATTCATTTTTGTCTACTTTCATATCATAATTTCCCTGTAATATGTTCAGAACTGATAAGCAAATATATTAAGAAAGTTATATTGGATCTGTGGTTGCATCTAAACGTTAACATTAAAGTACCAATATCGATACTTTAATGACATTCGAATTTCGAACATGTTTTTAAAAACAAAAATCATATTTGGTTAAAATATTTACTAATACGAGTTTACGCTTTTTGTAAGGCACTCCCGTCTCTTAAAACGGTATTGATTATATTATCTTTGGTAGCCCACGTATGGGCGGCCTGTGGTGGTGTGTGGGGGTAGTAGTTACCGGCATGGGCTGGTAGTGGTGCAGCGGCGCGGCGAGCAGTTTGGGCGCCTCCTCGGCCTTCTCCTCCTCGCGCCGCTTCAGGCACGCCGCCTTGGGGTTCAGGTTGCGCTCTGAACAGACACACATCACATTACATAGCTATTGCAAAATACACTGACTTCAACTTAATGTTCGAATCGCATTTTTCAGTCCTTCGAACCGGATTTATATACAACAAACTTCTGCCCGCGACTGACGAGAAAATCAGCCTAGAAACTACTTTAAACTATTCGCTGACCTCTTATTTAATTTGGTTTTTAGAAACATTATTTTGATCCTTCAAACCGGATTTTTCAAACACTTCTAACAATGATGACTCGAAATCGTCACTCCTAATTAGTGATGAGTAACTATCAATTTCGACCGCCCTTTTTTATCAAATAGGCACAATTTCAACTTGGTCCTACGAACTAAATTTTTGGTCCTTCGAACCGGATTTTTTTAAAATACATTTCTACCCTCAAACTACCCAAAACGCTGCAAGCTCACCTCTGACTTGCTGTTCGAGCGTCATGATGACCTCGACGGCCATGTTGAGTATGCCCAGCTTCGTCTGCGGCTTGTCGCTCTTGAGGTGGGTCATGCACATCCGGCCTAACTCTTTTAGCGCCTCGTTTATATCTCGTATCCTTATCCTGGAATTAAAAAAAAAGGATCTATTAAAAAACTATATTTTAACTGGAGTTAATGAACTAGATAATAATCATAATTCATTTAAAAACAACATACTCGTATATATCACAATCGCCAAAAGTTCATACCATTTTTCGTTACGTCAGCCGGTGTCACGTCACAGTATGTAAAATATCACCTAACTTTACCATTTAACTTTTTTAATACACACACTTATTCAACTAATTTTACAACTATCACATTTTAAACGTTAACAGCCTGTTTCACCACACTTTGTCATATTCCTGATACTTAAGTGGTAGATATCTAAGCTGCCGTCTCTATTCATTACTACGAAACAGACGGAGACATCATCATACATATATCATACAGGCCTCAGTAGCGTGCAGAGGACGCCAGGGTAGGCTGTGCGTACAAATTGCATTGCGATCGTGGGACATCTGAAGGCTTATTACGTAACTCGCTCGCAATCGCCATCGTGTTCATTTTGACAGTTCTTGTATGAATGTGACAGCTAGCTGATTCCGATGCCAATTGTCAGCCCATACATGAACTGTCAAAATGAACACGATGGTAATCGCGAGCGCGTTACGTAATAAAGGTGCGACCACACCGCCGCGTATACGCAGTGACGTGTCGTATGCGTCACGTTTTCACACCGTTTCTTCATACATTTTGTTGCGATTCCGTAACGTCACCGTTTTTTAAGCGGCGGTGTGGTCGCACCCTAAGCTTGCTGGAGCTTAACACAGAGCCACAGATATATATACTAAGACTAAGGGGCAAATATCCCACGACATGCGTCGGCGACATGTCTGGCGACATCGCGCCACTTCGCCCGACTTCACTGGCGACATTTGTCCTCTAGTGTAGGTATCCGTGGCTTAAGCGTTTCAACATAGCAACTGATTCGCATGGAACTGTAGTTAGTTCCTCTTTATCCATGTTTCCCTTAATAATAAAGGAATCCTTCACAAAGCGCAGTAGTAAAAGAATACTTACGGAACTATGATTACACACGTAGCTTATCAAACTGTATCGGTCCCTCTCGCACTCACCGTTCCCGCGCGTTGTTGGCCTGCCGCCTCTCTTTCTCGCGCACCGCCTTCGCCCGCGGATCGCATTCGTCGTCTCCCTCGTCCGCCGACGAGCAACTATCGCAAACGAGCCGCTTATAGTGCTTGAGAGACTCAAATTGAACAATTCTCAAAAAAAAAACCCTTCATTTTTATCTACCAATTTCCATTCAGAATTATGAACTATTTCCATCCCTGTAGAGGTACTTTCGTTACGCTACCAAAAACGTAAGGATTTTAATAAAAAAAAAACATAAGAATATTTTTTATCCAATTGGGATCAAAAAAGTTCGTGATTCTCAGCAGAAGCAATGTAAAATTGGCAGGAAATTGGATAATTTAAAGTGTCTTTTAATGAGAAATGCTCAAATTATGGGACAGCACAGTCGACCAAGGTATGCTTTTAATAGAAATTGGACTCTGTTAAATTACACGTCAATGTGGCAATCAATTTATTGTTTTGCAACTGTCTTGATCTATGATTAAGCACTTGATAAACTGTACCTGCCGCATAGGGCGCGGAGTATGTGAACTAAGGGGTCGCAAATGCCTGCTGCTAGGGAAGAAAACGCTCATACAGCTCATCATACGTAAATCAATGAACAATGGGTAAAGGGAATGTGTATATTACAATTTCAAACGATTTTGAACTGCATATTCAAATCCAACACTCCTTTTCACATTGTTCATAGTAAAATGATACGTTACAAAAATTCGTCACTCCTCAAAATGTAAAAGGTCCTCACGTGTTACCGCGGTCTCGAGGCGGCGTGCGAGAGAGAGGCGGCGGATCCCCTGTTTAAAAAAAACCAAGCCCAAGCGTGACACCAGAGATGATATTTGAAAGGAAAATTAGTAAAAAGGAAAAGGTTTTTTTTTTAATGGATTTTTTAATTGATTGATGATGATTTTTTTTTATTAGTTATCTTTACTTTTCAATAAATATGTATCTTGGAAATATGAGATGTAAATTTGATTTTTCGAAAATGGAATTTTACATGTTGCTGCATCATTTTAATGTCAATATAATATCATCTAAATAAATAGGTCATTTATCCTCTGGTATGTGTATGATAAGGATTAGTTTAGTATCTAATTTTAGAATTTTTATTTATATTATTTTTATTTCAGACAAACGAGACAAGAACGTAGTTTCTTTTTAAAACCTGAACGACATTCTAAGAGCTTCCAAACTGTATGTCAAATAAACCTCCGCAATCTTGTGTTATTATGTCAAGTAATTATTTTTCTTGTTAATTATCTAAAATCATCGTTCTGTTAGTCATCAATGCATAATGAGATAAAACATGCAAATACCTTTTTTGTCGAGAAAAAAACCAGCACACCCAATGACCTAAAATATGTAAATTTGGACTTACCTTATTTCCTAATACCTATGGCATAAGAAATCACAGAATTCTCTAAACGTTCTCTCTATCTGATCATAAGTAGAACGAAAGGGATAGCAACACTGAAAAACGATAAATAATTGTTGTTGTCTACGACAATTTGAACTTTGCCAGATACTATTACTTCAAACCTTGGCAAAAGCCTCTTCTTAAGTATTTTTTCATAGTCGACAGCCTAAAGTACATATTAAAGAAATGCAACCCTAAATATACACGTTTAGGTTACAAAATGGCGTAATATTTTACATACTGTGACGGCTTGTTAAAAATGGTATGCTGAAAAACTATAATACATAGGCAATGTTAGTTTTATATACACAAGATACCTTTGAGCCGAAACCAAAGAAAAATATATTATAAAAACTATAAAATAAACGGATTACAACGGACGGCTCAAACGACATTGGTGAGGGAAGCGCCGATGAAGAAAACTTAAACTTGAAAAAGATTTAGTAGTTTTCACAAATCATTTTAAATATGATAAAAAAAAGAAGCACAAGGCAGAAGGCGGTCAAGTCGGAGTCGAATTCGCGCAAAAAAGGGTTTCGTACCGTACTGTGAGGTAGGTGTAGGTACCCACTTTATAGAAAAATTTGGAAGATAAATACATAATCTTGAACCTAACGGTTTGGTTTTGGCTCTTGAAGGATATGGTGGACATGGTTAAGACAGAGACAGAAGATTTATACAAATCAATGTTCAAAATTAGGCTGCTTACGCTTTTACAGGGTTTAAGATGGTTTCTTTATATGAAATTACAAATAAAATGAAAATCTTACTTATTTACAATGTTATAAAGCATCAACTCAGCGCGATCTTTTTTTAAATTCCCAAACAAACCATCTTTCCCTCTATGACCTCTCTTTCTTAGCCATTTCATATCTAAGTGGCATTCATAAAATGTCAATGAAATGTTTGATAGTGCATTATAATTATACAGATAAGCATGGAACTAGAGCGTTTAGCGGAAGTCTTCCCTCTCACTCTAATATTCAACACAATTAGTGCGAGCGAGACGACACAATCCCAACTTCGAATTACGAAGTTGGGAGTTTAAGACCTGTAACCGATACCGGTTTCACACATGCAAGAAGTATATGTCTGTCAAAATTTACAAGCTATCCCAAAGTAGAAACCAGAAACAGGTGATAGAGCCAGTTGTATCATTTATCAGAAAAAAACCAAAGTAGTGCATTTTTTAAATACAGGCCCTTTAAAAATTTGTAAGTTACAATAACACAAGTCAAGAGAGAATCGATCAAGCCTTTAGAGCTTCAGTCCCATGTGTCAAATGAAACACAAGGCCATATTGTCTAATGCACATAAAACCACAAACAGCATTCACCATCTCTTTCCGTCAAACGGTACATGATACATGACGGAAAGAGATGGTCGCTTGCGATCGGGTCTTATGGCGTTATTGTGACAAGTAGCAAGTGAATGTGATTTGATTAGTACAACATGACCTCAGCCAGTATCGCCCTCCCGCTCTAGCTCCACGGCGAGCACTACATCTGTCTCACCTTTCGCGCACGTTGTTGGCCTGCCGTCGCTCTCTCTCGCGCGCCGCCTTCGTGTCCGGGTCCACGTCGTCCTCGTCCGCCGACGAGCAGCTACCGGGCACACGGTTAATAACCGGTACGGTACACAAATACCGGTATGAGAACGGTACCGGTACAAAAATACAAGCAAACGACCGTTAACTACTAACCAATACCAATGTCAGAACGGTAGTAGAAAAACATCGAACCGGTGTATACCGGTACGAGAACAGTATCGATGAAAAAATTCCCGGTAGCTATAAGATTGGTAACGGTTAATGTTAATAGCCGGAACGGTATACCGTTACCGGTATTAGAACAATACGCCTACACACTGCTATAGCTAACCTTGTTTCATTGTGATGAGATTCAAGACAGCCAGTAAAGAGTATAGACGTTTGTATAAGATTTCAGAGAAGCAGACTTTTCAAAACGTACACTTTACAAAACATTGGCTAACTGTCATATTTTAGACGAAAAATACTTCAACATGGCAACAATTTAGCATGTAAAATTGTGACACTTTTTTTCCCCTAAAATTTTATGGAAAATGGTAATTCTGCAAGTGTACGTATCAGAAAAGTGTGCTTTATTAGATTTGACTTCACTACTCAATGATCAAGAAATATTAACAATGGAAAAGAGTAACTATAAAGACCAAAAAGTAATTCTTCTAAGGAGGCTTTCATAGATCACGTGACATGTTTTAACCCTCCCCCCCTTTTAATTTTACAATATAAATTACTTGTATTTTATATTGTAAAATCGACTCTCAAAAAAGAAGATGTGCTATTTCAAACACCTCCATTCCCCCTCCCTTTCCTTGACGTTTCGTGATTATCTTATAATGTCACATGATAAATGCACGCCGCCCAAGCGTTGGCCTCGCTACCACTCTGTCACGTTTTGCAATACTCACTCAGTGCCCGGTGCTTGACTGCTATAACTAGAAATTACAAGAATTGATGCATGAGGAAACTTACAAATCATACTTAGGACACATTAATTTATTTATTTTACGAAGACTTAATTATATATTAGATAACGCAGATATAAAAATTGTTATGGGCAGGAGTCGAACCTGTAACTCCGTATTATGTTTTACTAAACCGAATCGGAAACTCTTTAGTCAAAAACCTTGAAAATGACAGAGTAGTAGCGAGTGGTTGCAAAACAACAGAATGTATGACACCCATCGATCACCGTGTTTGTTTTAAGGTTTTAAATTGCGAACTACCCTACTAATTCGTAGGGTGGATTTCAAAATCTTCGTACTTTTTGACCTTACTTAGTCACGTATCGTTAAAATTTCCATTGTGTCACGAACTATGACAACTATTAAGTAATGATTATGTTGCTCTGTATGTAACTGTACGTATATTATGAAATCCACCCAACACTAACCGAAGTATATTATGTAGGATAAGAGAATATAATGGGGTTTACGTACATGCTTATTACAATTAAGTACATGAAGAGAGACCGACAAGAATAGCGGCAGCGTAAGAGTGTAATCTGGTGATAATAATATAGAGTTGGCAATACCATCTCAATATATTTTACATTACAATTAGGCAATTTAATGTTAGCTTTGAAATTTCCTTTTGCGGGACAAGACAGACATGTACAGTTAGCGTCAAATAGTTCGGGACATCTAAAGTAGCCAAATAGTTCGCAACACGTCACTGTTAGTTGAAATAAGGTCGTGTTGGTAACGTTTTGGACAGTTTGGGTGTCACGAACTATTTGTCGCTGACTATACAATAAACCGATCAATAGCGGAGTAGGCTTATTTAGACTTGTGAAATAAGGAATCCATGATTATTTTAAAAGCGCTTGGTGATTTTTCTATTGATAGAAATAACCATCCTTAGCTACGGAAAAAAGTTTCCGATTTTTCCGTCGAGCGATATATTTTATAAAAATAAAAACATTTGTGGCCTGTGCCACACGTAGTTTTAGACAAAGTTCCATCTCTACACATTATTAAATTTTAACCGACAAAGAAACACATCGACATTCCGATGCCAATTTGTTGCATTAAAAACAAATTCGCATCGGCACATCGACTAACACGAAATGTATCCAATTTTACCATTCTCACTACACTCTCCGCTAGCCCTACCATTGCGGGAGCACTTGGGGGTAGACACATATCAAATATACCATAGATTACGCAAAAAAAGCACTTTTTGTATCGAAACAAAGCGTACCGTGCCGAATTTTCAACACTTAGGCCCATTTGCACAGTTCTGCAGGCTTATTACGTAACTCGCTCGCAATCGCCATCGTGTTCATTTTGACAGTTCTTGTATGAACGTGACAGCTATCTAAATCCGATGCCAACTGTCAGCCCATACATGAACTGTCAAAATGAAGACGATGGTGATCGCGAGCGAGTTACGTAATAAGCATGCAGAGTTAAAAAATGAAATCGCTAACTCGGGGTTAAGTTTTACAATTCCATACATTTTGATTTGACACTTTGAGCCCCGGGTTAGCATCTAACACGGGGTTAAGTCGTTAACCCTGGTCCGTGCAAATGGTCTTTACTGTGTCGGTGACGCCACAGGCGAAATTTAGTGACAGGAAATCCAAACCGAATCAAAAACAACTATATATCTTCATAATCATAATGCATGGAACAAACCTCGACGCTTGGACACAGATGCGTTTGTGTAACGTATGGTATACGTATACGTGTTATGTGTGGGGTGTATTAGTGTGCAATGTAGACTTACATTGCGTCGGCGCTGGGACGACACCGGGCGAAGTCCGCCGCCGGCGCCGCCGGCACGCTAGAACCACACACACCCATACAGTCCGAACACGACCATAACCATAGAAACTATACATCATTGGATTTTAACATTTTTTTCATAGATAAAAAAGTAAATTCCGTGGCAATCCTTCCACTAGAAGTGGTTCAAGGACAGGTCAAGTTAAGGCCTTTAAAATAGTGTGGCAAACAAGTAACTGGGTAACATGATGGTAAGTGATAACCACTGATGGACATCCATAAAGGATACCACATGTGCCAGTAATTTCACCGGCTGTCTCAACCCTCCACGCCGGAGCACAGCGGCGCTGTATAAAATAACGTCCTGCCCTGCACGCTATCCAAAGGGATATAAGTATAAGTGTTTTTGCAGCAACGCAGTGAATTCAATCATAGATTTTTAGCGTGCTGTTAATAAAAAAACAAGTATCGAAACGTATGTATCTGATCTGATATAAAAGGATACACAAGCAGTCACAAAGATAATGAAACAATTTGATACAAACAATTATATATGCAGTTCAGTTGTGATAGTAAAACATGATATTGACCAAATCAATTCGACATGTTCTACTAAAGCTTTGGAACAGCTGAGTCGTGTGATAAAATTGGTGAATACAACGTTCGGACTGTCAGAAGAGAACCGTCGGCCGGTGTCGCCCGTCAACGACCGACAAACACACTTGTTAATAACAATATACGGGACTTCAAATGCAGCCGACAAAGAAATTACTTTACCATTTTCACTGTGTAACATGTCACTTTGACAAACTAGCCTTATTGTTCTCTGTTAGTCTAGTACGAGGCACAAGTCGCGTCGCACGCGAGATAGATCGCCTGTCTTTGTTTTACTGATCGTTCTAGAAAGAGACGGTTGTATCTCGCGCGCTCTCATGCTAACCGGGAATTGTTATAAAAATGGTTAAATAATATTCTTGATCGACTATTACCGCGCAGACAAAAGATACCGAATAGCATTATTTCGGAACTCGCCATCAGCCAAATATGTGATCTGTCAGTTTAATAAAGCGAAATAAAGTTATTTGTATTTTGTATAGCAATACGAGTACGACGAACATAGAAGCAGCTGTCAACTTAACAGTTCAACTTTAGCGACATATTCATTAGATAGAAAGTCGGATGGAAAGATAGATCAGTTATTTGGCCGACAGTGGCATGTTTGTATCGTATAAGCAAGCGTATGCTTTTCTATATTATTGTAAAATGTAGGGAGCTGCAAATTGTCTGCACGGTGTCATATACTTTTAAATAAATAGTAAAGAGTTCCATTAGCATCTTCAAGCAATAATGACTAAATGACTTAATGAATAAATGACTCATGACTTATGTACATTTTTATAATTGTTTAAACGGTAAAACTGGACTTTTATCAAACTCTTTATCGTTTGCTTTTTCTTCGCGACACAACTTCTATGCCGATCTTGACGAAATTAGGTGAGATGATAAAAGGATGGCAACAGCTAGTGAAATCATATACAAGGTAGCATAGATTTATTCTGAAATTCACTTTGAATATCAACCTATATGCAAAAAATTTAATACACGGTGTAAATACTGTGATAACTTGAGTTTGTATATACAAAAATTTGTATGTACAAACTCGCTGGCAGGTTATGCAAATATTTATAATTTGGTTTTTGAATTTAATTAGAATTGAAAGAAACAAAGTCTTTCTTGGGGGCATTACCTAAACAGCTGCCTCCGAAGGCATGACTGCTATATCATAGTTTGTATAAGTTCATGAGTTTGAAATAATATACGGTTAAAAGCTTAAATATATTTTATTGATAATTAAAAAGATCTTGGTTCAGAGCGCATAAACCCAGGAGTCTTAAATAAGTTAGTGTAGATCTGGCTACAACTCTTGGAGCCTTACAATACATATATACAATGCTCAAAATGAGTTATACTGGCACTCCACTTGGCGTATTTATCCAAATATTTGCGTGAGCGAAGGGGATGCACTATATTGTTTCTAGCGTATGCGACGAAGATGCCAATAGCGCAACCCAAGTGGAGTGCCAGTGTTAGATGCTAATGTAACCGCCACGTAATGCGTGTGGGTGTGTATGTATGTGTGTTATAGTTGTATGTACTCACTATCTCCGGGAGCGCTTGGAGCCCGGCGGCTTGGCGAGGTCCGCGGAGCCCGACGACGAAGGCTTAGAGTCCAGCCCCGAGTCCGGGGGCTCTTTGCGTTTCTCTGCAAAACAGGAAACAGCTCAGTAAGGCTGGGTTCACACGGCATTGTCGTGCACGTTCTTCTAATTATTCGATTTTCAACGTACGATCAACTGCGTGTTCACACGGCAGATTTTCGTTCGTGAAAAAAAAACGAATAACCGCAGTATTCCCGCGAACGTACGACGTCGTGCCGTGTGAATGAAACAGAGCTATACTACCCGCCACTGCAAACCGAATACGCTATACATGTCACGTTGTTGTTGTTGTTGTTGTTGTTGTTGTGTGTGGTGTCATGTCATGTGATGGTCTGCATGTTCTTATGTTCTTTACTTCTTTTTTTCTTTTGTTTTTGTAATGCTATCACGAATAAATGTTTTCTTTCTTTCTTTCTTTATAGTTCATTCGGATTGCTTGACAAGTCCGGTGAATGTTCGTTTAAACATGTAAACAATGTGTTTTTATGCAGTACAAACGACGTGTGAACGGTGCTATGCATAAAGTATGTGCCACTATGACGTATACTGCAAAAAAACTTGCAGGACAATGCCGTGTGAACCCAGCCACAGTAGATTATAGTCGATAACGCATAGGCTTCTTTTCATCCCTATTTTCCCGCATGAAGTAATCATTATTGACGTGAGTGAAGCCGCGGGCAAAAGGATGTAGAATATACGTACTAGTATTGGGAAGCAACTGGCGCTCCATTTTGACAGGCGGCTCGCTGTGCAGGTGCGGCAGCGGAGCACCCAGCCGCGATACTGCAGGACAAACAACACATCACTATAGAGGCCGGGAAGTAACGGGTTACCATAGAAAAAGAGATTTAGTAGAAGTGGCATGTAAACGAGAGACGCGTGCCACCTTTATGCGGAAAATTACGCACAAGAACGTCAAATTGAAGTTGACGGTTCGAGTAGCAGAATGATTCAGCCTGAATCAGATTTTCTCGAATGTTCCGCTGTCGTCAGTTAGATTATCAATCACGTAAACCTAAATACCATGAAGCAGAGTTCATTTTGCAACGCACAAACAAACAGGTCAAGTTTAATAAACAGCTTTATAAACAACAGCTCAGATGTTGTTGTTGTTGTTGTTACCTGCGGGCTGGTGGTGCAGCGGCGCGTCCTGCGGGTACAGCTCGGGCGCCTCCGCGTGGTTGCGCAGCACGTTGATGGCGTCGTCCAGTCTCTCTTCCATCCTGGCGCCCTGGTGACAACACCACACAGTCACAACACAACCTTAATTATAATACTCAGTGTTTTTGCTGGCTATATGACGGTACTTATGTTAGCTACCTATATGTACAGTATATAGGTATACAAAATTTTAAGTCAATCTGACTACGGGAATTGAGGCAAGATTTGACCTAAACAAATACACCTGATCCTGGAACATACAATATAAGATGCTAGAAAATAAGGTGCGGATATTTTCAGGGTATGTAACTAATAATATTTTTATTTTTTTTAATTTTTTTATGCGAATAGGAAGGCAAACGAGCAAGTGGGTCACCTGATGGTAAGCGATCACCACTGCCCATAGACACCCGCAACCCCGGAGGGATTGCAGATGCGTTGCCAACCTAGAGGGCTAAGATGAAATGCCTCTTGTGCCCGTAATTTCCCTAATAATAATAACTAAGAATCAATAAAAAACCGAAATTATTTAAGTATTGTGTAATATTTTTTTTTGTTTCATTGAAAATCATCCTTGCATTAGATATTGTAACTAATTAAGTATCCTTTAAACTGACTAACATAACACCGATGCAAACAAATAGATCCTCAAAATATCCGCATCTGATCTTTTAACAGCCTGTAGGTATACCCTAAATAATGAAGATAACAAAATTTACTCAAAGGAGACTAAAATTAATTTAAATAAATGATACCTTTTGACCAGTGAATACCACATTCATTGGTCAAAATTTTACAAAAAGAAAACATTTTGCGTTGTTATAACACAAATCCAAAGGTTTAAAATCTCGAGTATTTTTCCTATTTCAAAATTGAACATAAACGTTGCATTGATTACTTTAAAAACTAAACTAGTCTCCTTACCTTACAGTAAATTTAATTTTTATTATTTAGAATACTTGTCCTCGCCTCAACGCTGTATCAACCCCGCGTATCACTAATTCACCAGTGGTGTCAAGTGGCAGTTTATCGCATTTTAGTTTGAAGAGAGACATTATTCATGTTATCGGTTTTGGTTGATAAATTAAATAGTCCACGTGCGATTTTCACACATGTCGTCAAGTAAAAACTTACATTTGTATATCTCCTTCCACATAACATTGATCCAAATCTTAACTTTATTTTGTAGGTAGTAGGCTGCAAGCGACAGTTCTACGTGTCTTATTTGGATAATGCCACCGCCCTGGATCATAGCCAAAAGAATATGCCACAAGAAACTTGGCAGAAAGTTTCTCTTTTGCTTTGTAACTATATGTAAAAAAACCCCATAAGCGACAGGTCGAGTTTAACTATCTTAACCCTATCAAAAAAAAAGGAATATCAGCTACTTCCCAAAACGTCGTTCTGACTTCTGACAATCAGTTCTGACTCTGCTAAACTTGAATTTTGACACTATTTCACAGATACCGACATTACAGTCGTTGGGAGATCGTACTCATACTTTACATTTATTGATTAGAAGTATGAATGCCATTCTCCAAATCACCTAAAATATAAACGCAATCGTCCATTTCACAAACGCTTGCCACTACATAAAATACAAGTATCTTTACACAGTACTTTGCAGCGTTACTGTTTTTATGAAAAACATATTCGTCCAATTAACAAATCTACATTTCATTAATGCAAAAAAAAGACAAGCGAAAAACCAAACCATGCCACGCAAAAACTAGTTACCTACTTAATAAAACTAGTTACTAGTTAAAACTAGTTACCTACTTAATCAAAATCAAACTAATTACATATTGCATAAGTATGTATATAAACGCATGGGATTTGATATAGGGAAATTAGTGACAGAAGATAATACATTTAAAGTTTCAAAATATGGTTATATATTAGTCAAATGGCGTACCCTGCCTTTTCTCTCATAACATTTCATATGTGGCAAACAAGCAAGTGACACCTGATGGTAAATAACAACCACCACCCATGGACACCCGCAAAGGATTAAGTAGCTAAAGAATATATGATGTGCCAGTGA
Organism: Pandemis heparana; assembly: GCA_963854515.1. NCBI lineage: Eukaryota > Metazoa > Arthropoda > Insecta > Lepidoptera > Tortricidae > Pandemis > Pandemis heparana. The sequence goes on from OY978034.1 coordinate 569,442, forward strand.
TTTCAAAGGTTGTCTCGCTCTCCACTCGCACAGCTGCTTGGCGGCAGGATAAGCGAGTAGGTATTAGAGATGTAAATTTACTATGATGTAAATCATAGAACTAATGACAAGAGGAATAGAAATGTCGCCGTTTGTATTCCCTTTCAGAATCTATGTCGCTACTTTTTTGAGTCTCCTGCGATTAACGTTTTAATTTATTCCCATAAAACACTTTTCAGTGGAACGTAATCCTTTTTGAATATTAGTCTCTGACCAATGGCGACCCTGCTAAATTACCTATTTCATTAAACAACTATTAGCTGACAGAACATTTGCCGTTATATCAAAAGCCATATTTCCGAATTTTCATTCATAAGAACCTTCCTCAGATTTCAGTTAACACCAAAAATAGATTTAACTTTCTAGACACCCTAAGTACCCGCCACGAGAACCTGTAAATTAAGTGCATGTGATTTTCCCGGATAAATACAAATTCTACGTCCTATCCCGGGACTCAAGAACCAATCGGTTCAGTGGCTTAAGCGTGACGACGTAGGTAACAGACGGATAGACAGATAGACACTTCTCTTCTCGTGGCGGGGAGGGGACTTCAGCCAGCTAGCTCTTATTACCTCACTCGCGTGACATCTCCATCCCTCTTCATCATCAGTACATGGTATACTCACAACAACGTCGGAGTGTTCCCGCAGGAACACCATCGCCTCGTCGAGTTGCCGCTGCTCCGCCGGCGCGCCCTGCGGCATTGCCAGCGTCAGCCCACCGTCAGCGACAGACCGTGGAGCGGACCATTCACTACCCCGAGACCCTAGCACTAACACCCTCATCCTACCGCCGAGACCCTGACCAATAGCGCTGAGACCCTGACCATAGCACTGAGATTTTGACTCTAGCGCTGAGAACCCGGCCCCAGCGTTGAGACCATGACTCTAAGAGCTGAGACACTGGCTCTAGCTCTGAGGTCCTGACCCTAGTCCTGATACCTTGAGCAGCGCTGAGACTCTGATCATGGCCCTGAGATTTTTTGACTCTAGCGCTGAGAACCCGGCCCCAGCGTTGAGGCCATGACTCTAAGAGGTGAGACACTGGCTCTAGCTCTGAGGTCCTGACTCTAGTCCTGATACCTTGATCCTAGCGGTGAGACCCTAATCATAGCCCTGAGATTTTTTTGACTCTAGCGCTGAGAACCCGGCCCCAGCGTTGAGACCATGACTCTAAGAGCTGAGACACGTCCTGATACCTTGAGCCTAGGCTCAGCCCTAGGGCTGAGACCCTGATCATAGCGCTAACATCTTGATTTTAGCGCTAAGATCCTGTTCCCAGCGCTGAGGACCCGGCTTTAAGGTTGAGATCCTGATTCTAGCGCTGAGACCCTGATCAAAGCGCTGAGGTCTTGACTTAAGCGCATAGATCCTGATCCTAGCGCCGAGACCCCGACCCTTGGCGCTGAGATCCTGACTCTAGCGCTGAGACCCTGATCATAGCGCTGAGATCTTTACTTTAGCGTTGAGATCTTGATTCTAGAGCTGAGACGTTTGTTACTAAATCTACTTTCTACAGACATATAACGGAACAGAGCGAAGTTAAAGAAGTGTTACTATTACAACCATATTTAAACTTTATCAAATCCCTAATTCAAGTTTTAAAACTTGTGGCGGCGAAGGTATTTTTATGATTTATGATGTATGCTTGACTTCCTGTTAGGGTATGAGAAGCTAGCTACTAAACCACACTCTACGTCTACTGACACATCTAAGGGTAAATGGTACAAGCTCCACACTAGTCGCTGATATTAAAAAAAAAAAAAACAAAAACAAAAAACTTCGGAATATGCCATGACTTGACTATTATTTTAATTGAATAAAAAAAAAATCATTACATATGTGAATATTTATTTTGTATACATTCAAATCACAGCAAATTCTTTAGAAAATTCAATCAAACACAAATCCAGATTAATTAATAATGATAAAGTTAGGGCGTATTTTCACAAATCGTTTACTTAATTTCAATTTTCAATTAAAGCGTCTTGTTGCGATCAAAAAAACGGTTAATAAAGCATTAATATTACACATTATTGAAAAAATAGCATATCAAAAATTATGAATTAATGCTTCATTAGATGCTTATATGTTAAAATTGACTGTATTCCGTGAATTTATGATACATGTAAAAAGCCCCATGAAACAAAAATAGCAGATAAACGTTCCAAGTCTAAACACCAACTAAACTAAATACTAATACTAGATTAATATGTATGAATGTAATACTAGATAACACGCAGACCAAAAAATCTAGAAACAGACAAGAAATATAAAAAAAAAACGATAAAGATGTAATTTGTATACTTTTTGGCCGGACTGTTAGGAAGGCCGAAAAACAGCAAAGTAATCAAAACATTCGTAGGAAAAGTCAAAATATATACTTATTGTAAAGTTTGTATTGTGACCATTTTGCAACTATATTTTCTATAATTTCAAGATTGAAAAAAAAAACCGGGTGATTTTTCATACAACTTTCTACGGGAAGTGATTCATGAAGTCAGGTAGGTAAAGTATCTTTACTAAATTTCAACATTCAAACTAGTGACAAGCATTTATGAAAATTAACCGAACTTTGGAACTTTTAAACTTGGATCATTCTAATCAAGGTGTCAGCGTTACAGACTTCAGGTATGACTTATTTAAAACACCATAACTGAACTTAGCACGCTACCACCGTCTTGGAGAGGCGAGTCCAAAAGTTAACACATTATACTAATCAAATGTTCAGGAATTCAGAACAAAAAATTGGACCAATCACTAGCTATGTAGAGTATATAAAAAAATGTATTGATATTACAAAAATAAAATCATTCATGCTAGGAGAACATGCTCATCAAAAATATTTAAGGTGGAATCACATTGTTAACACGCGACGCGACCCGATGCAACGCGACGCGTGTTGAGTCGAATCAAATTGTATTATTTTCTATGACCAGAACCACGCTATGAACATCCGACGCGACGCCATGCGCATACATTCGTTGCATCGGGTCGCGTCGCGTGTTAATAATGTGTTTCCACCTTTACTGTTTTTATTTGCGTGTGTGTAGGTTAGGTATTTATGTGTGCATGTATCTGTGGGTGTATATCTGTGTGCTTGTAATCTTGGGTACGTATGTGTGCGTGTATCTGTGAGCGTGTATCTGTGTGCGTGTATCCGTGAGCGTGTATCTGTGTGTGCGTGTCCTCGGGCAGAGGGGCGGGCACTCACCATGACGGCGGGCGGGAACACGGGCACGTGGTGGTGTCCGTTGGGCAGCGGCGCGCCGGGCAGCGCGTGCGCCGGCGCCGCGCCCGGCGGGGACGACACGCCGCTCGCCACCCAGTTCGACTGACGGCAGACACACAATACAATAAATAAATAAATACAAATATTTAAAATACTCTACAAAACGGTTTAAAACTTAAATCACGATTGACAGACAAGGGCGATCCGACTAGTTACGATACCATCGGAAAATTTGGTCTGCGCGGTCTAACGGGGGGCTCGAAGAACGTTAGTACGGGGAGCGCTACACTCATCCTTGAAAAAGATCTTCTGGAAAGATCTAAACTAGTCGAATCGAAGTCGACTTATAATTGACAATTAAATAAACAAAAAATATTTACCTCACTCCGCTACTTACGTGTTAGTGCTTGCACGTAGTAGCAGAGTAGTTTATTTAGCAAGGTAAATCTTTTTTTATCATCGAAACGGATCTGCGCAAAGTAACGCTTGATTCATTCAATAAAATAATTGTCAGTTAAACAAAAGGTAAACGAGCATAAGATGGAATACCTCACGTGCCAATAATTTCGCCGGTCATCTTACTCTCCACGCCGTAACACAACAGCGCAACCAGTTGCTTGGCAGCAGGATTAGTGAATAAAGCGGTGGCAGGCGTGGCAGCGATCCTTCTATTGGGTTTTCGGGACTGGTGTACCTGAGTGGTGTGATGGTGCAGATGCGGGTGGTGCGGCGAGTGTTTGTGCGGGTAAAGCCGCGCGGGCAGCGGCGGCGGCGAGTGTACCGGCGTGGACGGCGACGAGCCGTACGAGGAGAGGCTGCCCGCGCCCTCCGCGCCCGCTACCTGGGGGGTGCTCGCTGACGCGTACATCTGCAGCACCGACATGTTGTTGTTAAGAGCCCTGCTCCACCGAGACGCCATCCAGCATACTACGTATCCATCAGACGCCAAGTGAGTGACAGCCAGAGGCGTCTCTAGCCCTTGTGGTGCCCGTGTGCAACCAGTACCCTGGCGCCATAACACGGGCGCAGGGTCTTTGAGAGCGCCGACGCGGCGAGCGACGCATCTTTGGAGGTGTCGCATTAGAGGGCGCTCGGCGCCCCCTTAGACCCGGCGCCCGTGTGCGGCGCACACCCTGCACCATAGGTAAAGACGCCTCTGGTGACAGCCTATAGATTTCTATACGAATAGTTCTGCTGTCGTAGCTGGCGACGTGACGTCCCGGTGAGGCAGCAGACGGACTGGCAATTGTCGACTGCCCGTACATTTTCTATTGCAGTTCCATCTGCGATTGAAATGTAGGGGCAGACTGCAGTTGCAGTTGGAATATGGTCCATCTATAATGGCCCGAAGCACTAGTCCGTACACGTAGATGTACAAGCGTGTCTGGGTGATTCATGTTCAGCAATGGAAGTGTCAGGGTTGTAAGTGCAGAATAGACGTACGACACGCGTAGGAGACACACGAGTAGTATTGTGAATCTATTCAATCTACCATATCGTTCCGCAGCCTATCGGATAGCTGCGGTAGAATATGACAACATTGGCTGATTCCCCATGGACTGGCATGAGCGACCAGTAACAATATATACCAATGCGATTAAGAGTGATGGACTTTGCTCGCGGCATCCAGCGCTTACTCCCCTTTATATCTCCAGTAAACATTATCCAGACAGCTGAGGAGTGTAATTTCCTGCTGAATTCTGTTTCCTGAACGACACAATCAACAATCAGCAAGCATGCTCCATCTTAGACCACATCATCCTTTACTACTAAGTATGACAGTGGTCAAACGCAAGCCTATTTCCTGACCCTGAAATAGAGTAAAATGTAAAAGAACTCACGGGCTGTAGCGGCGGCTTGGCGACCAGCATGGGGTCGGTGGGCGAGTGGTGGGGCGCGGCTGCGCGGAACGAGGACATCGGGGGTAGGGGCAGCTCTGCGCCCCCGCCCGCTGGCTCGCTCGGCGCCCCGGGTAGCCCTGGAATGAGAGACACCATAGGTTAATACGACATATAAAGAATAAAAAGCCGGTAATGGTAGGCTCCATGGCTTGTGGAACTGAGGGTGTCGGGGCCGCAGCGTAGGGTCCTGGAAAGACGGAGTGTTAGTCTTTGCTAGCGGTTTCCGACGGTTTTACGAGATTGGCAGAGCACAGCACTCGCTGAACTGTAAACGTCCAGGTAAGAACATTCTGGAATGGTGGTTCAGGATATTTTTTAATGGGCTCGTCATTCCACCCAGAGAGATCTCTTAAAATTCTACCACGTTTCGCTCATTGAAAAGATGAAAGGAGATCAAATAATGTGTTTTGATCTTTCTTAATAACCTTTTACCTACGGGTGTCAACCAGAGTTGCCAGTAAGGCAGTACCGCTCCAGTACGAGTGGCATTTATAGTTGTCCGGAGAGTTTTTTTTTCTGACATATGTCTATGTAATAGGAAGTAGTATAGTACGTAAGTAAGCCAAAACATGCCCGTATTGAGGAGTGACTTGGCTTACAGGTCCCCGTAGGTAAAGGGTTAATACCCATAAGTTTAGGCACTCATGACGCCACAACGGTGTGGTATATGGACTCCTTTTTAGTATGTTCTGTCTGCGTGCCATCATGACGATGGCTACACTACAGAGACTTGTCTCTTCATATATACTCCATTTCGGTTAGTATGACGTGCCAGTAAGATTACTACTACGTACCTGGCGACGCGCCGTAAGTGTCGTGCTGGTAGGGCGGCGGGGGCTGGTAGTACCCGCCCGCCCACTCGCCGCCCGCGTAGTACGGCTCCTGGTAGGCGCCGCCGCCCGCGCCCTTCGGGGACGCATACCGGCTCGGCGAGTCATGACCGAATTCGTCGCTGCCGTACTGCGGAAGAGAGAAAGTTTCGAGGTCAGTAACATGTATTTTTTTACGGAAACTAGCAGATCCGACGGACGTTGTCAAAGTGACTAAAGACAAAAACAAAGTGAACATGAGTTTAACCATCGTTTACGAACAAGAACATTAATTTTTAAACGTTCAATTCAGTTTAGATCTCGTAATCAACAGCCTCCACGACAAAACGTGTTCTAGTTAACACGCGTAGACAACGGCGACCGGCGCTGCGCCCGTTTAAGCCCCATGTCCATTCAAGAGCACAATAATTCCAGTTGCGAAACCGCGGCAAGCTTTCGGTGGCTTTGTGAGCTTTTTAAGGCATCGGGTAAACGGTAATTGCGTAAATGTTGCTTTTACGCGCAAATTATACGTAAAGGGTGCGTATTATAGTATATTTAACGCCTTTAGTAGAGTCGGGTTATAGCTTAAAGGCGCTCAGCTTTTATGTGAAAGAAAAACTGTTTATGTGAAAAAAAAAGTGTTTTGTTATTAAAAATTTAAGGTTTTTTGTTTGGTCTTCCACTCGTAAGCTAAACTAGAGTTAAAATAGATTCGATAAGCCAGTCATTTTATTGGACTTCTTCTTCTTCTTCTTCTTCTTCAGCCTGTGGTCACCCATTATTGGGTATACGCCTCTTCGTGAGTACGCCAAGTAATGCGACCCCGTGCCATTGGCCGTCTTACCTACTTATTACTTAATTAGCCATAATTTTTCCCCACTTAAAATAAATAATTCATCGGTTTTATTTTTCATATTGAATTCTGAATCCTGACATATATTTAGTGACACTCGTAAGATTAAAGCAAATCAAAATCAACTGACTTGACAATCATCAATTAAAAATTATACGCTTTCAATTTCAAGAGCGGAACACATCCGTCTCCTTTATGTCACGCAATCGGATAAAGAACGCCCATATGCCCAAAAAAAGTGAATAAACATATAAACATTTTTTTTTTTTTTTTTAATAATTTTATAAGCCTTTTTATTCCGAATTCGCTACAATTTCAGTAAGAACATGTTGTTGTTGTTGTTATTGTCGTTTTTTATTTGTTTATTAAATTGTCGCGTAATTCGGCGTGCCTCATATAAACATAAAGGAGTTAATTACTTGTTCATAATGTCCGTACGAAACACTGAATGCTATGGCGACCTGCTTACTTTACAGTCACCAGCATAAATAAGTGATCATTTTTGTACCTTGTCGCTTTCAGTCGTTAGGGGTACATGATTTCGTATGGTTTTTCAAACATGACTTTAAAGTGACAAGGTACAAAAGTGATCACTTATTTATGCTGGTGACTGTACGAGGCTGTAAAATACCTACCTCTTGTGCCTGTAATTTCACCGCCTGTCATGCATTTGTTTTAACCGTCATTAGTCATCATCATCGCTATGTCAATCAGTCAATCACTAGCTGGCGATAACAGACTACACCTGCCGGACTCGCGCCTCTATAAATTGATTATGTACTACTTAACAAATAATAAACAATTATCATGAATTTTATCCACGACTAGCAGTTGCCCGCAACTTCGTCCGCGTAAACGTAGAATCAAATATAGCCTATGTTCATCAGGGATAATTAAGGATTCTAGCGGGGAAAGAATTTTTCGAATCGGTCCAGTAGTTTCGGATTCTATTCAATGCAAACAAACAAACAATCAAATCTTTCCTCTTTATAATATTAGTATATAGATATAGAAATAGAAAAATGTGCCAGGAAATGCCCAAGACGTAATCGTGGTAGATGTGACTGCGCTGCGACTGTGAGCAAATGCTCATATAATTACAAAACAAAGATAAATAAATAAAAATATCATAGGACGAATGACACCAATTGACCTAAACCAAAACTAAGCAAAAGCTTAATACTACGGGTACCAAGCAACAGATACCATATTAAATTACCTATAAACATACAAGATTAGCGAGCAAATTGATTTGTACTTTTCAGAAAAACGAAATATGTAACCCTGTTGTCGAATTTTTACCTTATTTTTAGCTTAGCTACTTTGCACAGCTTTGGTTCCCTATTACCTCATCCCATTCCTCTTGTCTGTCTCATTACCTCTATATAATATTAGAATACATTGTTATTTATACTAAAGCTGTTGCCAGCGACTTCGTCTGCAAAGAATTCGTTTATCGCTATCCCGCGGGAACTACGCAATTTTCCGGGATGAAAAGTAGCCTATGTGCTATTCCAGACTTTTCTCTATCTATGTGCCGAATTTCATCCAGATCCGTTGGGCTGTTCTGGCGTGATTGAGTAACAAACAAACATCCATCCATCCATCCATACTTTCGCATTTATAACATTAGTTAGATTAAGTTTGTGAGGTTTTAGACGGAATCTCTGGATCTACTGAATCGATTTTGAAAATTCGTTCACCAATAGAAAGCCACATTATTTGCGAGTGCCCTGGGCTATTTAATTGTACGCGGACGAAGTCGCGGGCAACAGCTAGTGTCCATAATCCGATTACGGCATCACTCATCATCTCAGTATCGCATGTGTCATACTCCTTGACCTTGCAAATTAAAATTATGTACAACGGCAGACAGCTTATCTCTTGATGACTTTATCAAATACTATTTAGCTTATCTTTAATGATGTCGATTGTATTTACATTTTTTTAGGTGGTCAAGTTTTTTTTCGCTTAATTAAATATAGCAGACAAAACATCATCAACCTATGTATTTGGTGTCCGCGGATAGTTAAATTACCATTTTGATTTCATCAAAAGTATTTTAAGCTTTGCAGCTTCAGACGTCTCATCTTAAACGAAATATTGGTATATATACATATATAAATCACGTCTTTATCCCTTACGGGGTAGATTGAGCCTAGGGTAACAAAACCCAAAGGCCACACTAAGCGCACGGGTGGAAAGGTGAATATCATAGTTGTTTTCGTTGAAATAAACAATTCAGGACAAATAAAAAGTGAAAAATGGTAGCATCGTGTTCGCCACTTCACCTTTAGAAAACTTGGGGTCCGCTCCCAATGAGATGGGGGAAGCGGTGAGATGCAGTATAGATCAAACAAATTATCACATTGTAATAAGTAGCGATGAACAAAAAACATATACTGCACTACAAGAAAGTAGTGGAGTATCTTGACTTCGTCCGCGTAGAATTAGCAATTGATATATTTATCGCTATCCCGCGGGAATTATTCAATTTTCCGGGATAGAAAGTAGCCTATGTTTTAATCTAAGGTACCAGTTATCTTCGTCCCAAATTTTGTCCAAATCCGTCCAGTCGTTTAAGCGTGAAGAAGGAACAAACATACACACTCACTCACTCACATCGTCACAAACTTTCGCATTTATAATATTAGTAGGATAAACAGGGAAACTACTGTGAAATATCATTGGGCATGGCATACAATGCTTGCATGTGTCTAAATGGGCCTTAAGGTGTTAATTTTTTTACTTTAAACTGTACCAAAAAAACTAATAAAACTCTATATGGAAATTCTATCGAATAATCGATTTACTGTGCTATCCTATCTGAATAAACTAGAATTCGTCGTATTAAAAGCTTATTTTTACGGCACGAGAAAATTGTATGAGTAGCAATACTTGCAATACATTGCCGTCGATGATAGATGATTCATAAATCGATAGCATCACGAACCAGCAATGTAAAACAACTACAGATTCATCTCGCATCTCCTTAATAAGTCTTTAGTAAGCCATAAAACCACGGATTGATTTAAAATTATAATTCACCTACAAAACAGTATATTGTTCGGTCACCATTATAAATAGAGAGGTTACGACATGTGGATTTAAGAGCGATTTTATAGCCTAATTAAATGAAACAGAATATCATCAAAGTAGTTGTCATCGCCTAAAGCTTAAGGGACAAGAAGCTTGCATACATACATTAAATAACATCTTTATCCTAGGGATAGACACAGGCTAAGATAACAAGACCTAAAGGCCACGTTTGGCATGATTGTGGGCGTATAGGTGGAAAGCGGAATCAAAATAGTGACGGATTGCTAGCCGCATCGCCTGTAACACGTTTCCGTTTCAGTTCAGGTTTTCCTGTCATTTTTAGGGTTCCGTACCTCAAAAGGAAAAAATGGAACCCTTATAGGATCACTTTGTTGTCCGTCCGTCCGTCTGTCAAGACCCTTTTTCTCAGGAACGCGTGGAGGTATCAAGCTGAAATTTATATCAAATACTCAGGTCCACTGCAACTTGGGGCTGTGAAAAAATCAAACTTCTAAGCCAACGCAATCAAAAGATACAGCCATTTATGCCGCAAATTTCCGCAACTCTCAAGGGAATCAAAACCTACAGGGTACTTCCCGTGAACGCAGAATCTTGAAATTTGGTATGAAGGTAGGTCTTATAGCACAGATTAAGAGGCTGACAACACCTAATTTTGTTGAAATTGATGTTATTTAAACACTTTTTTAAGAAAAACTGCACACAAAAAAAATACAAAAAAAATATAATGTTAATTTTCATCATATTTCAAACACGCTAGACGGGCTCGATACATAATTGAACAAAATCGGCTCGATAGAAAATAATTGCAAGGATTGGTCTTAAAATCAACATTAAACGATTCTATGTCTTTATTTTTTCGACGTATGGGTCTGCAATTAAAAACATAAAGTCAACATATTCATACCTAAACGGCTAACGAGTCATATTTCACAAATAATCCATACTTTTGTTTATTTCTTATGATTTGTGTCTTATTTGCAAGATTTTAGACGCGCGCCAAGCTGCCGGAATAGTTTCTTCTCTTTCACTAACAGGCACGTGAACCGTATGTGTGAAGAGTGGCGCTGCTCAAGGTCATTTGCTGTTGACAGCGCCTTAAGGAATAATTGCGAAAACCATAAATATGTATGTATGTCTGTATATATCAGTGACCAATATAAAGTGACCCCACACTGCGTACATTTTGCTTTGCAGCAGGGCTCTGCTTACACTGGTTTATAGATATTTATAGATAATGATACGGAACCCTCGGTGCGCGAGTCCGAACTTAAACTGATTCGGATTTAAATCAAGGTCCTATCGCTTTCCTATTTATTCAAGTTTTAACTATTTATTTCAAAAGAGCGTCGGCGTATCGCATAGCAAAAGCCATTAGGGAGCAGCGAGACCGGGCCAAAGTGTCCGGTTACCATTTCAGAGTGTTCAGGAAAACAACGCAACAGTACCTTTCCTTTGTCGCGTAACTGTCTAGTTCCGTGAGATTATGATAGTGTTTTTTTTAAAACTATGGGTCAGTATCTTTGTGAGAAGCCTAAAAAATATATGTTACTAGCTGTTGCCAGCGACTTCGTCTGCAAAGAATTCGTTTATCGCTATCCCGCGGGAACTACGCAATTTTCCGGGATAAAAAGTAGCCTATGTGCTATTCCAGACTTTTCTCTATCTATGTGCCGAATTTCATCCAGATCCGTTGGGCCGTTCTGGCGTGATTGAGTAACAAACAAACATCCATCCATCTATCCATCCATCCATACTTTCGCATTTATAATATTAGTTAGATGTGTTCTTCGGTTTGCCCGAAATCGGGAGCTCTTTAAAATTGATCGTGGTCTTTATCCCGTTGATAATAATTATATCTTACTAGCTTCTGCCCGCGACTTCGTCCGCGTAGAATTAGATGTTGAAAAACTGATGTTGATAGTTATATTCGGCCATAATTATTTACGTGGCGACTCTAGGCAGCCAACGACCTATGACGTGTTTATCACTAACCCGCGGGAACTATGCGATTTTCCGGGATAAAAAGTAGCCGATGTGTTAATCTAGGGTACCAGCTATATCCGTTCCAAATTTTATCCCAATCCGTCCAGCCGTCTGCGCGTGTGATATGCTTTTGGTGAAATCATTGTCAATCCAGCAACTTTATCTGGCCACTTCTGTCACAGAATAAGTATTAGTATAGTACCTTCAGTGGACACTTGCATTTTCTTCACAATTTCAGACAGCGAATAGGTTTTTGATAGGAAGGAAAACGAGCAAGTGGGTCACCTGATGGTAAGCGATCACCACTGCCCATAGACTCCCGCAACCCCGGAGGGATTGCAGATGCGTTGCCAACCTAGAGGGCTAAGATGAAATGCCTCTTGTGCCCGTGATTTCCCCGGCTGTCTTACTCTCCACACCGGAACACAGCAGTGCAAGCACTGCTGCTTTGCGGCAGGATTAGCGAGTAAGATGGTGGTAGCGATCCGGACGGACCTTGCACAAGGCCCTACCACCCGCTAAAATATTAGTGCCCGATCCTTTAGCGACTTCTGACGTTTGGGTAAGCCCATGGCCCATACGTCGGAGTAATAAAAAAAAAAGTTCTACATATTTAAGTAGGCACCAAGTGTGATAGTAGTTTATAAACAAAAGTCCTTAATCCCTTAATTGGTGTAGCGCCATAAGCGAGTGCGACAGAAAAGGCGCGAGTTATCTGTTTCATTTCCCTGTTACACTTTTAAGGCACGCTCTAATGCGGCGGACAATGCTCGGAGATAACACTTTGTTGCAGTTTGCTACAATGGCTGTTGTTATTAATTACATGCAACTTAAACACATATACATAACATATTTATCTATATCTGTAACATAATACGGTTAGTGACTGTTTACCCAAACAGATGTTTAAATAGACTACACCTAACCACCGATTGGTTCCATAATTAATGTAAAAGAATAAAGAAAGCTCACTACGAATTAATTGAAGCGTCTTCATGAACCCTGTTTAAAAAAAGAGAGTCCCGTTGGACGAGTGGCGAGTAAGCCACAGGCGGTAGCGGCAAAATATAATTAGAATAATCCATCTATATTTATCAGCTGGAAAGCGGTTTACCTCTGCGTTTCCCCAAGACTCGCCCCGCGTCACAATATTAGATGTATGATGTTAATGTTACGTATGTATCAAATATTCGACTCTTCTATTTGTTAGAAATGTTAGAAATGAAATGTTTCTTATTCGGTACCTTAGTGGACCTTGAAATAGGCTGAGCTTGTATCTTGACTAATCTTGAGGTCCGGTGAACTGGTCTACATTATTCGGTGTATTACAAAAACATATATAAAAAACAACCCAGAGCATATAGTAGGTACAGCAGAATCAACAGGCTTTTTCATTTCATTACATTTCATTTCATTTCTTACTCTGCTGTTTAGAAATGATCTACAATCTAAACGAACAAAATTAAATAACTAATTAATTAATTGATTTATATTAATTAATTAATTTTTATTTGTATTTGATTGTTTTTAATTATCCTACCTACTAATACAATTTGTTATTATTTTCTTTTTTTTGCTATTAGATTCTGTCCGAAATAAATGGTTTTATATTTTATTTATTTTTTATAACATACAATCAACTTCTCATTTATGATGTTAACAGGTAAGACCTAACCAAACGCCTTCTGATTGTATCTAAACCGCTAACGCTTCAGCTTGTGCCTCGCGCCCCAGCACAATCGCTTCAGTTTGTGACTTATACAGCGTGCAGGAAGCGGCTCCACAATGCGATGGGAACAGGATGCGGCGGGATCGTCGTGATTCATGCAATATTTACCACGCAGTCACAGCGCAGGCGCACCGGGTAAAGGGTTTTTGTGAGGATAACTTGGCGTATAACGGTAGTATCTCAACCATAGATATGTATTGTTATTTCTAAACGATACTGAAAAACACATGGAAAAATCCGAAAAGTAAAGGAGCAGGAGGCAAAGGCCGGGAATCGAACCCTGAAATATTATAGACGGGATAAGAACCGCGATTACCTTTATTGAACTTTCGATATTTCGACGCAGTTGCATGCATCATGATCACGGATAGAATACAATCTAACTAATATTATAAATGCGAAAGTATGGATGGATGGATGTTTGTTTGTTACTCAATCACGCCAGAACGGCCCAACGGATCTGGATTAAATTTGGCACACAGATAGAGAAAAGTCTGGAATAGCACATAGGCTACTTTTTATCCCGGAAAATTGCTTAGTTCCCACGGGATAGCGATAAACGAATTCTTTGCAGACGAAGTCGCTGGCAACAGCTAGTATATGATACGGGGAATATTTCGAATGAACTTAACCGTGAATCATTGAAAACTCTTATCGAACCCTGGTCCTCATCAGTCTGTGGTACCTTTCTGAAACATTTTATCGGCATTCCGAGTAGGTGCATCTTTTTGCGTGGTGTTAGCATACAGCAAATTTAAAAAAAACATCAGAGCAGTTTTAAAAATACAGTAATTGCTCGTTAAACACTGAAAGCTACAAATGCGAAACCTGCAAGAACCATAGCCCCATAATAGTGTACGAACTATATTGGACGGCTACAACCATATATATATTTTTAGCAGAGCTATTTGCGTGCATATATAATTGCTTGTTGTATTTTTGAGAGCAGTGGGCGTTGCAGCCAACATAAACGTACTACATAAGCACTGCTCTAGATTTGGAGCGATCAAAATTTAACTCTATACCAATTAGAGGAGATACAATTTTGTTTATAATATCAAAGTGACATAGGACTTTGAAATAAATGCTCTTGTACGTTATGTTTTATTAAATTTCGTGTGGGTTTCGTGATATACGGCCAGTTGACACGTGTGATCGAGATAATAAATGCAATAATAAATCTTGATACCATCAAAAACGATGTTATGTCAAGAAACTAATGCCAAGTCCTTTGCTATGTTTAATAATACGTTTACGTTAAATAATAGTTTTAAGACAAATGTCGAGCATATTACTTTATTTATTAGCACGATTCTTTAACACAGACGTTCTTGTGACGGTTCTCATTAGTTAGAATTAGTAGATATGAAGATATAACCACTAAACTGTGTAACAAAATACGTGGAAATTTTGACTTTCAACTCCAACAGTAAGACATATATCTCTATGCCTTTGGGTAGATGAGGGAGCATCAAACTAGGGATCGACAAGTGACTTCACTTTTAAAAGTTGTACATAATTTTTAATAGAATTTTATCAGGACAAAATTTTAGCATTGTAAGTCCACAGACTGGCACACTGCAAAACAACAATGTGTCATGTTCAAGTATGACGTACGTATTTATAAAGATGGACGATTCAGGGCCACGCGCCATTTTTCTAATAAACTTTGGGGGCATAACGCGAATTGCATTCAAATATTACTTATTGGATTTTCTGTAAGAATCACTATTATTATTATTATGAGCCTATTGTGTCCCACTGCTGAGCAAAGGCCTCTCCCCAACTCTTCCTCAAGAATCACTATTGCACGAGTTAATTTTAAAAGCGTATATTTTTAACCTGAAATAGATCACGCGAAAACACTATTGTTAATTACTCAGTATTATTCCAAAAATTAACGACCGAACATCAAAACTAACTTTCTTTGAATTGAAAAATTCGATCAAGCGACGCGTCTGCAAAAAAAGACATTGCGGCGACAAAGAAAATCTGTCAAATTCATAATTCGAACTCACCCCACTCTCCTGACTAGTAGTAGCCGGCGGCAGTCCGTGCTCCTCATTAAATCTCCGTCTCGCTCTATGCCTGAGCAGCGCGGACGCATCAGGCTGTCCGAACTGGAATATCTGCTCGTCTTTCCCACTGAGAAACCTCTCCACCTCATACTCTCTCTTTTCATTGCAGAAATCCGTCGTTATAAACTCGGATCGTACTCCGTCCAGGATTTCCGAAGATAACCGAAGCGTGTCCGAAGTTTGGCGGAGATTGACGTCCGAATCCGGACGGTATGTTTCACATATTTGATTAAACGTATTAAAATACTCCGACGCTAGGTCGGTTCTAGGTTGATAGTCCATGTCGCCTATAGGCGGCGGGTCGGCGGTGAGGAAATTTGAGTCCATATTAGCATCGTGCCGCAGCGCCATTTTGTTTTTGTCACTTGAATTTCACTTTTTTACTTTTTGTTGGACGCATCACCGTGTTCTCTTGGGCATTTTAATTAATATTGCACTAAACACTATAATGAACAAAAAACTTTATGTTCTGTTGTTGAATGTTGACCAATGCCCGCCTGGTAAAAGCTGGTAACCGCAAAATTTGACAAACAAAGGTGAGTGGATTACTTTTTTTTTTTCAGATCAAAGCCACCTTGCGCCGTATGGGAACCGGGCAAGCTTAGTGACGCTCCGCCGGGAATCGAACCCCGCACAAAAGAGAAAGCAGGTAAGCATCCGCCGAGGGTACGTGTCAAAATGGAACACGTATAGAAATCAAAAAAGCTTTTTGGTAATAACAATTCGCTTTTAATTGAAATTTGAGACCGAATTTGAGACTCGATAAGAGCGCGGTCGTAAGTTGATTTCGGAGGGGTCACCATTAGGTGTAAGAATATGTAACGAGATACAATTTGAACAATA
Organism: Pandemis heparana; assembly: GCA_963854515.1. NCBI lineage: Eukaryota > Metazoa > Arthropoda > Insecta > Lepidoptera > Tortricidae > Pandemis > Pandemis heparana. Next base: position 585,971 of record OY978034.1, read on the forward strand.
ATAAGCATTAGTTATTTTATTATTACAAACAAAACAAAAAAAAATACACAAACAATTTTGGGTACTTCTCTACAAAAGGATGTTTAAAAGCTGCACCTATTATCAATCATCCGACGATTTTGACATACATATATTTCATCGGTTACTGACAAAATATACATCACAATCGTCGGTTATCGTTAAAGCAGCTTAGCGCAACTCACGCCGAAGACTAACTTGGATTTCACGTATATGCATATCACAAATTCCTTGTGAATAAATACTCCAGATCTTCCAGCAATAAGTCTGCCGGCATTTTTCTATACTTAATCAAAAATAGTACGCGATGACATGTCCGAATATCATTAAAAAAAACTACAATTGTAAATATCTGTAACGCAGCTTGGCTTTTGTTATGTCGTTGAAAAGATGATTTAAAACTTCACCCGGTTAATGCAGGTAAACGAGAAATTTTAAGTTACGTCCTTTCACTGCAAAATAAAGAAATAATTGTACATCTGCTCGGATCCGGGATAAAGGTTGATTTGTTACTTCAAAAGTAAACCGTACGTTGAAAAAATAAACAGCAAATAAAGCAGTTTTATTTTTGAAACAGTTTACGCGTAATCTATCTATCGGTTGACCGAATATCTCTTTCGTCCGAAATTAATTTAGACAGAAACGATTTCTGATGAAAACATTATTTTAATAGAGTATTTTAAATGAATATTTTTAATGCAGTAGAAATGAGAGCGTTAAGAAGTATGGAAGGTGTATCACTGAAAGATAGAATAAGGAATAGTGTGATAAGGGAACGTGCTGGTGTGAAAGAAGATATAGTGACTAGGATAGAAAAAAAGTATGCTTAGTTGGTTTGGTCACGTAGAGAGGATGGATGAAAGAAGATTAACTAAACAGATTTATATGGGAAGTGTGAATGGGTGCGTTGGGAGGGGAAGGCCTAGATGGACGTTCTGTGATCAAATTGAGGACGTTTTGGAAAAAGGCCAGGTCAAGAGTACCCGAAACCGACGAGCATGTATGAAGAGATTGATGAATGTGGATGAAGCGAAAGAGTTATGTCAGGATCGTAGCAAGTGGAACAAAGTAGTCTCTGCCTACCCCTGTGGGAAAGAGGCGTGACGATATGTATGTATGTATGTATGTAATTTCAATGCTTGTTACAATTAAACACCCGGCATAGAGAAAATTACCAGAGAGCGGTACTAACGCTATAATTACATGACGTTTGCTCTCTATTAGGTTGCCTGCTGTATGGTACCCGGCTTAAGGAGTAAACTTTTGTTTTGCTACACACTTTCCAATGACAGGTGAGGATGTCTTTCTGCGAAGACCCGTAAGTGGTTAATTCGGCTAACCTACATTCACCGCCTGCCAACTGCTGGCGCCCCGGCACTGGCAGTGTTTTTGTTGATACTAATACTACGGCTTCTCTGCGTGTTGTGTTACTAAAGATGGCTAAAATAAATGATGATTTTAACAGGTAATTTTCCTCCACAAGGGTAACGCGAATCGCTTGGAAGCGCGAGAATAAATAAGTGAAATTATCAGAACTCCATAATCATTCACGGAATGGTTTTGTGATGATTCATTGGCACGATCGCTGCTACGAACGCATATATGCGTTTTTACGTATTCCGAGCAAATTGGCGATTACTGCACTCTGATTGGCCAGCCGAAGGTCAATAGGGTAAATGAAGATGAGCGATGAGCAGGCAGCTATTATCATCAGGTGACCCATTTGTTCATTTCGCACCCTATTTCATAAAAAAAAACCCGTGTGTCGCTGAAATAACAGAACACTAAGGATGATGGTAAATTACTCTTTCCAAAATTAAAGATGCAAATTTATAAGAGAAATGTTTATGTATAATATGCCCATCAGAGTATTTAATAAGCCAACCAGAGACCTATTAAATCTACCTTTAAACAAATTGCACCGGCCCTATTATCACTCTATTAATGAGTTCTTTAGTGATTAAGTTTTGTTGCAAGTCACCCAGTATATATATTTTTCACAGAATATTCGCACACCAGCAATGTACCAGCAATGCACCTTCAAACGGATGTTGCCTTCCATGATGACTAAACACCATCAACTCAATGACCGTCTCATAATTGCACTTTTTAAGTGACCGTACGCAGATTCACACCGCGGGGTGGTCGGACCACCACGGTGGTCATCCGACACCGTCGCGTCAGCGCGTTCGCACGGTGTCGTGTTGTGATAGCTTTAAGCTTCGTCAGAGCCTTACAGCTGGCGAATATGTAGCAAGATTACTCGAGGACTTTAATTATTGAGCATACATGGAACGCTGTCATAGTGAAGTGACATTGACATTAAGGTTCTGTCGTCGACCAGCATTTTAACATACAGTAGAGACCTATATACTGTCACAAAATTAATCAAGAATACTCCAGCAAGTGATTTGAGTTAGGTGGACTGAAAATCTCAGTAGTTTTTTACGATTTTATAATAATTATACATGAAAAATGTTTCCATAGTGGTCGATTCTACGTGGGTCGTCCGTCACTTGTGACTTTATTTTGAATCCAAAACTAAATAAAAAGCCTTTAACTGTAGTGTTCATTTAAAATAACTCAAGCACGTGCTGAAATATTCTAGAACATTTCTAAAATACCTTTTATTCAGGTTTGATAGATAGTGCACAAATAAGACGGTTGACCGTTCAGAACGATTCAATATAAACTTTGTATGCGTATCGCGGTAACTTGAACACTTCTCAGAATAAAGTAACACAAATCGGGGATAATGTAGCTTCATATTGGCGAAAGAATTTTCATAATAAGTTAGTTATTTCCAGAGATACAAACAAAAATACAAAGCTTCTTTGCGACGGACAAACCAACGGAGTCTTGAGTCTTGATAATAAATATTATCCCGTTATCTCCCTTTGGATGCGTAAACCTAAAACTAACCGCATAAACTTCGCGGATCGCGGACTAAAGCATACAATTATAGTATGGCTCTATATAGGTTTGCCAGTCAGCTGATCAACTGTACAAACCGCCAGACACCGCGCAGCGGTACCAGAGCAGCATGGCATCTGACAGGTGTGAAACAGTTCAAAAATAAACAAATCTCAACTCCATATCAATTGTTCAAACTCAAAAAACATCTGACAAATGGTGGTAGCCATTTTGATAACCACACAAGCAAAGCCAGCTGACTACCCAAAGGTCTTTTGTTTTAATGTCAAATACAGTTGGAACTTTATCACTACCTTAACGGAAAGTTATATTTTGTGTTACATTTTGGCAGTCGATCGTGGAGACTAGCAGACACCCGTGGTTAGCTTTCAGGTACCAGGGCGTCATAACATCTGACAGGTGGCGCAACCGGCGGTCAAGGGCGCGGGGTCAACGTACGAGATTCGGATGCTCTCTAACAGAGCTATGATATCCTGGTATTTTGAACAGGTGGTTATGAGGAAAAACTGGTTTTCCATTAGGATTATTAAATTGACTTATGTTTTTTGAATTAATGCGGGGCTTTCCAGTGGCGTGCTGTGTTTAAAGGTCCGACCACACCGATGCGTATATACGCAACAAAATGTATGAAGAAACGGTGAGAAAACGTGACGCCTACGTCACGTCACTGCGTATACGCGGCGGTGCGGTCGGACACGGGTACACTTCCATCTTCTTGTTTCCCGTCTCCGCTTTCAAGAAAGCAATTTTTTATGCGCATACGGCACTCCTGTCTAACTTTTACTTTTACCCTCTCCAAAGAAAACATATGTACAATAACTCCACCCGAGCTCTTTTTCGTTAGTATATTTTACTTCCTATATTAGTGTCGAATTTATTTTTTATTTTTACCATATAAGGTAAACTTGAACGGTAGTTTTATACGTATCAAATTAAACAATTCATTCACTTTAATCATTTTGAAACAACACAACCTTTTGAAACAATCGCAAATTATAATTTTATTTCGCTCACTCAAACGGGTCCACGCCAACCGGACCGGCTGAGGGCAGATGCAGGGGGGTGTACATGCGCATTGCATTGTCTTTGTCTTGTTTTCAGGGTTCCCAAGTTAATAAAACCTTTATAGTTTGGGTTAGCTCAGAGACAGCACTCTAGAAATCTGTAATTTTGCTAGGTATAATTCAGGCCAACCAACAATGTGAAAATAAAACAACTTTTTGAGTGCACGTACGTAAACTGAAGTCATTTTTTTGCGTTAGATGGAAGTGGATAAAAATAGAGTTGCAAGATTAGATTACATTGTTAAAAAAATACTGTCATACACTTTTTATAACAAGTTTGAGGCTTTGTATTACTAAGGCAGTTAGCAGTACTGAACCTGGGGGTTTTCTTCTGATGAGAAGTAACGCGCAAGATGTCATCAGACATAGCGTGAGTTGCACCAAGTTACGTTAGCAATAACATTAACCGTAACCGACGATTTTGACATACATTTGACAGAAAACCTATTAAACATACATACGTACATATGTATATACATAAATCACGTCGGGTAGACAGAGCCTAAGGTAACAAGACCTAAAGGCCACGTTTGTCATGAACCTATGAAAAAAACAATGTCAAAATCGTCGTTTTTTTTTTATGTGAATATAAGGCAAACGAGCAAGTGGGTCACCTGATGGTAAGCGATCACCACTGCCCATAGACACCCGCAACCCCGGAGGGATTGCAGATGCGTTGCCAACCTAGAAGATTTAGATGAAATGCCTCTTGTGCCCGTAATTTCCCCGGCTCTTACTCTCCACACCGGAACACAGCAGTGCAAGCACTGCTGCTTAGCGGCAGGATTAGCGAATAAGATGGTGGTAGCGATCCGGAAGGACCTTGCACAAGGCCCTACCACCCGGTTATGGTTAAAGTAACTTAGTGCAGCTCGCTCATAGTGAACGGTACAGACGGGTCACAGTATCTGTTGCTTTAAGTGGTGATCGTACAAACCCCTGGACTAGGGGTTTGTGGGTGCGCAATCTTAGCTCCCTGCCGGTATGCGGTGTGCGTGGACCCGGCACCCCCACAAAGCCTTGAACACGCATGCACCGGACAGATGCGCGGGCGACAGGTGCGGGGTTCGCTGGCCGGCGCCGACGCGTGGCTGCCAATGCGCCGGTGCTGCCAGCTTAGACGGATTTTTGGCCAAAAGTAGCCACTTTTTGGACCCGGACAAAGTAACTTAGGTATACAGCTGGCACAAGCGTGCGCGAGACATAGTTCATATAGTTAATTCCCGTCTTTTTCTTACTGTTCATTCTAGAAAGAGACGGGTAGTTTATCTTACGACACAGCTCTCGCGCTCTTGTGCTAGCTGTGCTAGTGGTTTGACCTGGGCCTGGGAGTTCAAGCGGGTCGTGGGTAAAAACCCGAGCTCGCACGAAATTCAAAGGTGCTAATTTAAATTTGTAATTTATCATGAGCTTCTCCGCGTACGAAAATAGATCAATGGTGTGTAAGAAGTTCCTAAACCACATTGGGCCCGCGTAAAAGCCATAGGCCAAGCCCTCTCTTGAGAAAAGGCCTGTGCCCTGCCCGGCTAGCACGACAGCGCACAAGAGTCGCGTCGCGCGCGAGATAGATTATCCGTCTCTTTTGAGAACGAACAGTAAGAAAAAGACGGGCAATCTATCTCGCGCGCGACGCGACTCTTGTGCGCTGTCGTGCTAGACGTGCAGCAATGGAATGTATTTGGACTAGAGATGATTCATCAAAAAACGTGAAATCAGTTCCACTATTTATAATTTTTTATACATAAAATTTGCACTTTTAATTTGCCACTCATTTTCCTCTCAGCCTGGCAACACCGGTGGGACCCGCTCAAATATAATATTATTTGGGTATCTATATTTATGGCGACCAGTTATACTGGTACAAGTTGACATATTCATTTGCGTCAAAGTCGATGACTTGGATTGGACGTCACGGAGACCAATCATAATGGGACCCGAGAGCTTACATAGATAGACAATATAAGATAACGAATGAAGATGGTTTATTTCCATACAAACATACATAAATCAAGTCTTTATCCCTTACGGGTAGACAGAGCCTAAGGTAACGACCTAAAGGCCACGTTTAGCATGATTGCAGGCGTATAGGTGGAAAGGGGGAATCAAAATAGTGACGGTTTGCTAGCCACATTGCCAATAACAAGATTCCTGTGATTTTCGTCCATTCCCTCGATGGGCTTTTACCATGCGCGGGAAGGGAAGCAACTGGTACATTCTATGTTTTTTCTTTACTCCCACACCAGGTATTTATTAGATAAAAAGCAGCGAAAAATGCCAAGGAACAAAATTCGTTCCCGATGTCTATATTTGAAAGCGTTTATTTTATTTACAACAGCGAGATATTGATAGATTTGGGTTATGGGAATTTAATTGTCCCACCCTAGACGCGGTTCACTTTTAACATCGATAAATAAAATCCTGAATAACATTCACAGAGCTATTTAGTCCAACTAACCCACAACTACCTGCTAAACCATTCCAGAAAAAAATTAAGAGATCCAGTACCATCCTAAGCTTGTGTTTCTCCGGGAAACTGGAATGTTCCTCAGGCCGCAACAGTCGTCGCAGTGAACTGCCAATTTGTCTACACATTTGGTTAATCGCTGCCGACTGATCGTCCCATCAACTCCACCCATACCCATGGACATAAAACGCTGAAATCTTGCATCCTTTTACGATCAAGACAAGAATTTTATTGTTAACCCGTAATTTTGTCCTAATGCTGGGCAAAAGCCTCCTTCCAACTCGCCAATCTCGCCATGTCCGCGTGTTATTTAGCCACTCTGTGGCCCCAAGCCGAGGCGGAGATGGCGGGAGACCCGACGCGTTTTCAAGCGACTGGCCAGACACCCAGACATATAAGTGTGGACAGAAGACAAGAATTAAGGTAACATTTTTCAAAATTGCAGCGGTGAGCCAATTTAGAGTACTGTTTGTTGTCAGTTGTAATAATCCATTATTACAATTTCAACATGCATCTCTTTTCCACAAGCCAAGACAGCCGGCGTCCAAAATCCGGGTCACACGAAGCCCCGGGGCTCCAACCGGTGCCCGGACGGCAGGTGCCACTTACCTGCACTAGAACAGGTAATAATTGAAAGTTTAAATGTAATTACGTTGTTAATAATGGTAATAGTAGCGCTAGTGGTGGTGGACACAGTGGCGTTACAGATATACCCCCTTATTCATAAACGCTCCAACTCTAATAGGCTTCTGCTAACTTAGCAATCGCTTGTCCTTATCTGTGAAAGGTAAATGTCAAAGTGACAGATAAGGACAAACGATTGCTAAGTTAGCAGAATCCTATAGAGCGTTTATGAATAAGGGGGTTACACTGCAAGAAAAGTAATTCGAAATATTTCAGTAGATGGTTGGGCAGGTTGGGATGCGACCATTGTACACTCGCCGACTTAAATTGCTCAACCACGATAGAACCCTGTCGAAAAATGACAATGGTAAATTATTGAAATTTGTTTGTTGATATGGCGTTACTTTACAATGACAGGGTTGTATGGTGGCTCAAAAAAGTCCGTGATTGTACGACTCAGAATAGACCTGATAATTCGTGTAGGTACTGTTTAGCAATCAAATGGAGTACATAAATTGTCAGAGCGTACATTAATAGCTCGTTTTCATCCTTTGTCTGAACATGCTTGTTAAAGATTTTCAGAAGTTTTTTTTTTTTTACTAAATATGGTGGCAAACGGGCATGCGGCTCACCTGATGAGAACCACCTCACATGGTCAATCGCAACACCAGAGGATTGCATTAACATATCACAACTGCGATTACCTGACCGCAACGAAATGCCATTTCCCTGGACCTGCAGGCTTATTGTCTAACTCGCTCGCGATCACCATCGTCTTCATTTTGACAGTTCATGTATGGGCTGACAATTGGCATCGGAATCAGCTAGCTGTCACATTCATACAAGAACTATCAAAATGAACACGATGGCGATTGCTAGCGAGTTAGACAATAACCCCCTTATTCATAAACGCACTATAGGCCTCTGTTAACTTAGTAATCGTTTGTCCTTATCTGTCACTTTGACATTTACCTTTCACAGATAAGGACAAACGATTACTAACTTAGCAGAGGCCTATAGTGCGTTTATGAATAAGGGGGTAAGCCTACTGCAAGCGTCGTACAATCAGACGGGCCGTACGCTTGTTTGCCACCGACGTGGTATAAAAAAAGGAAGTTTCAACAGTTCTTAACAAGCATTTTTTTCTAAATTCGCTAAAAACAAGTAACCGGCTCTCACACACACAAAGCTTTAGTACGTAGGTATGCGGCGACAGTCCGTCTGGCCGCCATTGTTCATGTAATCAGTGTACGTATGTGTGTTTGTGTGTCGCTAACGAGCTCAAGGATCTGAATGGAAGCGCGAGACGCGGTACACGATCGGCGCGCGCGCATCGATCTTATTACTAAGCATAGTCTTCCATGCTGGTCTGGGAGTAAAGAAAAAAACATGAAATGTACCAGTTGCTTCTCTTCCCGCGGAGATTGTAAAAGTCCATCGAAACGGGCAAAAATCTTAGGAATCATGTTATGGGCGATGCGGCTGGCAGCCCATCACTATTTACATCCCTTTTATAAAATGTATTAATTGTAATTGTGTCGTACAGACACATGATTCAAACAAATGACGCTTAGCGACAAATATTCGCATAGTAACAAGGTCACGTGACAGTTGGTAACAGATAGAAAAATTCGGAGGCCTACTCACCTGCTATGGGTGGTGTAGGGGTATAGCACGCGTCACGGAATGACGAGGACCCGGGTTCGATTCCCGGCCATAGCTTTACTTTTCGGATTTTTCTATGTGTTCTAATTTTCAGTGTCGTTTATAAATTGTATTAATTGTATTATAGGTAAGTTAAGTAGAATTTAAGTACTATTGTAAATCTATTTTATTACGAAAAAATGACTAACTGCCAAGTTTCTTGCGGCGCATTCTTCTTGGCAATGATGGTCTTTCCGAATGCGCTGGTAGATTAAAAAAAGACATGTAAAAGAGCCCTTGGCGGCCTATTTGCAAAATAAACTTTTGACTTTTGACTATTTTGATTCCATTTTCCATCTATACGCCCACAATCTTCCTAAAGGTGGCCTGTAGGTCTTGTTACATTAAGCTCAGTCAACCCCGTAATGGTTAAAGACGTGATTTATGTACGTATGTACTCCATAAAGTTACAAACCGCAAATAAATACACATTTAAATCTTACGATTTATTTCCGTCTCTATTACAAAGTAAAATATATATGACTGCATAAAAAATTCACAATAAACTGTCCACACGTGTACATTACCACCCCCTTTGTAGCCGGTATTATAGAGGCGAATGATGACTAGTTGTACCCCGCGACGTGGCCCGCGCCCGTTGGTGCAATGTAAATGATCGTGAATATTTAATACTGCATACGTGGCGTTTCGTGCAAAGAAAATGGTTTAGTTAGATTTATTTTCTTTAGTATAAATATTTGAATGAAGGACGTAGGTAACAAGGCGAGGCAGCTCTATATAGCAAGTTCAGTTTTTTCTTTTTCTTTTCAGTGTACGCGTTTAAATGTTTAATAAAGTGTGACGACGACCGCCTCAAAGATAGAGTCGTCTTTTTCAGAAGCATGAAGTATGAACGAGAAAGATAGCTTTATCTTTGTCTTATCTTTGTGCGATAGCCGCACACGCAAAATGTACAAAAAGAAAACTAAACAAATTTATATGAAACAAAGTTCGATTTAACTTATGGAAAATATCTCAAGCAATCCTCGCTTTTTGTACATTTTGCGTGTGCGCTGCGCCGGCTATATGTATTTTGTACGTTTCGCGTAATGTGCATTTTGCCGATATGTACATTTTGCGAATGTACTTTTTGCTTCGTATACGTTCCGCGTGTTTCACGATATGCGTTGGAGTACATTGTGCGAATTGTACATCTTGCTATTGCTATTGGATACATTTTGCGTGTATCTTACTTTTTGAGCATTTATGTGAACAAGGCAGAGCCAGAAGTTTTTATCGCAGCGCCGCAGTGCAAAGCGACTTGCAGATTTTTTCGTACAAGTCTTTACTCGGCTTAAGTATATGAAATAACCATAAACCCTGCATGTTACTGCGTGAAGGGAACACGGCCGCATACGTAAAGTATTCCATGACGTCGGAATGCGCTAGCGCAGCCGGGCTAACGATATGTCCCTACATTACCTACATGTGCATAATAGGCTCACAGAAATGCTGGGAGATTCTATAGACTAAAAGTAAAAAAAAGCTTTTTTTTTAATGTTTGTCTGGGTGGAATCTTGCGAATCAATTTTGAAGCAGATATATTCAACCGAGCTGAAATTTTCCATACTTATGTAAGTCAGATGACAATACAATAATCTGTTGGTGGAGTTCTGGTGACCTTGCCAGGACCGTCTCCGCAGGAGGGAACTCTTCGACGGTTGGTCCGATTGACTTGAATCTTGGTACACATAATGTAGGACGGATGACAATGCAAGTACAGTCAGAAATATATAAATATGAAGGCAAACTTAGCAAGTGGACACCAGACTATTGCATTTGCGTTGCTAGCCTTAGAACTAACATAAAACACTTCATATTCCAATGATTTCAGCGGTTTTCTTACTGTGAGCACAATGTCTGTCAGCAACATACCGCCGTTTCACTTTTGCGAAGACACACATTAATACATTGCTGATCTATTTTCCTGTCTGTGTTTTATGTTTCATTTTTGTACAATTGTGTGTATGCTCTATTTCTTTGTCTTTCAAAAGAGAATAAATGTCTTCTTTCTTTCTTTCAACATCCCCTCAATGGGCGAGAAGCAACTGATGCCTTCTATGTTTTTTCATTGCCCCCAGACCGGCATGGAAGTAATTGAATTAGCCTAATCGAATGCTTATAGCCCGTAGTTATGCCCATTGTCGTCACGGCGTCCGTCCGTCTGTCCGGTTATCGTCGTTAGTGTGTTTGTGTGTCTATGTTAATTAAGTAACACTTACACTAACCTCTGCCGCGTCGATTTCCCGCCGTCAGTCTCAACAGTAAACTAGTACTAATTCTTTATGCTCGCTGAATAATGTTATTGGTCAAGCATAAAAAGTGCCGTGAGAAAATTAATCGACGGAAAATCGAGTTGTGTTTCAAACTTCTAAACGACTTTGAACTTATACCACAGTATATATATATATATATATATAAGCTAAAGTAGTAGGGAAGTTAGGCTTACTTTTTGAAATAAGTAGGCCTACGCTCCAATAAAGCGTTAGGGTTGTCAATTTATTTTTTGTTAAATTGAAAAGTTTTTTGTCTAGTTAGCGCTATAATCTCAGCTGGTAAGGCCTGTTTTTAGAGTAACTATCTACACTTAATTAAGAGTATTAGGGTTGGCACCCATAATTTGTGTAAAAGAGAAACAAACGTTTATATGGATTCTATATTAATTAAATAATAATCGAATGAATTAACTATTTTTAAAATAAATTAGGGTATAATTAAAAATGACTTCAACAGTTTAAGATTTTTTATTTGTCGGTAGGTAAGTATTTATGTATGTATGTATTACTATAAGTATATATGTATTACTTACCTACTGATACTTTCGTCTGCTACGACACATTCGGAAAGCTTTGTTAAAAACTATTGGGAAACATGGACATGGCACTATAAAACTGTTTTTTTCTAGTTATTTGTAAATTAATAAAGCTAATTTGCAATTTATGTTTATTTCGGTTTTGAAGAAACCGAGTTCAAGCAGCCGTACCTACACAGCGCAAATAGCGCAATACGCTCGTGGCATATTTAAAACGAAAAAATAGCCGCTCGTCTCAATGCGCCACGCGCGACTGACAGCACCGCGAGATCCGCTTAGAGGCCGTGTAGAAGCGCGCGTCTAGGTGTGCGTTCGTTTCGACCGTTTTGTTCGTAGATTCCTTTCTCTACTGCTTTAGCTTATATATATGTATACTGTGCTTATCCGGTGTGATTACAAATAAGTTAAACAGACGTTGAACACGTGTCTAAAAATTAATTCATTGATTTAAAGTTGATTTTGCATTAGATTATTTTTTAGGCACGTGTTTAACTGTTTTGTAATAACACCGATAATGTTTGAATGTTTGGTATTTTATGTATTTTTTTTTATGTGATAGAGGGCAAACGTGCATTTTACTCATATATACAATCACTACATAAATTTGTGCGGCCCAAGACTTTGGTTTCATGGCTGGTCTTGGGTGGTTTTATAAAACTAATTACTAGTTACTTGTAACTTTATAACCGTGGGCTCTCCCGTTTACTTTCCGCGGGGCGGATTAGAAAGGCTCGCGGGCCGTAGTTTGGCCACTCCTGATCTACACCGTGCCATACTGATAAATCGTCGCGTTAAACGTTTTAAGTTATAAATATTCAACGCGCGCGCCGCGTCGTCGGCCGGTCTGCGCGCGCGCATTAAGCTAACGCTTTAATTCGGCTACGATTTTAATTGATTAGCTTACAATAAGGAGACTAAGGTGATCAACCGGCCTCCCAATAACAAGGCTCGCAAAAATCGCTTAGTTAGATGATTATTTTTACTGCTTTAATAAAAGCTCATTTACGTAACGAACAATATAAAAAAACACACAAGCACACATAAATAAATCACGTCTTTATCCCTTGCGGGGTAGACAGAGCCTAAGGTAACAGGACCTAAAAGGCCACATTTAGGTTGTAGGCGTACCATGGAATACCCCGCAGTTTAAGATTAAGGCAGACATGTCTCCGTCCCTGTCTTAAAAAGAGAGCAAGTGACAATACCAGCATCACTTAGCACATCCCCTACACCATATCCCATGCCTGTATAAACAGCGACGCGGGTTCGACGCCGGCAACACGATACGACATCCGTTCGATCTCACATCCGGCGATCGGAGACTACAATTATTTTTTTACAAAATCACTATAATTATCTGATAACGACGCTTATAATGCTTCAAGTGAGAAACATGATTTAAATATGTATATAATACTTCAACTATAAAGACCAACGTGGGTTATCTTAGCTGGTACCCTAGATTAAAACATAGGCTACTTTTTATCCCGGAAAATTGTATATTTCCCGCGGTATAGCAATAAACATGTCAATTGCTAATTTTACGCGGACGAAGTCGCGGGCAGAAGCTAGTAATCTTATAATTACACAAACGGAAGACACACGTATAAAAGTCGAGTGATGGTCGACATGTTTCGGACTAGTTCATAGTACTTCCTCATGGAGCGCTTGCTCCGGCGTCAGCGAAACGAACACCGGGGGCAAACAACGGGTCGACATAGCCTAAGGTAAGAAGACCCCGTTTAGCATGATTGTTCTCATATAGGTGGAAAGGGGGGGGGGAGGGAAAGGGTGAATGTTTTTGAAAGTATTAAAAAATAAAATGAAAGAGTAGTTCGAAAGAGTTTTAACGAAAAAAATATGTGTTCACACGTCAGTAGAGACGTAATTTTCTTTTCATTTTACACCGTACAACATACACATACATACATACTTATCGTTACGCCTCTTTCCCACAGGGGTAGGCAGAGACTACTTATTACCACTTGCTATCCTGACATACCTCTTTCGCAACAACATCTAACTAATATTATAAATGCGAAAGTATGGATGGATGGATGGATGGATGTTTGTTTGTTACTCAATCACGCCAGAACGGCCCAATGGATCTGGATGAAATTCAGCACATAGATAGAGAAAAGTCTGGAATAGCACATAGGCTACTTTTTATCCCGGAAAATTGCGTAGTTCCCGCGGGATAGCGATAAACGAATTCTTTGCAGACGAAGTCGCTGGCAACAACTAGTAAAAAAATAAAATGAAAGCGTAGTTCGAAAGAGTTTTGACGAAAAAAATATGTGTTCACACGTCAGTAGAGACGTAATTTTCTTTTCATTTTACACCGTATAACATACACATACATACATACATACATATGGTCACGCCTCTTTCCCACAGGGGTAGGCAGAGACTACTTAGTACCACTGGCTACGATCCTGACATACCTCTTTCGCAACAACATAATCTATACACAAGTAGTAGTCGTAGTGGTGGTGGTAGTGAATTTTTTTTTTTCGTCAAATCGTATCGTAACGGATAAAGCTACAATTTCACTACAAGATTGTAACATACATACGAGCAACTCGACGGTGGAACGAATATCTAATTTGTACACATACATACATATCGTCACGCCTCTTTCCCACAGGGGTAGGCAGAGACTACTTTGTTCCACTTGCTACGATCCTGACATACCTCTTTCGCTTCGTCCACATTCATCAATCTCTTCATACATGCTCGTCGGTTTCGGGTATCTAATTTGTAATTACGTACAAACACATAGCCCAACCTTATCGATGTTCCGAGTTAAAATTAGCACTTAATAGCACAATAATGTTACACCCACAGACCATTATAGAGCTAAATATGACGATGAGCCGATAATAGCCAGTCCACCGTTGAATTAAGTCTGAATAGAAACTTCATAAAAGCCTGTGGTCACACAATAATGTAATTGGCCATAAAGTAGTGTAAATAAATAACGGTAGTCTTATGGTTTGACCTATGGCTTGTCAAACATAGTCGTGAGTTCGAACTCGGGCTCGTAACTAAATTTTAAAGAATTAATTTATAATTTACCAAGAGCTTTTCAGTAACAGGAAACATCGCGAGTAAACCTGTACATACTTGAAAAGTGCTCAATCCGCATCCTATTATAAATTGATAGTTAACAAACCTAGGTATCTTTGGGTACGGCAGCATTTATTGTATTTTTTGCTCGACTTACAACGCAGGGCATGCCGCATCATTGGTGACCCTATGCTCTCTGTGAAACTTGACCCTCTTCCTCTTCGCAGAGACGTAAGTTCTCTTTGCGTGTTCTACAGGATCTATAATGGGGAGTGCTCCGAAGAACTTTTTAACCTTGTTCCAGCTGCCAAGTTCCATCACCGTACTACTCGATTCAAAAGTAGTTTCCATCGACATCACCTCGATGGATGGTGCTCCAACACCGTACGATTTAAACGGTCTTTCTTGCCCCGTACGTGTAAAATTTGGAATGGGCTGGGGTTTTTCCAACTGGCTACGACATGGGGCGCGACAAGAGGCGAGTGTACCACTTCTTGCATGGCCGGCAACGCGCTAGCAGTCCCAATGGTGCTGTGGTTGTCCATGGGCGGCGGTGATCACTTACCATCAGGTGCACCCCATGCCCGTTTGTCGGTTTTAATATAAAAAAAAAGAATAGACAAAAGTACCATATGAATATATGTATCAAGAAGCTACGAAATGTGCCTAAAAATGGCTAATTTTAACAAAACTCTCAGCTTATTTTCTCGTCTTCGAAAGTCAATATATACATGGAAGATATTAAAAAAAAAAAATTGGTTGCCTGTAAAGTCGGTATACGGGCGAAAGTTTTACGTGACAACGACTTTGAGTGGTAAAATAATTTTAATGTGAATATTCATTCGTATAGTAGGAAGAAGGACGTGTAAACTTGTATGCAGGCGCCTAAGCGAAATAGAAGCGCAAGACATGAACCGGTGTGTATGCCTATCTCTCTCACTCTCTCTCTCTCGCTCTGTCTCTCTCGCTCTTAGGCGGGCTAACTGTGCTCGAGTGGAAGGGACGCGTGCCTTTCACTTTTTATGTCTGTCTCTCTCGCTCTCAGGCGGGCTAACCATGCCCGCGTGCCTCTCACTCGCTCTCATTGTGAGCGCATAACGTGAGCGGAGCGTAACGCAGTTTCTTGAAGTGTCACCCGGCAAACCAATTTATAAGACGTTGTCACGTCAAAATTGTCTAGAATCTTTGATAAATTATAACTGTCTGGAATCGATAGCAGAACCCGTACCAACAGTTTTTAGAATATTTTTCTGTTTGTTTGTATATTCACGACCACATCATGTGAAAACGGCTGAACAGATTTTGATGCAAACTTTACTAACCTGTTGAGAAAATCGTCGGCCAGTTTATAGGCTACTTCTTATACCGGAAAATTGAGTTCCCGCGGGATAGCGATAAACACGTCATTGCTAATTCTACGCAGACGAAGCCGCGGACAGAAGCTAGTAATTAATAAAGTCGTGCCAAGGACAAATCACGGAAAATATAATTAAAGGTCAAATTACGAATATTATCAATGACATTTCATTAGTAACACTTCCTGTTCGATTTCGTCCTCAAGTCACAAGATTACACGTTACGCATTACAAACTTTCCCACATACAAAATAATCAGTAACCCGGTCGTTCTTAAATTGGTACAACTATTTTAGTCTTACTATCGGATACTTTCGCGAACTTAATTAAGGTATAAGCATAAAAATTCGATTCGAATTCCCTAAATTGGGAATACCGTGGGTATCGTTGTCTGATAAAAACTACATCTAACTAATCTAACTAATATTATAAATGCGAAAGTATGGATGGATGGATGGATGGATGTTTGTTTGTTACTCAATCACGCCAGAACGGCCCAACGGATCAGGATGAAATTCGGCACATAGATCGAGAAAAATCTGGAATAGCACATAGGCTACTTCTTATCCCGGAAAATTGCGTAGTTCCCGCGGGATAGCGATAAACGAATTCTTTGCAGAATGCAGACGAAGTCGCTGGCAACAGCTAGTATTATAAATGCGAAAGTATGGATGGATGGATGGATGGATGGATGTTTGTTTGTTACTCAATCACGCCAGAACGGCCCAACGGATCAGGATGAAATTCGGCACATAGATCGAGAAAAATCTGGAATAGCACATAGGCTACTTTTTATCCCAGAAAATTGCGTAGTTCCCGCGGGATAGCGATAAACGAATTCTTTGCAGACGAAGTCGCTGGCAACAGCTAGTTAAGGTATAAGCATTAAATTCGATTCGAATTCCCTGAACCGGGAACGTGGGTATCGTTGTCTGATAAAAACTACATACATAAATCACGTCTTACTGCGTCGACAGAGCAAAACAGTGATGGGTTGCTAGCCGCATCGCCTATAATTATACCATAATTCCTAAGATTTACACCAATTCCCTTGAAGGGCTTTTACCATCAGCGCGGGAAGAGAAACAGGGGCCTTACCATGACGTCCTAATTCCGACTCAGTTCAAGTTTTAGCTGTCACTTTTAGTATGAATCTGACAGCGAGCGAACCTAAACTGAAACGCATTAAGACGTCATGGTAAGGCCCCAGCTCTTTTCGTTGCTCCCAGACCAGGCCTTATACTCCGAAATCCGATTTTCGAAATTCGTTTCGTGCCGTTACGCTCTCACTAATAGTTATTAATTTGAGAGTGAGAGGGACGGTGTGATACGAACTTCGAAAATCGGATTTCGGAGTTGCCCCCCTGCATGAAAGGACAAAGAATAAACTTATATGAAAGTATCAGAATGTGGTGGTTGTGGCTTCGTGGTCCCCCCTCTCCCACCCCGCAATATAGGTACGCAATTGCCGCCGCTAACGTCGCACCACGTCAGCTAAACGTCGCCCATAAATAAATTAAACCCGTTGCGAATAAAAATCGATGAGTTTAGCGGGCCGAACGTAATTATAGGATAAGATTCCGCATGCAGTTTATTAATTATATTGATTTGATATAACTGCTAACTGCCGATTTTAGAGGAATAATTCGACTAGTTTTAAACAAATTTCTAAACGACACTGAAAATTAGAACACATAGAAAAATCCGAAAAGTAAAGCTATGGACGGGAATCGAACCCGGGTCCTCGTCATTCCGTGACGCGTGTTATACCCCTACACCACCCATAGCAGGTGAGTAAGCCTCCGAATTTTTCTATCTCTTACCAACTGTCACGTGCGTGACCTTATTACTATGCGAATATTTGTCGCTAAGCGTCATCTGTTTGAATAATGTGTCTGTACGACACAATTATAAACTCCCGTGGAACATGTACTGCCCACTAGGGACGAGAGATGGCGCTGTTTTTCAAATGATAGGAAATATCAAACAGGTGGTGTAGGGGTATAGCACGCGACACGGAATGACGAGGACCCGGGTTCGATTCCCGGCCATAGCTTTACTTTTCGGATTTTTCTGTGTTCTTATTTTCAGTGTCGTTTAGAAATTAAATTTCTAACGGTAAAACGTAAAAAGTAAACATTAAAAATCAAGAAGTAAATTTCTTGATTAATTTGATATTTCCTAGTTTTAATCAGTTTGGAAATACCTTCAGAGGTGTGTTCAAGACGGAGACGCAGACCACAGGGCTCCTTTGTACAGAAAGATGTATTCTTACCCCCATATTCATAAACACCCTATAGGCTTCTGCTCACTTAACAATCGTTTGTCCTTATCTGTGAAAGGTAAATGTCAATGTGACAGATAAGGACAAACGATTGCTAAGTTAGCAGAAGCCTATAGAGCGTTTATGAATAAGGGGATTAATCATCATCATCACTATCACTACATAGTATAAAACAAAGTCGCTTTCTCTGTCCCTATATCCCTATATCCCTAAGTCCCTATGTATGCTTAAATCTTTAAAACTACGCAATGGATTTTGATGCGGTAGAGTGAATCAAGAGGAAGGTTTATATGTATAATACATGCATAATTTACCGTGCGAAGCCGGGGCGGGTCGCTAGTATAGTATAAAACAGTCTCTTCCCGCTGTCTGTCCCTATGTATGCTTTGATCTTTAAAACTACGCAACGGATTATGATGCGGTTAATTTAATAGATAGAGTGATTCAAGAGGAAGGTTTGTAAGTATAATTCTACGCAGACGAAGTCGCGGGCAGAAGCTAGTCATAACTATTTAAGAGTTGGATTCTTTTCGGAGGAGTAATTACCACAACTTGACCTCTCTTGACAAGAGGAAAGGGAAGACCTAGATCAGATTATTTCAAACAAATAAGAGAATACTTAATTTTACCAAATACAAATCAGATTTCAGAAGTGCTTTCCGCAACACCAGAGGGACTGCCGAAACGTTTCTAACCTAGAAGGCTGAGATAAAATGTTTCTCGTGTCTAAAGATATTACGGCTATCTTGTAGAGCAGTTGCTTTCATAGTATTTGATAATCAAACGCGGACGCCTTCGAGATGTTTGTACGACGTATATAATACACTAAAGGCTCAGCAAGTCTAAATTTCACATTTAACATTTATTATCTGTCCTTTTTATCGACAAAGTATTTGTCGTTGTCACCAATCAACACACTGCCCTACCATACGCATATCTATTTACCGAGCAAATTTCTCACGTACAAGTGAACTAGAATAAACGCATTTAAAAATAAAAATACCCCTTTAAAAGTGTCGCGATTAAAAAAAACCTGCATCAACTATACTCCATATAGTTACCAAGTCTGAACGAGGGGAGCTCGCGAGAGTGAGACAGCGCGAACGCCCGCTACGACGGAAAGAGAGGGGGGATCTTATTTGAAACTAACCCCTTTTTATGTTGAATAGTTATTGTGCGTGCGCGCCGGGGTCGACTTTCATACGGGGGCTGGGACCACCGCGGCAGGTCACTTGGCCATGTTATTGATAACATATCTTCGTGTAGTAGTCTCTGATCAAGAACGTATGTTTCATTTAACCGCTACTAATACTTGTAGTTCATCTAATCTAACTAATATTATAAATGCGAAAGCATGGATGGATGGATGGATGGATGTTTGTTCGTTACTCAATCACGCTAGAACGGCCCAACGAATCTGGATGAAATTCGGCACATAGATAGAGAAGTCTGGAATAGCACATAGGCATACTTTTTATCCCAGAAACTTCCCGCGGGACAGCGATAAACGAATTCTTTGCAGACGAAGTCGCAGGCAACAGCTAGTTTTTTTTATATATTATAGCTGACAAACGGACATGCGGCTCACCTGATATTAAGTAATTTTAAACCGCAAAATTTACAGTGCGTCCATTGTCTAATGTCTCTCGGTATCAGCTGCTCTGCTACTGTCTCTTTGCACATGTAGTTGAGTAAGATAGGAATTGTTTTGATTTTTTTATTCATCTAACTAACCCATCTGGGCCCCATTTCTCGAAGCTTATTAGACCAATAATATTAGTGTTTTGTCTCGTAAATTAAACGAAAGAATGAAACAAAACACTAATATTACTAGTCTAATAAGCTTCGAGAAACGGGGCCCTGGTTGTATTTTAACAAATGGAGAAATCGTCTTTTTAATGCTGACTCGTTTTAAAAGGCATTTGTCCAATAATACAAAAATTATTGATTTCAGTCTGGACATTAGATCAGTAGGTATATGCACGGATGATGTCATCGACGTAAGTTACGACGGTTCAATAGGACAAACCGACAGCGGTCAACGGTCACATCTAATGAGCAATATTCAATATAATTCACGTTATTTCTGTTTACAATATGAAAAAGATTCATTTACAACTTCATTTTCACTATTTTCCTTTTCCTTCCAAAGTTGCCTGGAGGACATTGCTGCATAACAATAAAACTTTTCATATTTATATTCATCTCGTGTTTGTATTAAGGTTAATTATAAAGAGTACCTAATTGTTTTTGCAATGAACTCCAATCGAACCTAGTTTTCTTTTAATAGTTTTTTTATTGCGGTGTCCCACTGCCGGGCAAAGGCCTCTCCTCTCGGCATCCACAACTCGCGGTCAGACGCAATATCATGCCATCCCTTCATATACGCGTCCAAATAAAAAATATCAATATAATTTTCCTACCAATTGATTGATAATTTAACAAAAAAAAGGTCTAAAAATATTTCTATGCATACTATTTATTTAAACCTAAATTATAGCAGTAGTGCTCCATTCCATTATGGAAAAAAAATGAAAATGAAAAATATTTATTCCGCTATCACATAATTATGTTTTTGACTCATAAGTCCGTGTCTTTTACAATTAAACTTTTTTTTTATTTCTAGGTTATTTTAATCGAATAATATTAACGATTAATGAATTGTCATACAACTACGGGGCAATAGTTGATCTAACTAGTTAAATGCCGCTACGGTATTATTAACTCGAACAATAATTTAACTTCATAACTAATGCAGTAACGATGTCCAACCGATTATTTCGAGTAGTTAGTTTAATTTTAGTTAACGCGGTAGGAAAACGGCCAAGTTCGACAAATTCTTATTAATTTGTTTTAATTGTCAAGTTAATCGTTTTATTAATCAGGTCATCTGTGTTCGTGCAAAATATAATCGACTCTACACAATTTCTCAAGTGTGTTTTTAAATTGAAAAAAAAAAAAAAAAACTTTTTTATATTAAAATGTTGTAGTTATATTGTATAATTGTATTGTAATCTAAAGTACACGTCATTCCGACCATTGGAAGTGCGCTAAAAGTACGCTAACCAAAAGCTTGTAATAAGGATTTTTTTTATACTAAGAATATAAAAAGTATAAATTAAAAAAAAAATTGCTTCCTTTTTTATAAGCTCAGGTGTTAACACATCATTTTCACTTGAACTTGATGAATTCATCGTTGAGAACTGAATAATGATCTGGGGCGAAGTAGTATTTAAATATCTAAAAATAATCAGACAGGAATACTTCCATAGACATAAATTATTTAGGTCTGAAGTCAAAACATTTTTTTAGAAATTATATCGTAACGTACACAACACATATGCCGAATTTGACTACAAAACGTGTGACAGAGTGAAACATCAAAAACAATAACATGAAAACAATCCGTTCCAAATTTTTGATTCTCCTTTAATAAAACCACAATCTAATCATCGCCTTAACGGCTTCTAGTATACTTTTGCATATACAATTAATATAATAACTATATATAAATTATAACACTACTTGCAGCATTACTAAACCGTAACAGAGCTAGTCATTGGATCCGAGATAACATCTAAGCTATAATAATATTATGATAGACCATAATAGGTGATTAAATGAGTTACGCAATGTATGCAAAACTTGTGCTTACTTAAGTAAATAATGTTGTAATGAAAGTTTTTCTTGTACTCGGCACATTTTGTAAAACATAAAAAAAATTAAGATTATTACGAATAAATGAGTATGAGTATGAAGGATACACATAGGGTTGCCAATGTTGCCATCCTTTTATATCTGACTGAACTTATGAAATTGTGTTTATTATTTTATAGGAACACGTCATGCATTCCACACACACAACCTTACACGGGCCTCTGCAAAACTAGTGCAGAGCGTAGGATTAATTTAAAGTCTGTTTAATATTAATAATTACAATAATATTGGTTCTAAAAATGTCCAAGTTTTTTTTATTTCCGACATAGCTAAATGAATCGAAATTGCTAATGTAGAGTTAAATTTGCTGACAATTCAGTACAATGAATATAACCTCCTTTAAAATATTAAAAGTTTTATTTTTGGTAACTAGGTATTAATATAGAACGCATCAAATATTTTTCATAATTTTCATGCGTACAAAAGAAAGTAAAACGTATCATGAAATTCATGAACAACGTGCATGGACGATGTCTCTACTTCTTTGATAGGTCTGCCCGGAAACTCGCGCGTTTTCTTGTAAACACCATTTTCATTTCAATCATAAACACAAAATACCAACCACACAGAAAACTTTCGAAAACGGAGAAAAAACCAAAACAAAAGACAGCTTCGCAAAACGCCAAGAAAATCGGCAAAAAATCCTGGCCACCGAAACAAGTTGTTTTCCAAAAAGAAAACCGCCTCCAAAAACTTACACCACTATAAATTCACCAATCCATTTTGAATTTCGAACACAGCGTTACAGAAAAAAAAAACAACGCCGCCACAACTTCTAGCACTTTTATCACCTTACCATACACGGAACAATCAAGAACAGAACATAAACACTTGTAGGACAATGCGTTCAGTTTTTCACAATGTTGATAAGTTTTGTGGATAGCGTGTAGAGTTTGTTACATCACAGAAACTTTGTACGTTTGGTTTTGAACGGACGCGACGCGACTGAGTTTGGCGAGGCTCGGAGGCCAACTGCCGTTCACTCGGCCAGTGTTGCTACGCTACGTGCGGTTTCACGGAACATATTAGATACCTATTTTATCGGAACTCAGCAAAAGTTAACGAACGATATATACAGAGATGTACAAAATACTTTTCGAAAAGTATTTAAATACAAAATGCAAATACTTTTTTAATATAGTATTTCAAATACAAGATACAAAATACTTTTGCCTTTTGTATTTAAATACTAAATACAAAATATGTATTTTCAATATACTTTATTGAAATAAAATACTTTATGGTAAAATTACTGGTTTTCTTTATTTATTAAAGATTTTAAAATCACAAGTTCTTCAAAAAGAGCATCTTGCCACAATGCCCACAATGACATCTTTTTTGTAGTGCTGTTTACGTACCGGTTTTTTATAAATATATTTTTCTATTTCTGTATTTTTATTTGTCATTTATACATTCATAATCACTTAAATACGAATCAATAACGTATTATTGCCTACACGGCATATTGTTTAAATACAATTTGTTTTGGCATTTTTTTAAAGACATTTCGAGCGAACAACACGGAAATAATGAAATAGCTGCCAACACTGCAAAACGTAACGTTTGAGGATTGTCAAGAGGGGTCCCTCATATATTATTGGTCAGGTTTTATATACGTTTTGTTTCATCTGTCATTTTGCGCATAGACTTTCAAAGCTGCTGCGCCACTAGTGGCCATTTTTTGTTTTTACTGAATCGCGGAATGCTTTAGAAAAATGAAGCTAAGAATAAAAAAGTATTTTGTATTTTACAAATCATTTTACAAATACAAAATACGTCTCGAATAGTATTTCAAATAAAATACAAAATACTTTTTAAAAAAAGTACTTAAGTACAAAATCCAAAATACGTATTTTGTATTTTGTATTTGTATTTTAAATACAAGTATTTCAAATATGTCACAACTCTGGATATATATGATTGGAAAATTAAGTCACAGACAAAAAAGTGAATTCGGCGCGTATTGTGCAAGTGTATAGTTGAAACTTTTATTGCGGTTGGCACATACATTATCCATGCCGAAGTAATCAAATTAAAAATTGAAACTTTTTCCAAATATAAATTAACCGTTTTGTTACCAAATCAACTTTTAAACAATAATTACTAACTCCTTCACAAGCAATTGTTACACAATTTCATTATCATCGATAATTCGTACAATTTCATTTAAGAAAGAAACGCTTAGTTTAAAATTTATCCATAGGAATAAAAGAGCATAACTCTATTAACACTATTTTCTATACTTAAAAATATTATTAATCAAACTATCTAGTAATATCGTATACAAAAATTAAAAAAAAGCTTATTTTGAAAATAGGCTGTCAAGGGCTCTTTTACATATCTTTTATTTAAACTATCAGCGCAAACCCACTACTCAATTCCGCAATATCTAAACTGAACTTGTTCAGTCAAGCAATTAACTAGTGAAAAGGCGTAAAAAATAAATTAAATGACATATACAGGGTGTATCAGACACCCCCTAACAATTATCCACTGGGGTATATAATATAAACATAGCTATAGAAGCTAAAAAAATATTTCGAAAAAAATTGGAGTATTTTTTTAATATTTTCTATAGGAACGGTAGTATTTTAAATGTAATCATTCTTATAGAAAACAATAAAAAAAAATTACTCCATTTTTTTTTTAATTTTTTTTACTTCTATAGCTATGGTTATATACCCCAGTGGATTATTGTTAGGGGGTGTCTGATATACCCTGTACATACTTACTCATACTTAAGACTTTACATATCTACTTTACCATCATAATCGAGAACGGGTGACAAAAAGTAGAGCAGTTAAAAATAAAAATTCAATAAACACTAAAAAACCGTAAAGAAGTGAAGATAAATACCTAAACTTCCCCAATTAAAAGCTCTCCTCGCCCTGGCAACCCCGCGACGCGCGACGTTGCCGCTCCGTGCGCTGCGCCCAATGTGCGCTCCACAACGAACGTCACAATAATGAGGTTAAAGTTTCTGAACGCAACTTTTTTTTTCTTAATTTTCAGTGGCAGGAGATCATCTCGGTACTACGTTTGTAAGATGCGGCATGCGGCAACAACTTTTTTTATATTTTCAGTTGTTTTGCATTTGGGTGGCAATATTCGGGTCACGTTTTCACTTTGTTTTTTTTTTATTATTTTCAGTGGCGATGGATTAACTGACCTCTAATTTTGGGTAAGGTTTTCTATTAAGTACAATTTTTTTAATATCAACGTTTGAGTCACACAAAGATAAAAAAAAATCACAATCGATAGAATAACAAAATTAAAAAAGTTAACGCGAAACATAATATTCAAATGCAGACTTATTAATGCTAATCAGAAGTAGGATTCTAGAACAATATACAAAAAATTGGAACACTCATTCGTATAGCGAAATGTTTCTCAATAACATTAATTGACCTGATAAATATTTGTATCACACAAAGTGAAGTAGTTTTCTCTTACTGTGTGTAGATAAAGTTTCATTTGATGCGGATAAAAATGTTCTAAAATTTTAACTTGAGCACTTCAGAATAATTTTTATTTGATAATAATAACGACTCTACCTTAACTTTTTAACAAGATTTTATTGGCGTCACTTTTAAACCCATGAATGAGAATAATACTTTCCTTGAACGAATTGATCTGGATTTTCTCAGGTACACGTTGGAAATACAATAACGACAAAGACCAGAGATACAATGTAATACGTAATTGATAGAAAGGTTTTAATTAAGTACTGTATTAGCATAATTTACTGAGAATTATGCAGGTTGAGAGGAGAGAGAGACCTTTGCCCAGCAGTGGGAAACCGTAAATTAAAAAAAAATGCATAATGCAATAAAAATAGGCTACAATTTTATTCCAACGCAACATAAGAAATCAGCAATCTGACAGATAGGCTTATCCTACATCTTTGAAAAGCCCACAGATTAAGATAAGTCTCAAAAATGTAATAAACAATCTTAAACGCATTTATATTATTAAGTTCAATTAAATTAATAAGTTTTTAATAATAAATACAAAGAGTCTTTGGGCCTGTTTCACCACTCCTTAACTGTCAGTTATTTATGATTCCGTCTCTATTTATTACTACGAAACAGACAGAGACGTCATCATAGATAACTGACGGTTAAGGAGTGGTGAGACAGGCCCTTAGAATTTTCAACATGAAACTACCGTGAGACTCAAGTCCAGCGGCGGGCAAGCAGTGGTGGCGGCGGTCAAGTGGAGCGAGCGCTCCATGAGGAAGGACTACGGATTAGACCGAAACGTGTCGAGCATTACTCGGCCTATATGTAAACTCTTTATTGCACATAAAAATTTTAAATACAGAAGTACACAGAAAATAGTACAAAGGCGAACATATCCCTAAGAAGGGATCTCTTCCAGCTAACCTGATACAGAGAGGAATAGTTTACAAAAAAAAGGCAAGCAGTCGTTATACAACCACCAAAAAACAGTATATCTACACCAAAATTCAACTCTATCTGACTTTTGGAAGTGGATCATATAACCTTGCAAGGTTTTATCACACCGACACCGAGACAAATTAAATTAATTGTTATCAATACTATCTCTGACCGACAGACGTAAACACAGATACATTCACCATCACCTACTGCTTCGTTTGACATTCTATTTCACTAAATAAACAAATGAGCTACTATTTTATGCAGAATGAAAAAAATAATGAAAAATTGTTTATCACTACATAGTATAAAACAAAGTCGCTTTCTCTGTCCCTGTGTCCCTATGTATGCTTAAATCTTTATAACTACGCAACGGATTTTGATGTGGTTTTTTTTAATAGATAGAGTGATTCAAGAGGAAAGTTTATATGTATAATACATGCATAATATGCCGTGGGAAGCCGGGGCGGGTCGCTAGTTACCACTAAACTAAAACAAGGGCAGTCAAGGGCATAAATAATTTACGTTAAATACCAAGACGTCAAAAACATACCACAAACTGCCACAAACAATAAGGTCGGTGACACATATATTTGACATGATGGCTGAATAGATATTTATGCCCTCGACTGGATATAGGCATGAAAAAAAAAACAAAATAATTAATGTTGACAGAGGCTCATATGAGTGACACTTCAGCGCTCTTTTTCAGCCGAAATCGATTCTGCTCGCTCCAACAATTAGGCTCCTACACTTATCCACCCACTAACTCACACTCACATCACTTAAACCCAATTATTTTTTAAATACATACTCATACACAAATCACATCTTTAATCCTTTACGGAGTAGACAGAGCCTAAGGTAGACCTAAAGGCCACGTTCAGCAGGGTAATTGTGTAGCTATTTTGACACTCGGCATCGGATTGAAATTACAGTTCTTGTACGAATGTGACAGATAGCTGATTCCGATGCCAATTGTCAGCCCATACACGAACTGTCAAAATGAACACGATGGATGGCGATTGCGAGCGAGTTAGACAATAAGCTACAGCACATTGTGGGCATATGGGTGCCATTTTATTAAAATGTTGGGTAAAAGTGCTTCCCACGGGATGCAGACGAAGCCCCGTTCACCAACTAGTGCGCTGTAATCCTAAATGCTATCTAGCCTTCCTTCGCCCAATCGGGATCGAATAAAATAACATTGTGACGTCATCGCGTGAAAATTCCGAATCGGGGTGACGAATACATTTTATCAACCTTGGTGCTATCGTATTATGTTTGATATTAGCGAGCGATACTGTTGGTATTAATCGTAATCACACACTTCAGAATGTTGCTAGGGAATGGGATTATATTGGAAGCGACGCGTACGCAATGTAGTGAGATTTTATAAACTACACTGTCGCCTACTACGCTTTCATTCATGTAATTTTTGCTTTGTATCGCAAATCCTTGTGCTCTGGGTTGTGGGCGTGTCGATGCAAGTTTTTACTACAGAATATTATTATACTAAAATTCTGTTACTGTGTTTGAAATTAATGCTGGTCTGCAAGTAAAAAAAAAAGCATAGAATAAACCAGTAGGCTTATTGTCTAACTCGCTCACAATCGCCATCGTCTTCATTTTGACAGTTCTAGCTAGCTGATTCCGATGTCAATTGTCAGTCCATACATGAACTGTCAAAATGAACACGATGGCGATTGTGAGCGAGTTAGACAATAAGCCTACTATTGCTTCTCTTAAAGCCCATCGAGGGAACGGGCAAAAATCTTAGGAACCATGTTATAGACTAAGCGGCTAGCAACCAATCACTATTTCGATTCCCCTTTTCACATATACGCCCACAACCATGCTAAACGTGACCTTTAGGACTTGTTATCTCAGCTACCGACCCGTGGTCAAACTAATTCGTCCAACTCGGAAAAAATGGTACCATTATTTTGAATCACTGAATAATATTTTGATACAAAAAAAGGTAGATTAGGTTAGTTAGGTATCTTCATTTGCCCGAAGCAAAATACCCAGAAAAAGGAGCTCCGCCCGCAGTTGGCCAAACTGAAGTTGGACCGCGGATCGGCGATCATCTTAGGCTCTGACCACCCCGTAAGGGTTATACAGAGTGTATCAGATACCCCCTAACAATAATCTACTGGGGTATATAACCATAGCTATAGAAGCTAAAAGAAATATTTAAAAAAAAATGGAGTAAAAATTATTTTATGTTTTCTATAGGAATGATTAACAGTTAATACCTACTACCATTTCTATAGAAAATATTTAAAAAAAAATTACTCCAATTTTTTTTAAATATTTTTTTAGCTTCTGTAGCTATGGTTATATACCCCAGTTGATTATTGTCAGGGGGTATCTGATACAACCTGTACATAGACGTGATATAGGAACGGAAGCGTTTTCATATGGACATCCAAAACTAGGGCGTGAGCCTTCTGGCGTGAAGCGTGATGTAACATTAATAATTTGTTTACCCATCGAGCAAATTGTACAATGTTCATTGTGATACCGTTTTAGATCGAACTGTCAATAACAGCAATATCGTCGCGAGGCGATTATGCAAGACCTTTTAGACCAAGGGAGAACATGTTGATGGAAGTAACTTCCGAGAATCATATTGTTTCCATGAATACGTTACGAGATAAAATTCTATCGTCAAGTAGACTTCAGTGGAAAATTTTCCTCGCAACAAACGAAATTGAAGCGTCAAATAGTATAAGAACCCGCCTTACCATGACGTCCTCATTCCGACTCAGTTTAAGTTAGCTGTCACTTTTAGTATGAATCTGACAGCGAGCGAACCTAAACTGAATCGCACTAAGACGTCATGGTAAGGCCTCAGTTTTTTGTCAATATGCTTGCTAGAGGCGTATGGATCTAATCTAATCCATTACAAATGTAACTTTACGACTCGCAAAAAGCCGTCCATAAGCAACAATAGGGCGTTAAATCATGTAACGGAAGTCAAACAAACATTGGAGGGAATTCTGCTTAGCGCGTGAATCAGCGCGTACGCACGTAAAACGCTTCAGACGAGGGTTTGGATCCTTTTCCGTAAATAATGTTATAGGTAGCGTTGCCGCCTAGCTTGCGCTGTGTTCCGGCGTGTGAAGAGTTAAATTATCGGGGAAACTACTAAAACATGTACAATACAATTACACAAATTGACCCAGTCCCAAACTAAGCAAAGTTATGGGTACCCTGCAACGGATAAACATACTTATATAATGTAGATAAATACATGCAACATCCATGACTTGGGCACAAACTTATTCATTACACAAATATCTGCCCCTACCGGGATTCGAAACCAGGACCTCTAGCTTCAGTCAGGGTCACCAACCACTAGGGCTATCCGGTAGTCAAATATAGGCCTTTACGTCTCAGCAAGTCAGCATAGTGCTGAGCCAGCGACCGTTTCACTTTTGCTAAGACACACTCTATTTTCACGTCTCTGTTTTTTTTTTGTTTATTTATAATATTTGTGTCTTTCAAAAGTAAAAAAATGTATTCTTTCTTCATTCTTCTACGTCTATTAAAGTCGAATTATGGCGTATCATCTGAAAGAAAGAAAGAAAGGAAGAACACGTTTATTTTCTTTTGAAAGACACCAGACATGAAAATAGATCAGCAATGTATTAATGTGTGTGTGTCTTCGCAAAAGTGAAACGGTCGCTGGCTCAGCATTACGCTGAGGTGTTAGACATCTGCAGCACTGATTTTCAGCCCGAACCGTCTGCATAACATCTGCCTGGAGAGAGATCTCTATTGTGGCCTCTCCCCACAATACCATTATCTGGGAGGCAACGCCTTCTGTGGCTATAAAAACCGATGAGAGAGTAACATACTCTAACAAGCCCGATAATGGTAAGAGAAGTTTGCAGTGGTTGTATACCGAGCCGTTTCGATGCCGCTTCTGTCTCGTCATCAAATGTCTCGAACCTGTAGCCTTATTGTCTAACTCGCTCGCAATCTCCATCGTGTTCATTTTGACAGTTCTTGTATGAATGTGACAGCTAGCTGATTCCGATGCCAATTTTCAGCCCATACATTAACTGTCAAAATGAACGCGATGGTGATTGCGAGCGAGTTAGACAATAAGCTTATAGGCTTCATCGCAATCGCAATGTTTGCGACTGGCACATGAACTATTCCATATTAAGCCCTTCAAACGCATATGCAATATTATTTATTTCATCTTGTTACTTCTCTGTTCCATGATCAAATAGTGTCGACAGACAGACGACGATAGATCTTTATGACTACTTACCATTATTTTCCTTTTGAGGAATGGAGAAAACAAATCGGTCTATAAGAGAAAGCCAGCGCCAGAAAAATGAAAAAATACACACCAACTAACAATAACCTCTCATTGAAATACATACATGTTCTAGAAATTTCACGAGGGCATTTTAGTTGTATCAGTAACGAATACAATATGCTTAATTTACATGATTAATTGTACATTTTCAACAGATAACATTTTAATCGTTCACATAATTTACTATTATTGAAGTATCAGCGGATATATCAGATTTCATCAGTATCTTATCACTATGACGTATACAGAAACTATTTTTTCACGTTCACAACAATTATTTACTCCAACATGGGAGGTTACGATAGTTTATGCATGCAACAATTTTATTATTATTTCAATACGTGTGGTCTTAGATGGAGGACGCTTGGAGTAAGTGGTCCAGATTATAAAGGACGGACTAAAACGTTATGTGCTAATTTTGGAGATACTAACTACATAAAAAAGCAGACCTCTGCTCAACCTGTGAAAGAAATGTATTGGAAGGTTGTACAGTTACCACGCACACTAACCAAAAATGTAATTGCTTTTACTCTTACTCTTGGGCTACTATGATGGCTAAGAGAAATGAAACAAGAGACAATGCAAATAAACATTAAAGCATTTTCGGTTTACGTGTTTGATTAAGTATGATCTGCTAATTAAGCTCATTATGCTATACAAGACTATGTGTAACAAGGTGGCCATTCGACATTGAATGTATTATTTCATTGTAGGTAGGTAAGTATAGTTATTAATGATTACCAAAAGATAATGGTAATCATGTTGATTTAAGTTTAGGTATCAAAGTATTGTCTACCGGATCCTGGCCGCCTGTGATACAAATTTTCCTAGTTTAACTATCTTCTTTTTAGGGTTCCGTACCTCAAAAAGAAAATAACGGAACCCTTATAGGATCACTTTGTTGTCCGTCCGTCCGTCTGTCAAGACCCTTTTTCTCAAGAACGCGTGGAGGTGTCAAGCTGAAATTTATATCAAATACTCAGGTCCACTGCCCCTTGGAGCTATGAAAAATCAAACTTCTAAGCCAACGCAATCAAAAGATACAGCCGTTTAAGCCGCAAATTTCCCCAAATTATCGACTCTCAAGGGAATCAAAACGTACAGGGAACTTCCCGTGAACGCAGAATCTTGAAATTTGGTATGAAGGTAGGTCTTATAGTAAAGATTAAGGAATAATAGCGAAAACCGTAAATATGTATGTATATCTGTATATATCAGTGACCAATATAAAGTGACCACACACTGCGTACATTTTGCTTTGGAGCAGGGCTCTGCTTACACTGGTTTTTAGAACCCTCGGTGCGCGAGTCCGACTCGCACTTGGCCGGTTTTTTTTAATAACTTTTGACCATGGCAAGTTTTAATTTAACTAGCAATGCACCCAAAGTCTTGCAGATTAGATTTCTAACTTCCAGTAGTCGCAATATTGATATAAAGCTTGGTCTACATTACGCAGAATGGCATGGCAATATTGGCAATGCATGTTAAGTAGAGTCAGAATTGATTGAGAAACACACGAACGAACCAAGTTTAAGCACCTATTTACTACATTACAATAAAATTGACGTATGTACATAATATATTTCCTATGTTGTCGTGTTGCCTTCTCAAAACTAGTGCATCGTTTCCTATAATTTTACGATGTCTACGGCAGACCGTAATTTGTTTTTTACGAGCGGGCTGAGGTCGCATCTACGGAGAGATTATTAAAAACTCATTGCGTCGAGTTTTTTAGTCTATGATTGAAATTTCATGCACACTTGGTAAGTAGGGTATTCAGTGTGGCTGCAAGTTAAGTTTGTCCAGGTATTTTCATAACCATACCCACAAAAGAACGGCGTTACTGATAGACCGATGTGGTTACCGAGATTTTAGAATTTACAACACAATACAATACAAATACTCTTTATTGAACACCACAAATCAGTACAAAACAATACAGAAACAAAGAACAAAGCCCATTACCAAAGCAATTTACCCTAAATTATCGCGTTCCAAACTATTTAGGTGTCAAATTACACTTGCAATTTTTTTTTTTACAAAACAATAACTTTGTTAAGGATACCTTCTTAATTATTAATTTGCCAAAAAAATGTGAAGTTATTTAGCCAAATGATAAGTTCGGGAAATATTTTCACCGAAATGTCCGTCCACAGATTTTTACTGACAGACAACACACACCAAAACGCCTAAAAGTAGAGACTTGAAATGTATAGAAAGTAAATAAACATCTTGAGATGTACGCGTATATACAGGGTGTATCGGACACCCCCTAACAATCCACTTGAGTATATAACCATAGCTATAGAAGCTAAAAGAAATATTTAAAAAAAATTGGTGTAATTTTTTTTTCTATAGGAATGGTAGTGTTAACTGTAATCATTCCTATAGAAAATATAAAAAAAAATTGACTCCAATTTTTTTTTCGAATATTTTTTTTAGCTTCTATAGCTATGGTTATATACCCCAGTGGATTATTGTTAGGGGGTGTCTGATTCACCTGTCTCTACGGATCAATATCAAAATTATCGAACAAATCAACGTTCCGTAGAGATGTATAACTTCTCCACCGTCCAATAAATTGGAGATGTACTTATATGAAAATCCACCATTAGGTCCATTAGAAGAGTAGGCTTTACATTCCACCCTCAATTTTTGTCACTAGTGTAATTTTTTTTTTTTTTTATGTGAATAGGAAGGCAAACTACATTGAGCGGCATATTTACGGAACACAAAAAAAGTGTAGTTAACTATTTTTTTTTTCTGGTCAAGCATTAAGTATGCGTTTTGCTAACTTTTCTTGTGTTCCGCTAAATATGCCGCTGAGTATAGTTTAAGAAATAGAACGCTTCAAGATAATTAAAAATACAAAATAAAGTGAAACACAAACACTAAAATAATGACCCATCAATTCCTGAAACCAGTATCTCGTCGTTTCTCTAGAATTGCAATCCTATTAAATAATGTGTAACAAAAGCACATCAATCCAGTACAACAACAAGACTTTTCAACTTATCTGAACAGTATTTAACTCTAATTAAAAAGGCGTATGTCTTTTATACGTCATGGTTTATACGTCGTTTTGGTATGCGCGCGCGCTCGGGCGAGGCGACGTTGCGAGCGCGCTCCCCCCTGTTACGTAGAGCGAGAGGGAGCTGCGCGCGAGCGGGACGGACGTATGTGGGGTGTTTTCTGTTTTCCAACTAGAAACAGCGCGGGGAGTGCGTGTGAGTTGATGGAAAATCGTCTTTTTTAGTTGACCGATTAGAAGAAAAATTAATGAAGTATGTATGTAGGTACCTATTGTTGTTTATGTGGTGTTCAATAAAGAGTCATTGTATTGTATCTATATAAGAAAAAAAAACAATCAAAGTATGACGGTCACTTTTCATACAAAGTTCTATGTAAAGCGACCGGTTATTTTTGTTCGTGAGTATCATATATATATGATAGGGGGCAAACGAGCATGCTACACCTGATTTAATGTAGATATCAGTAAAAATTTGTGTATTGCTACAAAACGGCAGCTCAAATTGAATTTTTGACTAGTTGAAAAGATATTAAAAAAAACAGCTGTAATTTTTTTCTGCTCTACTTGTACTTTAAATTCAGCAAATTATTCACCAGATTCGAGAGGCGAGCCTCGAAAATCGTAGGAATCATGTTACCTAGCGACCGTAGCGTCCTGTCTACCCCAGACAAACCACTCCAGAAAATGTCACCTTGAACTTATGTAAAGTAGGCGGCAAATAAGTAAAACGTGGAGGGGATATGCGCAGTATGAAAAACAACATCATTTTCATACTGCGCTTATCTCCTCCAAGTTTTACTTATTTGCCTCCTACTATACAACTTACAAGAGGGTGCCATTAGGATTCAGTTCTAACGAGTACGTTGGAGACTTACAATATCGACCAATCAGATAATCAGTTTTATTTCTGTGATAGTAATCAATCAATGCCACCCAAAACAGGAGGTAACGGGTGCGTTGCCGACCCTTTAAGAAAAGAGTAGAATCTTGAGGATCCCCAAGTTGTACCTGTCAGGAATAACTGGTGCCGTCAACTGATTCCAGAGTTAGCGTTAAGTTTAGTCTTTCTTTTTAAGAGGAGCGTGTCTTACAAGCAATGTGATTCGTCGCTTTGGAGTTAAAACTACTAATTTCATAATACCATATAGGGTGTATCATATCTGATGGGGGTATCCCCCTAACAATAATCCACTGGGGTATATAACCACAGCTATACAGGGTGTATCAGATAGCCCCTAACAATAATCAACTGGGGTATATAACCATAGCTATAGAAGCTAAAAAAAATATTTAAAAAAAATTGGAGTAATTTTTTTTTATGTTTTCTATAGGAATGATTACAGTTAATACTAGCATTCCTATAGAAAACATGAAAAATTTGTTACTCCAATTTTTTTTAAATATTTTGTTTAGCTTCTATAGCTATGGTTATATACCTCAGTGGATTATTGTTAGGGGGTGTCTGATACACCCTGTATATATTGTTACAAGAGACAATTTGACTATTTTTAGGTATTATGAGCCCATGGTAATTTGAAAATTAGGGGTATTAGTGAATACGGTATTATGAAATTTAGTGGTTTAAAGCCCAAAGCGATTCGTCGAATCGGCACGACAGTTCGAACCATCGATGTAACACTACAGGACAACAAATAAATAATCAGTACAAACTGCCATAATAAAAGTTGCTAACTCGCGTAACTCCCTTTCTAATAAACGCTACGGCCATCCCTCTCGCACTGGGCGCGGGAGAGCGAGAGAAGAAACAAGTTGTTTCATTAGAGATAAAGTTTTACGTACAAGGTAGTGCTAAGTTTCGGCGGCGGGGCCATGAAAGTTTGCGCTACAAGTTGTATGAGGGTTTGTTTGGAAAGAAATACGTTTTTTTATAGGACCAGGAAGGAAAACGAGCCAGTGGGTCACCTGATAGCAAGTGAGCACCGCCACCCATGGATACCTGTAATTAGGGTTGCCAGGTGAGTCGCGAAAAAATACCTGATAACCCCAAAAAAGGAGGGAAGGGGGGGGGGGGGGGGAGTGGACGCAGGCAGGAAGTACGAGTGAGTGAAACGGGTATACAGTGGTGAAGGGAGAGCCCCCAAACGCACATACAGATACAGACAGAGCGAGCGAGGAGCGCGCGCGAGTTTTGCGTTTGAGGGATTTCATATGCCTACTTCTGTAGGCGCTTGTGACCAGTAGTACCAACTTTCTTCAAAATACCGGACATTGTTCTGTCCGGTATGACCATTTATTTTTTACCGGACAGGCCTCGAAAATAACGGACTGTACGCTTAAATACCGGACATCTGGCAACCCTACCTGTAATATTAGAGGATTGCAGATGCATTGCCAGCCTAGAGTGCTAAGATACCCAGCACGTCTAGCACAAGAGCGCACTGGAGTCGCATCGCGCGCGAGATAGATTGCCCGTCTTTCTCTTACTGTTCGTTGTAGAAAAAGACGGGTAAACTATCTCGCGTGCTCTCTCTCGTGCTAGCCGGCTTTATGTACCATCAGCCAAATATGTGGTCTACCACCCTAAGGTTGAAATTCCTTTGCACGTCACAATATATTATGTCGATAAGACAGGCTTTCAACTTGAAAGTTCCGACTTTAGCGACATTTTCCTTTGATAGGAACTTGGATGAAAAGTGGTAGACCACTTATTTGGGCGACCGTACCAGATTATCAGATTATGTTATTAATTTGTAAAACCTACCTATAGAAAAGATTAGTCAAGTAACCTATCCCGTGGGAAAATCGAAACACCCCTATGCTTTCCAGATAAATATATGAAGGAATTAAACATCTCGCTGGTCCAATATTACAAGGGTTTACGTTTCACCTTTCCCGGATTGTTTCTATGCATTATCATAGTGACACTGGGTCTAAATTAAACTACCCTAAAAAGTGAAAATCCTACTAATATTATAAATGCGAAAGTTTGTGAGGATTGATGTTTGTTACTCTTTCACGCTAGAACGGCTTAACGGATCTGAATGAAATTTGGAACAAAGACAGATTATGGTCTGGAACTACACATAGGCTACTATTTATCCCGGAAAATTGCGTAGTTCCCGCGGGATAGCGATAAACGAATTCTTTGCAGACAAAGTCGCAGGCAACAGCTAGTATAACTTAAAAGTGTAAAAATGAGGCAGCAAAAGCACTATGTTGTAAGTTTAGGCGCTGCCGAAAGATCCGTCTGTTCTTTTGGCCGTAACCAAAACTTCATTCAGAACTACCATATCCTGTAACACCAGGCAACGACCAGAGTTCCAACGTACGACAGACTAATAAATAATTTCAAGACAGTTGATTGCGTTCCCAACTACTTTCAGAGTACCTACAGTACCTATACTACTATTATGTAGCGCGCATGCGCATATACGCATACGAGGCGGTTACGCAGCTGATAAAGCTTTGATTTAATTTTATTGCAATCAAGAACTAGGGCACTTAGGTGCCATTGATAAATACGGCCAAAGGCTAAGTATAACATATGGCATATTAATTACAGACAGAGCCTAAGGCAACAAGACTAACAAGAAACTATTAAGTACATAAAGAACTCCAAAAAAAAAAAAGAATTACAAATATTTGAACATGCAACAATTAAAACACAACTTAAGAACCCAAGTTTTACTCAAAAACGAATCCTAGCTTAGTGGCCCAATAAAAGCACGCCAAATTACCACCAAGTTAGAAAAAAAGCCAAGACTTATTCACAGTTTACACTCACAAAGCCAAAATGGCTCAAACAACTAAAAAGAAAGTATTAAGTCAATTAATAAAATAAAAGCCGAAACGAAAGTGGGCCGCGACGGGAGACTTTAAACGGAAGGAAAAAAAAGTTAAAAACTCAACCCCCAACAACACTTAGCGGGGGGAGATCGATGCTAAAAGAATCGGGAAGTTTTGGTGCGATTACGTATACACATTGGCATGAGGGTGGGCTTCCATTGGGACGGAGCGGCGACGAGCAGTATTGCCAACACTCTTTAAAAAGACGCGCTGAATTGATAAAAAAAGCGCTAGATTTGGATATTTTTCGAAAAAAAGCGCTGGAGTGCTTTATCGTCAGAATCTTGTTCTTTTTGTACAATTTCCTGGCTTTCCTGCTGGGTAGAATGGGCGCTAGATTGGGCGCTAAGCGCTATATAATTTTGTTGGGAGTTGACAAAGCCAAAAAAGCGTTAGATGTAGCGCCGAAAGCGCTAAGTTGGCATCAGTGCTAGCACGACCAATCACGTCATTAGAATTGAAATCCCTCGCCCTCCAAACACACCAACCAGAACATTCACACACAGAACCAAAACATTCTACAAAATTAAAACTAATTCTGAGAGGAGGCATGCCCAGCAGTGGGACCTGGAAAATCTGTAGGCTTATTGTCTAACTCGCTCGCAATCGCCATCGTGTTCATTTTGACAGTTC
The DNA here is from genome assembly GCA_963854515.1 of Pandemis heparana. Lineage (NCBI taxonomy): Eukaryota > Metazoa > Arthropoda > Insecta > Lepidoptera > Tortricidae > Pandemis > Pandemis heparana. Next base: position 624,226 of record OY978034.1, read on the forward strand.
ATGTATGGGCTGACAATTGGCATCGGAATCAGCTAGCTGTCACATTCATACAAGAACTGTCAAAACGAACACGATGGCGATCGCGAGCGAGTTAAACAATAAGCCTACCGAACTGAGTTGGAATTTGGAATACTCTGAATTGAATCGCATTAAGACGTATCTATGTATGTATGTATAACTCTTTATTGTACATAAAACACATTAATTTTACAGATAATGAGACAAATAGACGTCATGGTCATGGTAAGGCCCCATGGATACGAGACAGGGTCTCGGTTAGAGATAGCGATAGCGATAGCAAGAGCGGCATGGCAACTCGGCACAACTAACAGCCGCGGCAGAGCCAACTTTTAAACGTCCAAGTTGCGCGGAGCCTATGCAACTTGGGCCGTGCATGTTTTATAAACTCGGGCGTGTCGCTACGCGCACGTCTTTTACCAGTAACGCAACTATAATATAACCTCCCCATGGCATATTCATCTTTCTTCACTGTGTATTAAAATTTATCTGGAACAATTCAGCAATTGGTTGGGTATGTATAATCTAATTGCGGTTGACAAATCTAACTAATATTATAAATGCGAAAGTATGGATCTAACTAATATTATAAATGCGAAAGTATGGATGGATGGATGTTTGTTTGTTACTCAATCACGCCAGAACGGCCCAACGGATCTGGATGAAATTCGGCACGTAGATAGAGAAAAGCCTGGAATAGCACATAGGCTACTTTTTATCCCGGAAAATTGCGTAGTTCCCGCGGGATAGCGATAAACGAATTCTTTGCAGACGAAGTCGCTGGCAACAGCTAGTGTTTCCATACATTGGAAAATATGCGTGTACGGTCGAAGAAGAAACTTAATTCTTCACAGGAGAGTTCAATATAACCGGTTATAGGTTCCATTAGACCTAGAGCTAGGGGCCCGCGTCATTTTGCCCGCCCTGTCACGATCAGACGACTAGTTCCCGATTCGTCGGATTCCTGTTTCATCGGATTATTGTTTCGTTGAAAATATTAATCCATCCTAATATTGTAAATGCGAAATAAACTCTTGTCTGTCTGTCACCTTTTCACGCTTAAATCGCTGAACGAAATTTGTTGAAATTTGGTATACTTACAGATAGTTTTAGGGATTACAAAATCCGGTTCTTTTCTCAAATCCGGATTTACAAATTATCAACTTGTACAAATCCGGATTATCCGGATTTTTCGGATTTTTATTATTTTGAAATTTTCATGTAATTACATGTTTTTTGAAACCTAGTGGTGTTCAATTTTATTGTTTTTAAAATTTCCCTAAGAATATATAAAATAAAACTGCAAAAATCTTGATAATCCACGTTTAGTCAGTCCAGTACTGCTGTGTCTGCAGTACAGTACTACCGGACCGGCCGACTAGCTAGATCTAAAGCTAGGTATGAGGTAGCCAGTAAAGCGCGGACGGGAGAGGGATAGATAGTGCTACGTCTACGTGGCGGGGAACGAAATGAACGCATGAATGAATGAAATTAAACTAAATTCAATAGGAAATTCTGCTTAAATGCCAACTTTGTCAACTGTAATGGAAATCCGAAAAAACCGGATTTTTATGCTAAAAAGCCGAATCTATAAAAGGCGACAAAAATCCGGATTTATTATCCGGATTGCAATCCCTAGATAGTTTCCGTCCCGGGGAACGAATTCTTACCGATAAACGAATTCTGCGCAGACGCGGGAGTCGCGGGCAACATATAGTTATACAATTAACTCAGTTACGTAAAGAAATCGTGTATTTATATTTTACTAGCTGTTGCCAGCGACTTCGTCTGCAAAGAATTCGTTTATCGCTATCCCGCGGGGACTACGCAATTTTCCGGGATAAAAAGTAGCCTATGTGCTATTCCAGACTTTTCTCTATCTATGTGCCGAATTTCATCCAGATCCGTTGGGCCGTTCTGGCGTGATTGAGTAACAAACAAACATCCATCCATCCATTCATACTTTCGCATTTATAATATTAGTTAGATTATTGTATGAACTACTTTTTGTTGCCACGGTCGGAAATTACTTCAATTACCTACCTAGAAATCGTTCCCATTCATACAATTTACATTCTTAATAATGTACCGAAAAGTCTGCCTTTTATTTATTAGATAAATAGGTAGTTGCGAAATTTCTTTAGGTTTCCTCAAAAAAATCCGACGATACAAGACTCCGACAAATCGGGAACTAATCGATCAGACAAACCCTAGAGTTCCGAGACAGCCTTTTTCACAAAAGCGACAATTGACAACATTTCATTTTCAAAACACCTGAAAATGTATATATGGTTCGAAAGTATTTTGCCTTCCCTGATCACTGCAATATGTTTAAATAATTTTAATATTGCTTATTATAAAAAATAAACAATAATTAAAAATATACCATTTTCATTCTTACCTGTCCTATTTGGTAAACAAAATTATAACCCCAATATGCAAATTTTTGTAAAGAATAAGGTGTATTATGATATCAAGTAAACCTGAGGTAATATTTTGTACATAATTTTGCTGATATTTTATCTTCATAGTATTTACGATGAAATAGTTAAAAAATAACAAAAATGAGACCATTTGAGGTTAGAATTTTGTTTACCAAATAGGACAGGTAAGAATGAAAATGGTATATGTCCTAATTTTACCAATAAATTAGCGATCATAATTTTGTATTTTTGACAACTTCAAGTACAAGGGGGGCAACTCTGAAATTCTATTTTCGAAGTTCGTTGCATACCTTCTCTCTCACTCTCAAAATAATGACTATTAGTATGAGCAGAACAGCACGAAGCCAACCTCGAAAATCGAATATTGGAGAATAGGGCCTGACACTGACAATTTGAAATTAACGCAAGTTTTTTTTTCTAAAAAAAAAAGACAAAGGGATAAATGTGTATAATGTGATAGTACCGGAGTTTCGCCCTTTTAGAATAAGCATAAATTAATAAATTAATTATAAATTAAACACAAGGCCTAGCGAAAAAATTAAACTGTTAGCATGTTCATCTTTTCAAACAAAATACAGAGAACGAATAAAATTATAGGGTCAGAAATATGAAATGTTGTCAATTCTGTTTACATTACAAACTCGTCAAGAATCTATGCCGGTTGGCTTCATATCGACCACGCGTTACAATTTGAATTGTCACTTGTCGTCGACAATAGTCGAATTGGTGAAATAGTCTGTCCGACATTTATTATCATCACCCTCCCCGTAAATCGTCCCGCTGTCGTCGCGCGACAAAAGCCGCCCGCCGCGACCGCCGACGTCTGCGGATTATCGAACGCGAAGCGTCTGAGAACTGGGTGCCGTAGAGATTGATCTCGATTGCGAGATACATCCTTCGACTTCCCATACAAGTCTTGATAGAGATTGATTCCAAAAACGAGACGGTTGCTAGTTACTATGCGATTCTCGTCTCAACATCTGCGCTCGAGTGAAAATCATAATTAAAGTAAGCTTAAAAAATCTTGATTCGATATTAGGTGAACTGTTTAAGAGGCTGACAACACCTAATTTTGTTGAAATTGATGTTATTTAAACACTTTTTTAAGAAAAACTGCACACAAAAAAAATATAATGTTCATTTTCATCATATTTCAAACACGCTAGACGGGCTCGATACATAATTGAACAAAATCGGCTCGATAGAAAATAATTGCAAGGATTGGTCTTAAAATCATCATTAAACGGTTCTATGTCTCTATTTTTTCGACGTATGGGTCTGCAATTAAAAATATATAGTCAACATATTCATACATTTCACAAATAATCCATACTTTTGTTTATTTCTTATGATTTGTGTCTTATTTTCATGATTTTAGACTCGCGCCAAGCTGCCGGAATAGTTTCTTCTCTTTCACTAACAGGCACGTGAACCGTATGTGTGAAGAGTGGCGCTGCTCCAGGTCATTTGCTGTTGACAGCGCCTTAATCACACTAATTTAAATTCAACAGGAATACTGCAGCAGGGGCAACTGGGGGGTCAGGTTACCATGACGTCTTGATGCGACTCAATTTCGACTCAGTTCAAGTTTTAGCTGTCATTTTTAGTATGGATCTGACAGCGAGCGAACCTAAACTGTATCGGCATTGAATCGCACTAAGACGTGGTAATCCCCAGGTTGGGTGTTTTACAGAAAACTTCAAATGTTTTTGAGATTGTTTACATTGTACGAGTAGTTTACAAAAATCTGTGGCGTCAAAGAAGTGATTGCATTTTCAATCGAAAATGAACTTTTACAATACTAAAATACCTTTTGCTTTTTCTCAATGAAGATAACCTAATCTAAACAAACACTTGCTAAAATATTCCCTAATTATTCAGAGACATCTCGTCATTTGGACACTTTTGCACATAACAAATTCCTGTGGGTGTGTACCTAGCTTAACGGTTGAACCAAAACCATTATCGTATAATTAACCGCACCGATTCGTCCAATACAAACAAACCTCGACTAAATGATTAAAAAACAATTACACACCGATACTCTTTGATTCCCCGCAGCGCCCTTTGCGGCTAGGGCTGGCACAAGCTTATTTATTCATCGACAGTTAATAACAACCTAACTTTTATCTGTCTACATCCGTGGTCGTCAAATAGCGGCCCGCGGGCAGCATACGGCCCGTGGCCGTTATTTGTGCGGCCCGCGGCAAAGTAAATTGTTTCAAATAAAGAAATAAGCTGAATATATATGTATAAGTGTGCAAAGGCTCTTGGAGCGCCTTCGCATACTCTGCGGCCCGACCCTGAAACTCACACTGTCATATGTGGCCCTTGGCCAGTAAAAGTGTGACGACCGCTGGTTTACATTGTTGGTCGTCAACTGCGGCCCGCGGCCGTGAATGTTGTGACCCTCGGAATAGCAAACAATTTTAATAGCCAAGTCAAAAGAAAAACTAAATACGCGTTCATTAGCTGAAGCGATAAGGCCGCATATTGGTTACCCTGTAATTTGCTCTATTTAGCTGTTTTCTGTATTGTTGATTACGCTAGTGTTCAATAAAGAGTAATTGTATTGTATCGCATGGCATTAAAAAAAACATGCGTACGCAGACATTTGTTTTTAAAAAATGGTCATTTTTAACCGTAACTTATTGCAGTGACAGCCCTAGGCGTAGTCCGGCCCATTATTATTGCATCGCGTTATTTAGGGCGGTTCCGTGAAGGTTCATATCAATGGGTTAAGATTTTAACTGGGACGGTATCGCCTTGATATAATATGTCAAAGGGTTAACATGTATATACAGAGGGGTATTACATTCCAAAGGGGTAGGCGGCAGCAGCACGGCTAGCACGAGCGTGCGAGAGCTACGTCACATAATAAGTAATAGTACTAAAGTACAGAAGTGTCACTCTCTGAAGCCGATTAAATAGGTAAAAACTCTAGCCGCGAACAAATAAAGCACAATCTAGTTCGCTCCTGTTATATTTACCTACAGCGATAATAGCCTACAGCCCCACTCCATCACATTTCCCGCAAAGCATTCACGTCGCGTGCGAGATAGACTAGACTACCCGTCTTTTTCTTACTGTTCGCTCTCGTGCTACCTATACAGACACTTTCCCCCTTATTCAAACACTCTTTAGGCTTCTGCTAACTTAACAATCGTTGGTCCTTATCTGTTACTTTGACATTTATCTTTCACAGATAAGGACAAACGATTGCTAAGTTGGCAGAGACCTATAGAGCGTTTAATGAGTAAGTGGGTATGTTTCTACGATCGGACCGCTCTGCCCGAATAAGTGCCGGCACGTAAGTCTAGCGATGACCTTGTATGCGCAGGAGTATAAAATACGGTATCCGTGGGTGCGTAGATCCCCTCCACGTGAATCGTCAACGTTAGACTTAAGTGCCGGTACCAGAAAACATCCGTTCCCCTCACTACCTTTTTGTTACATTAGTAGCACTAGAAAACTCGGAAAGCACGCGATTGGACAGCGATATGAGTCACAAATACGCATCAGATAAGTTAACATGGCGGCCAAAGTTCAGTCAACATCTGTAATCTCTTAAGGTGCGGACGCGATACTTTCTGTTTTACATACTCCTTGCGCCAGTTGCGCCGCCCTCCTTCTACATTTGCTTTATATTTTTGAAGCGAAAACATCTTTAACGGTGCTGAGCGCTTTTTAGAATGAGTAAAAATGTTAAACTCGCGTCAGACGTAAGACGGAGGGAGAGTTTAAGTACCAGGATATCAGGATCCTCTAAGAGCTTATTTTGAAATACGAATGAAGCTAGAGTCGCGTTCGATTTTTGAAGTGTACGTTGATTTCGTCGCATTAACGTATACATGTGCGTTTGGCCTAGTGGTATAAGGTGTGGAATAACAGTGTGTTTTCTCAGATGACTGCAGTTCATGTTTCGTGTATTTTTTCTTTTTTCTTAATGTTGACTTTTGGCATGCCCAGTGTCATGAAGTCATGAATAAACGAACATACTTACTGTCATGTAAGCCTGATAGCATTGAGGTGAAATTGTTTACGCCCCCCGACCTTTCTTTGTCCCTTTCATTTACATACTAAAGTGCAACAGAGAGAACGCTACGTCAACTTGGTATAGTTTTTAAGTTCGCTATAGCCTAAGTCGTAGTTACTGAATAAAAAAAAAACCTAGCCTAGCCTGCACAACTGATGACAGGGCACGGCTAATAACACAATGATAGCTTGCAGCGAACGAACGGACAAAGCCTTACCAATCAACCTTTAATATTAGATACGCGGTCGATTTGTCCAAGGCCCTTGGCAATTAGTATTGTATTAATGATGTTATATTATTTACTAGCGATTGCACGCGTCTCCGTCTACACAGAATTTGCTTATTGCTAGCCCGCGGGAACTATGAGTTTTTCCAGGATAAGAATCCTAGTTATCTCAGTACTAAATTTCATTAAAATAGATTTAGTGGTTTAGGCACGAAAGCGTAAAAGACAGACGTACAGAAATATTTTCACATTTATAATATTAGTATGTATAAAGGTGAAGTCCTAACTGATTGACCCATCAATGCAGAGCCTTTGGGACTTGAAAACATCCTCCCACACAAAAAAATCATCCCACATACTAATAAGTTACATTTTAACTGTAAGTCAACAAGTCCTGAAGAAAAATCCACCTTCGACATATTATTTCACCTTATCACCCCACCCTCTTGAAACCGGTCGCCTACTCGGCCGGCGCACGCGCCGCGGCAGATGGCCGCGTTCGGGCGCCTTCGGGACCGCTCGGCCGTCTTCGGCACGAAGGGACCCGAGTTACGTTGGGGGATGAAGTGATTTCCGAGGATTTTCGATGAGATTTAACTTATTTGAGTATGTTTTGATTTTGTGAAAAGCCCTTATGTTTTAGAATAAGTTAATAATGAATAAGGTAGGGGTAAGGTTAAGGTAAGGTAGAAAAAATATAGAACGTCTTAGAATAAAAAAAGTAATCAATAGAATTGTGCGTTTTTATATAACAAAAGGCAAAGGATCTATTAGATAAGCTAAGATAAAATATCTCATGTGCCAGTAATTTCACAAGCTGTCCTACTCTCCAAGCCGGAGGACAGCACAAGCTGCTTAGCGACAGGATTAGCGAGTAAGTGGTGCTAGCAATCCAGCCCAACCCTAAATACATGCAGTTCTATGCATTGCAAGCCGTTTGACTCTATTCTATGCAGTCAATCTAGGTAATCAAATATTTCACGTTTTAAAAGAACTTTCACTGCAAAATTTGAGTACAGTGAGGGCATAAAATATCGATACAGCCATCAATCATGTCAAATATATGTGTCAACGGCCTGAATGTTTATGGCATAAAGGTGTATAGATGTTTTTGATGTCTTGGTAACGTAATATATCTATGCCCTTGACTGTCTATAAGGGCGAAACATCTGAGCTCTTAAATTCTAGTAATTAACTCAAGTCGAGTCAACGGCTAGGTGGGTGGGACATATTATTTACTATAACTATAAATATTTTGTACATAATAAAGATGCCATTACACCATTGTAAAATTTACACACAGGGTATAGTTATGTCGTGGAGGTCGCGTGCGCGCCTGCGCAATTACGGCGCGGCGGCCCTTTTGCGCGGTTACACTGAGCCGCCGTCTCGCGCACGCGTAGAGATCCGCGGACGGGACTTCAGGCCCTACTACACTCTGAAGTTGAAGTTTCAAATTCAAACTTCTTAAACAGGGTCTCTTTAAATTGCTCCTGAATATTTCAGCATATTTTATTGGAAGTGAAACTTCTTTACCGGCGTTGGACACTTTTTTGGGTGGTTAAAAAATGTTAAATTCGCGTCAGACGTAAAACCAGGATATCAGAATCCTCTAAGAGCTTATTTTGAAATACGAATGAAGCTAGACTCGCGTTCGATTTTTGAAGTGTACGTTAATTTCGTCGCTTTTAACGTATTATCGTTTGGCCTAGTGGTATAAGGTGTGGATAACAGTGCGTTCTCTCAAGTGACCGCAGTTCGAATCTCGTGTAGAAAGTTTTTTTTTCTTTTTGCGCGAGTGTGCGTGTGTGTAGTTTTCACTTCTGCCGGCACTCCCGGAGTGCTACCCGTTGTTTTTTTTCAGTAATCGAAGTCATTGATAAAAGAGTAAAAAGCCGTGGTAGCCTAGTGGTTTGACCTGTGGCCTCTCAAGCAGAGAGTCGTGGGTTCGAATCCCGGGCTCGCACCTCTGAGTTTTTCGGAATTTATGTGCGATATCTCATTTGAAATTTACCATGAGCTATTCGGTGAAGGAAAAACATCGTGAGGAAACCTGCACACAACTGCGAAGCAATTCAATGGTGTGTGTGAAGTTCCCAATCCGCACTGGGCCCGCGTGGGAACTATAGCCCAGGCCCTTTCATTCTGAGAGGAGGCCTGTGCCCAGCAGTGGGACGTGTATAGGCTGGTGATGATAAAAGAGTGAAAGTCCGGCATGATACGAACAATGAATTTCAGAGTAGATCTCCAGAGACCACGCGTGCGCTGTTCCGCCTTCAATGAAATTAAAGTCATCGCAAAATAAAAGGCCCGTTTTAACATTTGTCTTCCCGACGTAACTAGTGATGTTACCGTACGACCAGTTACTCGATACTCTCGATAAATCGATTCAAGTTTGCATGAGTATTTGATCGATTTGAATATGTATTGTAAAGTGGCATTGGATTAAAGTTCTGATTAGAAAATTTAACTTAAATTGATCTTGTAGGTATTTTGAAATGATGCAATGTTACGAAAGGTAATTTTTCTTTCATTTAATATTTTTGTTACAATAACATTCACTCAATCACAAAAAAAAACGAGAAAAAGTGAATCTTCAGTCAATCATTTTCTTCAGATGATGAAGACGAGCCATTCTATTGAAATCAGTGTTGCCATTGTTTACGGCTTTGAGCTCCAAGGTTATAATTTTCAGTAAAGATCACTACTCAGCTGGTGAAATTCAGTAATTAATTGGTCTAAATAAAATAAATAAAACCGGAAAAGTGCGAGTCGGCCTTAATTTTTTTTATCTAGATCGATTTATTTTTTCCTTAACCGATTATTAATAGTCTGTGGACGATATGAAAAAATCGTTATGCACAGCACTTAGCTGAGTGAGCGATACCCATCAATGAAAAATGCAATTACCTTCATAACATTTCGATCGGTAAAAAATAGAGAACTTCATGGGCGTGAACTGTCAAAACGGGCCTTTTAAATTGTGACGACTTTAGGTCGTATCTGGTGCAGAACCCTCGCCAAAAAGGGGCAATCACACTTGCCGAGAGGTCGTTCAACCTGTCTTTCGAATGGGATCAGCCCTTTATGGTATTCCCTCCTGTTCCGCCACTGGCCCTTTGGATTTGGAAGCCCGTTTAATAATGAGTCTATACAAATGAGAGCAATAAAAGTTTGCTTATTCATTGGGGCTATAATAAAAAAAAAACTTGTACCTCTATTATAGTTATAAAAGACATTTAGTGTAATGTAATGTGAATTTAATATTGGTCTGGTTCGGTTTCTATAGTTCCGAGCTTTGGACGCCATAGAGCTTAAAAAGAGAGAGAAGGTAAAGATGGAAGAAGCAAAGAAAGAGAAAAATAACCGGACACAGAACAAAGACGAACTTATCGCTGAGAGGGATGTTCGCATGACTTACGATTTATTTCATATAGCGGCTTGGTTCTTCAACGTATAAATTGATTTTTATATTTCGCGGGAACCATGCCGTTCTCCAAGATTTATCTACATAAAAAAATATCCAAATCTATATTGCCGTTTACTCGTGATTAATATAATAATAATAATAAGATAAAGGATAAATATACGGAATAATAATATCATTTATTTGCTTAAAAACATGGTAAATTGATGGTATTAAGATAGTTAAACAGTTTCACATGTTTTGTCATAATAGAACATGCAAAAGTTTTAATTCAGGTACTAAAACAAAAAAAAACCAGCAAACTACGACTGAAAACCAATAATTCTTCAGTATTTTTTTTTCATTTCTGCCTTATTTTTGGTCAAATCTATAATAGGGCGTGTAGATGGAAAGGGATTCCTTCGATTTTAGCATGATTGGGCGAAAATCTTAGGAACCATGTTATAGGCGATGCGGCTAGCAAACTGTCACTATTTTGATTATTGTTTCCACCTATACGCCCACAATCATGCTAAACGTAGCCTTTTAGGTCTTATTACCCTGTCTAACCCGTATGCGATAAAGACGTGATTTATTTATGTATGTCTATAATATTTGATAGTGGCTACGTTATCAAAATGAGTAAACTTGATGCGCGCGCGCAAGCGGCCGCGCGTCAGCTATGCTCCGGCGCAGGTGCGCGGGGCCAGTTCCGAGCCACGACCCGCGTTCATACTTAAACGTTTTATTCATAAAAAAAGCATGTTAATCTTTGTTTGAAATGTAAGATATCGAATTAACTGTACCTACTACGTAAAGGCATCACGTACCCACAGTCGATCAAGTAAATGCTTAACCATATTTTATGAAAGTTCCTACATCAGAAAAGACTGATTATCACATTGACTTGTATTTTATTATCTTTGATATGTTAAGCCCTCAGGACCCGTCCGCTGGCCGTTTCTCTACATAGTATGCTACAACTACACCATCCGACGAGAGGATCTTTAAGAACCGACGGATTCCCGCTTAATTTAGTGAAGAGGCACTCGAAAATAATGTGGTGCCACAGCATTTAGCTGACTCGCACCATCCCTATTTGTACCATAGAGAGGCACAATTTCCATCGTCTAGATATGATTTAACAGACACCAAACCCGTCGAGACTCCTCAAAACCCACTGGTCAAGTCCCAGTATCAAGTTCAAACAAGTCCCCAGGCAGCGACTGGTAATAGTGGTATTCAGGGAACAGAGACGAAAGAACCACGCATCAATGAACCTGATTAAAACGTCATAGCCTATTGTTCCACTTGCTTCATAACCATGCATCTCATAAGCCGCGACGGATTCGTGCCACGCTCGATTCGAACGGTTACTACAGACAAGGAAAGCCCGCAAACGGGTTTTTACCAATTTTTCCAATAAAATTAGCAAGTGCCACCGCCGAGGCAGAGTCGGGGGCCTCGGCTGGGGTCACTCAAAAGTCCGTCCGTCGCACACCTGGTCACACATTTGCATATGCGAGCGCAACTATCTGTTCTTCATATCATAGTCCACTACGATATATATCATAGGTTCCATGCTGGTCTGCGAGTAAAGAAAAAACATAGAATGTACCAGTTGCTTCTCTTCCCGCGCAGATAGTAAAAGCATCGAGGGAATGGGCGACAATCCCAGGAATCATGTTATAGATAGGCGATGCGGCTAGCAACCGATCACTATTTAGATTTAGATTCCCCTTTCCAGCTAAACGCCCACGGTCAATGGTCATGCTAAGCGTGGCCTTTGGATCTTGTTTCCCCAGGCTCAATCTACCCCGTAGGTAAGAGATAAATACGTAATTTATGTATGTAAGTATATCATAGGAGGGTATTGATGTGTAGTGTACTCATGACCAGGGCCGCTGCATCGTGGAAACATCGACTTAGTTTAAAAATAAGTAACGGTCACGTTTAAGTTCAGAGTGCGATAGTAGTTACATAGCATTGGTTGTGGAGGTCTGAGTATTCTAACATCAAGGTGGAAGATCAGAGGCTACTTTATAGATCCAGCGTGTGTTAAGCATTACTTCCTGTCAAACGACAAAGGGGGAAGGTAGAAATTCATAGTGAATGCGATTACGTTAAGAGCGTCTGCGTGTAGACAAAACGACTTCAGTGCTGTTCAGTTTTGAGTGACCCAAAAGTCACTTGTCATCTTCTCTGATTCAACGTCCTTTTGGTCTAAATCTAAACGCATTTTTACGTAACAAGCTCTTTTCTTACGCATAACATGATTAGACGATTTGAAAAGAAACTAGGCTCTTTCGTGCTTCTAGTTTCTTAATGTATTTGACAGTTGCCGTGTTCTGAATAAACATGAATGAAATATAATGTTGTTAAGATCGAGGGCAAGTGCAACAGCAGCATCGAGCATCACTGTCCTCTCGATCTCATCCCCAATAATGTACTTTTTCATTCACGTTTATTCGAAACACTGCAAATCACCGGTGACAAACTCACAAATACTCCGTGAACCATATGAGAACCGCTGGTAAGACCGGCTCTGTCCGCCAATAATTTATGCTATTCTCATCTTAATACCACCATTTGTATGCCGCCGCGAGAAACACTATATCTCATCACCTGTATATCAAAATCGTACAATTTGAACGGCAAACTACCTATTAAATGTGAATAAAACAGGTAGCTCTTCATTACAAAAGATTATCTGCTCGAATAGCATTTTCTTTGTCCACTCAGTGATAACTGAGAGCCGTATCTGGTTCAACAACAGAAAACCCCTTGCATTACCAACACAACACAATAATGAGATAAATAAATATATAATTAGGTAAAAATTTAATTATAGATTCACTTTGTTGCCGACAAATAAATCGGTTAGACTTATTGTCTAACTCGCTAGCAATCGCCATTGTATTCATTTTGACAGTTCATGTATGGGCTGACAATCGGCATCGGAATCAGCTAGCTGTCACATTCATACAAGAACTGTCAAAATGAACGCGATGGCGACTGCGAGCGAGTTAGACAATAAGCCTACACGTCTTTATCCCTTAAGGTAAAAGAACCTAAAGGTCACGTCTAGAATGATTGTGAGAGTATAGGTGAAAATGGAAATGGAAAGGGGAATCAAAATGGTGATGGGTTGCTAGTCGCATCGCGTATAACATGATTCCGAAGATTTCGGACGTTCCCTCGATGGTCTTTTACATATTTGACACAGGGAAAGATTACAGTCTGGAATAACATACAGGCCAAGTATTTTGTGTCCAGGAAGATTGCTTAGTTACAGCATACAGCAAGTTTAAAATATTTATCGTCAGTTCCTTAACCCGCCCATACAATGTAAACAGTAAACAAATTGCGATTTTGAATTAAAATACGATATTTCACCATGCTCCGATAACACTATCGCGTACAAATATTGGACGCGTTAGCACGTGTCCGAGTGATAACTTATAAAAAATCAAAGACACCTTTATTTTTTTATCTGTTCTATGTGTAAATATTTGACTTTGAAGTTCACAGAGGTCGTACAGTTTTTTGTGTTTATTTTTATAAAGTTTTAGTTATGAAATTAAGAATGATTCTCGTGCCATATTGCCTTCATTCGCGGTAGCTTCAACTGGAGATCTTTGTCATAATGTAATATCATAAAGCTTGCATTATTTTGTTCCAACATGAAGGTGACCAAATTATAAGAATAAGAAAACTTTATTAGCTGATACAGAAACACAAACAGCATATTATACATGGATACTTAAATCAGCCAAATGGCCAGCTCACAGCTCACTCAGCTATGTGTCACGATCCAGGATATTTAATGTCGTGACGCTGATTTTCAGTGACGCCAGTTACAAATTGGTCAAGATAAAGAATACTATTGTTAATTAACTCATACAAAAAAAAGAGTTGACTTTTAATACTCGTAACAAAACTGACCTGGGGTCACATTTTTTCTCGTACCGGAATCAGCACTATTGATTCAGAGTATCCCAAATTTGCAAAATGTAAAAAAAATGCGTAATTTTTTTAAAAACCCCCAATTACCAAACTAGGTATCAGAACAAAGCGTAGTAGTATCTACAAGCCCGAGAGCTCCTAGAACGACTTTCGGGTTTCGGGTTTCGGGTACAATCAGCCGATTCAAGTATCAAACTCTTAAGCGAGCAAGACAGCAAGACAGACCCGAAGGTCTTTTTAACACGTTACAAACTCCATATAAAATGTTTCGATTTCCTCGTACGTCCAAGCAAATTACTTCCATCACACGTCCAGTAGGCTTATTGTCTAACTCGCTCGCATCGCCATCGTCTTCATTTTGACAGTTCTTGTATGAATGTGACAGCTAGCTGATTCCGATGCCAATTGTCAGCCCATACATGAACTGTCAAAATGAAAACGATGGCGATTGCGAGCGAGTGAGACAATAAGCCTACAGGTTATAGTGACCCACGTGCGGGGCACGGACTTGTGGGGATAGTTCGTCGTGACCCCACACGTATGGCGTTAAATACTATCGCATTGCTTACTTCGTAGCATGATTGGTATCTTTGCGAACGTTTTTTATCGCCGTTCCGCAAATTCAAAATACCCGCATGCGTAATTTTTGCTGTCGGTTCTTTGACCCGGCTATTTCCGACTCGGGGATCGAACCCGCGTTTTATCGCCACAGGCGACGGCCAAGGCACGAGCGGGAGTGGGGAGCTCCGGAAGTGTCGCACCAGTCGTACGAGTAAACGACCCCTTTGTTTAGTCAAGGACAACAACAAAAGTCTTATTGATATTGTACAATTTATGATGTAACTAGCTGTTGCCAGCGACTTCGTCTGCAAATAATTCGTTTATCGCTATCCCGCGGGAATCTTCTGGGATGAAAAAGCCTATGTGCTATTCCAGACTTTTCTCTATCTATGTGCCGAATTTCATCCAGATCCGTTGGGCCGTTCTGGCGTGATTGAGTAACAAACAAATATCCATCCATACTTTCGCATTTTTAATATTAGTTCGATTATTATTGGACGAGTAAATTATCTATTGAACTCGGTATCGGTATCATGGGTTCACCATTTCTGGTAAAACAGTATGAGGATAGAAAGAGATGAACAAAGACCTCATTCAGTGGTACATTTATCACGTCTTTATCCCTTACGGGGTAGACAGAGCCTAAGGTCACTCAGTGGTCAGATTACTTAGTTTTAAAGAATCCAACTCTATTCTAATGGTCTTCGAGTGTAGAATCTAAGCTCTATCAGATTCAAAGGGACGCAGCTTAAAACAGTTACACACACCTCCGCGGGTGGTAGGGCCTTGTGCAAGGTCCGTCCGGATCGCTACCACCATCTTACTCGCTAATCTTGCCGCTAAGCAGCAGTGCTTGCATTGCTGAGTTCCGGTGTGGAGAGTAAGACAGCCGGAGAAATTACGGGCACAAGAGGCATTTCATCTTAGCCCTCTAGGTTGGCAACGCATCTGCAATCCCTCCGGGGTTGCGGGTGTCTATGGGCAGTGGTGATCGCTTACTATCAGGTGACCCACTTGCTCGTTTTCCTTCCTATTCACATAAAAAAAAATTGGCATGTACTCCGTTTTCCACCTGTCAAGACAAGCCAACTACGTGACCTTAATAAAGGGTTGCTAATTAATTAATCCTTGCCTTGGCATTGTAGTGTATTGCTAACAGTGTAACAGTGTCGAGAGGTGTCATGTTTTACATGACTCTACAATCCAATACAGTAGGCTTATTGTCTAACTCGCTCGCAATCGCCATCGTGTTCATTTTGACAGTTCTTGTATGAATGTGACAGCTAGCTGATTCCGATGCCAATTGTCAGCCCATACATGAACTGTCAAAATTAACACGATGGCGATTGCGAGCGAGTTAGACAATAAGCCTACGGGTGCTAACATCGCCAAAAATCCTGACAGATTTAAGAAATATGCGTGAAAACCATCGCAGTCGGTGGAACTTTATGTCACTTAATACCGTAAGGTCGGGTTACTTTCTGGAGAGTAGCTTTGGCATTTGTGATTAATATGATCCAGATTTTATCGTTGCATCATTATGGCACATCGCCATGTGATTGGTTGTAGCGCTCTCACCCACGTTTTTGTTTTCCGTCAAACTCTTCTGTATGTGATTTTCACATAAGCCAGCTTAACTAACAGGTAACAAAGTTGAGCAACCCGCTAATACCTCGTAACTCGCTCGCCGCTCGTCACTTGCGCAGGCGCAGCTAACGTACCGTTTACCGCTCTTATGGTGAAATTACGGCCACTTACCTGAAAAAGAGACAAAAATTAGTCTGTAGGTCTATGAGTGTGAATGATATGTGTATGTTAAAGTATGAATGATACGAAATGGCCAAATGGCCAAAGCGTAATCAAGATACAGTCACCAGTATAAATATATGACGGTGGACAGCCGCGCAAAAATATCTGATCATCTAATGTATCAAGGATTGTTGATTTCAAAACAACAGGATTCGCTGCGACACGCATCAATATATCGTGATATGGATCGCGATTAGGGTCAAAACTATTTGACGACACACTACCTTACTATAGAAGAAGTGAACAAACTAAGGGTCTCTTCCACCTCTTTGTGAAATTCCGAATATCTGTGTGTCAGTCGTCTATGGTTACGACTATTTGTAGTTAAAAGACAGTGACGGCAGCATATATTTACACACATACATACACACAAACTAACATAAATCACGTCTTTATCCCTTACGGATTAGACAGAGCCTAGGGTATCAAGACCTAAAGGCCACGTTTAGCGTGATTGTGGGCGTATAGGTGGAAATGGGAATCAAAATAGTGGTGGGTTGCAGGATGCATCGCCTATAACATGATTTTCGCCTAGCAGCATAAATATCTGACAAATAAAATAATATATCAGGGTCAGTTCTTGAAATCTCAAACTAGATACCAACGCACAGTTAGATATTGAAAAACATGCATCTAATAAACGCACTATAACACAAATACAACATCGAACACAATAATAATCGTATAAATGTAAAAAAAAAATATTCGCATACCTGTAACCTACCATATGTCTTGAAGCTCACGTCCATTGTATAAAGCGAGTCGAAACGAATAAAAAAAAAGCAATCTTCAGAACATCTGGCGCATAACACCCCCATAGCTACACCCTCGGCGAGCGAGACAGCGTTACGGGGAACGCGCGGGTTAGAGCGTGACGCAAATACGGGACAAAGCACCCTAGTCGAGAGCAAAAAAAAATATGGACGCGCGTACGCATCGAAAAGGTTCCGTTTCCGAATTCAAATCTTTAGATTCGATGTGATACCGTTTTTTAATAAGCGGCGGGGCTATTCCGACATTCGATTTTCGAACTTCGTGTCCATCAAATTAATACTAATGGTTATTAAGACACCGTACCGTCTTTTTCATACTGTTTGTTATAGAAAGAGACGGGCAGTCTATATCGCACGCTCTCGTGCTAGCCGGGCAAGATCACGTCTTTATCTCTTACGGGGTAGACAGAGCCTAAAGTAACAAGACCTAAAGGCCACGTTAAGCATAATTGTGGGCGTATACGTTGAAAGAGGAATCAAACTGGTGATGGGTTGCTAGCCGCATCGACTGTAACATGATACCTAAGATTTTCGCCCATTCCCTCGATGGGCTTACCATCTGCGAGGGAAGAGAAGCAAATGGTAGGCACATCCTATTCCCAGACTAGCATGGAAGGGCTATTAACCTTGTGTGTCAAATCTGGGCACTAATGAAATTCAACCGCCTTTGCCAGTAAATACCTTTATTTCAATGTAATAAATATCTAATTTAAGTTAGATAGTGCGAGTGTGGAATCGAATTTAAATTTTAAATCACATTTGCATACGTAGGAGCTGGTAAAGGCTGAATTATAGAACTGCGCATTTATCTCCGACATAAACCTTTATGTACCTACATACAGGGTGTATCAGATACCCCCTAACAATAATCCACTGGGGTATATAACCATAGCTATAGAAACTAAAAAAAATATAAAAAAAAAAATTGGAGTAATTTTTTTTTTTATATTTACTATAGGAATGGTAGTATGAACTGTAATCATTCCTATAGAAAATATAAAAAAAAATACTCCTTTTCAAAATATTTATTTTAGCTTCTATAGCTATGGTTATATACCCTAGTGGATTATTGTTAGGGGGTGTCTGATACACCCTGTATGTATTAATTTAGATACTAAAATAGGTACCTACAGATAAGGGAATAAGTATTTATTCCCTTATCTGTAGGTACCTATTTTAGTATCTAAATTAATACATACTTACTAAGACGTCCAAAACATCTATACGCCTCTATGTCATAAACAATAAGGTCGGTGGCATATATATTTGACATGACGGCTGATGTATAGATATTTATGCCCTCGGCTGTATGTATCCTAATATTATTCCGGAACACATTAACACGAGGGAAGAGTAGCGTTTGCACCCTGGGCAACAACGGTTAACTCATTAATTTACAAAATCTCTCAAAATTATTCCGGAATATTTCACCAGGTGGTCGGGTTAGTTTAACTGAAGAATCATCAACATAAACACCTGTTAAAATTTTCCGTACTAACATCAAGACAGTGCCGCGACCACGTGCTCCCTTTCCAACTAAACTGCGATTTCGCGACTTCGCGCGCCATCTGCGCCCGCGCCGCTCAAAACAAACAATTGACAACCACGAGCGAGGGTGTCATCTCTTCAAAACCATAGACAGTTCCCACGACCGCCAGGAAGTGAGAATAGACCCTAAACCTCCGCAATTTGAAAAAATAGTAGCGGTAAGAGTCGCGCGTCGAGGATTACGGGTTCCGTACCTATGTCAAGTTTAATATAAAAACAATAATAAGCAGCACAGCTAGCATGAGAGCGTGCGAGATGACTGCCCGTCTCTTTCTAGAACAAACAGTAAGACAAGGCACTTGTCCCACCGCCGGCGAGTAGCGAGAAGCGTTTTTTTAGTATGGAACTTTTGTCGCATACTAAAAAACGCTCGCTTCTCGCTACTCGCCGGCGGTTGGACAAGTGTCCAAAGACGGGTATAGTATAGATCGACCGCTTCGCTGAGTCCTCGCCCGCGCGGCACAGGGGTGCGGGGTAGGCGACAAAAAGGGGCGAGAAAGGTGCGGGCGGCAGGCGCACTACACGCCCTCTCCTCTCTCGAGGCGCTCTCGGTTCCCCTTGTCAGTTAAACGGTCGGTCTGTATCTTATCTTATCTCGCGCGCGACACTGCTTTCGGGCTCTCTCGTGCTATGTAGCTGTGCTTGTCGATGATAATGATAATGTATTTATGAACGTAAAATATGTTAGTCTCGTATATACTTCTAGCAACTAGTTAGGTAGTTTTAACTCTCGCTCAATGTCATAGATAACTAATGTACAGCAGGCGATAATTTGCATTTGCAGAGGTCCATATCAAAAATTACCCCGTGATATAGTGACTCACTGTAGTAAGTATATATAATGTTTCACTATATCGTGGAGTAGCAAAATAAAGTTATCCATTTATTTTTTGTTACTAAATAAAGAACTTTAACGCACTAATAATCCTTCAAAAATTATTAAAATTACCTCCAGTTAACAGATGATTAGTTTAATGTTTTTACAAACGCTATTCAAAAATCGTACAAAGTATCGATCTAGACTAGATATAAACATAAATGAACTACATACTTGACAGCAAAAACCGATACAGTGAGGTAAGGTTCAATTTATTCCCCTTTCACACTACAGAACCCTAAAAACCCCACCCGCATACAAAACACGCATACTTTCCGCACATCTGTCCACTAACACATCGACGAACACCCATCTCTTTCCAACCCGTTGCCGTCTACATGTTACGTCTCGCCACGTCAGGTACTTATACCTGCGTGTGCGCCACCTAGTTATTTAAATTCGATGTGGAATTATTTATCGACTTTTTTCAGAGTAGGGTTAAGTCAGATTACTTAGTTTTTATTTTTAAGTCGATGAAAGTAGATTTTAAGTTGATGTAAAAAATAAAATACTAACTTCAAATTAACTCAACTGAAAGACTAATAAAATAACCAAATAGTTTCATACGGGCGCCTAGCTTGAGCTAGCTGTGAATCCATCGTCACACCATAAATAAAAAAAAAACTTTACAACGTATCGTATACCGCGATCATTATTTCACACCTTTAGCTTTTTTTCAACGTGCAACATTTCCTCATTAAGTACTCATTAAGTACTTTTATGACGCCCAAATCTTGCCGATTGTTATTTTTTATACAAGCAAGAAAAACGGGCAAGTGGGTTACCTAAGGGGTAAGGGGTAAGGGGGTAAGTAGACAACAACGGAGGATTACCAGGCTAAGACATAATACCTCATGTATCAGTTTTAACCAGTTGCCCTACTCTCTACACCGGAACACAGCAGCGCTAGCAGTGTTGCTAAGCAGCAGGATTACCGAGAAAAATGGTGGTAGCAATTTGGGCGAACCGTCTAGTCCTACCACCCACCCGCAAATTATAAAAAAAAGGATAATTTCAATGTCACCACAAGGTGCAACATTCAACCCTGTCAATGTTCCCATGGGATGATCTTCCCGGGACATGCAATGTGTGAAATGACAATTCATAAATACGCATTGAAGTACAGTAAAGGAATTTAATTCCCGACCCATTGAGGAACCTCTTCACATAAAACGCTGTGACATCGCATCGTTAATTCGAATTTTGGGAGAAACATATACTTTTACACTAGCTTCTGCCCGCGACTTCGTCGACGTAGAATTAGCAATGATTTAACATGTTTATCGTTATCCCGCGGGAACTATGCAATTTTCCGGGATAAAAAGTAGCCTATGTTTTAATCTAGGGTACCAGCTATCTTCGTCCCAAATTTTATCCAAATCCGTCCAGCCGTTTAAGCGTAAAGAAGGAACAAAATAAACATACACACTCACTCACTCACATCGTCACATCGTCACATCCTCACATCGTCACAAACTTTCACATTTATAATATTAGTAGGATTATTTAGGGCCTGTCTCACCACTCTTTAACTGTTAGTTATATATGATTCCGTCTCTATTTATTACTACGAAACAGACAGAGACGTCATCATAGATAACTGACAGTTAAGGAGCGGTGAAACAGGCCCTTAACCTCGTATTTGAAATTAACTGAATGAGAGTTGACCACAAACTGCTATGCAGTTTGGCAGAGGTGTGTACAGTAATAAGTATTATTTTGTACTCTCTGTTTGTTTTTTGAGTTAATAAAGTACAATAAAAACCACACCGAGCGAAGGGAAAACTATCGAATTATACATAAATCATAAAATTCAACAGAAAAAGGAACCTACCATTTCTTTTATAAAATAAAACACCTTACAAACAAAAAGCGTAAGGTCCATATTAAACATACTACTACCTAAAATCCGTAACAACTGAATTTCAATCTTAATTTTTGTAGCTTACGATTGATTGCAGCGTGTACTGGAATGATCCGTAGAGCATGAAAGGGGCGCCCGCGCAACCCTTCTGAAGCGGGGTTATATTGAAATTTTAATATAGTTAAAATTTTGTCGTAATTAATTGGAGGGTTGCGTTGGACGGGTTAAAAAAAAGACTATTCTATGTTCGGTATGACAAGTCGAAATAATAAATGAGCAGCGATCGAAAACTGTAAACAGTGAATTTATCTGGAGCGATCTATTACAGTATATTATATAGTAGGTACTAGCTGTTGCCCGCGACTTCGTCCGCACAGAATTAAAAAATATAGCCTATGTCACTCAGGGTGAATATAGCTTTCCAATGGTGAAATCAATTTTGAAATCGGCACAGTAGTTTTTGAGTTTATTCATTACAAACTTGCACAGACACAAAATCACAAATCTTTTTGCTCTTTATAATATTAGTATAGATAAGTATAGATTTGTTTGTTTCTTCGTCAGCAAAGAGAACTTAACAATCAAAATTGTAATTTTCATCCGAGAACTTTTAAATTAGTCTCACACTTTTTTCGGACATGGAGACCCTACAGTTGGTACAGCGGATCGGCGCGCGCGCCGATTGGCGCAGGGCGCCAGGTGCGCGCGACCCTCGCGCCGTAAGGATGTGGGGGTGGTTATCGATAGCAGACGATAGACGGGATTAACACGGTGCCAAGTGACATGGTGATTTTTTAATAAAAAAAAATAAACGGGTTCTGTACGATTGCAAAACTCTCCTCTAGTTTTATATGGGGTTTCTTAAAATAGTTTCGGAATTTCTCAGCAGGTGGTGGTCAAGTTTGACTAAGTAGCCCTGTAAGGGCCACTTGCACGGACCAGGGTTAACGGCTTAACCCCGTGTTAGATGCTAACCCGGGGCTAAGTAGTGCCAAAATGAATGGAACTGTCAAACCTAACCCCGAGTTAGCGATTTAATTTTTAACTCTGACCTGTGCAAGTGGGCCTAAATGTTTTCCAGGATTTTTTTAATCATAGTTAAAACGTTTATATAGATTGATCGATTCAAAGTGAAGCGCAGGGCGGGACTAAATTTTGAAAGAAATATTTTAATGAAAAATCTTTGTAGGGATTATCAGTCGAACCAAACACTAGCGGAAATATTCTGGAAAAACTATGGGACATCTTGTATATGTTGTTATTGCGACCACATTAACACACTCTACGAATATTTCAAGTCTCTAGTTATTACAAAACCCCTTGTAGGGATAAGTTCGCCTTTGTACATTTGTGTTGTCCTGTATTTACCTTTTGCATGTGTTTTATGTACAATAAAGAGTTATACATACATACATACATACATTACGGTTTACAAGATGCAAGACTGACAAACAGACAGCTAGATCTTAGTAACAATTAGGTAGAATTAGGTATAACTTTTTTTAATTTTATTACTAATTATTATATCAACTACAGTGACACATCTATGAAAAAATGTTATGAAAACTTTTACAGTTCAAAAAACACAGTCATGACAGACGAACAGCGAACCCTGATCAAAAAGGGCCCCTCAGCAGCTTTACATACGGAACCCAAAAATCCCATCAGAATGATTTCCAAGTACAGTAATTATAATCCGCTCAAGACTTACAAAAACAAGCAAACCCGATGAGATGACTTAATAAACGCAGACCACACATCGACATCACGAGATGCGACGATTAAGCTTCGCGATATTAAATAAAAAGTATTTTCAAGAGTATATTTTAACCATAACATTAAAAAACGAAACTATCTCTACGAGACTGACAAAACCGGAAAAAGAATTATCAGCGTCGAATTCGTTAATCGCTATTCCGCGGGTAGGTTTTCTGTGATTAAAACTGCCCTTTGTCCTGCCCCGACCCATTACAGGTGGTGGCAAATAAGTAAAACGTGGAGGGGATATGCGCAGTATGAAAAACAACATCATTTTCATACTGCGCTTATCCCCTCCACGTTTTACTTATTTTCCGCCACCTGTACCAAAATTTTATCTACATCGGTTGAGCGGTTTAGAAGTTAAGGGGGTGACCGAAAGATAGTTTTACAAGCAAATCTTACATGATTATTCGGTGTCTGTTAATATTTTTACGAATCAATTTCCTGATTGCCGTAAATTCTTATATTTCAGTGAATAATCTTCATTGGTCGTTATTTAGAAGTAAAAACTTTAGCAACAATTTGTGGAATATGTGGCAGAGGTTGAAACAACTAACCCATCATGTGTGAATGTCACCCTCGCCAGAATCTTCGGCAACGGATACCCACTGCGCCAAATCGTCCAATTAGCCAGTTCCTTATTGAGCGAGTTGGCTCGCGTGGTCCTTCTGTCAAAAGAACAAGGTGGACACCGGAGTAGAGGCAGACCAAAGGTTATGGCGTGACGATTTGGAGTCTTTTGAGCCGGACTGGGGAAGCCTCGCAGAAGACATACGGGTGGAGATAGAAAGTGTCAAAAGAAATCATGCCTCATGCAGCTGCTTTGCAGAGGCTGGTCGCTCAGTCAGAACCCGTCTGTTCATGGATGAGATGGTAAAAACGATGGAATAAGTGAGAAAGATGAATAAATGCACGAAGGATCACTGTAGGTCAAAGTGTATCCGAAGAGACTCCTAATATCATTCTAAGGTTAGTCAAAACTGTTAAACTTTTCCATAACGATGATTCCAAATTGCTACCCACCGCTGAAAGAAATGAAGATGATGGGACGACTTGGATGTCGAATACAGTGGCAGTGACTGGTGGAAAGAAGAAGCCTATAGCCATCAGTAGGACACTCGAATGAGCTAAAAAATAGTAGTGTGCCTATCGATAACTCCCCACATCACTAATAAGTAGGGTATGCACAAAAAACCAGGAACGTGCCCTCTCCAACAGGTATAAATGACACAAATAGCGAGAGCGTGTTTACGGAGAAGGGTATTCCACAACTTGGGAATAATTCACATTAAATTGTGAAATGATTTAATTGTGATTATAATTAAAAATGCTATAGTTACTTGTTTTCAATAAAAAAAGTAACGGCACTATCGAATAAGTTGACTCCGGATTTTGACCCACCGTAAAACATTCTCACAGTAAACGTCAAATGATTTATCTTGTCAATAGCTAGTTATTGAGTTGTGAGTGTTTCGTGTTGTTGTGTTGATAGCTGTACCTAGCTCTAATATTTGTTTTAGATTGGTTGTGGCTGATATTTCACCGAACAAGATCAACTTTACCGAACAAGATCAAGAGTCGTCTAAGAGTGAGAGTGTATTATTTTGTTTTATTCATTTAACTATGTATTATTACTTATGTAAGTATTTTTGTTTTTATTATCCCTGCGTTACTCCTGTCTATTTGTTTCCGCCACACTTAAACTGTCTCGCAACTTATTTCTCTGTCTTATTGGTTGTCTGGTAGAGATAGCCTATTGTATACTTTGTTCTTTGTTTCTGTATTGTTTTGTACTGCTTTGTGGTGTTCAATAAAGAGTATTTGTATTGTATTGTCGTCAGTCCGTGTCTTATCCAACCTCGACATTAGCGGAGTCATCACAATGTTCGATGGGGCCATTATCATCCCAAAAATTGAATTGAATTGAATCAATAACGTCACTATGACATTTACTGTGAGGATTCCACAGTGGATCAGCACGTCTAGCACGACAGCGCACAAGAGTCGCGTCGCGCGCGAGATAGATTGCCCGTCTTTTTCTTACTGTTGGTTTTAGAAAGGGATGGGTAACCTATCTCGCGCGCGACGCGACTCTTGTGCGCTGTCGTGCTGGCCCGGCAGGTATCACTTTGTTCGATAGTACGTCAGCGTCATATAGTATGAAACATCCAGTGACCAAAAAGGTTGGCACGCCATACCGTGGCTAGGATGGGTTAGAGGACTCTTAGAGCACTCTCTAAAACGAGTTGATGTAGCTCAGATAGTACGGACGGATCATGTACGTGTGCCTAACCAAACTAGAGAGCTTAAGGCTTTACTTTGAGTTAAAAATGCAAACATTACGTTATTACTTGGATTTATTCAGTTTATGAGTTTCAACGTTACTAACAAAAGGGTTTGGTTCCCGGTCCAAGCTGATCTGAGGCTGTTCTCAAGCTCCAAACAAAATACTCAAAATAATCGAACGAGTGTTCGATTTATGAAACTTGGACTTAACCGTTAACCAGCCAGTTCGCAAACCTTGCCAGTAGGTAAACTAGCATATACTAACTCTATAGTACCGAACTATTTGACCGACTTAGATGCTTCAAACTATATGACGCTGAGTATGCAAGTGGCAGGAGACAGAATATCGAAGGCGATGAAGGAGGCCTATGTGTGAATATTTGGTAAAATATACCTACATCGGACATGTGACTGGTAATGCAAGGGTAACAGGTTCGATCAGCGTAGGGTACGCCCACACCGAAACAGATATGAGGAAGCGGCCAAACACGTGGGTTCGATTCCGGCAGTGCTATAGGGCCGTATTAAACTGTGCTTTACAAAAACTTTTGGATTCGTTTTTTTATGATAGCAAAAAAAAAACACAACATGATACTTAAAATTTTTGCCCGTTGTCTCGATGGGCTTTTACCATATGCTCGGGAAGAGATGCAACTGGTGCATTCTATGTTTTACAGGATTTTCATTGGATTAACTTGACTAAATAGCCCTGTTAATGTTATTCAGTATTTTTTAATTCTAATTAACCGTTTCCATGCATTGATAGATGTTCAAAATGATTCGCGCTAGGTATATTTTGAATAAAAGTTTGTATGTATTAAGTATTTAGTCGAAACAATTCAATCACCTGTTGAAATATTCCGGAAAAAATCTAAGAGACCCTGTATTGTATACGATGTTTCGGTGTATGTATGTGATGTTTCGGTGTTTGCTACAACACGTACTTAAAGTCTTATCCTACTAATATTATAAATGCGAAAGTTTGTGAGGATGGATGGATGGATGGACGTGACGATGTGAGTGTGTATGTTTGTTCCTTCTTCACGCTGAAACGACTGGACGGATTTGGATAAAATTTGGAACGGTGATAGCTGGTACCCTAGATTAACACATAGGCTACTATTTATCCCGGAAAATTTCAAAGTTCCCTTGGGATAGCGATTGACACGTCAATTGGTAATTCTACGCAGACGAAGTCGCGGGCAGAAGCTAGTAAAGCATAAATATCGTCACTATCCTGCATTTGACCACGTGTCACCATCACCTGTGACAGTACACACGTGACAATTTGGCAACGCAGTGACACGCGGTCAAAAGCGTGACCAGGGCACGTATCAGCCGTCATAATCAATGTCACGTGAAACACTTGGCTCATTGTCGGTTGGTCAATCGTTTCGTGGGAATTGCCGTTACTAAATTGGGGGAAAGAGACATCGAAGATAGCGATGAAATTATCATTTATCACTTTCAGGCAAACAAGACGTAATTTGAATCTTGTAGAAAAGGTTTCATTTTTAATTCAAGCTTTTTTTGCTGTATCTGTGTACCAAATTTCAAATCAATCGGACCAACCGTTGAAGAGTTCCCTCCTGCGTAGATGATCCTGGCTGGGTCACCAGAACTCCACTTCCAGAAGGCTTATTGTCTAACTCGCTCGCAATCGCCATCGTGTTCATTTCGACAGTTCATGTATGGGCTGACATTGGCATCGGAATCAGCTAGCTGTCACATTCATACAAGAACTGTCAAAATGAATACGATGGCGATTGCGAGCGAGTTAGACAAGCCTTCAGATTAATGTATTGCCGACTTACTCGAGTGTGCAAAATTTCAGCTCGATCGGTTGAAGATGTTTGCTTCAAAATTGACTCGCAAGACTCCACACGGACAAACATACTACTTACATATAGTCGACCAAGAAAGTCCTTTACCACCTTAAGGTTAAATGTCTTTTGTACGGGTTAAAACATCAAAGCCTATTTTCACTCACAAGTCGATGTGACAATCAGCTTTATTGTTTTTTTTCTGATGGACGAACTGTCATAAAAAATGATAAAGCACTTTCTTGGTCGACTATACATTGCAAGTTGATAAAAAACTCTAAGAAATACAAAAAGGTCACAGCTGTAGACACGATAATAGACAAACAAACAACCATCGCCGATGGCTATTGGTTCAATATTAGCGCTGTTTTTTACCCCCGACGTAAAAAGAGATGTTATAAAGTTTGATGTGGATGTCTATGTGTCTGACTCTCTGTGGCATCGTAGCTCTCAAACGGATGGACCGTTTTAGACATGGTTTTTTTCATTCGAAAGCCAGTTTCGTTGCGGTGGTTTTTAGCCATGTCTGATAAAAATCGGTCCAGTACTTTGAGGAGTATCAATTCTTTTCCAAAATTTTGCAAGGCATTTTTGTAATTTTTTCTAAAGTATGATTGCTTCATTAATGCGTGGGTTCTTTAAATTTTAAAATGTATTGTTATTATTGTCAACGTTTCAATGAATCAATGGAAACAGTACGTGCGCTTGCGCATAAACCCACGTTGTATAACGTAATCCGTCAACAAGCTAGATAGGTCACGTCCTGATGATATTAAGTGCATAGTACAATTTGAACGACCTACAAACACACATTAAGTATATTTCAACGATTGCGTGATAATGACAAAAGAAAAATGTAGAACTTACCTTAGGAAGCGCGCAAGAGTCCACTACTCTGTAATATTTAGAAGCTTAATTAAGTTACAAACAAAAATATAAAAAAACAAACTAAGAAAACAGTGCAAACACAAGAAAGGTGCATTTACAGCGATCACAATAAAACTACGCCGGTCTTACAGCAAACTACAACAACACAAGTGTCCACACGCGTCGGTAACTCGTTACACAAAGCACACCGCTCAACCATCGCGGCGGCAGTCCGCGTGCTGGCGTTGGTGAACTAAACAAACTACAACACAATACAGTACACAACTACTGCTAGGGTAAATGAAGCTATGCCGGTCCTACAGCACACTACAACAACACAAGTGTCCACACGCGTCGGTAACTCGTTACACAAAGCACACCGCTCACCCATTGCGGTGGCACGTCCGCGTGCTGGTGGTGGTGAACTACACAAACTACAACACAATACAGTACACAACTACTGCTAGAATAAATGAAGCTATCACGATCCTACAGCACACTACAACAACACAAGTGTCCACACGCGTCGGTAACTCGTTACACAAAGCACACCGCTCATCCATTGCGGCGGCAGTCCGCGTGCTGGTGTTGGTGAACTAAACAAACTACAACACAAAACAGTGCATAACTACACAGTGTAGACGACAGCTACTGCTAGGGTAAATGAAGCTATGCCGGTCCTACAGGACACTACAACAACACGAGTGTCCACACGCGTCGGTAACTCGTTACATAAAGCACACCGCTCAACCATCGCGGCGGCAGTCCGCGTGCTGGCGTTGGTGAACTAAACAAACTACAACACAATACAGTACACAACTACTGCAAGGGTAAATGAAGCTATGCCGGTCCTACAGCACACTACAACAACACAAGTGTCCACACGTGTCGGTAACTCGTTACACAAAGCACACCGCTCACCCGTTGCGGCGGAAGTCCGCGAGCTGGTGTTGGTGAACTAAACAAACTACAACACAAAACAGTACACAACTACTACTAGGGTAAATGAAGCTATGCCGGTCCTACAGCACACTACAACACAAGTGTCCACACGTGTCGGTAACTCGTTACACAAAGCACACCGCTCACCCATTGCGGTGGCACGTCCGCGTGCTGGTGGTGGTGCTGGTGGTGGTGGCGGCGGTCTTGGTGGTGGCCGTTGGGCGCCGCGCACGTCGCCGCCACTCCGTACTACGTGCAAACAACAGTTGAGATGGTGGGATATGTCGTTGTGTTGTGACGACGTGTGTGATAGCGTGGAGTGGAAGGAGTAAATCAGATTACTTAGGGGTGGAACTAATAGTTTTGTGGTAACCAATAACCAACCAAAGTATAATATAGGTAAAATGATGATGATAAAATATTAGATACAGAGCATAGACATACTGTATCAGCCATCCAGATTTTGCTCGACTTCTTTGAAAAGACATGTGACATTCGAAATGACAAAATTCAAATTTTCAAAAAAAGCTACCATAGTAGAGCGCCATAAGGACATTGAATTGTTGTTTTTAAAAACAAATAACACTTTCTTATACAAAATATACGATGACAATCGAACAAATGGGTCAGGCCACCTGATGGTAAGTGATCACCACAACACCCTTGGCACCAGAAACATTTTGGCAGATACGTTGCCAGCCTAGACGGCTAACATTGAATACCTTTTTTTATGTGAATAGGAAGGCAAACGAGCAAGTGGGTCACCTGATGGTAAGCGATCACCACTGCCCATAGACCGAGGATTTGAAGGATGACAGGGACATGGAGAGAGAAAGAAGGGCGTTGACGGTCCGCTGCAACATGTTGGCCCGTAGATTCGCTCGTTGCACGTCAGAAATAAAGATTACGCTTTTTAAAGCATTCTGTCAAAATCTGTACACGTGCAATCTGTGGGTCAACTACACGCAGCGGGCTTTCAGCGCGCTCCGAGTGCAGTACAACAATGCCTTTAGGGTGATGTTGGGGCTTCCGCGGTACTGCAGTGCGTCTGCGATGTTTGCGCACGCGCGTACGGAGGGGTTCGGGGCGACCGTGCGGCGCCGCGCGGCCTCGCTCATGCGCAGGGTGCAGGGAAGCGCCAACACCATCTTAAGGGTCATTGCCGAAAAGCCAGACTGCCCCATTCAGAGGCATTGGGTACGAATGCATGTCCAAGTTCCCGGTGTCTCTCATGGAGGCAGATATCTGCGCTAATAAATTTTAATTTTATTTATTTTTTCTTTTGTATTTATTAGGATTAGGTACTAAAATAGATATAGGTCAAAATTTGTAACTAACAAAATATGGACTATGTCTGAAATAAACTCATTTTATTTTATTTTATTTTATTTTATTTTATTTTATTTTATTTTATTTATTTATAGACACCCGCCACCCCGGAGGGATTGCAGATGCATTGCCAACCTAGAGGACTTAGATGAAATGCCTCTTGTGCCCGTAATTTCCCCGGCTGTCTTACTCTCCACACCGGAACATAGCAGTGCAAGCACTGCTGCTTAACGGCAGGATTAGCGAGTAAGATGGTGGTAGCGATCTGGAAGGACCTTGCACAAGGCCCTACCACCCGCATTGAATACCTCATGTGCAAGTAATTTCACCGGCTGTCTCACTCTCCTCGCCAGAATACAGCGCATGCACTGTTTCCTGTTTCATGGCGGGATTAGCGCGCAAGATGGTGGTAATCCGGGCAGACCTCGCAAAAGGCCCTACCAGCATACCTGAAACTTTCTATATTTTTCTAGGCCTAAATTCCTCGTCATTTCCTTCCTCCATCAAAGCCAATCTCTAACTATACCTCCCTAATATAAAAGGGTGTTTAAAAAACGCCCACCCGGGACCCTTATCGCTATACGACGCAGTAAAGTGTCCTTTCTGGATCACTAAGTGAATGCTGGCAGTAAAAACGGTCGACGACCTTTAGTTTTATGCTTTCGCAGTTTGGGATGGCCAAGGGTGGGGTTAGATGTCACGGCCGCTACAGCTTATGACGTGGCCGCTTCAGCTTATGGCGTGAGCGATTGTCTTCGATTTATTAAGAACAAGCTGTAGCCCGTGAGACATAAGCAGAATTCCTGAATAAAAACTATCGTATTTCCTTCCTCGGTACTGAAACTATCTTTATACCAAATTCTAACTAAATTGGTTCAGCAGCACAATGAGGTAACAGACAGACAGTGGTTAAAAAATGTGTCGAGCGTCCTAATCTCAAAATCTACTCAATTAATAATTAAATGACTATATTTTGAAGTAACAAAACAACCGTCTCCCAACTTATTATCCCTTCAAAATCTGTCTGTGTCTGTCCATCTACAATTCTGCATCAGAGAGAGAGAGAGAGAGAAACATTTATTTACACACATTCGATACACGACAGACATCAGACAGGAAGCTTCTATGATCATTTTATGGATCCAAGGGTTTATGGTGGGCGTTGACCATACAATCAGGTCTTTCATTTTTGCGTAGGTATTAAGTACATCGAGGAAGCGTGTGTATAGTGTGTCAGACCTTTATTCTCTTTAAAATACCCATCTGATCCTCTATAGGCTTTCAGCTTTCAGGTAAAATCGGATCTAGTCTGGAATCTGGACATTCTTTGTCTTATAAGAGGTATTTTTACAGGGCAATACGTCATGGTAAGGCCCCAGTTGACAGATCTAAAGGTATCAGAAACCAAGCGTGCCGACTTTTTACCAAGTACTGTGACGCCGCAGCCGAAAATTAGTGACAGAAAATCCAAACCGAATCAAAATCATCGACGCCCCGGCCCGCTACTATTAATACCATTCAAATGTCGCCGCCGCCCTTCAAATATTTAGTCTTCATATTTTCAAACCCCGATTTTTGAAAGCACATGACTCGAAAGTACCACTCGAAAGCGGTATATATGTATATATCTGTTTATACCTTCAAAGCTACGGCTCTAATCAAATTTTTGACTAGTCCACAAGATTAATGAGAGCCATAAGTATCTTCTCAGCTACTCGTATTTCAAATTCAGTACAATTTTTCACCACTTTCGAGCGGTATTTTCACATAAATCGGGCCCTTGGTCCTTCAGACACGCTAAGATGCATTTGCGTACCTAATCTATGGTTCATCTGATGTATTGACAGAACACAGACCGTTTACGTTCCAAACATTCTTTTGTCCTTCACAAATCCTCGAAGATTCCGTACTGCCACTACATACATGTGTATATATATACTTGGCATTAGCCACTCCGGATCCGTCTTCAGTTTTATGGCCCTCAGACAGTGTGTACAGTCACGCGCATCTGATTTACGACGTATATTGACAAAATGGGTTTATGGCCGTTACGAAATTTGGAAAAAGCTTTTTTTTTAATGCCATACTAATGCTAGTTTATCGGCGCAGCTTTCTCGTTGTGTCGTTTAACGGTATCTTGCATGATGGAGACAACGTTATACAAAATGCGTCGCTATCAGTTTTTAAATGTTAATCTCAAGAAACGAAGAAAGGCTCAAGGGATTTTCAATTTTTACTTCGATAGCTACGGCAAAATACTAGATGGATGGATCAGCGTATAGGTGGAAAGGGGAATCAAAATAGTGATGGGTTGCTAGCCGCTTCGCCTATGACATGATTCCTAAGATTTTCGCCCATTCCCTCGATGGGCTTTTTGACCAACTGCGTGGGAAGAGATGCAACTGGTACATTCTATGTTTTTTCTTTACTCCCAGACTATCATGGAAGGCTAAATTGCATTTTCATGATACATTGCAGCAATATAGACACCAAATTCACTCTATGCTATATTTCGCCAGTCTTCACCACCAAAAAACATATCGGTACTATTCCTTAGTAGATATATTGTATTTCTCCCTATTTTATGTCCAAGGTGTATCACATACCCCCTAACAATAATCCACTGGGCTAGGTATATAACCATAGCTTAGAAGCTAAAAAAAATATTTTGAATAAAATTGGAGTAATTTTTTTTTAAATATTTTCTATAGGAATGGTAGTATCATCTATAATCATTTCAATAGAAAGTATAACATTTTTTTTACTCCAATTTTTTTCAAAATATTTTTTTTAGCTTCTATAGCTATGGTTATATACCCCAGTGGATTATTGTTAGGGGGTGTCTCATACACCCTGTCTACGTGTATCGAATGTGTGTAAATAAACGTTTCACTTTCTTTCTTTCTTTTTCAAACACTTGTGCCACCGACGGTACAAGGCCACAAAGGCAAGGCCGCGAATTAAAAGCTCCCTCCCCCCACCCCCCACCCCCCAAATAATGTGTACTATTGTCTGAGCTGATTACTGTGTTTATTTAATTATCGTGTAGCTTTAGTTAGGTGGAGCGGCTAGGAATAAGAACTTTCCTTAAGAGGCTGACAACACCTAATTTTGTTGAAATTGATGTTATTTAAACACTTTTTTAAGAAAAACTGCACACAATAAAAATACAAAAAAAATATAATGTTAATTTTCATCATATTTCAAACACGCTAGACGGACTCGATACATAATTGAACAAAATCGGCTCGATAGAAAATAATTGCAAAGATTGGTCTTAAAATCATCATTAAACGGTTCTATGTCTTTATTTTTTCGACGTATGGGTCTGCAATTAAAAACAAGAAGTCAACATATTCATAGCTACACGGCTAACGAGTCATATTTCACAAATAATCCATACTTTTTTTTATTTCTTCTTATTTGTGTCTTATTTGCAAGATTTTAGACGCGCGCCAAGCTGCCGGAATAGTTTCTTCTCTTTCACTCACAGGCACGCGAACCGTATGTGTGAAGAGTAGCGCTCCTCAAGGTCATTTGCTGTTGACAGCGCCTTAAAAAAAAGTCGGTTCGGTGCGATTTGGACTCCACGCACTACGGTGGTTTATTTTATTTCGAATCACCGCCGTTCATGAATTCCCATAACATAGAGCGGTTACGGGTGTGTTGCCGTACCGAAAGAATAGACACGTTTTTTAAGATTGCCGCCAACTGATTCCAGAGTTTAATGTAAGAATGTGTATATGTATGTAAAAAAACACTAGAACAGCTATTATAGTAAGTACCGAACAAAAAGATAAAGATAACCACTCACTTTTCGTAATTAGTAACATCTGCCGAACCGCATTGTGACTGACGAGTTTGCAATGTTGTTTACGCTTAAACAAGTATGCCTGTATATTAGTTCGCTGAGTATGCCTAATTCAGCGTGCTGAGTAGGGATGAGTTATACTTGCTAAATCGCGTACCAGGGCTTAAAAGTACGTCCACCTTCTCATACCAGGTGCAGAAACCAGGTATCAAAATACTTTCAAATTATTTTCTATCCAACGCAACGAGTCGAATACTTGCTTCCTTGCAAGTTTTAACCTTGTTATTATACCGATAAGATTCAAAATATTCCAGTCAAGACGTAAAATACTTTGAAAGTATTTTATTTCACGTATTCAATCTGATCGTTCGTCGTAGTAGTAGTAGTACTTACTTTGAAGGGACAGTATACTTTAATGGAGAAATACTTTCAAGTGAGAGAGAGAGAGAGAGAGAGAAACATTTATTTACACACATTCGATACACGTAGATTTAAAAATATAAGAAATACAATATACTTAAGAATAGTACCGATATGGTGTAAAATGGGCCCCACTCAGCATAATGTTGCGGCAGACCGCAACGCTGTTTTCAGTGGGACCCAGATAAATTTAAAGACTACACACAAAAAACACATACACTGTGGCGACACGAACGCCAGTGGCAAGCACTTCACTAACAAGCTGCCAAATATACGGAAGTATGTATGGCAACACTCGATCAGTTTAATCGCATTAAACCAATCAAACCGAAACAAGTCACGCCAGACGTTGATTTGGCTTGCAAGTATCTCGCAAGTCTTGCAAGTATCTCGAGTCGGTACCTGGTTGGTATACTTGCAAGGAAATACCTGGTATCAAAACCTGGTAACGTAAATACGCACAATCTCTAGTGCTGAGTGCTGACATACAGCCGAGTACTCATCTGCGAACTGGGGGGGTTACTATGACGTCTTAATGCCATTCAATACCGACTCAGTTCAGGTTTTAGCTGTCATTTTTAGTATGGATCTGACAGCGAGCGAACCTAAACTGAAACGGAACTGAAACGCATTAAGACTTCGTGGTAACCCCGAATGGCGACTCAGTTCAGGTTTTAGCTGTCCTTTTTAGTATGGATCTGAAAGCGAGCGAACCTAAACTGAATCGCATTAAGACGTCACGGTAAGGCGCCTGTTACCGTAACTGTTGCACTTTACAGTAAACAAAAACCACATAGTGCGTGTTCGATCCATTTTATACGCGTATTGTATACAAACCAATATCATCTTAATATTTCCACACAATCACTTAACAATTTTATTCATTACTAGCGTCTGCCCGCGACTTCGTCCGCGTAGAATTAGCAATTGACATGTTTATAGCTGTCCCTCGGGAACTGTGCAATTTTTCCGGGACAAAATGTAGCCTATGTATCAATCTAGGCTCCCAGCTATCTTCGTTCCAAATTTTATCCAAATCCGTCCAGTCGTTTTAGCGTGAAGAAGGAACAAATATATACACTCACTCATATCGTCACAAACTTTCGCATTTATAATATTAGTAGGACTAGCTTCTGCCCGCGACTTCGCTGCGTAGATTATACATAATAAACCTTCCTCTTGAATTACTCTATCTATTAAAAAAACTGCATTAAAATCCGTTGCGTAGTTTTAAAGATCTAAGCATACATAGAGACAGACAGACAGCGGAAAGCGACTTTGTTTTATACTGTGTAGTGATGGACTTGAGGGGATTTGTTTGTTTACAAACGCGTATAAAATGGAACGATACACACTATAAGGCAGGGTAGACGTGACTCGCGAGGTCACGAGCCTGCCGCATGCTTGTATGCCCCCTAAAATATAATTAACTAGCTGTTGCCAGCGACTTCGTCTGCCAAGAATTCGTTTATCGCTATCCCGCGGGAACTACGCAATTTTCCAGGATAAAAAGTAGACTTTTCTCTATCTATGTGCCAAATTTCATCCAGATCCGTTGGGCCGTTCTGGCGTGATTGAGTAACAAACAAACATCCATCCATCCATCCATACTTTCGCATTTATAATATTAGTTAGATTAAAAAAAACGTCATATCGGCATTAAATTTTATACCTACTTATCGTGCAAAGGATTTTCAACGTTAGAGTAGAGTAGCAGACCACAATTAGCCGATGATACAGTAACCTACATTTGATGTGCTTTCAAAAATCGACAGAAAATTTATTTCACGCAAAATGTATAGATATCGTTCTCTCCTTTTCTCGCTTGGCTCCCACTCGGCAGTGTAATGGGTTCGAGTCCGGGGCAAAAAGATAATTGCCTCAATACCGGGGCTGGTGTGAAAGACGATGTCGGTACGGGATCATAGCTCGCACGCGGTTGTTTTGTTATACAGGCTGCTGTTTATCAACGTGATACGATACATAATATATGTATGTTTTATGACCTATACTAATATTATAAAGAGATAAGTGAGGTTGTAGGGTTTTTTTTTTTTTTTTTTTTATTATAAACTGACCAGCGAATCTCTGGATCGACTGAACCGATTTTGAAAATTCTTTTACGTTGCCCCACGCCCCAAATAGCAATTTACCACCCGCTACGCAACGGAAATTTCCACTTTACAATGTTTTTCAGGATTCGCGAATCATTGACGAATGTTTGCATTCCATACATAAGTTCGATTGCGCTTTCAAATATACAGACAAACAAATAAACAGACAAGAAATCTAAAAACTGTTGGAACGTGTTCTGTTATTAATTCTAAGTATATTAAGCCAATTTCTTTTGCTTTAAGCTTAAAACCACAAAATTTCATAATACCTTATTCACTAATACCCCTAATTTTCAAATTACCATGGGCTCATAATACCTAAAATATCAAATTTTTACAAGAGATATTTTGACTTTTCAGGTATTTTTAGGTATTATGAGCCCATGGTAATTTGAAAATTAGGGGTATTAGTGAATAAGGTATTATGAAATTTTTTGGTTTTAAGCCTAAAGCTTTCTTTTTTAATATCTTCCACGTACATACTTTCGACCCATTTCAGCTTTATTATTGTGTATTTTTTTTTATGTGAATAAGAAGGTAAACGAGCAAGTGGGTCACCTGATGGTGAGCGATCACCACTGCCCATAGACACCCGCAACCCTGGAGGGAGGGGTGTATAAAGAGATTTAACACAAGACAATTTTATATGTATTTTCTGTTAGATATATTTCACTATATCAGTCACCCTGTGTATCATACAAACTCGTACGCCACAGCCACCTGTCAGTGCAATTATCTGCTACAATAACACTTAAAACAATCCAGTCTCTATTACAAGCCAATAAGGTTCATTAGCGCACTGTGTTGACACGATGTCGTCTACATATTAATTAGCGTTCTTAACTGTATCTTTCAATATTTAACGATCTGGATCCTGGCATCATTTTTAGGGTTCTACCGGCAAAAACGGAACCCGCGAGCGGAAAAATAGTCCACATTGGGGTTTTTGGTTACTATAACGTGCAACAGTTGCAGTTTGCGGGTGATAGGACCTTGTGCAAGGTCCGTCCGGATCGCTACTACCATCTTACTCACTAATCTCACTGCCAAGCCGCTGTGCTTGCACTGTTGTGTTCCGGTGTGGAGAGTAAGATAGCCGAGGAAATTACAGACACAAGAGGCATTTCATCTTAGCCCTCTAGGTTGGTAACTCATCTGCAATTCTTTGGTGTTGCGGGTATCCATGGCCACTGGTTACTTACGATCAGGTGACCACTTGCTCGTTTACCTTCCTTTTGGTATAAAATAAAAAGATGAGTACCTACACGACTTTATGGGATGACTTTCGTGTCCGTCCGTCCGTCTCCGAAGACCCTTTAGTAGGTAACCAATATAGAATAATAATAATAATAAATAATATATCTTGGGACAATTTACACCAATTGACCTAGCCCCAAACTAAGCAAAGCTTGTAATATGGGCACTAGACAACGGACAAACATACTTATATACATAAATACATACTTAAATACATATTAAACATCCAAGACTCGAGAACAAACAGAAGTGAAGAACTTCAGAATGTTGGCAGAAGAGAAGTGGAGAACTTCAGAATGTTGGCATAACACCTGTTAACCATGTAACCTACTTTTTGAACAAATAAACTTTTGACTTTGACTTTGAACATTCGTATTTTCATACAAATATCTGCCCCGACCGGGATCGAACCCGGGACCTCAAGCTTCATAGTCAGGTTCTCTAACCACTAGGCCAATCGGTCGTTAGAATGACCTCACACTGCCTAACACTTTGCTTAGGAGCGGGGACTCTGCTAACACTGGATACTAATTTACTTGCCGAACTATTTACTCTATAGACCGACCACTTAACTGAGTCCTCGATGGCGATAGGGTTAGTTTGACTAAATAGCTATGTAAATGTTTTTCAGGATTTTTGAATCCCATTCTCATTTGACAAATGTTTCCATACAATGATCGATGTTTGGGTGCGACCAAACCGCCGCGTATACGCAGTGACGTGTCGTATGCGTCACGTTTTCTCACCGTTTCTTCATACATTTTGTTGCGATTCCGTACCGTCACCGTTTTTTAAGCGGCGGTGTGGTGGCACCCTAAAGTGAACCGCGTCAAGGGTGGGACTCAATTTGAATCATAAATTTAAGTGAAATATCTTGTGTAGTCTTTCAGTAATCTAACCCATCCATATGCTGATATATTCCTGAAAAATACTAGCCCCTTTATTCATAAACGCTATATAGGCTTCTGCTAACTTAGCAATCGTTTGTTCTTATCTGTCACTTGGACATTTACCTTTCACAGATAAGGACAAACGATTACTAAGTTAGCAGAAGCATATAGAGCATCTTATGAATAAAGGGGTAAGAGACCTTGAATTTTGTATGCAACGCCATCTCTGATGACATGACAGCAACTTTTTCTAAGACGAAACGAAGATTGCCGGCTCAGCTAGTATTCTATATCTATGGTGCTGTGCACATACACAATGATTGACCTAAATATTAAACATTGTATTGTGGGTCCACAAACTCAATATTCACGGGGTTTTTATCCAAAGAAACATAGCGTTGTATGTTGATTTATGGTCCGAACCTTTTTGCGTCAGCTCAAAAAACGCTGAGGGAGCGCTATCCGTTCTCATTTGTTGCCATTTATTTGATTCCTTTTGAAAAAGGTTGTTTTGTATACGAATTTAGGGATTTTTAAAAATAAAGAAAAAATATTCTTTGTGTCATATTTCATATGATAGATTAATGAGATTGGTTAAAAATAAGCCGCAGTGACATGACTTTCATTAATGTTAAGTTTGTTGACACCACGAAAACCCCGTGGATCGTAAACGACTAAACCATTTATAAACAAATGAATAACTATACGACAAATAAGCGGCTCATTATGATTAAATGTGTCTTATTCTAAAAACAACTCACCATTCCATTATCCATTCCCCCATATGGTGACTGGTAGCCTGCTTTTTCTGTGACTGAAAAAAAGAATCATCTTTTAACACATCAAATGTTGAATCATCTACATGAACCTCGGTCAAGTCAAATCGTTCATCGATCAACTCGTGGTCTTCGTGAACTTGCCAGTAGCGTTTACGTGTTATGCCATTCTATTTACTTAAACCAAATTTTATTGTCATAATACTCATAATTGTAGATATAAGGGTGAAAACTGAAAAACTCAAGTGGTATTGGACGGGACTACGGGACACGTCTACCGATTGCATCCAGATCCCGGATCGCTGGGGCAAAAATTACTACCGACTAGACTGGGCACCGGAGCAGAGGCAGACCAAAAAGGAGATGGCGGGATGACTTGGAGCCGGACAGGGGAAACCTCGCTACAGACAGACACGGATGGAAAGATAAAGGGGAGGCCTTTGCCCAGCAGTGTAACACTAAATAGGCTTTTGAAAAAAAGAAAGATTCGCGATGAAATGAGGGTAGAACGTGCGCGGTCTACGCAACATTAACATCTACCCGCAATTGCCTCAGTCTAGCCGTGATCATGATGCATGCTGCGTCGAAATATCGGGAGCTCAGTTCTGCTCTTACAACTCAATTGCTGACTACAAGTGTAGGTAGTTTCATTTGTCAAAAGTACCGCCGGGCGAGAGCAATGGAGAGCGGAACAGCGCTAAATCGAAACCCTGGTCAGTACTAAATCAAAACATAAATTCACACAGAACTAATAATTAGAGGAATATGAACGTCATTGTCCTTCCGGAATAGACGTTGCCACTTTTTTTATCCTCTTTTTGATGCGCACACGTTCACTTATGGTTTCACAAGTTTTGAAAATGTACACTAAAAATATCTCAACCCAACTCCTCTTAATAATAGTCTGGCTACTATTCAAAATTGACATTAAATTATTTTGAACGTTTCAATTTTCACACAAAAGAGAGATCTAATCTACACTCGTGCGCAGCATGCCGAACAATTTTTAAGTACCTCGATCCGTAGGGTCGGATTTTTCATATATATACTAGGGTTAATTTTATTGTGTATCCACCATAGAAACATCAGTCTATGTCGAGGGATTAAAACTGCATTTGCATATAAAATGATAAGTAACATGTATTGTCTGATTTCTAGTGCAGATACGACGTTTTATATCGGAAGGGTATCAGATCAGATGCAAATTATTCACGAACAATTGAGTTTCGTTCGCGTTGTGACTGCCCCATGTTTTTAATTTTATGGTTAAATAATCCGTTTGGTGGTTTTTATTAAAATATGTTCATTGTTATTCAGCTCCGTGATCGCTTTTCTGACTTCATTCAAAACTGGGTACTGTTAATAGAGTCTAGACTCTTCTGTTACTTCAGTGTTACCCTCTTTCATTGGTTTGTGTTAAAGATTTTTTTTTTTTTATATATCCAGTTAAATGAAAAAGCCGTTTATTGAGGACATGTAAATTTATTTTAGTAATAAGTATACACAACATTAGTATGAAACTGACAGTTTCTTTACTTATTAATAACTTATGATCATTTAAATAGGCATCAATGTTTACAATTTAAATTGCCGAATGTTCCAATTCCAACATAAGTGTCATCGAATATGTAGGTACCTCATGTAACAGAACTCAAGTAGGTACTTATTACACACGTATGTCATTACAACTCATAATTTTACGGATACAACATAGTATAAATCAAACTAAACTGATGCAATCAATGAAGAAAGGCATACGGAATAAAACGAAAGCATGAGATGTAACTTTACTAAAATAACAAACCGAATGGTCGCTGTTTTGAATAATCAACAGACTTCCCTTTGACGAGGTACAGGTTCGTTTAGAAAAATGATATTTCACATCTTGACTTTCGAATTTATTTAGACAAAATATTAGCTCGATCACCAACAATTCCAACAAATTATAACCAAAGTGAATTAGTGACTCCAGCAGCTCCTAAGGGGTAGATTATGTTAATGTACTTTATAATTTGGGCGGTTAATCGTGTCATTGTCGGAGGATTGTTAAACAAAAGGCATTAGGGCAAGTAATTGTTCGTCTCGAGGGTTTTTGTTTTGTTTGAGAGTTATTAAGACGCTAAAAGCTCGTTTGGGGGACTTGGAATGGTGATACAGTATTCGCTGAATTCGTTGGAGACGATGCGACTTTTGGTGTCCCTAAACCAACATCTGTAATGACAGGAATGTATCATTTGAACTTTATTAGATGGACACTAATACGCAGTATTTTTAAAAGATACATATTATTAATGACAAATGTAGAAACGTCTGGACTAGTTAACTTAAATGCGTACTCTTGACTACATTAAGATTTAATTCAAAAATTGTAAAAGACCAGGGCCCCGATAATTGAAAGCACATCACTCGTAAGTACCACTTGAAAGTCTGTCAATATCTTCAAAACTCCGGCTCTAATCGAATTACTAGTCCACATGATTAATGAGAGCCGTAAGTATCTTTGAAGCTACTCGTATTTCAAATTCAGCACAATTTTCAACCACTTTCGAGTGGTATTTTCACCCATGTACTTTCAAAAATCGGATCGTTACAATCGTTACCGCTCCCTAAACATATAAACATTAAAAAGCGAAGTCCACCATTTTTCTCCATGAATCAGAAGTTGTACCACGGTCAAGTAAGTCCATAAGTCCATATCGTTCACCAGCATACTCTCAACTCACAATCGGAAAAGCTGAAGAACGTATAAGTACAATAAAAACTTGATTAAAATCACTTGTTTTCAAGCACAAGTTAATATCCCATTACTTAGGGGGTAATGTAATAAATACATACATAATACTGGAGCGGGAGCTCAGCATTGACAACAAGGGGTGGCGTGGGGTGAGGGTTGGACGGGTGAACATACACTTTTAGAGAAGTAACTAAGCCAATTTAATTTAGTGGTATGAAATCGTTAAAGGAGGAATGCCTAGATTAAGCTGTTTTCAGAAAAAAACAATCGTCATCTTCGATTTAGGACACGGTCGGTTTCGAACGCGTTCTGGACAGTTTTTAGAAACAAAAGCGTCAGGGATTTAATTCAGCTCAAGACGGACGGAGCTTGTTTCGAAGAAACGGAGCATTTAAAAGATTGTCCTCAAATATTTATTTAAAAGCAAATTAATGCCAAACGTAACATTTCATTTGACACGGAACATCCTTGCAAGAATGCCGCAAGAGCCACATCAGAAATTCCTCTGTCGGACACTCAAATCAAAGAAAGAAGGAGTCTAGCGAACTGCGACGAGAGACCGGATTAAACTATGCCTTAGCTTGTACAGTTGGGCGCACACAACCTCAGCCAAACTTTGCCAATAAGACTGGTTGAGAGCTAGCACTTTCAACCGGCATTACCTTGCTGTTCACAAAACTCCCTTGACTTTATATTTGGTGTATCAAACAATGATGAAAATGAAGATCCTTAGCAACCATTTCCGACTCCTAGTTAGTTTGACGCCCGTGCGCCCGAAGGTGGCTTATAAACCGATCTTCGAGGTGAAAACTTGCGCACAATGAATGCACTGGTTGGCAAAATTATAGCGAATGGAAACAGTAGGCTTATTGTCTAACTCACTCGCAATCGCCATCGTGTTCATTTTGACAGTTCATGTATGGGCTGACAATTGGCATCGGAATCAGCTAACTGTCACATTCATACAAGAACTGTCAAAATGAACACGATGGCGCGATTGCGAGCGAGTTATACAATAAGCCTACAGGCTGGCGAGTTAATTCATCGCGTTCCTCTTGCACCAACCTGCGCCATTCAGGACGCTGTGTTGCCAAACATTCCCACAGTATAAACAGATTTAACTAATTTACGGATACACATCTAACTTTCAGTTAGATTTGTCGCCCTGTCGCACAGGACTCGCTTCGCTACGCTTGAATTTAACGCAGCTCTGCGCTCAGACTTGCTATTGTCAGCAAGACTCAATTCAACGCGACTGAGTTAATATATACATACTTACATACCGTCACGCCTCTTTCCAATAGGGGTAGGCACTAGGCAGAGACAACTTTGTTTCAATTGCTAAGATCCTGGTATACTCTTTCGCTTTATCCACATTCATCAATTTCATACAAGCTCCTCGGTTTAGGATACTTTTGACCTTAAATTTTGTCATAACATTCCCAATCTTTAACGGCCTTCCCCTTCCAAGCTTCCAAGACACCCATGAAAGCACGCCATATAAATCTGTTCAGTTAACGTTCTTTCATCTACCCTCTCTACGTGACCAAACCAAGCATACTTCTTGTTTCTATCTCAGCCGTTATTACACTATTCCTTGACCTTGAGTTA
This sequence comes from Pandemis heparana, assembly GCA_963854515.1. Taxonomy (NCBI): domain Eukaryota; kingdom Metazoa; phylum Arthropoda; class Insecta; order Lepidoptera; family Tortricidae; genus Pandemis; species Pandemis heparana. The sequence continues at coordinate 668,375 of OY978034.1, forward strand.
ATACATTGTTACCTTACTAAAAGTCATAAATTTATTACGAAAACATTAATGAACAGCTCCTTCTATGACTTCACAGTCCAGCAGACGTGGCAAGTTTCCGGATTATTAACAAAACTTTAGAAACACATCCAAATGCATGAAAGATTTGCGTAGCTACTTTTCAGCGACAAATTCATTAGCACCAAATAGCTGCGTTCTCACTAAAAATATCTACAAACGCCCAAAACATACAAATCCATAGAAGCAGACAAACAATTCAAACAAAAACCCATCAACACTAAACTTATCAACTCCACCCGACACTCGTCCCACTTCTGATTCGTCAAAAAGACATCCGCTCGTCCTCAATGCACCCCTGTACGAGTAAGCCCCCCATTGTCCGGGGCCACCGAAATTATACGGTAAGGGCTCCGATAGCTGACGTTGATTGTAGCTGCTCAGAATCATAGATTTGACATGTCTGAAGTTAGATTAGCATGTAATGTAACGTTAGGCTAAGTGGTTTATTAGTTACATACAAGTTTATAAATTCATCTATCTATCTATACTAATATTATAAAGAGGAAAGATTTGATTGTTTGTTTGCATTGAATAGGCTCCGAAACTACTGGACCGGTTTGAAAAATTCTTTCACCATTAGAATCCTACACTATCTCTGATGAACATATATATTTGATTCTACGCGGACGATGTCGCGGGCAACAGCTAGTGCTATATAAGATTATTTTCTTTTGACAAGAAGTCGCAGACAGTCGGTTCGGTATACATTTACTACACTCTTTAGAACCAATTTAAAAAATAACTTTATCATCGTCCTAATGAAAGTATGTTCACTAAATTAGTAACTCGAAGAGTTCAAAACAACAACTTTATGAACAACAAACAACAAAACTAAATCAAGGATTACAATAAAACTTTATTGTGAAGTAACAATGAACAGGCAGTCCTTAAATGTTCTTAAAAGTATGAGCAACATAAAAACATGCAAGTTGTTAAAGAAGTTATTCCGTAAACTTAATACACTTAAAGAATCAGTAATCCACACTAAGTACGTCGTTAAAACTAAATGTTAATTCAAATTCATACATGTGAAAAGCAGAGCATTATTTGATTCCCCTTTCCACCTATACGCCCACAATCATGCTAAACGTGGCCTTGTTACCTCAGGCTCTATCTACCCCGTAAGGGTTAAAGACGTGATTTACGTATGTATGTGTGTATGAAAAGCACCTGTAATGTAAACCGATTAGATCTTGATAATATAATCATGCAATTAAGCAAAGTAACTGTTTTATTCGTTGAAATGGAGCTCCGCAAAGTAACAACTAATTGAATCGATAATTCGAAATTTGACAGTGTCCTTTAAAGTAAGGAAGCAGGAGATGAGTTTCAAATATACATCGTTGCCTGATTTCTAAAAAAAAGTCCAGATCGTAACATTTCAGCCAGGCCCTTATTTACTTTTTCAACAAGCAACCAACTTTTATAGGGCAACCCCATTGACAATGACAACCCTATCCGGTCGACGCAAATGAAAGGCTCCTACTGAAATTACGACAAATTACAGATTGCCATTTACATAAACGATACAATTGCATAGTAAGTGACAGTTTCGAGAAGCGGTCAAGTCATGGGAGATAGCGTTTATAATTTATAACAATTGTAGTATTATTTAGTTAAAAAAATAGTGATTGGAGTCCCTCCGCGCGGAAGAAGTGAAACTTCGTAATGTGGAAATGAAAATAGGAAGGGGTAGAAATTGGTATTGAAATTGGACGCTACTCGTTGCCAACGCTCGCGCTGGCCTGTAACAGGTATACTACACGCATGCGTTCGAGTGTCACGGATTCACTCTCGCTCTGTTTCTTTCTATTCCCCCTCCCCAGGAGCGTTGAACGTTTAACGCAACCTTGCTGGAAGTCTCATTAGAAGTTTTACTTCAAAAGAAGCTATTTTGGGACATTAAAGAGCCTCGACATCGACACACATTCGACACTGGACACCCTGGCAGAACCGCACTGCTACTTGTCTTTATAATTGAATGAATAAATAAATCTGTTCTGTGTTCTGTCAGCTGGAAAGAGCTTCTTCTTCTTTGCTAACCTCAGCCAGATAATAGTTTCGTTCCAAACAGGGTCACTTTGAGATGGAGCTTCATTAGTCTTGCCGTACCGCTGTCGTGGCACATAGTTCTAGGGCATGACAGTTAGTACTTTCTTACCCTGTGCAATATAAGAAAAAAATTATTAAGAATATGCACTGCCAAACATTCAACCAAAACGATTTTTAAATTACCAAAGTTTAAAAATAAATAGTAATCTTACTTAGATGGCGGTAAATCGTTAGGGATGTTTTCAGCCCCCATGTAGACCGTATGCTTCAAAAGTTTGTCCATCCCTGCACTAAAGTGTAAAACATCATAATCGCTTAACTCTTCTGCTTAGACCACATCATCTCCTAACGCCTAATCAATAGCTATAAAATGAAGCGCATGTAACGAAATGACATCGATAAAGCTATCTATTTTACATTGTCTTTAATTAGACAAAGGTCTCGCTAATATGTTTGAAGCAGATAGGCCAGTACGGGAACGTGTTAATTACCCTGTAAACTCACAAAACTTACAAGTCAGATTTTTTTTTTATACTGGTGGAGTACATTATGTACTAAAGGGGAAAAATATTTTCTAACACTTTTTGAGTTTGCGTTAGGTATTATTTAAGTTTTTGTTAGTAAAGCGTGTAAATCCCGAGAAAAATTATACAAGTGAAATTTTTCTCTACTAGATTATCGCATTTAACTATAAGAACATCACCTGTAGTATTCTAACAGTTTTGTCAAGTGCTTACGTCAGCATAATTGGAAACTCGAAAAAAAATTATAAATCTCTAAAAAAAACTTACAAGTGAATGGTGGCTGCTGAAATGTATTCAAAACTGTCAAAAGTAACGACAGTTTTGAATTCTAACACATTTGTTAATAGCGTATTTTTTTATCAACAGTGTAATTTTCAAAATGCTCTATTTTCCATAAAAGAAATCTCGAAATTCTCAAGTCGGCTTATTTGATTCGGTTTCATTATAGTAATCTATAGGCAGAAATTCTAACGAATTCATCAGTAGCTTTAGATTCTATTAAGTTATCAGTTATATCCATAATTTAAACTTGCGCGCGCGTCGCGCGACTCGCCGCAGCGTGCCTGTCAGCCAATCACGTAATACGAGTTAGCGCGCTAACACAAGGTCGTGCCCGCGTTGGGTGTAAAAAATGTAAACCTAATTACTTTTTGTTTTCGAATTATTCACAATGCTTGTATATAAATAAAAGTGAAAGTAACTCTGTCTGATATCTTTTACGGCTTAACTACTAAACTGATTGCGATGAAAGTTGGTATATACCTAAGCTATGGCCGTAGGGAAGAGCATAGGAAATAGTACACAGTATATACACAGTACGTTATGTATAATGTGTAAGTGTTTTGGTTTTTCTGTTAATTTGCATGTGTCGAAATAAATAAATAAATAGGCTAGAAAGCCTGGATAGAAATCCAGGAAAAATACCCTGATCCCGCGAAAACCACGATAAAGAAATACTGACTAAAAGAGAACTAAGTTGTGGACAGAATATATATTACTAAGTATGAATTTTAAAACAAAGTAGTAAGCGGCGTCTGTTTGTTTGAACGTTTGGAAATAGTACACAGTATATACACAGTACGTAATGTATAATGTTTAAGTGTTTTGGTTTTTCTGGTAACTTGCATAAGTCGAAATAAATAAATAAATAGGCTTTCTATCCAGGAAAAATACACTGATCCCGCGAAAACCACGATAAAGAAATACTGACTAAAGTGGACAGAATATATTACTAAGTATAAATTTTAAAACAAAGTAGTAAGCTGCGTCTGTTTGTTTGTCTGAACGTGATAAAACTCAAAAACTACCGAACAAAAACGTTGAGTTGACAGCTGTCAGATGTCAATCGTTGTCAAACAAAAAAACTTAAGGTACCCAATTACAGTTACTTAGAATCTCGAACCAGTTCTTTAATCAAATAAAGCAAATGTCACCGAAACCAAGCCAGTTGAAAAGTACTATAATTCATAATTAAATAGGAATCCCATAGATAAAGTTACTTTTTACGCAAATGTTCCTTGTAAGTGTGGGATCACCTAAAAAGTAGACGAATAAGGGTTGATTGAATATTATTATTTATTTAACTAGAAATGAGACATGTCAAATCAAATCATGTGTCGTTCAAAGGTTAACTGGAAGAGATCCCTTTTAGGGATAAGTTCGCCTTAGTGCATTTGTGTTTTCCTGTGTTCATCTTTTTCATGTGTTTTATGTACAATAAAGAGTTTTACATACATACATACATACATACATGTTTGACTGGAACTCATTTTATTGTCAACAAGCTATGTAGTACATTTTGCCTGAGAACACAAAATTTAAATAAAGTATTCATTTTTCAATCAAAATCGACTAGGTACTATGGTAACGGCACCAGTGTTGGACAAGGACCCAGTAATGGACAATGAGTCTTATTAAATAGAAACTAAGGGATAGTCATTTATTTATTTAACAACAGTCAATTTATAACCGCATGATTTTTAAAGTAAGAATGAAGTGTCCATTACTGGTGCTTGTCAGCTTAAAGTGTCTAACACTGGTGCCGTTACGTTAAAAAGTTTTAAATACAGTAGAGTAATAACAGTAAACTTTGATAACCTTTGATTTTTCCGATTGGGGTGATTCCTTAACTAACACATGATTACTATTACTAAATTTAGTATTTATTCATTTTACTAGTACCTGTTACGATTACTCGTATTTGTACAATAGGTACTTACAGGTCAGACCATGACTACTAATCAACATTTAATTTTTTTGTGTTCTTGGAAGTATTCATTCATAAAATGCGAATATTTCCAAGAACTGCTAGCTTATTATGTATGTATGTATGTATGTAAACTCTTTATTGCACATAAAAATTTAAAAATACAGAAGTACACAGAAAATAGTACAAAGGCGAACTTATCCCTAAGAAGGGATCTCTTCCAGCTAACCTGGTACAGAAAGGAATAGTTTACAAAAAAAAAGGCAAGCAGTCATTATTATGCGCAAATAAGTAGTATTAATACTTAATAAATTAACAACTAAAGTACATTATAAAACCATAATAAAATATAATATAAATAACGAAATAAAATTTAACCAATAAACTTACATAAACACTATCGAATATCAAATAACATAAATAAATACTTGAACTAAATACAATATGAAAGGCAATTATACCGCCTCAGGTGCCGGTGTTTAGCCACAATTTCCTCAGCCCACCCCTGAACACCGCCACAGACTGAGATTCCCTCAACGTCAGGAGCAACTCGTTCCACAGCTTGACGGAGCGGATCGTGAAAGATTTGGCATATGATCGTGCCTTGTTAGGCGGAAAGGCAAGTGTGAGGTTGGAGCTCGACCGCAAACGGTCGCCGCTTCCAGTGGCCAAGTAACCAAATCTTTCACACAAGTAAGAAGGAGAAGTAGGATTAAAAAGAACATTAAAAAGGAGGCTTATTACGTACGTAGCTCGCTCGCAGTCGCCATCGTGTTCATTTAGACAGTTCTTGTTTGAATGTGACAGCTAGCTGATTCCGATGCCAATTGTCAGCCCATACATGAACTGTCAAAATGAAGACGATGGTGATCGCGAGCGAGTTACTTAATAAGCCTGCAGCATACAATATCACATCACATCAGCCCGGTTAGCACGACAGCGTAGAAGAGTCGCGTCGCGCGCGAGATAGATTACCCGTCTCATTCGACGCCGACGCCGGCGACTCTTGTGTGCTGTCGTGCTAGACGTGCAGGCTTTATTATGTTTCAGGCATTACTTAAATTTACTACAGAAGTAAACTTAAACAACCTTTGATTTTCGATTGAGCTGATCCCTTAACAGAAGATCACTATATTTAAATTTAGTATTCATTCATTTTACTAGTATGACGATTATTTGTATTTATACAATAGGTACAGTCAAGGGCATAAATATCGATACAGACATCGCGACAAATATATGTATACATCAACCTTGTTGTAAGTGACATAAAGGTGACGCCTTGGGCTTGGTAACGTACATATATTTATGCCCTTGACTTTACAGGTCAGACCATGAACTCCTCATATTAATACCCTTAAGAATATGTGATACCTAGTTAAAGGATCAGCCCAAACGAAAAATCAAAGCTGTGCCTCCTGTGACAAGTGATACAAGTGTAAAATCAACATTTTACAGGAGAGCGAAAATAAGATTAAAAAAAATCTGATTTGTGAGCCAAGGGGGCTAGCATTTACCTAAGCACTTTTCTTAAACATGAAAAAATATTCTATAAACGTGCATTTAGTGTTTTTCGGTAAATATTGTAAGTTCGAAGAAAATCGCGAAAAACCTGTATCGTACCTATTGAAATGTCTAATATGAGGAAATAAAATATGCTATAGTACTTCCAACCATTTATTTTCTCGATGACAGATCTATAGTGTTGTAACCACATAAGTGATCAGTAGATACGATATCGATCTAATTTCAATAAATTCCCTGTCATTATTGAGGTAATTATTTCATTTCATTGTTGATTACCTATCTATACTTATATTATAAAAAGATGAAAGATTTGTACGTTTGTTATGAATAAACTAAAAACTAGGTACTGGACAAACAAAAATTATGTCACCATTAGAACGCTACATCATTACTGAGTAACATAGGCTATTATTTATCCCGGGAAAAAAATTACAACGCGTACAAAGTCGTGGGAACACATCTAGTTAAATATACACAATACCGATACGATACCGATATTTCAATCATAACATCACGATGTTTATTGCCATAGAATGTAACTTTTTGAAAACGTTTATTATTTATCGTACTTTAAAAAAAATACTGCATAATATGGACTCAATTTATCTTAGATGAATATTATATGGGATCAAGGAACAAAATTAGGCAGTTGCCGTATTTTTCATACCTCGCATTTAAATCGAGAAAATAAATGGTTTGAACTACTATAGATGATACAAGTTCAGTTATATCATGGTGTACCCCTGGAGCACCCATAATATCACTTGGTGTAAACTGATATAAGTACATGAACTCGTAAAATCCTATAACTCAGCGCTATATGTTACCAGTTCAATGTTGCTTGAAATAAAACATAAAACTACTAATTAAATGGATTTTTTGAAAAAAAAAAACAAATTGTTCTCGCATTGGTAGGGACAATGTTGAGTTGTACCCTGGGTCTGGTTTTAGAAAAGTTGGTCAAAAGCGATATAACTGTAGTTATATCAATATTTCCGAAAAAAGTACCGAAAAATTAAATGTGGAAATAACTTATACCACAAAAGACGAAAATAGCCTTTAGAGCAATACCATAAAGAAGTTACAACTTGATATAGATCAATTTGCACTTTTTTTTTCCACCTAGAAGTACGTGAGATAGGCCAAAAAATTCAATATTTTTCTGATTATTTCTAAATAAAAACACACAAAAGAGTACAAGTCGAGTTATCACAAAAGGTTATCAAAGTTTACTGTTGTTACTTCACTGTATTTAAAACTTTTTAACGTAACGGCACCAGTGTTGGACACTTTAAGCTGACAAGTACCAGTAATGGACACTACATCCTTACTTTAAAAATCATGCGGTTGTAAATTGACTGTTGTTAAATAAATAAATGAGTATCCCTTAGTTTCTATTTAATAAGACTCATTGTTCATTACTGGGTCCTTGTCCAACACTGGTGCCGTTACCACTTAGTCAATTTTGATTGAATAATGAATACTTTATTTAAATTTTGCGTTCTTAGGCAAAATGTACTACATAGCTTGTTGACAATAAAACGAGTTCCAGTCAAACATGTCTCATTTCTAGTTAAATAAATAATAATGTTCAACCCTTATTCGTCTACTTTTTAGGTGATCCCACACTTACAAGGGACATTTGCGGAAAAAGTAAGTATCTATGGGATTCCTATTTAATTATGAATTATAGTACTTTTCAACTAGCTTGGGTTCGGTGACATTTGCTTTATTTGATTAAAGAACTGGTTCGAGATTCTAAGTAACTGTAATTGGGTACCTTAAGTTTTTTTGTTTGACAACGATTGACATCTGACAGCTGTCAACTCAACGTTTTTGTTCGGTAGTTTTTGAGTTTTATCACGTTCAGACAAACAAACAGACGCAGCTTACTACTTTGTTTTAAAATTTATACTTAGTAATATATTCTGTCCACTTTAGTCAGTATTTCTTTATCGTGGTTTTCGCGGGATCAGTGTATTTTTCCTGGATAGACAGCCTATTTATTTATTTATTTCGACTTATGCAAGTTACCAGAAAAACCAAAACACTTAAACATTATACATTACGTACTGTGTATATACTGTGTACTATTTCCAATGCTCTTCCCTACGGCCTTAGCTTAGGTATATACCAACTTTCATCGCAATCAGTTTAGTAGCTAAGCCGTAAAAGATATCAGACAGAGTTACCTACTTTCACTTTTATTTATATACATGCATGTGAATAATTCGTAGTTAATAAGTCTTATATATACATTGCTACTAACCAACCTGGACTATTAATGTAAGTAGTCTGAAATAAAATTAATTTGAATTTTGTATTTTGATTTTGAAAACAAAAATTACCTACTTGAGTAATAGATTTTTTACACCGAAGGCGGGCACGGCCTTGTATCAGCGCGGCTCGTACTACGTGATTGGCTGACAGGCACGCCGCGCCCGGCTCGAGCGAGTCGCGCGACGCGCGCGCTAGTTTAAATTATGGATATAACTGATAACTTAATAAAATCTAAAGCTATTGATGAATTCGTTAGAATTTCTGCCTATAGATTACTATAATGAAACCGAATCAAATAAGCCGACTTGAGAATTTCGAGATTTCTTTTATGGAAAATAGAGCATTTTGAAAATTACACTGTTGATAAAAAAATACGCTATTAACAAATGTGTTAGAATTCAAAACTGTCGTTACTTTTGACAGTTTTGAATACATTTCAGCAGCCACCATTCACTTGTAAGTTTTTTTTAGAGATTTATAATTTTTTTTCGAGTTTCCAATTATGCTGACGTAAGCACTTGACAAATTTGTTAGAATACTACAGGTGATGTTCTTATAGTTAAATGCATTAATCTAGTAGAGAAAAATTACACTTGTATAATTTTTCTCCGGATTTACACGCTTTACCAACAAAAACTTAAATAATACCTAACGCAAACTCAAAAAGTGTTATATATTTTTTTTACCAGTACTACTCAGTACATTCTAACCGTCTACAAAAAATAGCGCACTTGTGAGTTTTGTGAGTTCAATTTGCTTCCCGTACTGGCCTAAGAATAGTTTATCATACATGGCTGAAAAACTGATGCCACGTGACTTGGAGCTCTAATAAGCTTTTATTTTATTTTATTGAACAGAATTAGCCATTTTTCCGTATTTAAAGTATTTTTCATCTACACGCAGCTCAAGTTTTTACTCCCTGAATTATAAAGAGAGACTATGCCATCTTAGAGCACACATTGAAGAAGTGTTAATGCAAGATCTAAAAAAATCCATTTAAAAAGTTGAATCAATTACTATTTCAAGAGACTGACAAGTTAATAGAAACAGCAACGATTGAAGAGATTTAAAAGTAGATAAACTAAATATCCTTATTAGATGCAATAATAACAACAAATTTGTCTTATCTAAAATCTATCCACCCCAACCGTGAAACTAAAAAACTCACCCTAACCAGGAGTACCATCAAAAAGATACCAAATAAATCAAGCCCTCAGGGAATTAGCAAAAAGAAAAAAAACTAACCATAGAGCATACTGGCTGGCATCATGTCGGGAAGCGGGTCGGTTTAAAAAGAAAACAAATTTGGCGCGAAAGCACGTGGCGGTCGCGCGCCATTTTGAGTAGTCAATATGGCGGAGCTACGTTTTCGAGGGGTCAGTTTTAGATGTAATTACTATGATAATAAATGGATTGTCAACGACTGGTTGTTATTTATTTACCGAAGCAGCTTAGCAAATTAGCGAACGGTTAACCGGAACATTTACATAGCTAGAGCTACATAGGGATACATTCCTAAGAAATTCCCCATAGTAAAACTTAAATAAAATATATTTTTATTTTAGTAACACGCTTAAGATCCCACGTTGGTCCGAGCCAGAAGCTACATTTAATACAAAAATAATCCTACGACCTCAAGTAGGCTCCAAACTCATATCAAATCCTTATACTACTTACAAAGAACAATCCCTAAAATATAGGTCCTTGAAAATATGGCTACCCTTCCCATACCGTTCAATTGAGAGTGTTAAATGAGACGAATCCGTATTTACATTAACCCGGCACGCGGCTTGCGGTATGCGCTTGCGCAAATAGGTTCAATATGTTCTAAAACGTTTTGGCAACGAGGAAAATTACGAGTGGGTACGGTTGGTTTACTCTGACATTACAAAAAGCGAGAAGCAAAAGAACATCTAGATTTTTCATAATTTTCACGAACCATCTTAATTAAAAGTAGTCTGGAGTAAAATTTCACTGCTAAACAACGCAAGTAGTGGCTGGCCCAAGAATAGTAAAAGATCCCGCAAAAGTAGCCTCAGTTCGGTGGAATTTGGGAAGCCAGAGTCAGAGTTGGGAAGACATCGAAACTTAACCATTTTAACTTCAACCGTATAAAATGCCCCAAAAACTGAAAATGTCTTACAATCATTTAAATATTTGAATAATCCGTATAATGTCAGGATCCCGCTGTTTAATAGATTTAGACATACATGGAGACGTCCTTTTATAGATTATTTTATTACTATAATTACGGAGGTATTTATTTAAGTCGCTTTAGTCTTTAAAGTAATTTGATGATGGGTGAATATGTAATTGAATTAAAACTTTTTCAAGTATCGCACGTAGAGTATAGAAGACCATAAAGAGTTAAGTGCTTCCTCTGATAAATGACAAATATTTAAAACAATTTTTTTTCTATCAGTTATAGTGTCGAAAAAGTCACAAGTCACACCTACAAAATAACTAGGTATCTATTCAAAATGTAACCAAAACAACTAGCTAAGTATTATAATATGTATGTATATGGGTTGTAATCTGCAAATAGCATTTTTCTAAAGCCCTTGTTTTTCTAAACGCTGGCTCTACAATGAAGTTTCCCAAAATGTAACAACCTAAAATTTATCTAACCTCTTCCATAGTTTCTTCTCTATGGTCAGTCTCAGTTAGCTTCTTCACTATTGCCTTATTGGCAACTGGCAACCCATCTGGATTCATACAATTCTAATTAATTAAGCTGCAAAAAATGCACTCAAAAGCATCGTTTACCTTATTCCGAAGTGCGAAAAACATTGTAAGCAGTTGAGAATTTTAATTGGAGTTTTTGCATGCGTCGACTTTTTGCTGTCAATCATAGCATAGCAAACGGGTATTATGAACCGGGTCCTTGTCTACTTATACTCTAGTTTCTTTTTAGTTTTAAGTTTGTTGCTCATTAAAAGGTGCAATGGAACATAACTTTTATTTTGTTACTTGCCTTTATACTTTAAATATAAAAAATACTATTACTGACTATTAGTCGTGAATAGAAATTTGTGTTTAGGCGGGTTGTCGCTCAAAAGTCGTCTTTGGAAAAACATCTCACTTGCGAAGGAGGTGTTATTTTGAATAGTTCTTGACAGTTGACACTCATGTTGTTCCGAGACGATTGATCGTAAGAGTACGATTATATTTTGGAAATTTGTAACAAAATGACTTATTTCGACTTAAAATTCGATGTTTTTTATAGCTTAATCGACTACGTAAAATCTGGTGTTTGCGTACAGATGACTAACCCCTTATTTGCTTAGGAGCGTAAACACTCGGTCAATTCGGGCGCCGGAGCGACCGGGGCAAATATTAGCGTCGGCTTTTAAGGGTTGAATTTACTCACTAGGTTTGGCTTGATTGAGGAGCAATAGGTATTCTAGTCTTTTTAAAAGGGCGTCCATTAATCTCAAGCGTTTAGCGGGGAGGTGAGGGTGCCCAATCTCACACAGGGGAGAGCGAGATCTCGATAATTATCTTTTATTGCAAGAAACAATACAAAACGCGGCTAAAATGAGTACAGTGCAATAGTATTTGAAGAGACCTTCCTTCGAATCCGTCTTGCTGTCTTGCTCTCTTATGGGTTTGACGATTGAACCGACCAATGGTACCCGAAACCCAAATGGTGTTCTAGGAGATTACGGTTTATATGTTTGACTACTAAGTAAATAATGTCTAAATTCTACACAACTTACGAACGCTATCAGACATAGATTAACGTAATTTATACTATCCTAAAATAAAAATACGTATTTTGAAAAATCTTAGTATGTTGAACATATTTAAAGCTTATGATATTTTTTACAGCACAAAAGCAATTTCTTTGTTCATCTCTCCTTTGAACACTTACTTTTACTTTTTACATATTGTTTGTTATGTTATCACGTGTAATAAAAGTTTTACATAGTCACAGTCCCCTCGGCGGACTTGCAGCGTGGCGTGAAATTCGCGGCATTAATCACAGAGACGGTCCGCCCCGGGGCGAACTATAGTGCGAGCCAGGACTCAGGACAGGACGTACGTACCCCACAAACAATAAGTTCCTAATAATTTTTGATGTCACCCATTCTACATTATGTTCTATCACATTTCAAGTCAATCAGACTAACAGTTGAAGAGTTCTCTCCTACTAGGATGTTCTTGGTCGAGTTACCAGAATATCAATACCAGATTGCCTTGCACAGGTATGCAAACTTTCAGCTCAATCTGCTGAGGATAACTGGTTTAAAATTGAATTGCAAGATTCGTGGCAAACGCGTACATGTAAGTTAATTTAAAGCTTGATATTTTGACGACCGGACAGCTTAATGGTTAAAGAACTTGACTACTAAGCTCGAGGTCCTGGGGTCGATCCCTGTTCGGGGCAGATATTTGTGTGAATACATGTTTGTCCTAGTCTGGCTAAAGTCATCTCATCTCGAGTTTCATGCTTTCTAGTGTACGGGCCACCAGACCTTTTTGCTCACCGCCGAAACACAGCAGTATCGGTGCGACCACACCGCTGCTTAAAAACGGTGACGTTAAGGAATCGCAACAAAATGTATGAAGAAACGGTGAGAAAACGTGACGCATACGACACGTCACTGCGTAAACGCGGCGGTTTGGTCGCACCCTAATAGACATCAGTCTATTACCCCAGTAACTTTACGCCAGTTTTCAGTAAGAGCGTAGTACTTCCCCGGATGGACCAGCCTAGTAAAACTGCAGTGCAGTTAGACCCTAACTCCTACCACTAAAAACCAGATTTGGTTAATGAGGTCAGAATATAAAATTACGGTGAACATGATACAAAAGACTCGACTCTAAATAATAAGATCCCACAAGGAAAAAGACTTCGAGCAAAGAAAAAATCTATTTTTATTTACGTACAGGAACAACAATTATTTTACATTCAAATTGCGGCCCGGCCTATGAATCCACCCCATAATCACTTCACGGTACAATATCACCAACATGTAGCGACAAATGCCCTGCAAGTCTCCTCCAGGCTATCCACCCTCTCTTTCACTCCCGCTGGCACCCCCTCCGATAGAGAGAGACGTGAGCACCGACGCGCATAATAGAAATTAGTGTGGCTAGATGATTTGGTGATTTTGTTTATTACCGTTTTGAAGGTTAGGGTAGCTTTATTCCGTAGGGTTATGAATGTACTGAAAAATAACCATTAAAGTACGGATTAAAACGCTTGGTTTCTATTAGCATGTTAGAATTTAACCAGATTTATAAGCATACTTTTAATTTCTGAACTGGTGCGCAAAACACCAGAGTTCAGTAGGCTTATTACGTAACTCGCTCGCGATCGTAATCGTGTTCATTTTGACAGTTCATGTATGGGCTGGCAATTGGCATCGGAATCAGCTAGCTGTCACATTCATACAAGAACTATCAAAATGAACACGATGGCGATTGCTAGCGAGTTTCGTAATAATAATAAGCCTGCTGAGTCCACTGAGGAAACGGTGCAGTGCAACAAATAGATGAAATTGACATCCCTAGTTACACATTGAAAGGGTTCCCTAAGATTGATTCTCTGATGTATGACAATGTGATTCTCAAACATATACTGGACTAATTTCCGTCCACTTCTACAGCGTCTCTTAAAACTGTTCCGGAATATTCCATCAAGTTGAATTAGTATGACTAATTATGCCCTGTAAATGTTTTACAGATTTTTTAAATCATAGTTGACAACTCTGTTTCCATACACTGATCGATGCTCAAAGTGAACCGCGTCAAGAGCGGGACTTTGATTGGAAGTATTGGAACTAACCCAAATACCTGTTGAAATATTCTGAAAAAATTCTGAGACCTTGTATAATACCAGCAGGGAATGCAGTTGCAAGCAAGACCACTGCAACGATTGGGTACTATGGGAACGTCAGTCAGTAGAGAGACCACCAACAAAGGTTAGGGAGATGGTGCTGTTCTGTTTTAAGTAGTTGAATACGAATAAAAGATATCATCGCCGCGCGTGAATAGCACATTACATTCCGAGGGTGGTGAAATAAAGAATGTCTCAGATCGCAGGAACTCGTCGCACGAGCCAAAGGTTGAGGTTTTCCTTATCATCGCCCGAGGTGTGTACACAATTTTACCTCTTCCCCTAGCCAGGAAGTGGAAATTTCCACTCGCGAAGCGGCCGGTAATTTGCTATTTACGGCCCGGGGCGAAGTAAAATAACAATGCTAAAGCTACATTGCCATGCGAGTGGGTTAGATTAGAACTCCTCGACCTAGCAATTTAATGCGAGCACGATTTTTCTTGAAAGTCAGCCATTAACCCTAAGCTCTAAATGTTTACTGCAATGTATAATTAGTCATTGATGTTACTATTTGCTCAGATGTTTTTACTGTAAGCTGATTGGTCGAATAGTTGACAATGAACCAATCAGAGCGAACGAATGATGACGTACAGTAATTAGTTTGCGAAAATAGGTTCCAGGTTAAGTTCATTAGATAGAAAGTTGTACAATATATATATTACGTTTATCAAATTGAGACAATTTTGAAACCGTTTGTATTGAAGCTTTTTCCAATGTGATGGTAGATTCTTTAACATCCCTAAATTCTTCGTACAGTGTTTTAACTGGATAAAGACGTTTAGAACTTGACTCCGGAGTACCCCCAGATCGGAGGTATCTGGGAAACTAAAAGAGCACGCATCAAAAGAAAATCAATATCTTCTCGCCACTTAAAAACACCCGCAATATACGAATAATCATAGCCACGTTTAATCCACAGCATGCATGTTCGCTTGTAGCGGCCATCAGTTGTCATTGTCATCGATAGTCTGCTTCATCTTAGTTAGCTTCAGTTTATAATATAGGCAAAAGGGTCACATTGACAATCAGCCTTGCGGCGCCGTAGCATCACGCTGAATGTTATCCTTGTTAGTATTTTAGTTGATTTTTTTTTGTGCAATTGTGTAAAATTTTTGTTATTAAATGTGTTTCTTCATCTCTTGACATATCAGTACACAAACGATATCAAATAATACAATTCCTGGCGTCAGATCGTCTCAAGCCTTATCATTATCAACACTTGCAGTACCTACGCATTTATCTCGAGCTTGTAAGAGCTTGTACCTTGATAACCCGCGGGCTACTGCGTCTGTCGGGAGGTCATTATGTCAACATCGACACGATATATCGCGAATCTGCTAATTAAAATTAGAGTTACGAGCTCTTTGTCTCGATTTTACGTAGTTTCCTTACACAATAATTGCTAATGAGTTTTTTACACGATTGTTATACCCTCGCTTAATCCCGTGGAAGAGCAAATACTCTATTTCCCTTTTAAGTAGAAATTTCGACAAATAAATCCCTTTCTAATGCACGTCTATGATACTCAACTCAACTTAAGTATCGTCTTGTCTGTCGTTCACAGCAAACTTTGCAGCAATGCAGTTGCAGCAGTGTAAAACATAGTTACACTTCCAATAGGGGTGCAGAGATTATTATGTTCGACTTGCTACGATCGTGATATACGTCTTTCTTATGATAAAGCTCAAAACCCGAGAGGCTACTCCGTTTTTTTTATATAAGAGGAGGAAAACGAGCAGACGGGTCACCTGATGGAAAGTGATCACCATCGCCCAGGGACACCTGCAAGACGTGGGGAATCACAGATGCGTTGCCGGCCCTTTCAAGAACAGGAAAACCGATAATTCGATTTTCGAAGTTTGTACCGTTCGTTCCTCCTACTCTCAAATTTATGACTATCAGTGAGCGGAACAGCACAAAACGAATGTTGAAATTAGAATTTCGGAGTATAAAGCTAGTGCACAGGATCGCGACGCTTGAAAGTCCCTACTGCGAGCCATTTGTCCCTGCCCCTGCTAAGAGACCACAGTTTATCGTAAATTCATCATCATCATCATAAAAAAAAGTTACGACAACGTAAGACGTGCGAGATGAGTAACGATTGTGCACATGACGAATGTCAAGTAAACAAGCGATAATGTAGCGGGTTCGAAGCCCGCTAATCTATCAATTACACACTTTGAATTGAAATTAATGAATTGTTTTACAATTATGATAAAAAATATATTTATGATTTGTTGATTCAATTAAATCCGTTCTGCATTTTTGGGCATTATAGCAAAAAATACTAGGAAATTCTTGAGTGCTATTGTATTGGTTTATTGAACCAATACCTTTACCTTTACCTTTTCAACCAGTTTGCTTGTGTGCGTGCAACTATACGCACATACTAATGCGTAGTGTAGTTTAATTAAACCTTGCTGTTCGTAAGACTTGACTTTTTATTAAGTCTGGGCCCTTTTACAACGATATTGAACAATATAATAAATTAAGAATGATTTATTTAATAGCGACCCGTGCCAGCTTATCACGGGACTAACGGGTTATCATAACTACCTATAATATTATAACCTTCCGCATTAAAAAATCTGTTGCATAGTTTAAAAGATCTAAGCGAACATACATAGACTTTTTACAAAGATGTATGGGTGAAAAAATTAAGTAAACGACCTGTTGTATGTAGAAGTGTACAGAACTGATATGGGACTTAAGGCGCTGTCAACAGCAAATGACCTTGAGCAGCGCCACTTCACACATACGGTTCGCGTGCCTGTGAGTGAAAGAGAAGAAACTATTTCGGCAGCTTGGCGCGCGTCTAAAATCTTGCAAATAAGACATAAGAAGAAATAAAAAAAAGTATGGATTATTTGTGAAATATAACTCGTTAGCCGTGTAGGTATGAATATGTTGACTTCATGTTTTTAATTGCAGACCCATACGTCGAAAAAATAAAGACATAGAACCGTTTAATGATGATTTTAAGACCAATCTTTGCAATTATTTTCTATCGAGCCGATTTTGTTCAATTATGTATCGAGTCCGTCTAGCGTGTTTTAAATATGATGAAAATTAACATTATATTTTTTTGTGTGTAGTTTTTCTTAAAAAAGTGCTTAAATAACATCAATTTCAACAAAATTAGGTGTTGTCAGCCTCTTAAGTCATTATTCTAATTTGGAAAGTCAATTTGTCTATTCGCACCCATTACTCAGACTTACAACAGGTCATTTACTTAAGTTTTTCTACTACAGCGTTTATGGATAACGGGATAGAGTTTTGCAATGTAGTAATGGATGGATAAATGGAGCTGTCAAACTTAAACCGGTATGCTTATTGTCTAACTCGCTCGCAATCGCAGTCGTGTTCATTTTAACAGTTCTTGTATGGGCTGACAATAGGGAATGGATGATTATCTTAAATGTGCTTGGTGATTTTTCTATTGATAGGAATAACTATCCTTAGCTTCGGAAAAAAGTTTCAGATTTTTCCGTCGAGCCATATATTTTATAAAAATAAAAACATTTTACTCAGTCACTCGGCGGCCTCTATACGGCAGTAAGCAGTACGCCAATGACATATCAAATTTAAAAAAAAATGCTGCTTGAATCTGTGGTACACGATGGCATTTGTAGCTAAAAGAAGCAACGGCTAAGTGGCGCCGTCTGTAGATTGTTCGTGTTACTAAACCATACATGGGGAATTTCAATAGAAATGACCGTAATATATATTTTGTTCTCAGATTTTGGACTTATTGGGTTATTTCTACTCCGAATCAAAAACACTATTGAAGGTTATATGAGAAATTAATGGTAATTTTAATGAAATTCCAAATAGGTGGTTTAGTACCACCAACAATCTACAGACGGCGCCACTTAGCCGTTACTTGTTTTAGGTTCCGAGAGTGCGGTGCTATCAACGTCAGTGACAAAATGTCATTGTGTACCTACTACAATTTCAAGCAGCATTTTTTTTTATTTGATAATGCCGTATAGGGGCCGCTGAGTGACTGAGTAAAATGTTTTTATTTTTATAAAATATATGGCTCGACAGAAAAATCTGAAACTTTTTTCCGTAGCTAAGGATGCTTATTCCTATCAATAGGAAAATCACCAAGCACTTTTAAAATTATCATCCATTCCCAATTGGCATCGGAATCAGCTAGCTGTCACTTTCATACAAGAACTGTCAAAATGAACACGATGGCGATTGCGAGCGAGTTAGACAATAAGCCTGCAGGTTTAAATGTTTACTAGATTTGATTTTTAGATGTCCTAAGTGGCCCAATACGTTGAGGAAAAAGTAACAAAACCACATTTACCAGTTTCTGAGTAAATAGAAGTAATAAATTTGTCAATCATAACTCTTATTGACAGTGCCCGGTAATAAATCGTAAAGGGAAACTTGTAGTAACTATTTAATGTCTATAAATCGTGTGCCGGTAAAAAATGTCGCGACCTACAAATTAGTATTAAATATACCCACGTACCTTGCCGCATTCATCATTACATCACTAAATCAAAAACTAGGATCTTACTGGAATATGCAGAATTAACCTTCGCGATTCTTTTCGTTGTAGGTATTTAAGCGTAAGCTGATCAGTAGGTACAAACATACATACATAAATCACGTCTTTATGCCTAATTTATTATATGTATAGATAATGTTCGTCCCCATTCCCCAAGTCCCCAACTTATGGATGTTATTCGTTTCAAGATTTCATGTGTTTTAGAATAACAGTGCATATTTCTAGTACTACTACATTACATACACAATACAAGTTTTGTTAAGCTTAGGACGAGGTTACTTTATTTTTGTTAGGTATTGAATTCAAATATAATAATCCATAGTATAAAACAAAGTCGCTTTCTCTGTCCCTATGTCCCTATGTATGCATAAATCTTTAAAACTACGCAACGGATTTTGATGCGTTTTTTTTTAATAGATTGATTCAAGAGGAAGGTTTATACGGGGTGTATCAGGTAGCCCCTAACAATAATCAACTGGGGTATATAACCATAGCTATAGAAGCTAAAAAAATTTAAAAAAAAAAATTGGAGTAAATTTTTTTTTATGTTTTCTATAGGAATGATTGCAGTTAATACTACCATTCCTATAGAAAAAAAAAATTACTCCAATTTTTTTTTTAAATACAAATACAAATAAATACAAAAATCTTTATTGTCCGACTATAGGTATAAAATATAAGGTGATACAATAAAATTTTGATCCATCTATAGTCTACCAAACTTATGGTGTACAATACAATAATTAACATCATAATAAAAATGTGATGATCGAAAAATAAAATGAGTCAAAAAAAAAAAAAGAAATTAACATTATCAATATTCAAATCATATATAAATTATGTCGATAGTACCCTTTGAATTAATAACAATTATAAATATAAAAACAAATGTCAATACTTAACCTATATAATTCAGGGCACACTATATGAATACTAATCTACTTAAAAATATCGACACATTACAATTTACCCTTATTGTTCAAAAAGTCAAGTGTGCAGTAAAACATTTTGGTAATTTATTTTGATATTTATATTTTTTATTTTGATATTTTTAATATTTTTTTAGCTTCTGTAGCTATGGTTATTTGGTTATATACCCCAGTTGATTATTGTTAGGGGCTATCTGATACACCCTGTATGTATAATACAGGCATAACATGCCGTGCGAAGCCGTGGCGGTTCGCTAGTAGAAAATAAAAACAAACTAAATTATAATTAAATTAAAAACTAAACTAAAACTAGACAAGATAAATTATTGCAAAATTGTCCCATGACATTTTTGTTTCAGTTACATTTTTTCCTCAACACTTACGGCTGTCAGACATTCGCATTAACATTGAACATAGTCTTAACCAGTTTTATAACAGACCCAGATAACTGACACATCAACCATAGCAAAGCAATTTGACATACCATAATATATTTCACAGCCATTCTAAAAACTATACAAACTAATTAAATAACAAGTAATAAAACGTAACGCCTGGCCTCGTTCGCGTTCCGCGCCGAGTTTAAGCTAAACCTTAACTAACTATAAACACTACGATAACTAAACTACGTTAATATTAGTTACACTAGCAACTTGCAAAGCACTTTAAAGTTACGAGATATGCGCTTTATTCTTTACCGTTAAATTATAGATAGGTATTACCTTTTTTGGTCTCTATTGTTTTCCATAATTTCATATGCCATAAATGTATTGTGTGTTTGGCATAATTCTTTTTTTCTCCCAAACTGTTTGTTCAGGATTGTTATAAAACTAACCTAACTTAACCTATATGTATGTTCAGTCGAGGGCATAAATATCTATACAGCCATCATCTAACTAATCTAACTAATATTATAAATGCGAAAGTATGGATGGATGGATGTTTGTTTGTTACTCAATCACGCCAGAACAGCCCAACGGATCTGGATGAAATTCGGCACATAGATAGAGAAAAGTTCGGAATAGCACATAGGCTACTTTTTATCCCGGAAAATTGCGTAGTTCCCGCGGGATAGCGATAAACGAATTCTTTGCAGACGAAGTCGCTGGCAACAGCTAGTGTCAAATATATGTGTGACCGACCTTATTGTTTGTGGCATAGAAGCGTATAGATGTTTTTGACATCTCGGTAACGTACCTATATTTATGCCCTTAACTTTTTCTTTGCTCCCAGAACAGCATAGAAGAATAATGATGATGGTGATAACATGGGCTTAAGACTTGTTGACTTGTTGTTGTTGTTGTTGTTGGGATAGGCTTGTTTAGCCATCAACTGAAGTGCCGCTGACAATGTTCAAATCATCTGACATAGATGTAGAGGCCTAGATGATGATGATGATGATGATGATGATGATGATGATGATAAGATAATTTAAATAAAACGTCTCGATATTCCACAAGGCATGGTAAACGTTTCACAAGCATCGTGACAGGCTGTCTATGATCAATGAGCATCTCGTAACACTTTCCACCGGCGTGACGAACCTTATACAGCCACTGGTGCCACAGGCTGATACAACCCTATTAATATTATAAATATAAAACAGGCTTTTGTCCGCGACTTCATACGCGCAGAATCAAAAGTAGTATTCCAGCTATAAACCGACCGCTTAAGTCCTCGCCCGCGCGGTGCAGGGGCGTGGGGGGGACAAAGGGGGCCGAGGTGCGGGCGGCAGGCGCACTCCCCGCCCGCACCTCTGTCGGTCCCCTTTGTCGTCCTACCCCACGTCTCTGTGCCGCGCATTTCTTAATGTTTGTTGCTAGAGACGGGTATTATTCCACTGCACAGAGTTTCGTGCAGTTTTCTTAAAAAGAGTGACTCCCGAGAAAGGTTTTGGTATATTATCTATCTTATCTATTGTGTAAATTGGTTGAAATATAAAAATTGTAGGAAGTGTAGGGAAAAGCCAAGCAGCCAGGGATATAATTTGGATTCTGCGCGGACAAACACGCGGGCAACAGCTAGTCTCTTAATAAAAGCAACTGTCAAAAGTAGAAAAGCTTTAAGAAGAAAACTGGAACGCCGCAGTTCTAAGTCGCATATTTCTTTCCTACTCATAAATATATAAGAGTAAGCGAAAAGGCACGAAGAACTGAAATAGAATAATTCACCAATAATAGTCAACCGCGACCGCTTCGACGTACTCACAGAATATATAATAGTACTAACGTACAGAATGGCCACGCTCCGCCCCGCACCTATTCGAGTTACCCCACCCCTCAAGCGCAGTCTGCCGGAAAGCTGCTGGCAACTAGTAGGGCTCGCGACGCGATGTATGTCGGCCGCACGTCACAAGTTCGGGAACCTATCCTACCTACTTCATTTTATAAAACATTAGAAAATTAATGCTTTCTGAAATTATCGCGATTAATACATGAAATAACTACAGAATCATTCGCTTAAGTTTGTTGTCGTACATCTATTGTAATTGAAAATAATAATACACAGACAGACACATTTTAAGTAAGTTTAAATAAATAGATAACGATTAAGTACATTTATTTGCACACATCTAAGCCATATCTTTAGTATATTTATGTCATTGGTAGTACTTATAGTACTAGGTTTTTGCGATAGACAGCCCTGTGTATCTTACGCACACATTGACGCATGTACAGACGACGTCGTGCCTGTGTTCATTTCAGAACGCGGATTTTGTACGTCGTGGCCGCCGTGTGATACTGTTATTTTCAGCACCTCTCGCAACTCCGATATGGTCTAGTGGCTAGGATACCTGGCTCTCACCCAGGAGGCTCGGGTTCGATTCCCGGTATCGGAAATACTTTTTTATTTTTTATCTGGCGATTTTGAAACATTTATTTGATCCTGCGGCCGGCAGGACAGCTCGCAGTTTGGGAAGATACAACACAAGTCTAAAAATTTCTCTACAACAAAAATCAAGTTACCTACTACGTTCTAAAATAGTACTAAAACCACGATCCTTCGTTTTGTAACTTTTGTACGTGGTTTCATGATCATATTGACCATGTCGCACATTTGAAAAAAAAAAACATCCTGTATACGTCTAAGTAATGCAGTAAATAAATTAATATTTACAGGTACAAAATATGTCAAAGGATTGTAAAACATGTTACTAGTTAACAACGCAAAAGCGGCAGCGTTTATCAAAAATGCTACTAACCAATATTGCAGTACAGTACCGGCAAGAGTTGCCAACTCAACTCATCCCCTTATCTCATTTATCGGAGCAAAATGAACAAAAAGCAAAATGTACACTACACGCAAAATGTAACTAATAGCATAATGTACAATTCACACAATCTACCCCACGCATATTGTCAAACACGCGGAACGTATACGACGCAAAGAGTACATTCGCAAAATGTATAATATATATATAATAATAATGTATAATATATATGTATGTGTATGTATTGTATTTGTCTTGTTTATTTTGCACAATAAAGAGTTTACATACATACATACATACATATCGGCAAATGCACACTACTCGCAAAATGCACATTACGCGAAACGTGCAAAATGCAAATAGCCGCACGCAAATTTAACAAAAAGCGAGGATTGCGTGAGACATTTTCCATAAGTTAAGTCTAAACTTTATATCATATAATTTGTTTAGTTTTGGCTTTTTGTAAAAGTTACTATCACGACACTTGTCTTATTCGTGTTTAATTTCAATAAATCTTCGGAATATCCAATAACCGCACCCGCGTCATCTCGTAACTCGTCCTGCATGCCATAACGGGCTCGCCGCTCAGGATCAAATAAGGCAAGATGTTCAATGGCAATGATTGTCACTGACTGTGTCACATGGAATTAGGGTCTCGTTGGCACACGGCTTTATAACTATACCTTGAGTTGTTAGAGTAGGATTACCTATCCGTCTCTCAGACATTAAATACCACAGAGAATAATCTAGCACAGTGATTCCCAACCTGTGGTCCGCGGACCCCTGGGGGTCCGCGAGTATATGTATCAGTGGCGTGGCGTCCATAGAACTCGATTCCCACTGGCTTGCCTATTTTGAGGCAGTTGGGCAATTTATTGTGCAGAATTAGAGGAAAAGGCTAGTTAAGTTCCCTTCGGCTTGCCTTCTGATATACTTGACGCCACGCCACTGATATGTATGGGGGTCCGCGGTGGCATCTCAGGACCATACATAAATGCTAATAAGTCTCGTAATTTTGTATCTGTAATAACTAAAAAAAAGCCCAAACCCTCCAATACACGGAGGAGGCCTATGCCATGAGGCACGCCGAATTTCGCGACAATTTAATAAATAAATAAAAAATAAACGACAATAACAGCAACAACAACAACAACAACATGTACGTATTGAAATTGTAGCGAATTCGGAATAAAAAGGCTTATAAATAAATAAATAAAAAATAACTAAAATAAATGCCTAATCCGATTTTTTTTGCTGTTTATTTTATTAAAGGGGTCCGTGAAAACTGTGCTTGATTTCCTAGGGGTCCGTGGCTGAAAAAGGATGGGAAACGCTGATCTAGCAGTTTCCCTAACTTATTACGCGTACCGTTTCTGTTTTGTTCACCATTTAGTGGATATCCACGATTTTCGAAATCTCTCCAATTTCGAATTTACTCCAATGCCCCAAAGCGCTTTCTTGGTAGACTATAACCTGGGGGATACGACTATTGGAGCCACGCTGTATAGATTCAATCGCTACATCGTAGGTACTACTCTACTGGGCAAAATTGTATGGACGGTGGAAGCGATTCTACGTGCCCATCGCCTAAACAATATAATAATAATAGTTGTCATTTGATTATGGCAGCCGCTCATAGAATAGCAAAGGGATTTAGCGACGCCTGAATAAAATTAGTAATTTTAGCGGCCGCTGTAGAATCGGCAGGCTTATTACGTAACTCGCTTGCGATCGTAATCGTGTTCATTTTGACAGTTCATGTATGGGCGGACAATTGGCATCGGAATCAGCTAGCTGTCACATTCATACAAGAACTGTCAAAATGAACACGATGGCGATTGCGAGCGAGTTACGTAATAAGCTAGCGGGTCCAGTGACCCGTTATTTTGCTCGTCAGTAGGTACATTACAGTATCTAGCCTAGATGCATGTGTTGTGATCGAGCGGAGCCAGCGCCTGTGGCCTCGCACAGTACATAGGATCTATTAACCAGTGATTCATTGGCGAGCAATTAAACCGGTGGATTGGTTTCCCACGGCGCGGTCACTAAATTCGTCTAATGCGCGCCATTCGGGGCGGCCGGAGCTCACGATAGCGAATTACGACGAGACGACCATTTCGATATTCGAAGTTCGTGTCATACCGTCCGTCTGCTGTAAAGCTAGGGTTGGACGAAGCCGGTGTTGCTGTTGACTGCCAGTGAAGGCTTGCTATTGGCCTAGTATAAACAGTTTTTACCAGGATTGAGGACTGGGCAATTGAATAATATAATAAACCTTTGATTTCCAATTTTTTGTAGCTTTAACATTTTTGTGAAAGTAGCACGCGTGTGTCAAACTTCATGCAAACACGACAAAAGAGTGCAAGCTGCTTGTAAAAGTATCTGCAAGTTACAAGCGCGTGTATTCCCCGCCTTACTGACCATTAGTGTGCGTGGAACAGTCAGGGCTGGGCAGTATTTGAATTACTTGTAATTAAAATACGTAATTGAAATGCCAATACCTATTCGATATTTGTATTTCAATTACTTCCGCGAAATTTTGAGGAGTGCCGCAATAGAGAGTAGAGATCTCTCCAGGCAGATGTTATGTATGGGGACCGAAGTCCGAAAGAAGAGTTCGAAGTTGTATTTATTCATTCTTGTTGAGAAACTTCTTTAGCGCAATGTAGAACGATGTGACAGCTGTCACTAGAACTGGCGCTAGCTACTCGTGCGTCGTAGTAGTTATGTAGAGGCCAACTAGGTGGCGCTAGGTGTCGCTACAAATTGTAATTTGTAATTAGTATTTCAAAATACTTAACGCTTCAAAATATATTTAATATTAAAGTACATTTAACCTTCATTTAGCGATCGTGAGTGTGAGTGCGAGGCGAGAGTGTAATGTAATGATGGTAAAGCAGCAATTGGAGTTGGCAACACTTATTTCAATTAAAAATAGCTAAAATACTGTATTTTGTATTTTATATTTCAAATACCTTACTTTAAAGTATTTTGTATTTCGTATATTAATTACTAGCGATACAACAGTATTTTGTAATTTGTATTTCAATCAAAGCTAAGCATGAATTTTGCCCAGCCCTGGGAACAGCATACAGCATGAATTAAAATTCTGTTTTCTAACTTCAAAGCTTGCTGAGCTTCTGTATGTTAAGTGTAAGTTTTGGGTAAATCGAAACGCTACTACAGAATATTTTCTTAGAAAATTCGCTTCCAACTACAATTAAAATTTCCAAGCTCATTCAGCGCTTGTCGATAACGGTAGCGAATATCGCTTCGACATTCGCCCAAGTGTTCCCGCGCATCGCAACTATCGCAAAGTACCTATTATAGTTTTTAACGCCGTCGATATTTCTCGCGCCGCGTAAACTCTGATTTACGACCGCGGAACCGCTATTTGGGGATCGCCGCGTCTTTTTTTTAATCGAAATTAACTGTAGTTCTAATGAAACTTTAAACAAATAACGTGGTAGTGAGACAACTTTTGAAATACACATATTAAATTGGCCCTCGTTACCTTTCTTTCATTCACGTTAAATATACGTGAAAACTATGTAAATAAATATTGTATCGATTCGAACTTTAGCGATTTTCACACATTATTATAAGAAAACGGGACTGAAGGTGCGACCACACCGCCGCTTAAAAAACGGTGACGTTACGGAATCGCAATAAAATGTATGAAGAAACGGAGAAAACGTGACGCCTACGACACGTCACTGCGTATACGCGGCGATTTGGTCGCACCCTAATCACGTTCACGTAAATAAAAAGTATTTATAACGTCGAGTTATTTAGGTACAAAAATAATTTTTGATTTACTTGATTAAGTCCCGTTTTCTTATAATAATACCAGCTTCTGCCCGCGACTTCGTCCGCGTATAATTAGCAATTGATGTCTATCGCTATCCCGCGGGAACTCTACAATTTTCCGGGATAAAAAGTAGCCTATGTTTTAATCTAGGGTACCAGCTATCTTCGTTCCAAATTTTATCCAAATCCGTCCAGTCGTTTTAGCGTGATGAAGGAACAAACATACTCACCTCGTCACTCACAAACTTTCGCATTTATAATATTAGTAGGATGTAAATATTGTAGTACTAGCTTTTGCCCGCGACTTCGTCCGCGTAGACTCATTTATTGACAAATAGCTTTTGCCCGTGGCTTTGCTCGCGTGTACCAGGAGTAATCCAATCCCAATTTTCCCCGTTAGCGTAAGAATTTCGGGAAATCCTCTCTAATGTTCCTCTACACTCTTCAAGCTACCTACATACCAAATTTGCGCTTTCTACAATCAGTAAAACGAAATGCCCCTTTTTCCCGTTCCCGTGGGAATTTTGGGAAATTATCTCTTATAGCTTCTCTATACTCCTCAAGGAACCAACTTGCCAAATTTCAGCTTTCTACGACCAGTAAAACGAAAAAAAGTAAAAACCATCTTTGAACTTGAACGAACATTTAAAAAAAAGAATTGGCCAAATTGGTCCAGGCGTTGTTGAGTTATGCGCTTACCAACACATTTCGCGATTCATTTTTATATTATAGATTATGGACTATGTACAGTCACCAGCATAAATAAGTGATCATTTTTGTACCTTGTCGCTTTCAGTCGTTATATTATGATTTCGTATGGTTTTTCAAACATGATTTTAAAGTGACAAAGTACAAAAGTGATCACTTATTTATGCTGGTGACTGTACAAGTTCCTTCCATCCATCCATCCGGCCTTTTGCATCTATTTCAGCCCCTTACTACCCCACGTATTAGCAACCCATCACTATTTTGATTCACCTTTCCACCTACAGGTACGCCCGCAATTGACAACATTTCATATTTCTGAGCCTATAATTTTAATGGTTCTCTATATTTTGTTTGAAAAGATGAACATGCTGACAGTTTAATTTTTTCGCTAGGGTTTGTATTTAAATTATAATTAATTTATTAATTTTTGCTTATTCTAAAAGGGCGTAACTCCAATACTATCGCAGAATACACACTTATCCTTTTGTCTTTTCTCTATAGAAAAAAAACTGACGTCAATTTCAAATTGTCAATGTCAGGCCCTATTCTCCAATATTCGATTTTCGAGGTTCGCTTCGTGCTGTTCCGCTCATACTAATAGTCATTATCTTGAGAGTGAGAGAGAAGGTATGCAACGAACTTCGAAAACAGAATTTCAGAGTTGCCCCCCTTGTACTTTGAAGTTGTCAAAAATACAAAATTATGATCGCTTATTTTTTCTCGTGAAAAAAGCAAAGGCGTTTCACCTATCCTGTGGTAGTTTTGGTAAAATTAGGACATATTTTTAATTAATTTTTATTTTTTATAATAAGCGATATTAAAATTATATAAACATATTGCAGTGATCAGGACAAATGATTTCGAACCATTGCCATTTTTTTTGCATTTTCAGGTGTTATAGAAATGAAATGTTGTCAATTATGCTGAACGTGGCTTTTACTTCAGGCTCTGTCTACCCCGTGAGGGATAAAGACGCTAGACGTGATTTATGTTTTTTTTGTTGTTGTTGTTTGTTTGTTTGCATTGAATAAGTTCCGAAACTACTGGACCGATTTGAAAAATTCTTTCACCGTTAGAATCCTACATGATCCCTGATGAAGATGAACAGTCACCAGCATAAATAAGTGATCATTTTTGTACCTTGTCGCTTTCAGTCGTTACATGATATCGTATGGTTTTTCAAACATGACTTTAAAGTGACAAGGTACAAAAGTGATCACTTATTTATGCTGGTGACTGAACACAGGCTATTTGATTCTACTTTAATTGCCGTATCCTCCAGCGATTTTCTCGTAGGTATGTGTAGGTAGAGCTAGGGCGCCCTCAAAATGGTAATACGCGCGATGGCTTGGGACCTAGACAGTGATTTATATCTGGTAGGTAATGTTTATGAATATAAAGTGGGGAAACGTGACAAATTATTGAAGAATAGATGTTTATGTCATACGTTAGTCCAAATAAAAAGTCAAGACCGAGTTCTGCGAAGTGCGAACTCGTACGGCCGCGTATAAGTGCCGGCACGTCACGTAAGTCTAATCTGATCTTGTATGCGCAGAAGCACAGAATATATAATAGTACTAACGTACAGAATGGCCACGCTCCGCCCCGCACCTATTCGAGTTACCCCACCCCTCAAGCGCAGTCTGCCGGAAAGCTGCTGGCAACTAGTAGGGCTCGCGACGCGATGTATGTCGGCCGCACGTCACAAGTTCGGGAACCTATCCTACCTACTTCATTTTATAAAACATTAGAAAATTAATGCTTTCTGAAATTATCGCGATTAATACATGAAATAACTACAGAATCATTCGCTTAAGTTTGTTGTCGTACATCTATTGTAATTGAAAATAATAATGCATAAATACACAGACAGACACATTTTAAGTAAGTTTAAATAAATAGATAACGATTAAGTACATTTATTTGCACACATCTAAGCCATATCTTTAGTATATTTATGTGATTGGTAGTACTTATAGTACTAGGTTTTTGCGATAGACAGCCCTGTGTATCTTACGCACACATTGACGCATGTACAGACGACGTCGTGCCTGTGTTCATTTCAGAACGCGGATTTTGTACGTCGTGGCCGCCGTGTGGCAGAAGTATAAAATACGGTATCCGTGGGTGCGCAGATCCCCTCCACGTGACTCGTCATCGCTGGACTTACGTGCCGGCATGTATACAAAGTGTACGCACACGCTAAACTTCGCCGTACACACTGTCTTGCTTGATTTTTTATTTGGCCCGAGCTTCACACAGACAGACATTACAGACTAAAAATCCCTACTATCATCACACTATATACATAATACATATAGATATAGGTATTACTTATCCACGCGCAAACGGCTGGACAGATTTGGATAAAATTTGGAACGGAGATAGCTGGTACCCTAGATTAACACATAGGCTAACTTCTTATCCCGGAAAATTGCATACTTCCCGCGGGATATCGATAAACATTTCAAATGCTAATTCTCCGCGGACGAAGTCGCGGGCAGGAGCTAGTAATATTATAAATGAAAGTAACTCTGTCTGTTACGCTTTCACGCCTAAACAACTGCAACGATTTTAATGGAATTTGACACAAAGATAGTTTCAGTCCCGGGAAAGGACATAGGATAGTTCTTATCGCGACGCAATAAGCAAATTCTACGCAGACGGAGTCGCGGGCAATCGCTAGTAATAATATAATATAACTTAACCAACCTTTTTTTTATTGGAAAAGGAAGGCAAACGAGCAAGTGGGTCACCTGATAGTAAGTGATCACCACGGCCCATAGACACCCGCAACCCCGGAGGGATCGCAGATGCGTTGCCAACCTAGAGGGCTAAGATGAAATGCCTCTTGTGCTCGTAATTTCCCCGGCTGTCTTACTCTCCACATCGGAACACAACAGTGCAAGCACTGCTGCTTAGCGGCAGGATTAGCGAGTAAGATGGTGGTAGCGATCCGGACGGACCTTGCACAAGGCCCTACCACCCGCACCTTTTTACACGGATAAGATGAAGGAAGAGTAATTATTTACAAAGATAGAGAAAAAAATACTTCATGTAAGGTAACGTCGTTGATACACGAAAATAGTAACTATTTCATCTTCAAATTTATCGCCTCGCTTATGCATGATGTTTACTCATTTAGCAACATGTTTGTACAAGTGCGGCTGGCTAATTTATGCCATACAAAATCCACAGGATTTAGTCACGCCCTCTATAACTTTTACAAGAAATATCTCGCACCATAGCCTGCTTTATATCCCCATTAGGCTTTTTTGCTAAGTAAGTATATATATCATACGCTATCTCAATAGTCTGGGTAACGAAATTCGAGAGTAGAATCAAGCGGCAAAAATTCATGACGAAAAAAATATTTTTTGAATCTCGAATTTCCATTTGGCGGCGTTCGAAGCCTTTTCGGCCAGTATTTTTTTAAATAAAGAGTATGCTGTGGCATTGTTAAGTTTGCAGCCTAAATCATACCTAGTTTGAATATTGCGGTTTAATTTGTTTAAAATAAACCTACCTATTGCTACCACCGCCTATTGTTACCTTATTACTTCTGTATACCTTTTTCTGTTTTGATTGTTATATGTGGTGTTCAATAAAGAGTTATTGTATTGTATTGTATTGTATTGTGAGTAAACATTTTAATTTCTATAATTTAGTACCTATTGCATTTTAACTTTGGGGGTGGTAGCACTGGCTTGACGCTATTTGTAGCGGGCTTAATGTTTTGTGTATAATTTTTATCTGTGGATATTTCGTTGACAAGATACCTATTTATTTGCTATTTATTCTTTTCGACTGTTTTTCAGCTAGTAAGCTGAACAGGGATTATGTAATTTTTTTTCACTGATAGGTCAAAGCTTGATCAAAGTTCTCGAAAAGAGCAAAATTTAAATTTCAATAACAATAAATAGAAAACTGCAATACTTTTGTCAAAACAGTTTTTTGCATCCTATTCAATGCAAAATGCAAAAAATAATCTCTTCCGAATACAACATCTTAAAATCTGTGTGGGTAAAAAAAACAAAAAATTATAAAATCGTTTTTTTAGAAAATGGTGAGAATTTTATAAAGGACATTTTTATATATTTGGTAGATGACCTGCCCACCTATCCCCCCTTAAGTTTGTCTTACTACTTACACGACACCCTGTATAACTGATGCAAGCTAATACATTCACAACACATTCCCATGTTTGATACATAGCATAATACCTATATTACTGTAAGAAATTAATTTTCAATTTTAGTGGGAGTTCAACAGATTCATAACATAATTCTTACAACATCACTGTCATTACAACACCCCAAATCACAACAACACTGTGAGTCACATAATTTAATATGTATCTAACTATTCATAACTGTGGAGACCTTATCACATACTCTTTAAGGTGTGATTCAGCATACTATCTGATTACTAGTATCGTTGGTATAGCCATTGAAATCAATAAATGAATGACAATCAGGATTGTTTTGCCCTTGTAATAGATATTAGTGCATCAAACAATTGAAGCTCTGTGTTAAAACATTAAATTTCATTTTTTAAGAACCCCCCACATATTAGTTGTTTAATTAATCAATCATACATACTCATAAATAAAAAATAATTAATATTATGCCAAAAATGCCTCATATCGTTTTGGAAAAGAGACTTCAAAACACTGCAAGGAAACTGGCTTTATAATGAAAAAAAAAAAACCATTAAAACCGGTCCATATGCTTAAGCGCTACAACGCCACAGACATCCACATCAAACTTATCTTACACCTCTCTTTTTGTGTTGGGGGTCAACAAGAAAAGTTGACTAGGTATTTTCAAACAGCTTAATCACAATGGACCTTATTTCAGGGCAGTGGCATACATCTGAGACCTGTGTCAAATTCATCAGATGGGGGTCCTTCCTCAATATAAAGAAGTGTATCATCGTCCGTACATATTACTATGGCTATCATAACAACAAATAGCAATATTTTTTTTTAATTAAAATCTGAATGGGGTCTCAAAAGAAATAGTATGTCATCATCATTATCATCATCTCCAGCCTATAAACGTCCCACTGCTGGGCACAGGCATAAATAATATATAATTTTGTGTAATTATTTCCTTGCTCAGGCTTATTTTTTGCACTGGGCCAGTATTTTTATTTAACAATACTTTCATATATCCCTATATTGATATATAATGTACCTTCTATGTGACTTCCTGGTTATTTAAGCAATTTTAATAAAGACTCCTGGTCTAATTGGGACTGCACTTTTTCAACAAGACGGGTGCAGATGTTGCTGCTACTGAGCAATATGGGCCCACCCAAAAAAATATGGAACAGAGGCACAAATCCACATGGAAATAACAGCAATAGCTCATGTTGCAAGGCCCTTGGAACAGGATTGTCTAAAAACGTCATTAATTCCAATTTGAATACTGAATAAACGTAGAAAAAAAATCAAACCTCTCAAGACAATTAAGCATGAGAGATTACAATCTGAAATGGAAAAGCTGCTAAAAGATTATTTGTTGATCAGTCAATTCTATTTTCACATTGGAGTGTAAAGTTTGACACATTTTCACTGATTGAAATTTCATAATTATATGAGCTCCCAATTGGAAAACAATGAATAATTTTATTGAAACAACAAAAAAAAGTTGAATAGTTAGGTTTACACATTAGCCATACCATAATGGGTTTGTGAACCTACAACAAAAAATAGAACACCAAATTTAATAAGGTCCTCATTACCAATATAGGATATTTGCAATTTTACTTAACTTTAGTGCAGTAAACAACTGAGCCTAATTAAAGCACTTGATCATTCATAAAATAGGTAAATCATGGCTAGCATTGAGACAGAGACAAAAAAATGGAATCACAATATTTGAATGTCCATTTTTTAAAAGCTAAGGCAAAGGTTGTGAAACCTTACAGCCAATTACACAAAAAACAAACAAAAAAAACCTTTGTTTATTTTTAACCAGGCATCAACAATAAATCAAACAAGTAGATAAGTGTGCATAAATAAAGCTCCGATATTTTTGCTCCGCAATAGAATAATGAAACCGTTTGTATATTTTTCCTAACGTTTGTTTACGAGTCCAGGGTTCCGAGTACGTAACTAGTCAGCTCTATGTATGCCATAGATTGTAACATTCACGTCTCAGTCCGCGCGAGTAAATAAACAAATTTATACTGTAAACATAGGCATAAAGAGAACATAAAAACGGCAAATCGCCATCTATGTACCACTACACCTAAGCTACGTCTCGGAGACGAGATAAATGCATTCCGAGAATTCTTGACTTTAGTTGTAATTTAAAGCATTTTTTAACAATGCTGTGGGTCAATAAGACCTAGTTTACCTGGTTAAGCGTCACAGTATACGTCAAAGTAAATAAAACTCGTGAAACAATTCAGCATTGCTCTGAAAATCAACTGAGGCACAATGGGCAGGCACATTTTGACAATTGGATACACTGTGCGATCAAAACATAGCCTTTTCGGGCTTACAAACCGTCGCAGAAACATTTTAAACGACTGTAACACCTTCCTTAACTAACGCATATGTCGAAATTATGTGTATAAAGCACGTAGGGTTGATCTTTTGGGTGTATTTTGAAAAAATGCTGTTGGGTTTCGACACTGAAAATGGCATAACACGCAAACACTTTGGTCCAATTTCACAATGAAACACTTCACTTGACCGCGACAATTTGATCGAGGAACGCGAGACAGGCCACGGTATGCATTTTTTCACTCACCTTGTTGTTTATTCGCTATTTTATTGAAACAGTTTTGAAAAACTTCATATAAATGCATAGGCTCGTCATCGCTCGTCGCCATTTTGGATTTTACTGCCAAATATATCACAGACAATGTAGAACATAATTACTAATATATCAAAAAAAAAACCTTAAAAAGCTTGTCTCTGACATTGTATAAAAACAGTAAATAAATAATGTCGCAAAAACTTTTTATCGCGTTATTTACATCATATTTATTGAGTTTTTTTCTCTAAAATTCGTTCATTCAATGCGTCGAACATTATACAGAGAGAAGGATGTAACTTTGAGCGGTTTTTCAATTGAATACTTTTGAAAATTTCGATGTCACTTCTGAAATGTCCTGTTAATTCAGATTTGTTTTGTTTTGTTTGCCTGGTATATGTAAAATTTGTTAAGAAAGGTGCAGTAATTATTTTAATGTTTTCTGCAAATTAAGAAAGAGTTTTTATCAGGTGGCAGCTTATTCCTTATCCAGACTGACCCATAGAGGTCATAGAAGAAATGTGTCGTTGCGCCTTCGCCATATTTTGCTACGAAAATTAAGTTTGACGTAAGAGCCTACAAAATTTTCGAGTGCACTCGTGAAAAAACACAAAACCATCTACATGTAACATGTTCTCACTGAATTCTATCAACACGCAAAACCAGGTAAAGATCATCAAACGCGTCGCGTGTTGAAATGCTAAAATAATCGCCTAAAACTCGAATTTGTTTGTCATTAACATAACCTTTGTTTCGTTGCAGATTTTAGTTAGTTTTAGTCAACTCTCGTCGCGTTACACGAGTGTTTTCAAGCATAGAAAGCATAGTAGTCTTAAGAACAAGGATATAAAGCGAGAAGATGCGGCGGCGATAGCTAATGATGCAATAATATGTAAAGAAAGCTTTGTAGAGGCGATCAGAAACTTGGACAAAAATGTTATGATTGAATTGCGTAGAGTGGATATTCGCTCGCTCAAGGCCTTTGCTGGGGTTTCGAGACTCAATGACTGTCTGTCTTCAGCCAGAAAGGTATCCCATATCTCCTCAGAGTCCTTTGAAAGAAACAAGAATGGTTGGTCTTCACCTAGTACTTCCACCGTCCAACGAAAAGGCCATATCAGTTTTACGGACAAGTTTGTTGGCTTATTAGCACACAGTATCCGTCAGAATAATATCAATGTGCAAGTACGGGGCTTCAAGACGGAGCGAGGGATCCATGCGGACCTCAAACGGAATCCTAACATCATTAATAGACTGCGTAAGTTCTTCGGTTAGTATAAATAAGATGAATTAGTAGGAGCACAGGGCATTGAGCTCTAGAGAAAGAGTTGTTTGTGTAGGTATGCTATCTATAGGTACTTCATTGGTTTAGGTAGTTAACTAAAGGTAAACAATGACATGTCTTTTTATTGACATATATACACATTATACATTTATAAAAAATCTAAATCTTTACACTTTACAAATTAATCAAGAAATTACATTGTTATTTCATACCAAAGGAAAAACTATCATTTGGTTTTCCGTTGCATACAGAGCTTGTGACTATATTTTTAGTGTGGCAGCATAGTTTAAATATTATTGCTGGTGACCTTGAATCAGTGGAGTGCATAGGGGTCGATAGGGTAGGCAGCGGGATCGGCACCACAATTTGTATGCCCTGTTCACCTTAGCAACTCCCCACTTCACACCTTCGCACCTTGAACAAGTAAATGGCACATTCCTCAAACTGTGACGATGGTTTCCAGGTTTTGTATCGGATCCCCCTCTGAACAAAGACAAGCAGTCAGCGGCCCTGGGCCCCGATGTCGCCCCGAGGTTGGAGAAGCTGCTCAGCGAGGACTCGGTGCTCAGCAACCAGCAGAAAGACAAGATCAAGATCGCTTTCGCTGAGGGGTACCTTGCTGGTCAGTCTTTGCTTACTAATAATAGGGAATATTCATGATTTTTTTCATGGCTTTTATAAGCTCATTTATGTAACAAACATTACGTAAAAAAAAATGTGTGCGTCTCGTGACGCCTGACGGGAGTGATAACTTAAACTAGTCTTAGTAACAGTATATCTATAGCACACTAAACACTGTAGAGAGAGGGGGAAGCGTCTGACCGAAATGCGACTTAAGCTGTGGGTTAGAGTGAGAGGAAGAACCTGCCTACCATTGCCGTATGCATCAAAGAAGGGGAAGTCAGACAGACTGGCGCCGTAACGCGTTACGTTGCGAAGCGGTTTATCCTGCCATAAGGAGTTATCACTTCAAACAAATTACTATGAAAATAACCGAGATATAAGCTAATTTCTAAACGACACTGAAAATTAGAACACATAGAAAAATCCGAAAAGTAAAGCTATGGCCGGGAATCGAACCCGAGATATAAGCTATCAAAGATTTGCCTCTTATCTCTTTCGAAAAACGGGATTTAAATGTGGAGTTTATTTGGGCATTGACATAATGACATCACACCACAAAGAAAAACCTCTACTAAGTCCTTCACCCTCAAACCATAACCGGAGCACACAGGGTTATCCGTCTCACCTCACCGTGTTTGTCTGTTTGCAGGCTCGCACCCCGACAACGCGCGCGGCACCAAGGCCTCCAAGTACCTGAAGCTGGTGCAGCAGCTGCTGACGATCGTGCTGTTCCTGGCCATCTTCGTGAGCCTCATGGCCTCCGTCAGCGGGACAGTCTTCCGGTAAGTATCTCACACACCCTCATTACTGCAACTCGACCGAGCTAAGTGTGCCTCGCTGGAATGCAGCGTCCCGCCCGCTACCCCGCGATCGCCCTGTCGCGTCAATAAATCTAAATTTTTTACGAGGCTTAAGTGCACCCAATGATATTTCATAGTATAGATATGTTACGTTCCTAGTAAATTGCGTTTGAAAAACGTTCCCTCTGTCAACTGTCACATTGACTGTCACGGACTACTCATATTGTGGCTTGTTTGAGGTCTGAGTGAGGCACCTACAGCAATAATCAGCGTTCTCCCTCGCACCCGAGCAGGATCCAGCTGGGCAGCCAGGTGGAGGTGGACCCCGAGGACATCAACGTCACTTTCGACGACGTGAAGGGCGCCGATGAGGCCAAGCAAGAGCTCAAGGACGTGGTGAGTGGAGATGTTAAAGTTATCCTCGTAATTATAGTTCACTGGCTTCTGCTTGTGACTTTGTTTGTGCTCGTAGTCCTTCTTCAGAGAGCGTTCGCCCCTGAGGTAGCGAAACGAACACTGCGCGCCAATATTCTACTCGCGCGGCTGCTCGGCGCAGTTGACAGCGGCGCACAACCACCCTCGTTTTCATCGTCATTTTTATTATTGACAAAAATAAGGCAGCAGACAACACTGATCACGTCACTTCGTAAAGATTCGCTTGCACTCACCGTTTGGTCAATATTTAAAACAGTTTTCCAACTGGGGGGCACCATGTCGAAAGATAGACAGACAGTTATTTTCGCATAAATTTGTAATATTAGTAGGGATCAATAGGGATTTTTTTTATGGAGACTGAGCCAAATCGAGTGCCGCCGAGTATATCACCAATCTACCACCAGGTGGAGTTCCTCAAGTCTCCGGAGAAGTTCTCGTCTTTGGGCGGCAAGCTGCCGAAGGGCGTGCTGCTGGTGGGTCCGCCGGGCACGGGCAAGACGCTGCTGGCGCGCGCGGTGGCCGGCGAGGCGCGGGTGCCGTTCTTCCACGCGGCCGGGCCCGAGTTCGACGAGATACTGGTCGGCCAGGGCGCCAGGCGCGTCAGGGATCTATTCAGTGAGTTGGGACACGCTTTTAGGGTTCCGTACCTCGAAAGGAAAGCGGAACCCTTATAGCATCACTTTCTTGTCCGTCCATCCGTTTCAGGTAGTGTCTGCTGCTAATTTAAAAAATAGGAATAAATAAATAAATAAATAAAATATATATTTGAGATCAATTCACACAAATTGACCTAGTCCCAAAGTAAGCTCAAGTAAGGCTTGTGTTATGGGTACTAGACAACGATATACAAACTTATATAGAGATTAAATATATTGGAGGCGGCAAATAATTAAAACGTGGAGCGTGGGCGTGGTGGCGTGGAAGTTTCGATTGATCTCCGACCTATGTTTAAAATGAAAAACCGGCCAAGTGCGAGTCGGACTCGCGCACCGAGGGAAAATCTGTAGAAAATTCACGGTTTTTGCAATTTTTCCTTTATCTGTGCTATGAGACGTTGCTTCATTCCAAATTTCAAGATTCTGAGTTCACGAGATATACCCTGTAGATTTTGATTCCCTTGCGAGTTTCGAAAATTTGCGGCATAAACGACTGTATCTTTTGATTGCGTTGGTTTAGAAGTTTGATTTTTTCACAGCTCTAAGGGACAGTAAACTTGAGTATTTGATATAAATTTCAACTTGATACCTCCGCGCGTTCCTGAGAAAAGGGTATTGACAGACGGACGGACAACATAGTGATCCTATAAAGGTTCGTTTTTCCTTTTGAGGTACGAAACCCTAAACAAACAAAATCTGTACTCATACTTCCAATTTGCGAGTTTTCAATAATGAAAAAGGTTTATTAAATAATCTGTGCTATTACATCATTACTTTCTCTGATTTAACAACCACCATATCAAATTGCAGTTGTTTTTTTTTTATTTGCCGACAGAAGCGGCGAAGGAGCGCGCGCCGTGCGTGATCTTCATAGACGAGATCGACTCCGTCGGCGCCAAGAGGACCAACAGCGTGCTGCATCCCTACGCCAACCAGGTAAACTTATTAAAAAAAAAAGACCAAACCTGGCTAAAAAGCACCGTAAAGAAATTTGTTTTCGAATAAAAAAAACGCATCGAAATCGGTCCATCCGGCTTGTGAGTTGAGAGCTATGATGCCACAGAATATACAGGGTGTTACAAAACTACCGGTAAAGCCGAAAGGAGGTTAAATGTGACCTTATAACAAGTCCATTTACAACATTTAAGAACCCCAGTATGGTTTCCTGAGATGACAGTTTAATATCATTGTCTGAAATAAACAATTTTTATTTTATTTATAGGGTTGACAATATTTTTGGCTTCGATATTTTACTTCGGTATTTTGTAACATGTTGTAGAAAGAAACAAAGAAGTCATTTATTCGCTTCCAATTCCCCCACCCCCGAATATAGCCTTTGTTTTTATCATTGTTGACATTCAAGTGCTGCCATACTGTTGACCCACCGTTAAACGCTATACGGCAAAGTATGCATGCATGTTGAATGAGCGGGTGCTCATACATTGATGATAGGCTGGGATTGAGGAGAGTGCACATGTAAACTCTTTATTGTGCAAAATAAACAAGACAAATACAACTGACAAACACTGAGATACATGCACAAAGGCGAACTTATCCCTTACACATACATACATACCGTCACGCCTCTTTCCCGCAGGGGTAGGCAGAGACTACTTTTTTCCACTTGCTACGATCCTCAAAGAAAGGATCAAGGATTAATGGATCTCGCAAAGTAATCGTGTGCCTGTCCCCTTAGACCATAAACCAGCTGCTGTCGGAGATGGACGGCTTCCACCAGAACGAGGGCGTGATCGTGCTCGGCGCCACCAACCGGCGCGACGACCTGGACCAGGCGCTGCTGCGCCCGGGCAGGTTCGACGTCGAGGTCAGTGCTGCCGTGTTCCCGTTGCAAACGGGAGCGGATAAGAATTTATAAAGTTTAAAATGTATAATGGGTTAACATGTATAATAGATCAAAATATATAATACAATTTTCTGTGAAACTATCAGGTATTATGAATTTTTTTATAGCGTGATCTATAGATTGGTTTAGGTTAGGTTAGGTTAGGTTTAGTTTATAGCAATTCTGTTAATTTGCAATTTTCTGACAAA
The DNA here is from genome assembly GCA_963854515.1 of Pandemis heparana. NCBI lineage: Eukaryota > Metazoa > Arthropoda > Insecta > Lepidoptera > Tortricidae > Pandemis > Pandemis heparana. The sequence continues at coordinate 708,674 of OY978034.1, forward strand.
ATCGCATTATACATATATTTTGAACCATTATGTATTTTAACCCATTATACATTTTAAACTTTATGTATTTTAATACGTACCCGTTGCAAACAGCCCGGCTAGTACGAAAGCGCGCGAGAGTCGCGTCGCGCGCGACAATCCGTCTCTTTCCAAAACGAACAGTAAGAAAAAGACGGGCAATCTATCTCGCGCGCGACGCGACTCTTGTGCGTTCTCGTGCTAGACGTACAGGCAAACCGACAAACAAAAAATCCGGCCAACAACGAGTCGGACCGCGCACCGAGGGTTCCGGACAAATTCGGCTTATGAATATAAAACCTAAGGTCTTTTCGTTATTTGGTAAACAAAATTCTAACCTCAATGTAATTTTTTTTGTAAAGAATGAGGTGTATTATGTTATCACATAAACCTGGGGCAATATTTATTACATAATTTTGCTGATATTTTATCTCCAATTCCTTTATTTACGATGAAATAGTAAAAAAATAACAAAATTGAGACTTAATTTCTAAATGACATTGAAAATTAGAACACAGAAAAATCCGAAAAGTAAAGCTATGGCCGGGAATCGAACCCGGGTCCTCGTCATTCCGTGACGCGTGCTATACCCCTACACCACCCATAGCAGGTGAGCAAGTGTTCCAATTTTTCTATCTGTTACAAACTGTCACGTGACCTTGTTACTATGCGAATATTTGTCGCTAAGCGTCATCTGTTTGAATGATGTGTCTGTACGACACAATTACAAACTCCCGTAACCCGACCGTGACCGACCGTGTGTCCGTGATGACGCTTAGCGACAAATATTCGCATAGTAAGTAACAAGGTCACGTGACAGTTGGTAACGGATAGCAAAATTCGGAGGCTTACTCACCTGCTATGGGTGGTGTAGAGGTATAGCACGCGTCACGGAATGACGACCCGGGTTCGATTCCCGGCCATAGCTTTACTTTTCGGATTTTTCTATGCGTTCTAATTTTCAGCGTCATTTAGAAATTAAATTTCTAACGGTAAAACCGTAAAAGTAAACCTAAAATCATTTGATATTTCCAAAATTGAGTTTTGACGTTAGAATATTTGTTTACCAAATAGGACAGTTAAGAATGAAAAGACCTTAGTTACTTACAAATGGGTAAATTGGCGGTGTCGTCAGGTGAACGTGCCGACGCCGGACTACGGCGGGCGGCGCGAGATCCTGGAGCTGTACCTGGGCCGCGTGGCCGCCAACCCGGACGTGAACAGCGACGTGCTCGCGCGCGGGACCACCGGCTTCACCGGCGCTGACCTCGAGAACATGGTCAACCAGGCCGCCCTCAAGTGAGTGCTGGGTGTAGTGTGTAGTGACTAGTGGTGGTCGTTATTACAACAGCAGATAACGTAATGCATTATTTGCACGCAACGAACAACACATTATCGAATCGTCAACTATCCTGTTATCATTATTCGTTGTCTGTTGTCAACGTTGTTCATACGCGCACTGTTGCCGCACTTGGCATAGAAGCGCAAGCGAGTGCGCAACAAATCAAGTAGGTGTGTGCGAGAGATAGCGCTATACGCGCGAGCTCGCATCGCAATCGCAATTCAAATAATTGACTTTTGTTATCATTATTAGATTAGATTAGATTAGATTCATTTATTTGGATTTGTAAATTACATTATATTTTTATGTCAAAACATAAGAAAGTCACAAAAAGATCGTCAATTGTAAATAAAAAAAAAAACAATAAAATAAAAAATAAAAAAATAGAAATCAGAAATCCAATAATAATTACAATCAAAAAATAAATGTCAAATTCAATGTCAGTGATTACAAAATAAAAAATAAAATAAAACAATAAATAATAAAATTATGCAATAAAATGCGATAAAATGTCACACATTAAAAATAAAAAAAAATGAAAAATTAGCTGTTGCTTGTCAGTCAGTACAATAACAAACAATGTAACAGAGCGTTGTTTTGCTTTTGTTCCCGTACGTTTTTATTACGCTGCGATCGCGACGAAATAAGTATAACAATTATTTAATAATAAGTTCATTATCGTTTTGTAAAACAGCAATATAACAGGATAACAGACAACAGTTTACAATAACAGCTATTTAAGAATAACACAACACTGTTATTCATTATTGCAAATCAGCCGTTATTGCCACCACTAGTAGTGACCTGTGCCACACTCACCCAATATGTACCGTATAGAAATGTAAGCGTTAACTATATGCAGGAAACATGGTCAATGGTCAATGGAGCGCTGCGCGCCTTTGTGAGCAGTGAGAAGGTGTCAAAGAAGGCGCGTCTGGCTGTTCACAGAGGGGTGCTCGTTCCAACACTAATGTACGGTAGCGAAAGTTGGGTATGGCAAAAGAAGCATGAAAGTAGAATAAATGCAGTAGAAATGAGAGCGTTAAGAAGTATGGAAGGTGTATCACTGAAAGATAGAATAAGGAATAGTGTGATAAGGGAATGTGCTGGTGTGAAAGAAGATATAGTGACTAGAAAGGAGTACGCTTAGTTGGTTTGGTCACGTAGAGAGGATGGATGAAAGAAGATTAACTAAGCAGATTTATATGGGGAGTGTGAATGGGTGCGTTGGGAGGGGAAGGCCTAGGCGGACGTTCCGTGATCAGATTGGGGACGTTTTGGGAAAGGCCAGGTTAAGAGTACCCGAAACCGACGAGCATGTATGAGGAGATTGATGAATGTGGATGAAGCGAAAAAGGTATGTCAGGATCGTAGCAAGTGGAACAAAGTAGTCTCTGCCTACCCCTGTGGGAAAGAGGCGTGACGGTATGTATATATGTATGTATTTATGAATTAGCAGTTCTTTCTATTCCTGTGTTGCTGGCACATTGAAAACCCTCTTTAGTACTTTGAAAGGATGAACGCAGTCATTGTCATAGTATTCCAGCACGAACTTTTATCGTATCGTGTCGTTCCGCTCATTAAAGGTGAGCGAAGGAGAGTTGGCAAATATCGGTGTAGCCTCCATGTTTTAACGCAATTTTGTGTCTATTTCAGGGCAGCAATAGACGGCGCCAAGACAGTAACCATGCGATATCTGGAGTACGCCCGGGACAAGGTCCTGATGGGGCCGGAGCGGCGCTCGCGGCTGCCTGATGAAGAAGCCAACACCATCACCGCGTACCACGAGGGCGGGCACGCGCTAGTGGCTTACTACACCAAGGTCAGACGCCTGTAGACTCCTGCCAGCCTGGTACTGTGGGCCGGAGCGGCGCTACTGTGGGGATAGGCCAGTTTGGGGAGTTCCACAATAGATCTCTCTCCAGGCAGACGTTATGCCTGAGGACCAGAGTCCATTGGAAGAGAGTTGGAAGTTTTATGCATCCGTGTTGAGAAACTTCGTTGGCGTGATGTAGAACGATGTGACAGCTGTCATTAGAACTGGCGCTAGCTGCTCGTGCGTCGCAGTAGTTATGTAGAGGCTAACTAGGTGGCGCTAGTGTCGCTACACTACTATTTTGCCAAGAAAGTCGACCGCGAATGATGATGATGATAATTATGGAGATAAACCGTCGAGCACAGTTCTGATTATGATAAACTAGCTGTTGCCTGCGACTTCGTCTGCAAAGGATTCATTTATCGCTATCCCACGGGAAATATGCAATTTTCCGAGATTAAAAAGTAATCAATTTTTTTTAGCTATCTATTCCAAATTTGATCCAAATTCGTCCAGTCGTTTCAGCGTGAAGAAGGAACAAACATACACAGTCACTCACATCGTCACAAACTTTCGCATATATAATATTAGTAAGATTAACTCGTGTGTAATTTATCTCTTGTTGAGTTATGGTATGGGTTGAGAACAGGCCAAGGTCTTCAAGCTATGTAGGGCCAGCATTTTAAAATTTAAGTTTTTATGGCCATTTCTGGCGGGTGGTAGGGCCTTGTGCAAGGTCCGTCCGGATCGCTACCACCATCTTACTCGCTAATCCTGCCGTTAAGCAGCAGTGCTTGCACTGCTGTGTTCCAGTGTGGAGAGTAAGACAGCCGTGGAAATTACGGGCACAAGAGGCATTTCATCTAAGTCCTGCAACGCATTTGCAATCTCTCCGGGGTTGCGGGTGTCTATGGGCAGTGGTGATCGCTTACCATCAGGTGACTCACTTGCTCGTTTGCCTTCCTATTCACATAAAAAAAAACTTGTTAGATTTTACTTCAATTTAGTACATTTACAGGGTGAAAAAGTAATAACGATTTATTATAATAATTGTAGGACGCTCATCCGCTGCATAAAGTGACTATTATACCCCGAGGGCCGTCGCTGGGGCACACCGCCTACATACCTGCCAAAGAAAGGTAAAATAATGCAATTTTTTGAAGTTGATAATTGTAAATCCACGCCATTTATATGCTGGTCTGGTACTCGTAGCTCTTTAATTATATTTAGAATTCTTTTTTCTAGTTTTTTAATTTTCGGTGTGAAAATGTATGTGCCACTCGGGAGCAAAATTATTTTCATCTTGGGCGTTAACACTTGAATCCCTCATTACCTCTGGATTCTACTTTAGAATCCCTCGCTACGCTCAGGATTCTATTGTAGAATCCTTCGCTACATTCTGGATTCAATGTAGCGCCCTCGCCGTAAATACATTTCGCTCCCTTGTGACACACAACTATACCATGTGTACTGTCAGGTACCACGTGACGAAGCAGCAGCTGCTGGCCATGATGGACACCATGATGGGCGGCCGCGCGGCCGAGGAGCTGGTCTTCGGCCCCGACAAGATCACGTCAGGTACGCCAGCCTGGCATCATCATCATCGCTGTGATGTCTACACGCTTGCGTGTTTGATGGGAAACGCAGTAAAACAAGAAATATTTTATCCTCTTATTCATAAATGCTATGTAGGCTTCTGCCATTCAATTAAATTCAATTTAAAAAAAAAAATAGCGCCATCGATACTATCGATGATTCCGCCGAGGTTGAAGAAGACCCGATTCTACAGCGGCCGCTAAAATTCCTAATTTTATTTAGGCGTCGGTATATTCCTCTGCTATTCTGTGAGCGGCTGTCGCAGGCAAATGACAGCGCCAATTTTAAAATAAAAAAAAAATAGTTATAGGCTATTTAGGCGATGTGCACATAGAATCGCATCCAGTGTCGTTATTTATTTAATTCTTCTTCTTCTTAAGAGGGTGCATCCGTGTTGAGCTCGCAACGTCGCATTTTTGGTGATTTTTTGCGATTATTTCACAGAAATTGAATGAAAGTATCAAATATCAGTCTGTAGTGCACTTCGTTTTTAGTGTATTAATGTGTCCAATGCAATGATGGATTTTGGATGGGTGATGGACTTTTATTTCCGTACTAAAGCGATAAAATACTATATCTCGTTTAATAAGAAAATAAAAGTCCATCACGACGAATTATTGCATTAGACACATAAATACACTAAAAACGAAGTGCAATACAGACGAATATTTGATACTTTCATTCAATTTCTGTGAAATAATCGCAAAAAATCACCAAAAATGCGACGTTGCCAGCTCAGCACGGATGCACCCTCTTAATAATTTATTTACTTAGTAATCGTTTGTCCTAATCTGTTACTTTGACATTTCGTCACTACTTTGAAAAAAAATCGTATCTTAAATGAATATTCAAACAAAACTGAACCTTGAAATACAGTAAATAAAGTTCACTCGATTTCTAGATACGAGATTTTTTCAAAGTAGCGACGATTAACTTTCACAGATGACAAACTGTTAGCAGAAGCTTACAGAGCGTTTATGAATAAGGAGGTTAGTTTATGTTCGTCTGTTACTTTGTCAGGCAGGTCCCGTCGTAGATAAAAGGTGATATCTGACGGTTCACTCGAGTGAATGTTCTTTTGAGTGAATGCTGCCGAATGAAAATATCCAACACCGTTTGATCAGTTCATTAATGAATTCATTCGGCACTTTTCTTTCACTTCGCGTTCAGACGTGTCACTGAGTGAAAGATGCAAAATGAAATAAGAAAATGAACAAAAAAATGAACCGTCTGATATCACCTTAGCGAGTACGGTCGTAGCGGACATCGAAAATCACCACACCGGAAACCATAGTAATAAATAGTGGTATGTTCCAGGGGCGTCGTCGGACCTGAAGCAGGCGACGTCGATAGCGCAGCACATGGTGCGCGAGTGGGGCATGAGCGAGCGCGTGGGGCTGCGCAGCATGGAGCCCGCGAGGAGCGCCGGCGCCGGCCCGCCGCTCGGCCCGCAGACCAACGAGCTGGTGAGGCCCGCGTTGCTTATGCCGCCCTGCTACCTCGAGGCCTGTAGGCTTATACCATTTTCATTCTTACCTGTCCTATTTGGTAAACAAAATTCTAACCTCAATATGCAATTTTTTTAAAAAAATAAGGTGTATTATGTTATCAAATAAACCTGAGGTAATATTTTGTACATAATTTTTCTGATATTTAATCTCCAGTTCCTTTATTTACAATGAAATAGTTAAAAAATAACAAAAATGAGACGTTTAAATTAAATTAAATTAAAAATTATTTATTATCAGACAACAAAAAGTCCATAGAATTTTAGTATTAGTATTAGTATTAGTATTAGTATTAGTATTAGTATTAGAGGTTTAGAGGTTAGAATTTTGTTTACCAAATAGGACAGGTAAGAATGAAAATGGTATACAGCCTTATTCATAAAAAGTTATAGGTTCGCTCGCTATAGGACCGATGCAAAAAAACATGATTCATAAACGTCTGTTAGCGCTAATCAGTCCATCAAGGCTCTGTTAAGTAGTCCGAAAGTTAGCGGACCGTAGACCCTCCTTTATCTACTACTAACTCACAAAATGGCCGCCACAAATGTGAACAGCTGATTTTGGCAAGAGCAAAACCATACACAAGACAGTTTTTTTTTGTTTTAAGTTTATCCCCTCCGGGAAAGGTAAAGGAAACTAGATCCACACTGCCTCGTCTGTCGTGTTAGGCCGAAGCCATGTTTTCTGTTTCCCGCTAATTCGCTGTGTTGTTTTGTACTGATTTGTGGTGTTCAATAAAGAGTATTTGTTTGTATTGTGTTGGACAGGTGGACACGGAGATCAAGAAGATCCTGTCTGACAGCTACGAGCGCGCCAAGCAGCTGCTCAAGACGCATGCGCGCGAACACAAGGCGCTGGCCGAGGCGCTGCTCAAGTACGTACACTCGTTTATTGAACAGTTTTAAGTTAAAAATGTAACTTTTAACACACTATTTTTATGCTGACTGTAGTTTATGTTGTCTATACTTCAATAGTCATCTATCCGACCGCTAGATGTGGGTCAAATTTAAATTTCAAGATTTGAACCAAACAAATTAACAAGTCAGCAATCAAGTTAAATAAAAGCTATAAAATAACAAGGTAACGAAGAAAGAGGTTAGAAAGGCGTAACGGTAATAGAATATTATTGCACACGATGGCACACAGGCGATTGCTGGACGAGTAAGCGAATAACCGAGCGTGAGCCAGGCCGTCTATGTATGAGCTTGCAATCTCCAGGTTGAAATAATGTTTATTATAAATGTGTATTAGAGAAGTAATTATTATTTAATGCGTGGTAGGTACGAGACGCTGGACGCGGAGGATATAAAGGCGATAATGAACGGCGACAAGGTGAAGGTGGATAAAACGCGCACGCGCGAGCCGCAGCCCGCCGCGCCCGCGCCGCAGCCCGCGCCGCTGCTGCCGCCGCAGCCGCAAGCTGCGTAGCAGGTACACGCACACGGACACACACGCACACGCACACACACACACACACACACACACACACACACACACACACACACACATAGACAAACAGACAGATACACACACACGCATGCACACACGCACAAGTTCTTAAAGCTGTTTTTTTTTGTTTCATGTTTCGCTTCTATTCTATTAGTTTTATTTTTTATTTTTAGTTTGAAATTACCTTAACTTCTAACTGACGTCTACTAACCACTGTAAGCTAATTTGTCTTGTATAGTGCACTCCAAGGTCCCAAGATGCAGGCTCTGCCTAGTTTGGGGTCTGCCAGATAATTGCTTTTGTAAAAAGTATAGTGCTGATGTATTTTTTACGAAATATATTTATTACTAGCTGTTGGCCGCGACTTCGTCCGCGCTGAATTGAATATAGCCTATGACTCTCACAAATAATTTGACAATTTTATTGAATCAGGCGTTACTTTGCGGAGGTCCATTTCAATGAACACAAAATATTTACCTCGCTACTCCGCTACTTACGTGCAAGATAACCAAGCTTGTGCGAAATATATACGTTTTGCATGCAAGCCCTCCCTCCACTACTGCCACACAAAACGCACACAAATCCCACAAACTTAATTAATCCTAACACCACACAAACACTGACGCGCGTTTCGATCCCTCTACGGGATCATTATCAAAGTTAAGTTAAAGTTTGTGGGATTTGTGTGCGTTTTGTGTGGCAGTAGTGGAGGGAGGGCTTGCATGCAAAACGTATATATTTCGCACAAGCTTGGTTATCATGCACGTAAGTAGCGGAGTAGCAAGGTAAATATTTTGTGTTCATTAATAATTTGACTGTCTATTGGTAAAAGAATTTTCAAAATAGATTCAGTAGGTACCTACATCTACATCAACAGAGATTACCTTCTACAACCTCATAAACCCACAAACTTTACCTCTTTGTAATATTAAGTACTAGCTTCTGCCCGCGACTTCGTCCGCGTAGAATTAGACTTACGAATAGTGGTGGTCGTTATTACAACAGCAGATAACGTAATGCATTATTTGCACGCAACGAACAACACATTATCGAATCGTCAACTATCCTGTTATCATTATTCGTTGTCTGTTGTCAACGTTGTTCATACGCGCACTGTTGCCGCACTTGGCATAGAAGCGCAAGCGAGTACGCGGGCATTTTCAAAAAAACGTGTACCCCCCCGTTTGACGATGTCCATCAATCTTTACAATTTTTTTCTGCTTTAAATATTAACTTTAAATAATTTAAATGATGTAGACATAACGTAAATTTATAAATTATTGGTTTCGTCAAAGATTTCATGGTAAAAATGTGCCTTAAGTAATTATAATCAATTTTCAAAGCAGTGAGGGCAGCAGTTTCAAACATGTCCATCGGTGTTTTTGAAAATTTCGAAGTGGTAACTTTAAAAATATTTACAAAGAAACTTGGTGGATTTTAATGACGCAATATCCTAGACTGAATTGCGCGTCACATAAACAAATTTAATAAATTCTAACTTATATCTGTTGTATTAAAATTGAAATTTAATTATGCGACTTGAAATTGATGCCGCCTGACATGTCATTTTTGTGACGGTCGAAACAGTATTTAAAAAAATACCAATTCATAAAATGTTTTTGAAAATGGGAACTTTTAGTATCACGTATTCAACCGGCCACCAATTTAAACGTCTAGTGTGAGAAACTGCATCAGGAAGCAAGATTGTGTCAGTGGACTGGTCAACGTACACATTTGTTCCGTCAGGTTTGTGATCAAATTTCTATTATAACAGTAACTATTTTGTAACTTTAAAACAATCTAAAGACAAAAGACTGTTTCAGTTTTTAGTTCTCATTAGAACTATAGTGTTTTACTAAAAAAGCGAGTCAAGAGATTTTTTCAATTAGATTTAAGTAAGATATGTGACGTCAGTTTTGTAACTTATTGTGGCGTCACGTATAGGCTGACCACCAGTCACAAAACTGACCTTATTAAGATAGTGTTACATGCGTGGTGTAAAAAGTACCTACCTACACCACCAAGCAGTCTCGATTTTAATCAAAATTGTAGGTAGGCTTGTTTTTTTGAAGTCGCTATTTAAAGGAAGTAAAATTTTTACGACTTCTAGAGTTTGCCTGTAGCTTTTTGTATATACATACTTATGTTATACTTTATTTTTATGGCTTAAAATCGTAGGAATCATGTTATCTATAGACAGGCGATGCGGCTAGCAACCCATCACACAATTATGCTAAATGTGGCCTTTAGGTCTAGTTACCTTAGGCTCTGTCTATCCCGTAAGGGATAGAGTGATTTATGCATGTATGTATGTATTTTTATTAGAAACTAAAGAAAGAACTCGGAGATATAGAGAAAGATTGAAGAATGAACCTGAAAAGCTAGAAATTTCTCAATAATTAATAAAAACGAATACAATAAAATAAATGCTTTTTTTAGTAACTACCTACTTTCATGTAAGCCCAGCCTAAGAATGTTGAGCTTGTCAATTTTGTGACTGTCCCACTTGGCCAGTCGCTAATTTTGATCTCTTATTTTTTTTCTTTAGACTTATAATAAAATCAGTCACTATAATGTATATGTTCACAAAAATAGTAATTGATTCAATAACATTAAAAAAATATTTTATCACTATAACAATACAATACAATACAATAACTCTTTATTGAACACCACATATAACAATCAAAACAGAAAAAGGATATTCCCAAATATGAAGAAAACTAGCTGTTGCCAGCGACTTCGTCTGCAAAGAATTCGTTTATCGCTATCCCGCGGGAACTACACAATTTTCCGGGATAAAAAGTAGCCTATGTGCTATTCCAGACTTTTCTCTATCTGTGTGCCAAATTTCATCCAGATCCGTTGAGCCGTTCTGGCGTGATTGAGTAACAAACAAACATACATCCATCCATCCATCCATCCATCCATCCATACTTTCGCATTTATAATATTATAGTTAGATTATTCTTATTTATTTGTTTCAGCGTGGTGTCGACCCGATGTGAAGTCAAAATGAAGTGTCTTTGAAAATTTTGCAGGCCACCCAGTAACAAGCTTTTATCAATAAAAATAAGTAAAACTACGGAACTACACATGTTTCCTTGTAGACATTCTGACTGGAAATAAAAGTTACATGTACAGTTCATTATTTTATCTGTTACAATTTAAAATGAACTCAAAATTGACGTCTACCATCTTATATTTTTGGTCAGATTTTTAACTAGCAACAGAATTATCTTTTGTTGTCAACAGCCGGGGGCTACACCGATTAGAAATTCGAAATTCACATCACACTGTCCCGCTCGCTCTTCTATAAATGACTGTTAGTGCGAGCGGGAAGGCACGAAACGAACTTCGAATCTCGTCGAGTGACAAGCAAAAGTCGCTAAATACGAAAAAATGCTTAATGAAAATTCGACCATGTTTAAAGAACAATAAAGTAATAGGGAATATTCATGATTTTTTCATGGCTCATTTATATAATAAACAATATCATAAAAAAGCAACCGAGATATAAGCTATCAAAGATTTGTCTCCATCTCTTTCTAGAAAAACGGAATTTTAATATGGAGTTTATATGGACGTTGAGATATGACGTCACATGTCATATCGGATCTCTCTTTGTAATCGCAGACTAATTAGTAGTAAAACTTATATTTTCCGTATCACTTGACCGATATTACTTTTAATTTCACTATTGGTCATTTTTAACGATATTTTCATATTTTATACATAAATGCGTTTTTTTTTTAATGCATATTCCTTATTATGTTAGGCAGATAGACCTTAATTTGTAAACGTAGAAAAATTTGCTTTTCACCCGACGTTTTATTACCTTGGAGTAGTCTTCTTTCGTGTTCGTCTGTTATTCGAGCTGAGCTATTTGTCAAGTGGTTACAATAAGAGTAAGAGTCCGAGACGTGGTGTTTGATGTCTATTGCTAATATTGACGTATTGAGAATATTTGACTGGGAAAGTACAGGTGACAGTAAAAGTTCAAAGTCTACCGAAATTTAAGACCAAGATGACAAAGGTTTGAGAGTCATCTTAATATTATAGAACTGTTTCTGATGCGAATGAAATGCAACAAATGAATTTTCATTTGATCATTTGATCAATAACATAACCAGGGCCCTATTTCATAAAGCTACAAGATACAATTTGCAAGCGGAAGTCTCTTTCTGACCCTATGTTTTAGATAGAGACTTCCGCTTGTAAATTGTAACTATTAGCTTTATAAAATAGGGCCCAGTTTGCTATTGGTTGGTAGTGAAAAAAACCCCTTTTAGACCCCGATTTTTACAAGCTTTTTCTTGCGAAGTAAATCTTGAACGTCAAATTTGGCTTGAAATTTAGTACAGTCAGCGTCAAGTAGTTCGTGACACCGAAAGTGGCCAAAAAGTTAGCAACACGAACACGACCTTATTTCAACTGTAATAATGACGTATTTCGAACTACTTGGCTACTTTGGGTGTCGCGAGCTATTTGACGTTGACTGTACATATGCAGGATGAATGATAATACAACTGCTGTTAAGAAAAAGTCATGTCCCTGTAACATACATTATTTGAATGTGCAAATCTCTGAGATATGTAGTTTATTCGTATTGGTAGTAACTCGAAAATGTAAGTTGATTTAATCAATCATTATTTTTCGCTTTTGGTCTTGAATTTCGGAGAAATATATTTAATTTTATGAATTATGTTATGTTTGAATCTTATTCTTAATCTATTAAAGTTATCCGTCGCACGATGATGTCGATTACTAAATTACTATCTAGGTTGCCGTGGCTACATCTAGATACATTTGATCTATATACATTGCCAGTTAAAATAAAAAAATATGAGTTGCTAGCAGCGAAAACTAGGGCCTTGTGACAAAATGATGGATAAGCGACACTATAGATCCTTGGACCTTTGCACGGAACTATGTAAAGGAATGCCCGGGTTCCTGTGGCATTCGGCAACGTTTTGTAACTGCTAGTAAGAGATACAGTCAACATGGGATGTATAAGAGCTAAAAAGTGCTCAATTTCTGAACATTCACATTAATACGCCTGCGACAATGTAGTCGAGAACATAGTCTGTTTAAGCTCATAGCAAAGTCGATAATCTTAGATACCAAAGTGTCCAAGCACTTAATTGCGAAGAAAGTAGCGGCCTCTATTTATTTCGTACTCCATTTACAGTACCCTAAGATTGTCGATACTTACACCGCGAACCAGTGAACTAAGGGTCCAGGGGCCTTACCATGACGTCTTAATGCGATTCAGTTTAGGTTCGCTCGCTGTCAGATTCATACTAAAAGTGACAGCTAAAACTTGAACTGAGTCGGAATTAGGACGTCATGGTAAGGCCCCAGTTTTGTCTAAACATAGTTTTATGAAGTTTTTTTTTCAAAAATCGACAATAGTAGCTGTTCCTATGTATTTGATGTTGACTACCAAGATAAAGAAAAAAAAAGAAAAGTAGCTCTAGTCGTGGCCTTAAAGTATGTCAAACGAAAATAACTGACACTAATATACTTAAAAAGTACACTTATTGCTCAGTTAACAGAACCGCAATAAAGTTACATTTTCGTGTATAAACTGAACTCTAGAGCCTGTGCCCAGTCAGGGGATTATTTAAAAAAAAGTGGTTATCCTTTTTGATTTTATTTGTGTTCATAAAAGCATATTTCCTGAAGTTGCCTTAGGTACGTATTTAGATAAACATTATAAGCAATATGTTGCCGGCAACGGGGCGACCTTAATCTATTAACATTTCGCTATAATGTAGCTAAGTAGTTGAAATGCTTGCCAAAAAAATTACAATCCGCCCAGAACGGGAAGAAAATGAAAATCAGTATTTTTCTCGGCAAATTTAAGTTTCAATGTCGTATTTGTTGGCGCAATATGGCAACGTTAGACCACTTTCTACTCTTTTTGGGCGAACTATAACATATCCGATGTTTTTGGCTAGTCAATATTCAGAATAAAACGCAACGACATATAAAAAAATGTAAAGATGAACTGAAAATTAATTTTGCGTTTATATAGACGATTGCGTGAAAAATCCATGAAACTCCGTTATCTCTTCCAATTTTAATATTTCCCTTTAGATTGTATATAAATATTTTATTATTCAAAGCGTAGAAACCGAAAGCGGTAGCGGAGCGACGAGCGGAGGCGATTTTGTGACGAACTGTAACTTTGTCATAATGTGATTCAATTCCAAACCAAAGTTGGATCGATCGCTGTCAGATCCATACTAGAAATGTCAAAAATGTCAGCTAAAGAATCGGAATTGACTAGCATTAAAGACGTCATGGTAAGGCCCCTGGTGTTTATATAAAACCGCTCCCGCTTCCGCTACCTCTTCCTGCATGACCACTGCTATATAGGACGCATTAAAAGTTTGACTAGTAATTAATATCTAGTAGTCAAAATAGTATAAATTAGTCATCGGTTAGTTCCTAGAGTTTAAAAGGAATAGAAAAGAGATATTTTTCACTGGTCAAGCGCGAACCGTGTTTTGTGACGTCTCAAATAAACGTTGACAGTAAATTATTCGTATCATTCACCCCGTGACATGAATCCCATCCTTTTATTAACAGACTTCAAAAAGAGGTCGTTCTCAATTTGGTAGCATTTTTTTTGTTTGTTACAAAGGGCGAAATACCCAGAAAAAGGAGCTCCGCCCGAGGGCGAAAACCAGTAGGATAAACTGTAGTAGGACCACTGTTGCGGTGGTAGATTCTGTCTAACAAAAGCTGAACCCACTAGTTATTTGATTGGCAACATTTTGTCTCTTAAGTGTGTCTATCTGAGGTGTCACGTTGTATGTCAAATTGACAGCGTTTTACACAAAAATAAAACGCTAATTAAATAACTTACCATATTCGAAACCTAAATTATTTGAGAGTGGCAACACTGTTTCCTTCTGATTGGTCGTTTACTATACCTGTCCCTTTCTAGTACATCTATCTCCCTCGCACCTTCCCCTTCCACTTCAGGCAGTTGTTAACGGAGTTTGAAAATTTTGACTTTCATTGTCTCATAAATAATAATAATCAATGTTTACCTACCAGGCAGGTTTGAAAACTTTAGGTTTCGAATATGGTAAGTTATTTAATTAGCGTTTTATTTTTGTGTAAAACGCTGTCATTAAACAACTGTACCGCTATTCGAAACCTAAATTATTTGAGACATGTTTGTTATCGCCTGGTGGAAGGGACGCCAATGTGACTATAATTTTATGAATAAATCTTTCAAGTACATTAGAGGGAGCCAAATAATGTTGTTATAAAGACTGTATTCTTTGCAAGCTGAACAGACAATATATTGTTGTTTTTTACTTGGTAAACAATCAACCCAACAGTGATGCGAGTGTAAAGTTA
This sequence comes from Pandemis heparana, assembly GCA_963854515.1. Lineage (NCBI taxonomy): Eukaryota > Metazoa > Arthropoda > Insecta > Lepidoptera > Tortricidae > Pandemis > Pandemis heparana. Next base: position 723,783 of record OY978034.1, read on the forward strand.
AGTATCAGTGAAAGTAAGGTGAAAGAAGCTAGACTAGTGTTAAAGTAGATGCAGCAATCCAGCAAGCAAACTTCCACATCAAACAAAGACTACAATACCATGTAAATGAACAGTCCTAAGGGGGAGATAAGTGAAAAAATAAGTGATTAATTACCATTTTCATTAAGAAATAAAACCATTCAAATGATTAAGTTGTTTTTATTTATCCTTTCCATAATAATTTGTAAATAACTTCATAGTTACAAAGATCCAGAATCATGGAATATAACAAGTTAGGAAAGAAACCTTATTATACACTTGGCAGATTGTTTTCTTTCAATATTAATCAGTGTATTGATTACAAAGACACTTTAAAAACAATTTTCTTATTTATCATGTACCTACTTGACATCAAGTTTAATGATTAATCATGATCAAATAAAATTTAAATCACTGTAAGTAGATTTTCACATGTTACATTCACACTATTCATTTGAGCTATTTTAATTACTTAGTTAACAATTTAATACACTGGTTGGAATAATTTTTGTACTGAACCACTACTTGGCTCACTTGTCACTTCCTTTTTGTAGAACTTGGAGAAAGTGTTGCTTGACTTCCAATTACCACGTTCAAGTATGTCTTCCAGGGGGAAGTTGTTCATCCAATTCTTAGAGGCCACGGCTGATCTCATACTTCCAGCTGAGGCAGTGAGGCCTGCATCCTGTAAGAGAGATTTTACCCAATTTGCAATAACTGTACGAGACGCCCTTTTAGGGGGGCCATATACAGTTAGAAAAAGGTTGTTACTATTGCAAATACTTCTCCTGTCTTCTGACATTTTAATGAGGGTCTTAACCCAGAAAACTGGGTCTAGTGACTGATCTTTTGGGTTAGCTATTAGTTTCCAGCCTGATTGCCTATGATTAACACTATCTGTTTTTGAACCAAAAAGGGGCCAAAATACAATTTCGCTATCTGATATTGTGAATGATTTTGGGTCAATAGACAAGAGGGTTAAATCATGAACTCTTCGCCCTGAGCAAAGTAAGAGAATGCATGCTGTCCTTCGAGCACAATCAAAAAGGCTAGTATTTCTATACAAGTTCTGTTTAAGCCAATTCGAAAGTATATCAACATCCCAAATGGGAGGTTTAGGTGTTTTAGGGTTTTTATTTGCTATTGATTTTAAGACTCTAATAACTAGAGGATGTGTACTAAGGGCGTCTAGACTATCTGGGTTGCACAGAGTTGCAACCACTGACCTATGAAACAATATAGTATTATAGGCTAGTTTAAAATTTAGATAAAGATCTGACAAAAACCTAGCTAAATCTGATCCAGATGGGGTGTGACAACTCACCATATTCTGGGAGGCCCAGGTGCACCATCGCCGCCAGGCAGCATTGTATGACTTTTTCGTTGAGTCTCGCCAGCTTGAGCCCAGCAACTCCAGTTGTTGTGGTGACCATTTTGTTAAGGTTTGGCTCCACCCCCACATTTCCATATCTCGAGACTGAGGTCTTGTGCTTTCGGTGGAGGTTTGTTGGTGTTCGTGTCGATTAACACTTTGGGTATGTTGTATATTGTAAAGGGTGCCGCTATTGCTCGACTCTTCAAGTCGGGTCTCCAGAATGCTTTCTCCCAGCGGGGAGCTACAAACAGATATGTACCTGTTGCACCGTTTAGGTGTGCTAGGACTTTTGGTATTAAGAAAGGTGGTGGAAATATCCAAGCTAGGTTGTAGTTCCATTGCTGGGAGAATGCGTCCACAAACTCTGCGTTCCTGTCTGTGGCATCCAGTGACGCATACCTTTTCACAACATGGGCTCTCCGTGAGGCAAAAAGGTCTATCTGTGGGGTTCCCCATTTGCTGAAGACAATCTTGGTTAGGCTTGGGAGGAGATGCCATTCTGGGCGAGCTGAGCCTCGTGACAGGTGATCTGCCTCTATATTGTACTTGCCCGGTATATGATGTAGGTTGAGCTGTATATTGTAACCTTGGAGAAAGTGAAATATTTGATATGTTAGGTCCATCAAGAGTTCCGATTTCGTTCCCCCTTCGTTCCGTAGATAGGAAAGAACGGTTCTGTTGTCTGATTGTATCGAAACTGTTGTATTCGCCAGGCGTAGGCACTGACTTTCTAACACTTTCAAGATGGCTGTCATTTCTTTCAGGTTTGAATGTAGGTTTAATTCTCGAGGATTCCACAGACCACTTAAGCGATGGTTGTCTAGTTGAGCTCCCCAGCCCTTGCCCGACGCATCGGTTGACAGATAGTGTTTGACACTTTGTAGGTGTAAAGGGGAGTAAACTTGATAATGACAGTTCCACCAAATTAGGTCTTTTATCGTGTCCTTCGGTAAGGTTTGTATTTTTAGGGGATGCTCGCTCAACATACGGTTGGCGAATTTTAATAGCTTTCTGAAATTTAACCGCCCGTATGGGACTACTAGACTTGCAAAGTTGAGTACTCCAATTAGGCTTTGTAGTTTCCTCAAGGACAACGCCCCCTCTCTGAGGGCTTGACGAACCTTTTCCTGTATAGTCACAAGTTTTCGGGCTGGCAAGTATTTGGCATTGTTTAGGGGGTCCCATACTATTCCTAGGTACTCTATTTGGGACTGTGGCTCCAACACAGATTTTTTGAAGTTCACTTGCCATCCCAGGACTTCCAATAGACGTATTACATAATTTGTTTGTATTTTCAAAATGGCACGATTCTGGTTTGCCAGCAAGAAATCGTCCAGATAGACCAGGGTACGTATCCCTTTGCTTCGAATGAGCTGGGCTACCCAGTTGGTGAATGTTGCAAACAGTTTCGGCGCTGTGGCAATGCCGAACGGTAAGCAGGTCATTTGTAACAGTTCGTTCTGGAACATTAGTCTTAAGAATCTCCGGTGACCTGTTGCGACCGGTACATGAAAGTACGCGTTGGACAAATCTATTTTTGTCAACCAATCGTTTGGTTGTAGGAATGATGGGATCTTTTGTTGATTTATTAATCGGAATTTGCTTATGTAAATGAATTTGTTGAGACGCCGTAAATTGAAAACGGGTCGAAATGTCCCATCGTCCTTCTCTATGAGAAATAGGCTCGACAGAAAGCTTGGAGAGAGTTGCGCACTCTCCAGGACTCCCATGGCTTTCAGAGACTGTATTTGTATCTCCATTTCTTTGGAATGAGGTACTGATATTAGTTTGCGCTGTGTTAATTGTGGTATGATCAGTGGGGGTTTTGAGGAGAAGGGTATGCGGTACCCTTCTTTTATGATTTTTAATATGTGAGGGGGTGCCTTCAGGGATTCCCATACTGTATGGTAATTGCGCAGGCACCCTGCTTGGAAGTTCGAGTCAGAACTTCCCTTTAGAGCGTCCTCTGCTGGACAAACCCCCTCTATTTGGCTTGCTATTATTGTTATTTCTGGGGGCCTTTGTGCGAAATGTATGACCCTGCGCGGGCCGTATGGGTACCGGCATGGGTGCCTGATTGAAAAATGGACCTCCTTGCGCAGGAGGCAACATATATGGGTAGTAAGGCAGTCCATGCGTTGGTGCCATGTGTCTTGTATTATATTGTGAAGTACTTGGTATACTATCACTACAGCCATACGCTGGCGTTTTTGTAAATTTAGTTAGGTTGGAACTAGGAGTACTAGTAGCTTTACTGGTAGCTGGTTTTAAAGGCCAAAAGATTTTGCTCGTGCCCCCGTGCTTTTCTATAACTGACGAGAAGGCTTGTGGGTTGAATAAATATTCACAATTTGGGGGTATCTTACGAAGACTACCTTTAATGAATTTGTCTTTGACCGATCGTAAAATTGCATCCCGACGCTGCTGTATTAAGTCAGCGCGGTGGCCACATGCCATTTGTAAAAGATCATTAGAAATAGATTGAAATTCTTCAGAGAAAGTTTCTTTAATCTTACTTTCTATAGAACTTAGATCGACCTCTTGGGCATTTTTTAACCAAGCCAAAAGTGCTCGAATACCCTTCTCTACCGATTCCTGTTGTTTTAATAAGCCCTGTGTGATGGCGGCAAAACCTTTTTCGGTAGTACCCAGGTGATTAAATTTGTCGTAAGGTTTTATTTCATCGTTACATTCGAGATCTGTAAACCCGGGGGTAGAGCAAAATCTTTTTTGTGTTTCCGAGTAACGGACGTCAGTCCATTCTGGGGATTCAAAATGTTGAACCGATTTTAATTTATTCAGGCGAGAGGCCTCTGTCTTTAAAATTGATGGTTCTTTGAGAACTGTATGGACATTTAACGAAAAATCCTCCTGAGTCTCCTGATGAGCAGACTCATCTTTAAATAGTTCACCACTAGTGTCTAAGCCAATTTCATCTTCATCAGCGTCGGTATGAGCACTGTGAAGGGTCTCACCTTGTGAAATAGATTCATAATAAGGTGCGCTATTTGCCTGTGTCAGTTGGTGTAAAACATTTTGAATTTGACTAACCTGCTGTACTAGATTGTTAAGTATCTCGTTATTTTGTGACAAGGCTACCCTCTTAACACTAGATGCTTGGTCCATCGGCGAAGCACCGCGCTTACGTAATGATCGAACCGCCGTGTCTTCCGGACCCCTGACCTGAGGGGCGGTTTCGCCATCCTCGTGAGCCGTTATGGACTCCAGCAATACATATTGTATACCTTGCTCTGGGTTCACGTTTTCCATATCTAGGAACAGATATAGTAAAATTTAAAAAATTTAATAATATATTTCAAACGGCAAAAGCCGTTATAAACTGTTTTTCCTTAGTAGGTAGCTAAACTGAGATATATTTGAAAAAACTTACCAGCAGTTTTGCTTACACGACCTTCCAGTTGGAAAAACAGCACGCCAATGAAAGTCAAAATTTTCAAACTCCGTTAACAACTGCCTGAAGTGGAAGGGGAAGGTGCGAGGGAGATAGATGTACTAGAAAGGGACAGGTATAGTAAACGACCAATCAGAAGGAAACAGTGTTGCCACTCTCAAATAATTTAGGTTTCGAATAGCGGTACAGTTGTTTAATGACATTTCTCTGAGCAAATTGCAGCTGTGTTAGTGATCCTGTGTTACCCCTGTCATGATTTTTTGAAATTGCCGCGTTTTTACAGGTTCAGCTTTCGTTAGACGGACTCTAGTTCCTTTTTTATTAGCTTGGTTGGCTGGTATTCTACCGAACACTGTCAACTTTATTGCACAAGAGCAGAGTCATCTGGCACTGGCTGAGGCAGTGTCTTACCTAACTATGACATGGACCGATCGGGGCCATTATTATCTTACAAATTGAATTGAGTATAGGCGAAAAACTTAAGTGAAATGACCTGTTGTATGTAGTAGTGTACAAATGGGACTTTCATTGTTCTAATTTGGAACGTCAATTTGTCTATTTGCACATATTACTCACACATACAACAGGTCATTTACTTAAGTTCTTCACCTATAGAACAGGTGCCCAGGGGCCTTTCCGTGACGTCCTAATTCCGACGCAGTTCAAGCTTTAGCTGACACTTTTAGTATGAATCTGACAGCGAGCGGACCTAAACTGAAACGCATTAAGACGTCATAGTCGACCCCTGATTCTGGTTAGGTTTTAGCCATTTTCAATTTTAAGTTTTGTTTACTAAGGTATATATAACTTTACAAATCTAAAGTCGCTGTCAATTGAAATTGCGAACAACGTAAACAAACCATTTAAAGAAATATCCATATTCTAGCACTTGTATTGTTTTAATGGTTCAGTATATGTTGTGGTAAGTAAGTATTGATTAAATAAAACACGGATTTAGCAGTATGTGATGAGGGAAAATTTAAATTAAAGACATTTTAAACACAAGGTTTGTTTACATCGTTTGCAATTTCAATCGACTGACAGTTTATGGTCTCAAAGTGGCCAGAGGCCTTACCATGACGTCTTAATGCAATTCAGTTTAGGTTCGCTCGCTGTCACATTCATACTAAAAGTGACAGTTAAAACTTGAACTGAGTCGGAATTAGGAGGTCGCGGTAAGGCCCCAGAACTGGGGCGAATGCCGTATAGAGGGTGGTATAAATGAAAGGCGTGTGTGCGTGTACAAGTTTATACGGGTTCGTCGAGCCGCTGCGCTTGTGCGCCGGCGTCGCGCGCCGCCAGCGCCGCCAGCCGCCCGCGCGCCGCGCCCGCCGCCAGCGCGCGCGCACACACGCAGCCCGGCAAGCCCCATCTGCACCACAGTTTATAATAATACTAGCTGTTGCCAGCTTCGTCTGCGAAGAATTCGTTTATCGCTATCCCGCGGGAAATTTCCGGGATAAAAAGTAGCCTACGTGCTATTCCAGACTTTTCTCTATGTGCCGAATTTCATTCAGATTCGTTGGGCCTTTCTGGCGTGATTGGGTAACAAACAAACATCCATCCATCCATCCATCCATACTTTCGCATTTATAATATTAGTTAGATTGCAGTCATTAATGACTTCTTTGACTTTGGTCGATACATTAACAGACACGGCCCCTTACAGTTTTATTATATGTATAGAGAATTTATGACTAGACTATACAAAATTTTAATAAAACATCTGTAAACTATGCAGGTAAGAAAACAAAATATAAGGTAATTAAGTAATATATTATAATATCATATAATATTATAAGTAATTGACTTTAGTGTAACAGTCAATCAGTTATAATATGTCACGAAATGAGTAATGTGAGAGCCATTGTGCTGAGTCTTAAGTTGGTGATTTTTTTCATCTTTAGTCAATACTACATTAATACACGATCGCAGATTCGTCGTTACACTAATAGTATTTTCATTCTTACCTGTCCTATTAATGTATTCATTCTATTAATGTATTATTATTGTTATAAATTATTTGATTTTTTATTTTTCATAAGCAAAATGTAATTATTTGTTGCTTATTTATTATTGACATCCAATTATTTTTAATTTAATTTTACTTGTTCTTTGACGTTTCAATATAAGTTCTCGTAACTTGACATTGTACAATTTATGATGTAATTTTATATTGAATGAATAAATAATCTAATCTAATCTAATCTAATCTAGATTTGAATGTATGGGCAAAATGGCAAAATTTATAATTTTAATTTATTGCTGCTGTGAATTTATTAATAAATTTATTGCTGCTTGGAAACTATAAATCGTATCAAAATGAATGTAGGTCCTTATTTGTAGGTAATTTAATGACAAATAATTCAGTCTTTGATTATTTTGTCCCAGCTTATACATTTTCCTGAAAATTGAGAAAATATGTAAAACGGGACACTTTTCAAGGGGGGGAGGGGTGAAGCGGCATGCGGAGGGGGCGGGAGAGTTGTGTATTTTAATGTACTCGTACATAGGTATAACACAGCAGCTGTTTGAAAAAATTATAAATTTTGCCGCTAAAAAATCTAGAATGAATATACTATATTTGGTAAACAAAATTCTAACCTCAATGTGCAAAGGTTTGTAAAGAATAAGGAGTATTATGTTTTCAAATAAACCTGAGGCAATATTTTGTACATAATTTTGCTGATATTTTATCTCCAGTTCCTTTATTTACGATGAAATAGTTAAAAAGTAACAAAAATGAGACTTTTGAGGTTAGAATTTGGTTTACCAATTAGGACAGGTAAGAATGGAAATACCAAACCTTATAATGTAGTAAGTTAACTTATGAAAAATGTGCCATATATTAAAAAAATATAGTTCCACTAAGTATGAGCCCCCTCATAAAAACGAGCAGACGGTTCACCTGATGGAAAGTGATCACCATCGCCCAGGGACACCTGCAAGACTTGGGGAATCACAGGTGCGTTGCCTTAAGTTTAGTACGTACCCGGTCCACACAGTGTGCGGCGGTTCGGCGCGCTCGGGCAGCCGGTCGGCGGCCAGCGCGCCGCGCAGCAGCTCCTCGGCGAAGCCCTGCAGCGCCGACAGCAGCACGGCGTGCACCGCGCTGGAATGTTAACGTGCCGGTGACGCATGCCACGAACAATACACGCATTTCCACGGGGAGTATTGATTGACTAAAATGTTTAGGTAGCCGGGGGCCAGATTTTTGAAAGAATATGCGTGAAAATACCACTCGAAACTGGTGAAAAATTGTGCTGAATTTGAAATACGAGTAGTTTAGGCAAAAATTTGATTAGAGCCGTAGTTTTGAAGATATAAACAGATTTATACAACTTTCGAGTGGTACTTTCGAGTGCTGTGCTTTCAAAAATCGGGGCCCTGGATCAAGATAAAAGTTGCGAACTGCGCAAACAAATTTTAGTAGAGTAGCAAGATAAATATTTTTTATTTTTTCTCTGATGTTCTCTTCACAATCGAAAAAAAAATGTTATTTGTTAGCGCGAGTGCCTGTATTGAAACCCGAGCAACCGAAGGATCCTATAATTCAACCACGAACGAAGCGAGTGGTTTAAATGAAGAATGCTGAGCGTGGCGAGGGTTTCAAGGCACGAGACACTAAACAACTGCTGCCGAGCAAAACACAATTTTTCACCTCACTACAGCAATAAAAATGGTGGATGGAAGAAAAATAGTTGAAGTAATAATAAATCAGTTTTTTATTTAGCAACGAACGTTAATAAATCTTGAAAAAAAACTTTGAAATTAACGGATTTTATAATAAATTAATAATGGATAACAGATCGCGTTTCTGAACTTGTCAATGTTTTTTGAATCAAATGAAAAAGTTGGAGGATCTGATAACAAATTCTACATTTCAAGTTCGTATTATTCCGTCCCTCTCACTCACTTAACTAAGTATTATTCGTGAAAGTAGAACGGCAATATACGAAGTTAAAATTTCTAAGGTCAAAAAAACATTTTCTTCGCTCACCTGTAAGAGTACCCGTTCCCAACATCCTCGTTCCTCAGCTCCACCCCTATCTCGGCGCACTTCCTCTCAATAAACATGAACCTCAATCTGTCCTCCTCTTTCTCCACCGGCATAACCACCAAACTGCCTTCCTCTTTCTTAACCTCCTTCTTAACAGGTACATCATCTTTGACTATCTCTATTTCTTCATCGTCGGAGTCATCAATAAACTCCGTTATGGAATTATTATATTCCTCAGGTTTGAAGGCACTTATGGTGCTAAAGTCTGCGGTACTTGGTTCCATATCGTTCCAGGAATATTCTGTGGTGTGAAGGCTTTCTTTTCTGATGGGATGGTATGCGTGCAGTCGTGAAAAGATCAGTATTTGCTTCGTCCGCCATATTGGATCTTGCGCTTTGAAGTGCTCATGTAATATTGTGTTTATTAGTTTCGCTCGGGACCACTGCAAATGTTTTATCCAAATGTTAGCGACATTTTTTTGAAATGTTAGTTTGAACAAGTTTTTACTTAGCCTTGGCAAATTTATTGTAAAGTCGTGTAATTAAATATTATACAGAAATCAACAGGATATTTGAAGTTCTGATATCTTATCCAAAGACCGGATACCGGTATTTCTTCATACAAAAATACCGGTATTATTGCGTTCTATTTCGTTCTTTAATAATACAAAGTTGTTACTTAAATACATGATTGAGACCTACTTACATAAAGAGCATAAACTAATTCAATATGCTAAGCAATGTCGAAGAAAGATCCGAGGAAGCTGACTTTTCGCAACTCCAGCAATTATTATTAAAGCTCAACCAAATTATACAAAACCTTCCAAATACCGTCCGTAAGTCCGTTATGGTTGCCTGGTAGAGATCGCTCTGTAGCGATAAGGCCGCCTATTGTTACCTTATTACTTCTGTATACCTTTTTCTGTTTTGATTGTTATATGTGGTGTTCAATAAAGAGTTATTGTATTGTACCCAAAACTTCCCAAATCATTCTATCTATTATCTATTTTAGAAAACCACATGAAAATCCGTCAAGCAGTTCTTGAGTTCACCATGAACACATTGAACAGACACGGCGGCGGAGGACTTCGTTTTATCACTACATAGTATAAAACAGAGTCGCTTTCCGCTGTCTATCTGTCCCTATGTATGCTTAGATCTTTAAAACTACGCAACGAATTTTGTTGCGGTTTTTTTTAATAGAGTGATTCAAGAGGAATTTTTTTTTTTTTTTTTTTTTTAATGTGAATAGGAAGGCAAACGAGCAAGTGGGTCACCTGATGGTAAGCGATCACCACCGCCCACAGACACCCGCAACCCCGGAGGGATTGCAGATGCGTTGCCAACCTAGAGGACTTAGATGAAATGCCTCTTGTGCCCGTAATTTCCCCGGCTGTCTTACTCTCCACACCGGAACACAGCAGTGCAAGCACTGCTGCTTTGCGGCAGGATTAGCGAGTAAGATGGTGGTAGCGATCCGGACGGACCTTGCACAAGGCCCTACCACCCGCTAGGAAGATTTATAATACATGTATAATTATTCTACGCAGACGAATTCGCAGGCAAAAGCTAGTATAATGTAGCGATTGTTTAACAAACCTCTTTATTTCTCCGCTTAGCAAAGTCCATCTTCCAAAACCGCTCATCGCTCTCCACAAACGGGAAGCACCTCTTGAACTCCGGATCTCTCGCCTTCTCACTCACAACAGGTATCTTCTTCAGCATATAGTTAACCGCCACACGCACACACGTAAACCTAGCCACCGCCTCACACAAACACTCGTACAAACTCTCTTGCTTATTCAACACTTCACTTTTAACTTCTGGAACGCTAAAACTTATATTTTTAACCCATGAACTGCCCAAATAACAATGATCGTTGACTATATGCGTGTAGTTCTTCACTTTCTTATCTTTATTATTCAACATGTTTTTAACCTCCGGTTTCAACAAAGACACACCTTTCTTCTTCCCGTTCACAGGCTTCACCGGACTCAATTTCGCCGTCTTCATATTGCCCTTCGAATTTATCACGATCTCTTGAACTTTGCTTAAATCTAACTTCCTATCCATTTCTAAATAGTATATCTTCCCCGTTTTAGGATCCAGATATTTCATTATACGTTTCTTCGGCGACGCGGGCTGACTTAAAATCTCATTGGGTATCGTTTCCGACGGATTTATTATGCTCTTCTCTAAGTTCCAATCCATTTTATCTTCCAACTTCACGTTTAGCATTTTAACATTTTTCTCTAGCTCTAATATGTTTGGCTTGACATCAACTTCTTCAGCGTTGTGATTTTCTATTTCATCATCTTGGACTGGTTCTTTCTTAACTGGCTTTATTATCATTTCGTCTACGTCTAGTTCTTTAGTGTTGGTCGTGAAGAAATCTAGCCAGTTGTCAGCTGGCTCTGGTTCATTGGTTGTTTCTTCTTGTTCAACAGGCTCCTCTTTGGGTGTGACGATGTCTTGCGTCTCTTCTATATGTGTGTTATCGTCTTCTTTGTATTCAAACTCGAGCATCTCCGGTGTGCTGTATAACCAGACGTCTACTAGCGTTTCTGCTCCTAAAAATTTTAAAAAAAGTTTTTTTAAATTGGAACTAGAAAATATCTAAAGAAACGGACACTTAACCGTAAAAGATCCGCACTGCCAGTAAACACTTAAGAATACTAGAGGCATAGTGTAAAAATAAAAGTACATAACATCTAATCTAGTCGGGTAACTGTCGTCTATACAGAGCAAATGTAAGTGTGATGCAGGGAACGGGAACCGTGGTTATAGGCAGTTCCAATCTTAAGAGGGTGCATCCGTGCTGAGCTCGCAACGTCGCATTTTTGGTGATTTTTTGCGATTATTTCACAGAAATTTAATGAAAGTATCAAATATCCGTCTGTAGTGCACTTCGTTTTTAGTGTATTAATGTGTCTAATGCAATAATTCATCGTGATGGACTTTTATTTTCTTATTAAACGAGATATAGTATTTTATCGCTTTAATGCGAAAATAAAAGTCCATCACCATTAATCATTGCATTGGACACATTAATACACTAAAAACGAAGTGCACTACAGACGAATACGTGATACTTTCATTCAATTCTGTGAAATAATCGCAAAAATTCACCAAAAATGCAACGTTGCGAGCTCAGCACGGATGCACCCTCTTAAACCCAGGCATTCTACTATTAAGACGTACACATGAAATCGACGAATAAATGACTTGTGACGTTTCGCACATGAAACTAAGACGTTTCGCTTTTGTAGTCGTTATGCAATCTAACCTAACCTAACCTAACCCGCAAAACCGTGCTTAGTGCAAGGACCGGAACCGGTTACCATTAAAGGGGTATTGGATAGGGTATTTCATAGAATTGTTTTCACAAACCCTATCGATTTGGTAAGCATATCATCTGATTACCGGAAAGAAAGTCTGACCGTAATAACATATTTAATTCTGGTAAGCGATTACCAAAATTATTCTTCTTAAACTTAAGAGCTAGGCTCTTGTCGGTGGAGTAAACTTAATAACCATTACCATATCCAGTTACCAAAATTAATAACCATTAAAAGGGTTACCGTATTCCGTGTTTTTAAACGATCAAGCTATTTTAAACATTAAGTGCAAAGCATTCGAAAAACCCTATTAAATAGTAAGTGGTTTTAATCAAGTTATCTACACCCTACACCATATTCGACTCGGAAACCATATAGAAAACGGTTAACCTTATTCAAACCGGTTTTCGTAATGATAGGCTTAGCACAACGATAAGCTTACCATATCATAGGGTAACAGTTTAATAGGGTTACCCTATGAAAAGGCTTAAGCAAATGAAGGGTTTTCCGGTCCTTGGCTTAGTGGCACTCGCTAGGGATGCAAATATCGAAAGCAAGAACATCGATGTTTCAAAACAAACATCGATGTTCAAAAAACATCGCCCGAAAAACATCGATGTATCGAAACATCGATGTTTTTTTTTAATTTCTTTTATTATCTATTATCTATAGCAATATTATCTATTGAATATTTAAGTCTTTAGAATAAGGAAGGTGTAGAGTAGAGTATAGGAAATAAAATTACCTTTACAACCTATTTTCTGCTCTGCTAAAAGTACCAAACATTTATAATAGATGTCAGGCAAAAGAAAAACATCATAATAATAGTTTTGTCCCGGTTCCATCCGGAGTTCCTCAGGGGTCCCATTTGGGACCACTCTTCTTTAACATCTTTATAAATGATGTAGTTTCCCAGTTGAAATCCAGTAACTGCTTACTTTACGCGGATGACAAAAAAATATTTAAAGTAATTAGGACGGCTGAGGATTGTTCCGGATTGCAAGCTGACTTGTGCAGGCTATGTCAGTATTGTAGTGATAACTTTTTGTATTTAAATGTTAAAAAATGTAATGTGATCTCCTTTACCAGAAAAAAGAATGTTATTGAATATGATTATGTGTTAAATAATGAAATTGTACAAAGAACAACCACTGTAAAGGATTTAGGAGTTTACATGGATAGTAAACTACTTTTTTCTGACCACATACATTATATTGCCAATAGGGCCTTTAAACTTCTAGGTTTCGTCCTTAGGATTGGAAAGGAGTTCCGGAGCCCTCATACCATACTTGACCTATATAATTCCCTGGTTAGGCCAATCCTGGAGTATTCCTCGGCTGTTTGGAATCCTCAGTATAATGTTTACAAGGAATTAATTGAAAGAATTCAAAATAAATTAATAAAACATTTACAATATAAAGCCTCGCAGTCTGGGCAGCCGTTTGGCAGAGAAATTGCATCTCTTGAGAGTAGGCGTACATTCAAGGATCAGGTCATGTTACTGAAGTTATTGTTGTGCAAAATTGACTCCCCGTATCTATTAGGTAAACTAGGTTTGAGAGTACCTCGCCCCAATTCGAGACGTTTTAATTGTATGCTTCATGTACCCTTTGCCCGCCGCAAATATGCTGCGAACACATTCATTAGGCGTGTTTGTAAAGTGTATAACAGCAGATTCTCTGAAATTGACCTCTTTAATATATCTTTAGCCAGACATAAGGCTATGATTAGTAATATGTAATTTGTTTGTCTGTAGTTCTTAGTATTTTTTTTTGTTTTGTTTCTTTGTTTACTGAAGATATGTTAAATTCACTTTCTCTAATTGTAGCCGATTCATTTCATGTATGTTACTTTTTATACCCGTTTGCTGTTTATTATATGAATTAGTAACCTGTGGCAACTGTGTTGGTTGATGATTAGTTTAAATAATTATAATATAAGTTGTATTGTACCGTTTGTGCCCGAATAAACATTAAAACATTAAAACATAATAAAAGAATTCAAAATTTTAAATTGATGGCAGGCAAAACATCGCACAAAACAACATCGATGTTTTTTTTTTTTATGTGAATAGGAAGGAAAACGAGCAAGTGGGTCACCTGATGGTAAGCGATCACCACTGCCCATAGACACCCACAACCCCGGAGGGATTGCAGACGCGTTGCCAACCTAGGGGGCTAAGATGAAATGCCTCCTGTGCCCGTTTTCCCCGGCTGTCTTACTCTCCACGCCGGAACACAGCAGTGCGAGCACTGCTGCTTAGCGGCAGGATTCGCGAGTAAGATGGTGGTAGCTATCCGGACGGACCTTGCACAAGGCCCTACTACCCGTATTCGTGAGTAAGATGGTGGTAGCTATCCGGACGGACCTTGCACAAGGCCCTACCACCCGCAAAATGTAAGGCGAATGAATAAAGGCGATGTTTTGCAATGGTGAACATCGATGGCAAACATCGATGTTTTTTTTACTGAAACATCGATGTTTCAAAAACATCCCTAGCACTCGGTCGTACGTACCCAGCGTCTGGAGTCCAGTGTAGTCGCGGTCCAGCTTGATGGTGTGCTCGACGGCGGCCGGCCGGTTGCGGTCCGGCCGCGGGAAGTGCAGCTCCACGCGCGCCGGGAACTCGCCCCAGCCTCGCCGGGAGATGTGGAACGGCGGCTTGCTGACGACACAACAGTTGGCTCATTGCTCACTATGATTCTTTATCGTATCGCCGAAAATTTTACTGCCGAATATCACTCCCCAACAAACGGTTGGCCGAATTTCATTTTGCCGAATCATCATATGGCAACTTCTTACAGTGATTACTTTCATTTCCCAACCTCACGATTGCCAACTCAACATTTGTTTTTTTTTATATGGACACTTATTAAAATGTCATTTTTCATATAACCAAATGGTACTGCGTAACCATTAATAAAAAATAAGACATTTTAAGATAAAATAAAGACTGTTCCTATATTAAAACAAACATGTTCGCCGCCACCTCCGCCGCACCTAAACTTAAATTAATCATAAGAGTTTTTCGGCCTATTGTAACTTTTGCCATGTGAAAGATATTCCAAGTGTTTAAAATCAAAATGTCCGTCTCCATAATAATATGGAATGTGGCCAAATGAGAGGTTGGCATACAAAAATTTGCCAATAAGTAGTTGTCAAAGTGAACATTCGGCGAAATGTAAAATTCGACCAAAAAAAAATTCGACGAAAAGGCAGAACACAGTCCAGTGACTGTCACGGGCTGATGATGACGTGTGTGTGTGTGTGTGTGTGCTCACTCTATATGCACGACGTGATGCGGCGCGTAGGAGTGGTGCAGCGTGACGGTGACGGCGCGCAGCACGGCGTGCGCGGGCGCAGGCGGCGGCGCGCGCACGTACAGCAGCCACTTGTGCGTCGAGCGGTCCACCGCCGACGCCGCCGGGGCGTACTTCGATGTGTTGCCTGGACCAAAATAGTACATTGTGTACTAAGGGCGGTAAGTGAGGAATTACGATCGAGGCTTTACTATAATCCCGAAGTCGAAGCTGAGGACTTTCCGAGTCGAGGTTCGTAATTCCCGTACCACCCGTGAAACATACAACGTTAATGAACACAAAATATTTTCCTTGCTACTCTGCTACTTACGTGCAAAATAACCAAGCTTTTTTTTTTTTTTTTTTTTTTTTTCCTTTGTTAAATCTGCAATCGGCTGTACTTTGCCATAATCAGATGGTGTGACTACTAAGTGATTTTTTTAAGGGGTACTCCACTGAGTACTCTCCTCTCTCTTGAAAAGTAGATTTATTCTCTCTTATCCAGATTGAGTATTTGCCAACGCTTTAGCCTTGTCACATCATTCCTGCCGCTCAACAGGTCTCTGGCGAGTTCGTTTATGTGTGTTTGCAGTCTTTCTTTGTATCTTTTGCAGTACTTGACAACTTCCTCCTTTACAGTTGGTATGTTTAGGTGTTCATGTATCTCAGTGTTTCGTAGGAACCATGGTGCATTGCTTATTGTTCTTAGAACTTTATTTTGGAACCTTTGCAGTACTTCTAGGTTTGAGTTGCTTGCGCTTCCCCAGAGTTGGATACCATAGGTCCATATGGGTTTTATGATTGCTTTGTACACTAGTGTTTTGTTATCCAGCGTTAGTGGTGATTGTCGACCTATCAACCAATACAGGCTCCTGTACTGCAAGTCTGCTTCTTTTCTTTTTTTTTTGATGTGGTTCGCCCAGGTTAATCTTCGATCCAGGTGGAGGCCTAGATATCTTATGCATGTCTCAGAGGATAATTGTTCTCCTCGCAGGTATACATTAGGGCAGTCCCCCCTTCGTAGGGTAAATGTTATTTGCACAGACTTTTGGACGTTCGGCTGTATTCTCCACCTCTCAAGCCATTGATCCACTGTGGACAACTGGGTTTGTAATTTTTGTGTGGCCATTAATGGGTTCTTATCGCTTACTAGACAAGCCGTATCATCAGCATATGTCGCCATTACAACGTCCTCACAGCTGGGTAGGTCTGCTGTATATATTGAGTACAGGACTGGTCCAAGCACCGATCCTTGAGGTACTGATGCTTTGATTTCGTATAGTCCTGATAATTCGTCATTGTATTTCACTTGGAATCTTCTATCCAGCAGGTAAGATCTCAATAACATATAACATGAGTTCGGCAACATAGTCTTCAGCTTGTACAATAGCCCCTTATGCCAAACTCTATCGAACGCCTGCTGAATATCTAGAAAGGCAGCTGCACAATATTCTTTTTTTTCTAGCGCATCCCGTATTTTGTTAACCACACGGTGCACTTGTTCCACAGTGGCATGCTGTTCCCGGAAACCAAATTGATGGTTCGGTATTATATTTTCCTCATCCAAGATTGGTTTTAGTCTTCTCAGGAACAGTTTTTCGAATAACTTGGAGATTACTGGGAGGAGACTTATTGGTCTGTAGGAACTGGTCTCAGTAAGAGGTTTTCCGGGTTTTGGTATCATGCAGATCTGTGATATTTTCCATAGCTGTGGATAGTGGTGGATTCTAAGAATTGCATTAAATAGCATGGTTAGGAACACAACCGGTTTTCTCGGTAGATGTTTTAGAATTTCTCCAGTAATGAGGTCAAATCCAGGTGCCTTTCCGTTACTCAGGCTTTTAATTTCTCGGAACAGTTCAGCTGGTGTTATGTACTTTAAAGGCAAAGACAGCTGTTGGTCACTGTTTATAACAGATTCAATTTCATCTTCAAACCCTTGCATTGTTGAAGTATTTGGAGTAAATACTTGGCTGAGATGCTCTGCAAATAGTTCTGCCTTTTGTATTGGTTTTCTTACCCATGATCCATCTCGTGACTTTAATGGAGGTACAGGCTGTTGTGGTCTTCTAAATTGTTTCGTCAATTTCCATAGTGAGTAATTGTCACGTTTTGTGGCTGATAAGGATGATAGTCTTTGTTGAAAAGTACAGTTTTCATTTTCTTTGATCATCTGCTTTAATTCTCTAGCCGCCCTATTATACACCCTTCTGTCAATGGGATGTCTACTTAGTTGATATTTCCGTCTTAGCCTTCTCTTCTCTAAAAGTTTTTCACGTATTGCCTGTGGGATATTTGGTC
Organism: Pandemis heparana; assembly: GCA_963854515.1. Classification (NCBI taxonomy): domain Eukaryota; kingdom Metazoa; phylum Arthropoda; class Insecta; order Lepidoptera; family Tortricidae; genus Pandemis; species Pandemis heparana. The sequence continues at coordinate 741,526 of OY978034.1, forward strand.
CTTTATTTATTGTCTCTGTATTTGGCGTGCAAAGCCATGCTGCTTCTTGTATCTTGTTTGTTATGTAGAAGGTCGCTGCCTCTACATCTTCCGCTGTTCTGAGCCTAATATTCAGCTTTAACTCTGTGTCGAGATACTCTGCAAAAGCCATCCAATCGGTCTTGTTGTTACATAATGATGGATGCTGTTCTCTGTGGATTACAGTTGTACTGATAGTGCTTATTATGGGTGAGTGGTCAGATGTTGTATCAAGACAGTTTTCTATATCACAGTATGTGTTTGGAAATCCCTTAATGATGAAAAAGTCCAACAAATCTGGTACTTTGTTTTGGTCTGTAGGCCAGTGTGTGGGTTCTCCAGTGGAGAGTATCATTAGTTTTAGTGTGTCAATGCATTTCTTCAGCTCACGACCTCTTGTAGTTATAAGCCGGGATCCCCAGAACGTGTGCTTACAATTCCAGTCTCCACCGCATATATATTTGCTACCAAGTGTCTTGAAATAGTTGCTAAACATTTCTTTACTCACAGAGAATCTGGGTGGAGCATACACGGCACTCACATTGAATGAGCCACTTTTATCTTGGACTGTGATTGTTGTTGCTTGGAGGAAATCTTCTCTAAATTCACTATGAATATGATGTTTTATATTATTTTTGAGTATTACTGCAGTTCCTCCATGCGAGGTACCGTCAGGATGATTTGTGCAATATATGTTATAATTGTCAATTTTGAATATTTTCCTGTCGTTCAAGTGTGTTTCTGAAATCAACATTATATCAACTTTGTTAACTTCTAGTAATAGTTTCAGTTCATTTTTGTTTGGAGCTAACCCGTTTATATTCCAGGCTCCTATTCTCAGGCTAGTCATGGTGTGATCTACTTAGCAGTGTTGTAATGAGATTGATTAACATTCCCATTTGTTGTATTAGTAGATCTAATTTTTCAGCTTGATTGTTGATTGTCTCCAATAGAAAATACTGCATTTGGCTGTGGTTTTTATCTTCTCTAAAATTGTTGCCTGTCGATGTTGATTTATATGTGTTGTTTGGCTGGGAATATTTTCTTCCACTTGTTTTGTCGGTTTCTTGTATATTTGTGTTGTTTGGCTGGGAATATTTTTTTCCACTTGTTTTGTTGGTTTCATGTATTGGTATGTTGGTTTTCAGTGTTTGACTGTATGTCGGCTTGTAATGTTCAGAGCTTGTTCCTGCTGTTTGTGATTCTGGTATTTTGCCATGTGATTCATTTGTTTCCTTATTTGGAGCAGAATTATTTTGTGGTATTGAATAGTCTTTAAATTTGGGTTGATTTTTTCTACATTTTAATGCACGATAGACTTGACATCCCTTATAATTTGCTGGGTGACTTCCTTCACACAGTGCACAAATAGCTGGGGCGTTAATATCTTTTGTGCATTTTGTAGTGTTGTGAGAGCCCGCACATTTCACACACCTATAGGGTCGTAAACAATTATTTTTTGTGTGGCCATATTTTTGGCATCTGGTGCATTGTGCAATTTCCTTATTTTTTCTGGGATCTTCTATTTTTACTTTTTGGTGATATATGTATTGAATATTTTTCACGAGTTTGTTGTTTTCATGTGGTTCCAAGTTCACAAAAAATACATTATATGGTTCTTTTGTACTTTTTCTACGAGCATTAATAATTTCACCTCGAACCTTATTACCACTTTCTTCGATTGCTTGTATAATTGCCTCCTTAGGTGTGCTATAGTGAAGATTTTTTAATACTATTTTTTGACATCTTTCTTCCTTTCTTGTGAATGTGTGACCAATTAATCCTTTGGTTCTAATATGTTCTATCAGCTTCTTATAACTTTCCACCGATTTAGTTGACAAAATCAATTCATCTCTGGGGGTTGTTTTGTAAGAGCATTCTTCTGTTTCTATGACTTCATTAATAAAGTTTGTTAGTTGTTCCAAATCTTGTATCCCATACAATATTATAGGTGGTGGTTTAGATGTTCTCTTGGGCTTTGCAGCGGGGGTGGCCGTGGGATTCGGATTACTATCACTTTCATCATCCAGGCGGAGTGTGGAAAAGCTATTGTATGTTTCTATTGTTTGGTGGTGTTCCAGGTTCTTTCTGTTGTTGTTGTACATTTTTTGCCGATCTTCATTTCTTTTTTGAAATTTGTGGGTAGTTTGTGCTTGCTCTGGGGAGCGGTTTCTCTTTAAGTTAGCTTCTGGAACTTTTTGCCAGGGGATATGCTGTGTATACTGTCGTGGACTCTGGTTAGCACTGTGGCCTGCTTCCTCACTCTGTCCCGCAGTATGCTGCGTTTGTTGTTCCAGTTGATAAACTGGTTGGGGCATGTTTGAGAGTAGTTGTTCACTTTCTTCATTTTGGCCAGTAATTATTCTCGAAATATCCTCAGTGGAGTTACTTCTGTGTCTCGGGGCTGTGTTAAACATGCCTTTATGGAAAACTTGCTGGACAAGTGTTTTGTTTGTTTGCGATGTTTTTGGAGTTTCGTGTTGTTTCATGTTTTTGCTGGTTTTAAAACAGATTTAAGGTTTGTGATGTTATCCGTTTTCAAAGTTGTTCCTTTTAAACATTTTGATAACAGTGAACTAACAGTAATATTTTGAATTTGAGGTTATGTCACTTCAAAATTTCCTTCCACTTTATTCACTGCTTTTCAACTCAATATTTTTAGTTATCAGGCAATATTTAATGTTTTGGTATTCGAATATCACTAATTATCGTAGTAATAACTGGTATTTTAAACAAAATTGTATTTTTGCGATAGCCGCGATTATAGACGCTGTTGCGTTCCGTTTCTAAATTTATAATAAATAACCAAGCTTGTGCGAAATATATACGTTTTGCATGCAAGCCCTCCCTCCACTACTGCCACACAAAACGCACAGAAATCCCACAAACTTTATTAATCCTAACACCACACAACACAAAACACTGACGCGCGTTTCGATCCCTATACGGGATCATTATCAAAGTTAGAGCACAACCGATGCACATGCGAACCAACGTCGTACTAATTTGTAAAACTATAAATAAACTAAATGTACCCACATTCGTATATTTCCAAACTACCCTCTTATTTATAATTTTATAGTTTTACAAATTAGTACGACGTTGGTTCGCATGTACATCGGTACAACGTACAACGGCCAAAAATTTGGCTACACTCAAGTCTGTGGGAAAATTCGCAAGATGCAATAGGGATCTTCTGCGACTTGTACAAAGCTTTCGATTGTGTGGAGCATGGACGCTTATCCGCAAACTTGAACAGTACAGGCTCACAGCAAATGCACTGAACCTATTTGTCGTATCACAGTCAGAGAATCAAACGAGTGGACATAAAATAGAGCGGAGTTATGTGGTTTACCGGTGAAGCTTAGGAGTACCACAGGGTTCGGTGTTGGGTCTTATCCTTTTTCTAGAGTATATTAATAACCTGCCCCATTTAATAAATGCGGCATAGACTATTTTGCTGATGACAGCTCCGATTTTGAAAATTAAGATGCAAGTCTACAATTACAAATCAAGAACGATTGGCGACTAATATGCATTTGTAGCAAATAATTTGAAAAGACAGTTAAATCTCTTTTTAGAAAAGCAGTCAAATAAAATTGTAAGAGAAGCGAAGAGCATACATGCAGAATTGACCAAACGTGTTAGTCGAAATCCACATATTATCTTCGTTCCTTGTAACATGATGCGATCCATCCATTCTGCAAATCTGTTACTCGCAAGTGGATCAACTGCTTATACATCGACGATCTTCTAGAGGTAGACGACAATTGCAAAACGAAAGGTTAGCCAGAAACATAGTCAAGTCAGGTCAGTAGACAGCTCACCAATAATGATCCTGTAGCGATGCTTCATCTTGTTCCTGGTGACCTCGTCAAGCGTGAGCACGTTGTCCTGCTTGGGCTGCAGGCGGCGCGGCGCGCGCGCAGGCGGCGGCCGCAGCGAGCTCGAACCGTCCGCCGGGATCGTGTAGTTGCGCGTCTGCACCATCGCCTGTCCACATACAACCAATAACCAACTAGATAATGAGACCTATAAAATTACAGCTTAAGTCGCTCTCAATTGAAATTGCGAACAATGTAAATAAACCTAGGATAGGAAACAGTATGCTTAGTTGGTTTGGTCACGTAGAGAGGATGGATGAAAAAGATTAACTAAACAGATTTATATGGGTAGTGTGAATGGGTGCGTTGGGAGGGGAAGGCCTAGACGGACGTTCCGTGATCAAATTGGGGACGTTTTGGAAAACGGTCAGGTCAAGAGTACCCGAAAGTCCCGAAACCGACGAGCATGTATGAAGAGATTGGAAACGACAATAACGGAAACGAAATACTTTTCGTTCTCAGGCGAGTACACAATACCGGTTTCAAATGTTAACCGGTTTCCGGGCTGGTTATGAGGGCTCACCGAGTAGTCGCGGCGCTTGTTCCTGGTGGCGAGCGGGCGGAAGATCTCCTCCATGTCGGCGGTCTTCTTCCCGAGCAGCTTCCGCACGGAGGGGTGCAGGCGCCGCTGCCCGCTGCGGAGCGACGTCGCTGCCTGCTGTTAACAAATATAATAAAAGAGATTTATTCAATATACTTTGTATACATAAGGTAAGGTAAGTACTACAAACAATATAAACACTGTTAGAAATGGTACAAACTGTCAAAAAGGCAAACGACTCAGTGTCGCGTTTTTCCACAGTCGCATTTTAACCTGCTCCCAATTGGCACAGAAACAGTGTCAACGAAGCTCCTGTTCCTGTGTGGTTTTGGCCCTTCGGGCCGATGCAAAACTGTCATAACCTAAACCTACCTATGAGCCGTTAAGCCTAGACTAGCCTAGTGCTGTTGTTTAGTAGTGCGATACATAATATAATGTGCATAATATGCGTATGTGCTTATTGTTGTCTGATTAAAGAATTATATTATTATTATTATTAGACTCGATGGGAAACAGGCGCTCTGTGATACCGGGGTTCCATCGACACAGTTTTTGCGTTTATTGGGATCGGGTTCGGGTAAAAATGCGACTGTGGAAAAATGCGACACAGAAAAATCGCTACTGTGAAAATAAGCTTCAGTAAAAACCATAGTGGGATAAAAGCATTTGGGAAAAAATGCGAATGGAAATTTTGCTACAAAGAAAAAACGAGTTCGGGAAAATTATCAAACAAATCAATTACTCATATATCTGGAAAGAACGGCTCACTGTCATTTTAATCAACGTTTATACACATTTATAATAGGTTCGGTTTCGGTTTCGACCGAAACTAAAATCAATTTCGGATTCGGCTAAAAATCATGTTTCGGTACTTTCGGTCGGACACTAATAGCAACCAACGTCATATCAGATAATTATTTAACAGTGAGAATTATAATAATCTGTGAGACAGCAATAGCGCATATCATTGTTGATAAGAGAAGGTGAAAGTCAGATGCAAGAATTGTAGGAATTTCTTTAGTTCACAGTCAATATTATTACACGGCAAAACAACGTGATAGTGAATATTTACTTGCAAAGTAAGGAGAAAGAAAATGTAATAAATTTAATTATTGTAAATTTATTTTATTAAAAAAAAAAAACTTTCTGATATGTTTCTTGCGGCGCATTTTTCTTGGCAATGATGGCGTTTCCGAATGCGCTGATAGTTTAAAAAAAACTTGTAAAAGAACGGCCTATTTCATTTTTAAAATAGTTTCGAATTTTGAATTCTGACCATTTGTCAATTTACAAGCAGAAGTCTCTATATCATACATAGGGTCAGAAGCTTTATAAAATAGGGCCCTGGGTTAGAAACGTTACACTCACTGCGTAAAACAGTTGCCAGATTAAACAAAAATATCTAAGCAGTGGTAAAGTGAGGATTGCAGAAACCTTGTCTAATTATGCTTATAACTAGCTTTTGCCCGCGACTTCGTACGCGTACACAATAACTCAAGTAATACAAATGAAATATGTAATTTTTAAAAACAGCCCCGAAGTTGAATGCACTTATTTCTATCCCGCGGGAATTTCGCATTTTACCGGAGAACATGAACGTTTTAGTGTTACAATCATCTACAGGTGTGCCGAATTTGAAGTCTAGTTACTGAGACATATATAAGCATCATTTAATCCCTATCCCATGGAAATTTTGAAAAATCCCTTCTTAGAGCTTCTCTGGGATACTGAAAGTTTACGTCTGCCAAATTTCAAGTTTCTAGGTCCAGTGGTTTAGGCTGTGCGTTGTCTGTCAGTCAGTCAGTCAGTCAGTCAGTCAGTCAGTCAGTCAGTCAGTCAGTCAGTCAGTCACAGTACTGTTTTATAGGTATAGATAGGTTTATACTTCGTATCGTTGAGTTAACAAGTACTGACCTCGGGCTCGTCGGCGGCGCCTTCGGGCTGCTGCAAGCGGCGGTCGCGGTAGTAGCGCGACACGAGCGTGTACCGCAGCCGGTGCAGCATCCGCCGCGCTATCGCCATTCTGAGGACAACAATTATAACTTCTTTTAAAAACTGGCAGACTCACATACGAAAGGTTCCATACCATCCTACTAACATTATAAATGCGAAAGTTTGTGACGATGTGACGATGTGAGTGAGTGTGTATGTTTGTTCCATCTTCACGCTAAAACGACTTGACGGATTTGGATAAAAATTGGAACGAAGATAGCTGGTACCCTAGATTAAAACAAAGGCTACTTTTTATCCTGGAAAATAGCATAGTTCTCGGGGGATAACCATAAACATGTCAATTGCTAATTATTTGCAGACGAAGTCGCGGGCAGAAGCTAGTTATCTATAAACTATAAATATCTATAAACAAGTGTAAGCAGAGCCCTGCTCCAAAGCAAAATGTATGCAATGTGGGTTCATTTTACATTGGTCAGTGATAAACATACATTTTAGTGTTTGTTGTTATAGCAGCAACAGAAATACATCGTCTGTGAAATTTTCAACTGAATAGCTATCACGGTTCATGAGATACAGCCTGGTGACAGATGAACGGACAGCGGAGCCACACAAATGGGTTTCCGTTTTTACCCTTTGGGTATGGAACTCTAAAAAAAATTGTGTCCAACCTAAGTTTCCATTTTGGTGAAAAGAAATAGTGCTTTTTCCATGATGCCCACAACGCTTCCCTATTTGGATCCCGCAGATACAAAAAATATAAGTAGTAGTAACTTTTTAGGGTAGTTTAATTTAGATTAGACCCAATGCCATTATAAATAAATATTAATAAATAAATAAATAAATATCTTGGGACAATTGACACCAATTTGACCTAGTCCCAAAGTAAGCAAAGCTTGTGATATGGGCACTAGACAACGGATAAACATACTTATATAGATAAATACATACTTAAATACATATTAAACATCCAAGACTCGAGAACAAACATTCATATTTTTCATACAAAAATCTGGCCCGACCAGGGATCGAACCCGGGACCTCAAGCTTCATAGTCAGGTTCTCTAACCACTAAGCCATCCAGTCGTCATTATGTAGAATTATGATTATGTAGAAATATAAATCTGAAAAAAATTAACATAGAACCTTGTAATATCGAACCAGAAAGATGTTTCATTGCTCACAATTATATCTGCAGAATGGAAATGATGATAACATAATTATTGTTTATTGAATAGAGGTCTTTGGTTGATTACAATGTTAATTAATGTGGAAAGAGAAGGGTGAGGGTGAGTTTTGCATCAGATGCACAGACATACATAGTTCTGGTTGTCTTCATGACGTGGTGGGTGATGGACTAATCTTAGTCTGATAATTTATTGGTTATCAAAACATTTGGTTGGTTCACAAAACAACTGTTAAAACATACAACTTTCATATTAAATAGAAGGAGAGGTGATCTATTTCATGTAAGCACCTACACGATAATATTTGCATTGTAAAAAATAAAAACATTGTGTTGTTTTATACAAACAAACACGAGTGTACGTACATCAAGTGCATGTCAAATGTTATCTAAGTAAACAATTAAAACCACAACATTGAGTAATTATCGATAATTTAACGGATTTCTGAACTAATGTACCACTTACCGCTGATCGGCGAGCATAACTTCGTTTTCTCGGACATCAATTTCATTCTTGAACTCTGTCTGTATGATTATCTTTATTTTCTCCGCTTTTTCCTCCTCAGTCAAGTTCGGAGGCTCCTCCTTAATCCGCACGGAAGCCTCCGGATAGTCCGGATCGTGATATTCCTCGTTATTATCCATTTATAAGCTATAAGACACCAAAAAATCTTAAAAACGCCCAAACCTGGGCGTCCGGAGTTTCATCTACAAACACTAAATTATTACTTTTAGTTTACATAACAGCACTTGATTTGTAATATTTATATCACAGTTATTCACAGCTACGAATTCTGAGTCACTTATTAGGAGGGGTTTCTGTAGAAAAACGTAATAAATTATAAAAGTTGGTTAATTTCCGCTTTTGACAGTTACAAAAGGTCAGGCCTTATACTCCGAAATTCGATTTTCGAAGTTCGTTTCGTGCCGTTCCGTTCTCACTAATAGTTATTATTTTGAGAGTGCGAGGGACGGCGTGATACGAACTTCGAAAATCGAATTTCGGAGTAGCCCCCCTGCAGCCAATTCATTCAATCGGTTTTTTTTACACACACAAACAGGCTACACGCTCCGAGACACGTGTTTTTAAAACGGTACCTTTTACCTTACTGACTGGCACTAGTGTCGCGTATTTTCTATAACGAGAAAAAGAGAAATAAGATGGTTCCTAAAACAAACCGCAGTGTTTTGTAGAAAACCGCTCGCATGTAAATCGTTTGAACTTGCGTTCCTTTATTGATTTTGATGATTCATAACTTTCCACTTTCATTCAAATTTAAATCTATTCATATTATTTGCGACACATCCCTGCATTTATTATTCTCTTTCGTCACGTTATATGGATATTTTTCACTCACAATAACTCAAGATTACGGGAGAAAGTGCTCAATTTTATAGCAACACCCATCGTATTTCCTACTAGCAACATCTACTGCAACTGTCAAACAAACGGGAGCTGACGTAAATTTTTCCATTGCAAAAAATCTTTGTTTTCACGACGAGAAACCTCAGACGTCCGCAATTTAAGCCACAGAGGCTCCGTCCGGAGCGCGATGTGATAGTGGCGCTGATGTCAGATACGGAGGACAAGGGCCAAGAGGCCATGACCGAACAACGCAGACACTTTTTCTATCCTGATAATAGCAGTAGTGACACGGAAGAGTACAGGAGAGACAACGAGGATAGGAGAAAGAGGTTGTCTAAGAGGAACATGCCTATGATGAGGTCTCGTCTGCCGTCAGCGAGCATGCCTCCAAAGAACCAGCCGAACACGCCGCTGCCTTCGACCTCATCGCAGGATGCCCCTCGGAACGGTAAACAGCTCGGTGAAGACCGGATAACGCTGGTTGTGGACAACACCAGGTTCGTGGTGGACCCCGCGCAGTTCACAGCACACCCTAACACTATGCTGGGACGGATGTTTAGCTCTGGTAAGTGTTTTTTCATAACAAAATAGTTGTGTGTCCATTGCATTTTATAAATCATATACCTATTTCATTAACTGAACATTTGTGACTTTGCCACTAGAGGCATACTGTTCAGTATGCTTGCAAGTAAATTTTTGATGGCTTGGTAACATACATACATTTATGCCCTTGTCTGTTCATGCTAAAATAACTGAAAAAGGTTTTGTTGATAATATGTTTACTCAGTTTTTTGTTTCCTGAAAAAAAAAAGCTAAATGTAAAATCCATTGACCATTGAGACTGGAAGAAAATAGTAAAACCAACAATAATGTGATAAAACCAGGTATATTAGGGGATATCAGTTAAGTCTTTGTCTGTCCATCTGTCTACATTATAATTACCACTAACTATTTATTGGCCTATTATCCAATTTATTTAGACATTAATAACCAATTACATAGTAATTTACTAATTATCATAGCTTGGGTCATCACAAAAACTGATACTTAAATAAAACAGGATTCATTAGTGTGGTAAAGCCTGCCTGGGACTAACATTAACAATTATTATAAATATTTTTGCTAACATTTGACCTTTTTATTTGTGTTTCTGTCAGTCTGCTTTGTGCTATTACTGTGTTGTGATTGTTTAGCGATGACCTCTCAAAAGTCTGGTAATTATAAATTATATTAAAATGTTTATTTACCATAAACATCAGGTTATCTTACTCCTACTAATATTATAAATGCAAAGTTTGTGAGGATGTGACAATGTGTGAGTGAGTGTGTATGTTTGTTCCTTTTTCACACTGAAACGACTGGATGAATTTGCATCAAATTTTGAACGGAGATAGCTACCTTAGATTAAAAAAATAGGCTACTTTTTATCCTGGAAAATTGCATAGTTCCCACAGGATAGCCATAGTCAATTGGTAGCGAAATAGGGATTAATTTTTATATATATATAAAAAGATGTGATATTTCTTTGAAGAATTATTTAACAGGTACCTATTTCATATTAATTTTAACTTGACACCTCTACAGATGTACTGCGAAATGATTTTCTATTACATTTCGTTGCATCCCATGTGGTTTTCAACTTTAATGACATTTTAATAATAATTATTTATAAAACAATTTAATCTGCCTCCTAGACCGCCCATTGTATACTTTGTTCTATGTTTCTGTATTGTTTTGTACTGATTTGTGGTGTTCAATAAAGAGTATCTGTATTGTATTGTATTTGTTATCTGACAGCTGCATTGTGTACACAACTTTAATAATGTGTCACTAAAGTTGAAAACCGAATAAAATTTTACGAAATGTCATGGAAAATCATATTGCACTACACCTATACTTGTTTCTAAGGAAAAGTGTCTTGATAGACAGGTTCGTAGCGTGCCTTGGTGGGGCCCCGTATAAAAATGTATTTGGGGGCCCTTATGAAGGGTAAAGATTTCTCACAAAAGAAAAAAAAATGTGTTCATTCATTTTTGCTTGCGCACGTCGGGGGCCCCCGTAGCCCGGGGTCCCCGTATAATTGATACGGCAGATACGGCAGTAGCTACGCCCCTGTTGATAGATAAACAGACAGACAAAGGAGACATCATAAGGGTTCCTTTTAACGAGAATCCTAAAACATAATAATGTAATACAGGTTATGTTTATACAAGCAAGATGACTAGTTGATTTGAAAGTGACCTTAATGTGGGATGAGTGGCTCTTTAAATTTAGAAAGTCATAGTCACCTCAATGCCCCTAATGTGTCATAACATAGTCAAAAGCATTAATGGTTTAATGAATAATGAATGAGAATGTGTTGAACAAATATTTGTGCTAATTGATTTATTAAATTATACAATTAATTATGTGATGTTTGTAATCTTTGTAAGGGGGTTATCACAAAATATCACAGTGTATGTTAGTTTTTTTTCTATGTTGAGCAAAAGCAAAAGATTTTTAGTCTTAAATTGATTTTGCAACAAAAATGACACATGATTTTTGTGTGCGTCCAGATTGCAATCTCACCAAGCTGGATTGCAATGTGAAAATGTTTATTCCTTGCAGACAACCAATCCAACACCTTACCGAAGTAAAAATGGTTTATTCAATAATAATAAAAAAACTCTTTATCTTCCCTATTATTATTTCAGTATCTAATTTATTCTTTCAAGTATTCGGCCTACTTTTGACCCCCCCTCCCTCTTGGTGATATTTGGTGATCATAACGCTACCCCCTCCCCCCATTCAAGATCACGTGTATTTTTTCTTAGTATGAATTAAGTTGGTTAGATAAAAAAAACAGTAATAACTTTATTTTTTCGTTATTTTTTTACTTTCCTGCTGTGTAAAAAAATTACACGTCATGTGTTCTCGGATACCCCCCCTCTCCCATCGTGATCATTCGTGATATTTTGCTGACTCCCCCCTCATAAACGATCACAAGATTTCTGGACGAGCCCTTAGCACCGTCGATCCTTCGAAATAGTTACAATAATCGAAGTACCGTACTTCGATTATTGTACTTCAATTACGAATGTCAGAAACAGTCTGTTCTACCTCATAGGCATGGGTCAATTCAAGTATTACGTAAGCAGATTTTTTACAATTATTCACCCCCCTCTCCTCTTTCTCCTTATCAGCAAAAGTACGCAAACGTCTTCCACCCCCCTTCCATCTTACATAATCATTGACACCTATATGCCTTATTCTTTTAATGTATCCTATTTTTTATAAATTTGTGGGTTGCCATTTGGGTAAAAAAGTAGATAATAACTGCTGACGTAATCACGATATCAACCCCCCACCCACCATTTCATCAAAAATAAGCAAAGCAAAGACCCTCCCGCCCCCTTCAAGCGCTTACGTAATACTTGAACATCATCACATTTTACTTCTAACTCCAGGTCTAGAGTTCACGCATCCCAACGAGCGGGGGGAGTACGAGGTGGCTGAGGGCATCTCCGCGACCGTGTTCCGCGCCATCTTGGAGTACTACCGCGGCGGCGCCATCCGCTGCCCGCCCGCCGTGTCGGTGCAGGAGCTGCGGGAGGCCTGCGACTACCTGCTGGTGCCGTTCGACGCGGACACTGTGCGCTGTCAGGTACAGCCCTTTAACAACCCTTGTTTTTGCATAATGCTAGTTTTCATAACGGGGACCATTTAAGTATCACGTAAGCAGATTTTTTTTTACAATTATTTCTCTCTCAAGAGTCTCTCCCAATGCTTACGTAATCATTGGTACCTATATCATAGAATAAGTAAGAACATAGTAGAACGGAATCTCCCGCTCCGGCCGGACTCAAGGTCACGATTTACAGTACTTGTTAAACGAGCGGCTCAGTCAGGCTGCCACGGCCGGCGTCGCTGCACGCACGTTTGGCATTTTTGCGCGTTCCGTCCCGTAGGTACTCATCTTGGAAACAATAATTACAATGGTGTCAAGTAATACTTACTTAAATCATCTTAAATGGCTTCATTTCGTATGGCACTTGTAATAACTTCTTCCTTAATATAATATGTAGGTACGTACCTAATGATTTATAAATTTCATATTTTGTAAAACTAGAATAAAATAATGATTTCAAAGTAAATAAAAACTTATATTTTAGCGATATATATTGCACCAAATAAACCTTTTCCTTTCTTTCTTTCTTTCTTTTATATTATCTTTAGACGTAAGTATAATATTTAACGGTAAGCAACCCTAGCAATACGCCTGGACGACAGAGGGGCGTAACGACGTGAACGGGGAAGTAGGTATATAAAAGGCGGCGTTTTGGACGCGGTCAAAAGAGATTCCCTTCTACCCTGTTATTATCTATTCTATACCTATATGCATTTTTCTTTGAATGTATTCTGTTTTTTATAAATTTGTGGGTTGCCATTTGTGTAAAAAAGTAAATAATAACTGCTGACGTAATCACGATATCGACCCCCCACCCACCATGTCATCAAAAATAAGCACCGCTCAAGCGATTACGTAATACTTGAACGCCCCGACGTTATATTGCCGAATAGCGTTTTTTAATAAAAGATTTCGCATAACGCTATTTTTCATAACGTTCTGCCTGCCTAGGGATTGCAATCCGGATAATCCGAAATAACCGGATAAATCCGGATTTTTATCGCCTTTTATAGATTCGTTCGTAGGTTTTTTCGGATTTTAATTACAGTTGACAAAGTTGACATTTAAGCAGAATTTCCTATTGAATTTAGTTTCATTTCATTAATTCATGCGTTCGTTTCGTAGCACTATCTATCCTTCTCCCCTCCGCGGTTTACTGGCTACCTCATACTTAGCTTTAGATCTAGCTAGTCGGCCGGTCTGGTAGTACTGTACTGCAGACACAGCAGTACTGGACTGATTAAAAGCGGATTATCAAGATTTTTGCAGTTTTATTTTATATATTCTTAGGGAAATTTTAAAAACAATAAAATTGAACACCATTAGGTTTCAAAAAACATGTAATTACATGAAAATTTCAAAATATTAATAAAAATCCGAAAAATCCGGATAATCCGGATTTGTACAAATTGATAATTTGTAAATCCGGATTTGAGAAAAGAACCGGATTTTGCAATCCCTATGCCTGCCGTTGCCTTCGAGCGTTTAGTACAGGGCTCGTCCAGAAACCAAGTCATCGTTTATAGGGGGGGTCATTAGCAAAACAAAATGTCACGAATGATCACGATGGGGGAGGGGGTGTCCGAGAACACGTCACGTGTAATTTTTTTACACAATAGGAAAGTCAAAAATAAGGAAAAAATCATATTATTGCTGTTTTTTAAATTAACTAACTTAATTCATACTAAGTCCGAAAAATACACGTAATCTTGAACGGGGCTGGGGGCTGAGGAGGGTAGTGTTATAATCACCAAATGTCACCAAGGGGGGGAGGGGGGTCAAAAGTAGGCCAAATAATGATCACATGATTTCTGGACGAGCCCACATATTTCTCTGACTTATTGTTTGTCTGGAAGAGATCGCTACTAAGCGAATTTCTAAACGACACTGAAAATTAGAACACATAGAAAAATCCGAAAAGTAAAGCTATGGCCGGGAATCGAACCCGGGTCCTCGTCATTCCGTGACGCGTGCTATACCCCTACACCACCCATAGCAGGTGAGTAAGCCTCCGAATTTTTCTATCTGTTTCCAACTGTCACGTGACCTTGTTACTATGCGAATATTTGTCGCTAAGCGTCATCTGTTTGAATGATGTGTCTGTACGACACAATTACAAACTCCCGTGGAACATGTACTGCTCACCAGGAACGAGAGATGGCGCTGTTTTTCAAATGATAGGAAATATCAAATTAATCAAGAAATCCGCTACTAAGCGGTAAGACCGCCTGTTGTATACTTTGTTCTTTTGTATTGTTTTGTAATGATTTGTGGCGTTCAATAAAAAGTATTTGTATTGTATTGTAACAATACGGGACGTTTGGCGACCCTATGTATGTTCATATTCATATTCATATGGTTTATTGCAAATTATGTTGTTTTACAAGATCTTAATGTATAAAAGTCCAAGAACATAAACCCTGATAGGGCACAGCAACACTCTAAAATAAATACCTACATCTATAACTATATCACATTTCTAAATCATTTACAAAGAATAGTTAATTACCTGGATGTCATTGATTCTAACATAAAAGTTAACATAGAAGAAGAAGAAGAAGAAGAAAAAAGTTTATTCGTGATTATCACAACACATCAAATAAAAAAAACACAAAACAGCAGATAAATAAATAAATTGTCACAAAATGGTCCCAACTCAGGATTTGTAAACAACAACATAAATTACATTTCACATATTAAAGATAATAAATCTATATTATTTAAATGTCCTAAATATAAATCTGGTTTTAAGGTATCTAAACTATTCCTTATATTCTACATCAGATAAGAATTCCTGAACAGAGTAATAACAATTCTTTAGTAGGAATGTTTTTAATTGAACTTTAAAACTTTTAGGATCATGTTCGTTTTTTAAAATTTCTGGTAATTTATTAAATAATTTTATACACATTGCAAAGGGGCCAGATTGTGTGTGGTATGTATCAAAGGGAATAGGAACTGAGGAGAGACCTTGTCCTGTTGCAGAACCTGCGGGGGCTGCTGCACGAGCTGTCCAACGAGGGAGCGCGGCGCCAGTTCGAGTCCTTCCTGGAGCGCCTTATCCTGCCCCTCATGGTAACTGCTTCCCTTACTATAAAAAGCGACGGGTGGCACCCCGGGAAAACAGCAGCTTAGATTAGATTTTAATGTTGCAACCTCCATGACACTCAAGACGCACCGTACTGGCCGCTTACAAAAACAAATGTACGTGTAACTATATTGAGAGACCTCTAACAATGTGCTGATGCCCTAGTACTTTTGCTCCACGACTCAACAAAAAAACACTTCAAAATCGAACGCGATTCATTCATATTTCAAAATAAGCTCTTACTTAGACGATCTGATATCCTGGTACTTAAACTCTCCCTCCGTCTAACGTCTGACGCGAGTTTACCATTTTTTACCCATCCCAAAAAGTGCTAAATGCCGTTAAAGAAGTCTTCACTTCAAAAACCGGCCAAGTGCGAGTCGGAATAGAAGATCAGTCGGGCTAGAAGACGTCCATTGTTGAACAAAAGCCTTCCCCTTAGAACGCCACAATGAACGGCAACTCGCCACCTGCATCCACCAAGGACCGGAAAACCCCTTCATTTGCTTAAGCCTTTTCATAGGGTAACCCTATTAAACTGTTACCCTATGATATGGTAAGCATA
This sequence comes from Pandemis heparana, assembly GCA_963854515.1. Taxonomy (NCBI): domain Eukaryota; kingdom Metazoa; phylum Arthropoda; class Insecta; order Lepidoptera; family Tortricidae; genus Pandemis; species Pandemis heparana. The sequence goes on from OY978034.1 coordinate 757,791, forward strand.
TCGTTGTGCTAAGCCTATCATTACGGAAACCGTTTTGGATAAGGTTAACCGTTTTCTATTATGGTTTTGAAATCACGGAATACGGTAACCCTATACGGTAACCGGGTTTTTAGTTTCGGTAATCGCTTATGGAATTGGCTATGTTATTACGGTCAGACTTTCTTTCTGGTAACCCGATGACATGCTTACCAAATTGATAGGGTTTGTGAAAACAATTCTATGTAATACCCTATCCAATACCCCTTTAATGGTAACCGGTTCCGGTCCTTGGCATCTACCGGTTTGCCGCATCTTTCACGATGTCGTCGGTCCACCTAGTGGGAAGCTTGCCAATACCATAGAATAAGTAAGAACATAGTAGAACGGAATCTCCCCCTCCGGCCGGACTCAAGGTCACGATATTACAGTACTCGCTAAGCGAGCGACTCAGTCAGTCTGCCACGGCCGGCGCCGCCGTACGCGCGTTTGGCACTTAAACTACTACTAGTTTTATGTGAGCCTGTATGTATTTTATTTTATTTTTGTCGGTACGTAATACTTACTTAAGTCATCTTAAATGGCTTCATTTGGTATGGCACTTGTAATGACTTCTTACTTAGAAGTACCTATCTATAATATGTAGGTACGTACCTAATGATTTATAAATTTCATATTTTGTAAAACTAGAATAAAATAATGATTTTAAAGTAAATAAAAACTTATATTTTAGCGATATTTACTTTAGACGTAAGTATAATATTTAACGGTAAGCAACCCTAGCAATACGCCTGGACGAGAGAGGGGTGTAACGACTGAAGGGGGAAGTAGGTATATAAATGGCGGCGTTTTGGACGCGTTCAAAAGAGATTCCGTTCTACCCTGTTATTATCTATTCTATGCCAATACTGCGTCTTCCGGTTTCGGTCCGTAAGGTATAGAGGTGATTGATGTATGTGTGTGTGTGTGTGTCAGGTGTCGTCAGCGCGTCGCGGCGACCGCGAGTGCCACGCCGTGGTGCTGCTGGACGAGGACGCGGTGGAGTGGGACGAGCAGTACCCGCCGCAGATGGGGGACGAGTACAGCCAGACCGTGCTCTCCACGCCGCTCTACAGGTTCTTCAAGTACATCGAGAACAGGTCGGTGCATGCCAAGTTTTATCGTCATGTCAGCCGAGAGACGTCCACTGCTAGACATAGGCCTCCCCCGAGGCTCTCCACTCAGAGCGGTCTTGTGCTTTCCGCATGAATGAGCCACAGGCTCGTAAAAATACTGCCTATCTTGGTCTCAAGTAAAAATAGAAAAATAAAGCGGATTTTCAATATTTTAGATAAAAACCTAAATATGAATTGAAAGGCGGGGCGGTTTATTTCTTTGCCTTTTAATGGACGAGACGTACCAATAAAATTCCAGGAGACTTACTTGTGGTGAATATTGGAGCATATCTTCTGACCGGCGCTAAATCAAAAGGACGCGGCCAACAACCGATGAAAACAAAACACGGCGCTACAACTCTTGCAGCGGCCACAGTCCTGCACTTTATCACTTCTTTTTGCTGTTTACACTTTCTGTTTATAATGTTACAATAGCTTCATAAACACACACAACGAAAATAAACCCCGGGGTAACAAATTAACACAATAAATAGATTAATTAACGGTTCTACGATCACTTCAATAAAAATTGTACGCGTCTCGTAGGAGTTCCGAGCGAAAACTCATTTGTTTTTAAAAATGGCTCCCATGCTTGACCTTGACTGCGCAGCGCCGCAGGTTAGTTCCTGTTTTCACCCCTAGATGGCATTGGTCTCGTCATAGGAACACTGCGGTTGCTTATGCAGTATTTTCAGTGGCGTAAACACCGCATCCACCGCGATCCCGCGGGAATGGCAAATTTATTAATCAAATAAAAATAAAAAAACTAAACTCAATACTTTATTTTGCAAATAGGCCGCCGAGCGCTCTTTTACATGTCGTTTTTTAACTACCAGCGCATTCGGAAAGACCAACATTGCCAAGAAGAATGCGCCAAAAGAAACTTGGCTGCAATGCTACATTTATAAAAGGGATGTATAAGGTCCCCGAGTTAAGTAGATTAGGCTAAACTTAAGAACTGATGTTGATGGTTATTAACTCCGCTACTCTAGGCAGCTACCTTTGGCATGTTTATCGCTATCCCGCGGGAACTATGCAATTTTCCGGGATAAAAAGTAGCCTATATGTTAATCTAGGGTACCAGCTATCTCCGTTCCATATTTGATCCAACTCAGTCCAATCGTTTCAGCGTGAAGAAGGAACACACACACTCACTCACATCGTCACAAACTTTCGCATTTATATTATTAGCGGGATCAGATTTGGAATTAGGCGTTCATTCCAACAAGCATTTTAAATTGTGTTCTGTTGTTTTACAGAGATGTGGCGAAACAAGTGATGAAAGAAAGAGGCTTGAAGAAGATAAGGTTAGGTGTTGAAGGCTACCCGACTTACAAAGAGAAAGTACGCAAAAGGTGAGGCTCTGTCTGCGTAGTATAAGTACTACTAAGCTGACATATTTCAGCTTGTAAAGCAACATAAACAATGCAATTTTCCGCTTGTATGCAAGGACCGGAACCGGTTACCATTAAAGGGGTATTGGATAGGGTATTTTAGAATAGTTTTCACAAACCCTATCAATTGACAACATTTCATTTTTATAACACCTGAAAATGTATATTTGGTTCGAAAGCATTTTGGCTCCTGATCACTGCAATATGTTTATATAATTTTAATATCGCTTATTATAAAAAATAAAAATTAATTAAAAATATGTCCTAATTTTACCAAAACTACCACAGGATAGGTGAAACACCTTTGCCTTTTTCACGAGGAAAAATAAGCGACCATAATTTTGTATATGACAACTTCAAAGTACAAGGGGGGCAACTCTGAAATTCTATTTTTGAAGTTCGTTGCATACCTTCTCTCTCACTCTCAAGTTAATGACTATCCCCCTTATTCATAAACGCACTATAGGCCTCTGCTAAGTTAGTAATCGTTTGTCCTTATCTGTGAAAGGTAAATGTCAAAGTGACAGATAAGGACAAACGATTACTAAGTTAGCAGAGGCCTATAGTGCGTTTATGAATAAGGGGGTATATTAGTATGAGCGGAACAGCACGAAGCGAACCTCGAAAACGTCAGATTTTTTTCTATACAGAAAAGACAAAAGGATAAGTGTCTATTCTGTGATAGTATCGGAGTTACGCCCTTGTAGAATAAGCAAAAATTAATAAATTAATTATAAATTAAATACAAACCCTAGCGAAAAAATTAAACTGTCAGCATGTTCATCTTTTCAAACAGAATACAGAGAACCATTAAAATTATAGGCTCAGAAATATGAAATGTTGTCAATTTGGTAAGCATGTCATTTGGTTACCCCGAAAGGAAGTCTACCGTAATAGCATAGTTAATTCCATAAGCGATTACCGAAACAAAAACCCGGTTACCGTATAGGGTTACCGTGTTAGAAAACGGTTATAACCATAATAGAGAATGGGTAACCAACGGTTAACCTTATTCAAACCGGTATACCGGTAGGGTAACAGTTTAATAGGGTTACCCTGTGAAAAGGCTTAAGCAAATGAAGGGGTTTTCCGGTCCTTGTTTATATGTGGCACGCGTCTCTCATTTACATAAGGAATTTTCATTCTTAACTGTCCTATTTGGTAAACAAAATTCTAACCTCAACACGTGTTATTTTTTAACTATTTCATCGTAAACAAAGGAACTGGAGATAACATATCAGCAAAATTATGTACAAAATATTGCCTCAGGTTTATTTGATAACATAATACACCTTATTCTTTAAAAAAAATTGCACATTGAGGTTAGAATTTTGTTTACCAAATAGATGAAAATACCTCACCACTTCTAGGTTTCTCTTCTATACTGACCATACTATAACTTGTGACCCTCAGGCCGGGCGGTCGCGCCGAGGTGATATACAACTATGTGCAACGACCGTTCATCCACATGTCCTGGGAGAAGGAGGAGGCCAAGTCGCGGCACGTGGACTTCCAGTGCTTCAAGTCCAAGTCGGTGACGAACCTGGCGGAGGCCACCGCCGACCCGGCCATCCCGCTCGAGGACCGGCTGCGCGAGATGGAGCTCGAACCGCAGGCGAGTAGTTTTAATAAGCCGAGTGTTAGCGAGGCCGTCTAATACAGCGTGTTTTTTTTTACGGTAACTTCGGCATATTATTTTATCCCTTTAATACGAAAATAAGAGTCCATCACGATTAATTGCATTGGACACATTAGCACACTAAAAACGAAGTGCACTACAGACGCACATTTGAAACTTTCATTCAATTTCTGTGAGATAATCCTAAAAAAATCACCAAAAATACGACGTTGCCAGCTCAGTAGGAATGCACCCTCTTAATTCCATAAACGATTACCAAAACTAAAAACCCGGTTACCCTATAGGGTTACCGTGTTACGGGATTTTTAAACGCGATCAAGCTATTTTAAACTTTAAATGCAAAGCATTCGCAATCCTATTAAATGGTAATTGGTTGAATAATCGAGTTATTTACACCCTATTCGACTCGGAAACCATAATAGAAAACGGTTAACCTTATTCAAAACGAACTTGGCAGAAAGTAATTTTTTCAAAAGAAAATAGATTTACAACAGTACTTAAATTCTACTTAACTTACCTTTAATACAATTGACAATATTTCAAATTTCTTTATATTCATAAATCAAAAACCATTTCGAGAGAAACACTTGTAGAACACAAAAAATATATTTTTGGATTTTTTCGTACAATATTTTTTGGAAAATTGAGCAAAATATGTAAAACGGGAAATGACGTCCAGCGGCCGGTCCAATACTGCCATTATAAAAAACCTTGTCTTCCGGGTTTCCCTTTGACATTTACAACTTTCACAACACAACACTACTGACAGCTGACGGTTAATTCATTCGCACACCACTCGGCTTTGGAACACTAGATAACTGTTTGCCGGGCAATAATTATAATACTTTTGCAAGTTTTCATTTAAAATTATATTTTTTGGGAAGTATTCTGTTTGAGTTTGTCAGCTCGTTTTGACGTTCATCGACATTGACAACTGCATTCACTGTCAAATGTAATTATTTTAACGTTTTCTTTAAGTGTACGAAACAAAGTAGTGACGTCATTTCGCTAACACTTGACGTTTGTTACATACGTCCTTTCTGCTTGAGCAACGATTTAAATGGATTTTTCCACGAAAATACCAGATTTTCACAAATATAAAAACATGGGTGTCTTAAAATTGTGCGCTCTTTCCAGCCAGACAATAAAAAGTAGCCACTTGAAAAATTGAAATATTGTCAAGCACAACGATAAGCTTATCATATCATAGGCTAACAGTTTAATAGGGTTACCCTATGAAATGGAAGGGGTTATTCCGGTCGTTGGGTTAAAACCTTATCTTAAATGTTCGTTTTGTGTGCAGCCTGGCGAGGTAGCGGCCGACCCTGGCGTGGACGAAGAAGCGCAGTGACCGGCGCGCGCGGCGCTGGCCGGCGTGCTGGCCGCGCTGTGCTGGCCGGCCTGACACGTGCTGGCCGGTGCTGGCCCAACACCACTACACGAACTACTCTAGTACACACTTACGTTATAATGACAAACAAACGGTAAAGGTGGCGGCACGTAAGTCTAATGTGGAGTACGCCCGCCCGCGTCTCCCGCACTCCCCCGGCGATGCCTTATTTTCGACTACTGCGCATCAACGGTCATCGCTAAACTTACGTGCCGGCACTTGTAGGTAGCGTTGCCTATCGATCATATAAGGGCTCGTCCAGAAATCATGTGATATTTACCCTATACATACCCTATAATATAATACAATACAAATACTCTTTATCGAACACCACAAAGCAGTACAAAACAATACAGAAACAAAGAACAAAGTATACAATAGGCGGTCTTATCGCTTAGTAGCGATCTCTTCCACACAACCAATAAGTTAGAGAAATGAGTGTTAAAGTGAAGTGCGATATTTGGTGATTATAACACTACCCCCTTCCCAATTTCAAGATCACGTGTATTTTTCGGATTTAGTATGAATTAAGTTAAATAAAAAAAACCGCAAAAACTTGTTTTTTTTTTACTTTATTTTTTGATTTCCTGCTTTTGTAAAAAAGTGACACGTGATGTGTTCTCAGACACCCCCCTCCCCCGTCGTGATCATTCGTGATATTTTGCTTCCTGCCCCCATAAACGACCACATGATTTCTGGACAAGCCCTTAACGGAATGACATAATATCATGACATAGTATCGATCTCTTATTTATAGCAATACTATCGATATTATCGTCACAAAATTTCGGATGTGACGTCACAAATGGTGTATTGGTGAAACGGCACGCTTGGTTTCGATACGAACCATGTAATCTATGGTGTAACTAATATCAGTTTAAAACCAATTTACAACCGAATATTATATGAATGTGGATGTTTTGTCACAGTTTGTTTACGTAGTTTGCGATTTCTGTTTGTGCAGACTTTGTTGCAATGCCGTATATAGAGGTCCGGAGGCCTCTGGGCAACAAAGGAGTGGAGGCCCCCGGGCCCCAAATTATTTTCCTTCCCAAGTTGTTTAGTGTTACTAGACTGAATTTGTTTTTTTTCCGAAGTCGTGGGGCCCCTCATTTGTGGAGGCCCCGGGGCCGTAACAAAGTTTGTTGTGCCACTTTTACGACTCGAATTTAAAATTTTGCTCAAAAGTTGCAATATGAACACGAATCCTACTAAAATAAACGTGAAAGTTTGAGTTTGTGGCTGAACAGTTTTAGATGGAATCTTGCGTATGGATAGACTGTGACCCGGAAGCGACTGTCATTGGTTTAGTGGGCCTGCTTCACAACTCTGTTAAGTTCTAGTTCTCTATGATGAGTTCTGTTTCATAGTGATACATAAATAATAATAATTAGGGAACAATTCACACAAATTTACCTAGTCCCAAAGTAAGCGCTAGTAAGGCTTGAGTTATGGGTACAGTCGCCATCAGATAAATCGTAGCGGGCGAGGTCCTCAAATACTTCGGAGCAGCCTTCAATTTCAATAAATTCATTACAACTGTAAGGTTAATAACATCAGAACACGCAATTAGTCATAAATATAATAGCAGCGACTTTTCAATAAAATCGAGACACCACAGATCGTCAAAGATATCGATGCAGACAGGCTGACCATAAAGATCGGAACATTTTTGGAAAATATACCTTAACTTTGTGACAAATAGTTTAAATTACAGTGTGTTTATAATAAAACTAGTTTTATAAAATAGAACTACATGTTTTGACTTATAACAGCAGAACAAGAAAAAATTTATTCTTAAAAAAAGTATAATGGCAATTTAGTGGCCAGTAACAATTTACACTTTATACAACAAAAAGGTTTTATGTTACTAACACAGTGAATTATGCATGCAGACGCGTACACTATATAGGTGACATATCTTTCATTTTGGCATGACTGACGTTTGAGCCTTATTTGTATTTTGTTTGGAATTCGAATCTATTATTATATACGTAAGGTTAATTTTCCACATATGTTCCGATATTTATGATCAGCCTGACTGCATCGATACCTTTGACGTTATGTGCTTCCTCATATTTTTAGCTCATTGAACGTCCCGAATTTATTGAAAAGTCGCTGCTCTTATATTTATGACGGATTGCGTGTTCCGATGTTATTAACCATATCTAGTGTAACGAATTTATTGAAATTTAATGCTGCTCCGAAATATTTGAGGACCTCGCCTGCTACGATATATCTGATGGCGACTGTACTAGACAACGATATACATACTTATATAGAGAAGTACATAATTATATAGATAGAAACATCCATGACTCAAGAACAAATATTTGTGCTCATCACACAAATATATGCCCTTACTAGGATTCTATTTTTTTTACGGTTTTAGGATTTTTTTTTAGGATTTGTGTGAATTGTTCCCTAATTATTATTATTATTATTATAAATAGAGGGAATCATTGATAATGATAACTGACACTTAAGATAGCTGGAACTTAACAGAGTGGTAGAACAGGCTCTAAATCTACTAGAAGAATATAACCATTGCAAAGAGTAACAAGAAAAAGTTGACCGAGTCATCATCTCTTAACAATATTTGTTGATGATAATGACGAAAAAAAAACGACGTAAAACGAGGTATGACCGTAATACTTTTAGTCAAGCTTCTTGAAATCGGTCTTTGAACAAAGAATCACTATACGAATAGTTTTACAAAATGATTTAAATGGTGTTGCTTCTCTAATAATGTTGTGATTGTAAGCACAAAAAGATTTAGGGCCTGTTTCACGACTCGTTAAGTTCCAGCTATCTTAAGTGTCAGTTATCTATGACTAGCTTCTGCTCGCGACTTCGTCCGCATAGAATTTGGTTGAAGAACTGATGTTTTTTTTTTATGTGAATAGGAAGGCAAACGAGCAAGTGGGTCACCTGATGGTAAGCGATCACCACTGCCCATAGACACCCGCAACCCCGGAGGGATTGCAGATGCGTTGCCAACCTAGAGAACTAAGATGAAATGCCTCTTGTGTCTGTAATTTCCCCGGCTGTCTTACTCTCCACACCGGAACACAGCAGTGCAAGCACTGCTGCTTAGCGGCAGGATTAGCCAGTAAGATGGTGGTAGCGATCCGGACGGACCTTGCACAAGGCCCTACCACCCGCAAAAAGTTATAATCTGCAAAAATTATTGACGTCCCAACTCTACCCAGCTACGACCTTTAACATGTCTATCGCTATCCCGCGGGAACTACGCAATTTTCCGGGATAAAAAGTAGCCTATGTGCTATTCCAGACTTTTCTCTATCTATGTGCCGAATTTCATCCAGATTCGTTGGGCCGTTCTGGCGTGATTGAGTAACAAACAAACATTCATCCCACCATCCAAACTTTCGCATTTATAATGTTAGTTAGATTCCGTCTCTATTTATTACTACGAAACAGACAGAGACGTCATCATAGCTATGGATATGGATATGGACATTATGGATATTAATCTGGAAATAAAATATTATTATTATGTTGGTACGGGTTTCCGATCACGGGCCCATGGGGACCCGGTCATTTGAAAGGCATTCATGGGGCCGAGGCCAACATGAAGAGGCCTTTGGTACCATATAATATAAACATGAGATGGGCGCAACTATGGAGGTCTATCCCCTAATACACCATGAAGATGTGCTAGCGGACAGTCCTCCACAGTTGCCAAACTATTGCCTGGTAGGGAACGACATGGATTGGGCTATGGGGTTGGGATGCTGTGGGCAGGATTACTGGGCTATGGAGTGAGATAAACGGACACCTACCATTTCAATATCTCATTATTATTATTATTATTATAGCTAACTGACAGTTACGATAACTGGAACATAACAGGGTGGTGGAACAGGCCCTATGTCAAAAAATCATGTTTATAACAAGCTTTTTACTGACTCTACTTGCATTGTCATTCATCTGACATAGGTATGTATAACAAATCTCAAGTCAATCCGACCAGTAGGCTTATGTCTAACTCGCTCGCAATCGCCATCGTGTTCATTTTGACAGTTCATGTATGGGCTGACAATTGACATCGGAATCAGCTAGCTGTCACATCCATACATGAACTGTTAAAATTAACGCGATGGCGATTGCGAGCGAGTTAGACAATAAGCCTCCTGGTCCCTATTTCGCCAAATCGACAATTGTCGGCGACAAGTGACAAGTCGAATTGCGATGCGTGGTCAATATGGAGGCAATCGGCGTAGATTCTCGTCGAGTTTGTAATGTAAACAGAATTGTGACTTGTCACCGACAATTGTCGCTTTTTTGAAATAGGGCCCAGTTGTTACCAGTGGGTCAAAGAAGGCTTGAAAGATAGACCCAAAAAATATACGGTCGAAGAAACTGAATCATACATCTGTGGAACCTTTTTTATTCAATTTCGCATTAATTTCTTTAGCGGGTGTATGGTGTCATTATGACATTTGCAGTGAAAAGGTTCCATAGTAATAGGCGATTCAATTTCTTTCGCCATAGTAAGAAAACGTGACGCCTATGACACGTCACTACGTATACGCGGCGGTGACGTTACGTAATCGCAACAAATTGTATGAAGAAACGGTGAGAAAACGTGACGCATACGACACGTCACTGCGTATACGCGGCGGTTTGGTCGCACCCTTATCCGGTTTATTGTAATTATATTTGAGTCTCACGGTAGTTTCATGTTGGAAGATGTTTATAGTAATTAATGCTTAGTATTGTTTTGATGATGCGACCAAAAATAATGCAGTTCTCGCTTGCGATAACGGAACAAATAGATTTCTAAGGATAGAGTGGGACAGCACAACGCGATGACGGAGCTCGCATTATTTATAGTCTCAAAGGTGCTTCTACACTGTCTTTATAAAACGTTGTATAACGTTATAAAACATTTGTACTTAACATATTGTAACATTGTTACCTTCTTACATAACATTTAGCTATTCAAATGTTTTACAACATATGTTATATCACTACATAGTATAAAACAAAGTCGCTTTTCACTGTCTGTCTGCCTGTTTGTCCCTATGTATGCTTAAATCTTTAAAACTACGCAACGGATTTTGATGCGGTTTTTTTAATTGATAGAGTGATTCAAGAGGAAGGTTTATATGTATAATTCTTCGTAGACGAAGTCGCGGGCAGAAGCTAGTGGTGTTATAAAATATGTACGGTGTTATACATACATACTTACATAAATCACGTCTTTACCTTTTACGGTGTTTTACATTTTTATGTTTTACTAAGTTTTAACGTATTAGAATGTTATATTGATATATAACGTTATAAAACATCTTATAACCTCTGCGCGGGAGCACAATTACGTCAAAGACCGATTTTTTATGTCAGTATCTACTTGTATAGTTAAGATAATCTTACTAAATATTATAAATGCGACAGTTTGTAAGTTTGGATGTTTGTTGCTCTTTCATGGCAAGACGGCTAAACTGATTTTATTGAAATTTGGTACAGTGATAGCTACAGTCCTGGGAAAGGATATAGGATAGTTTTTATTCCGGAATATCGCATAGTTCCCGCGGGATAGCGATAAGCGAATTCTGCGCGGGCGGAGTCGCGGGCAACAGCTAGTTATAATAATAATAATAATAATAATATTTATTTGCAAAAACAAGGGTAAAAACAGGTGTTACAGTTCAATAAAAAATTCCTTTCCTTATTCTACCATACAATGGCGTACAAATATTTCATTCCCACATTCTACATGCAATATAACAATACAAATTTAATGTCCGAGGCATGATAATTTAATTTAATGTCAGGATATACATATGTCTAATCTTTAAATGTTTGTCTAATTTCATAACAGATAATTCAAAATAATCAATAGAAAAATAGTAATAATACATTTTAATTCCTTACAATTTACACTTTGTCACAAATTCATCAACTGAGTAGTAGCCGTTTTCTACTAAGTGGTTAAATAATTTTTTCTTAAATAAATTTAACGGCTGGTCTTTAAAATCGTCAGTCAATGAATTAAAAATTCGTATTGCCATTCCGAGAACATTCTTTTTGACCAAAGCGAGATTAGCCCTGGGCATAGTCAGTTTTTTTCTGTACACACCTCTTTTTGACTTCAAAGTTACGGTCTGAAAGTTAGCCGGGTGTTTTTTAACAAACAAACACATTTCAAAAATGTACAAGGCGGGCAATGTCAATATCCTCCTACCTTTAAATAATGGTCCACAATGCTCACGGAAATCTGCTCCACATGCTGCCCGAATGCATTTCTTCTGGGCCTTAAAAATCGTGGTTGAGTCTACTGAATTTCCCCAAAAAATAATGCAGTATCTTAAAAGGGATGCAACGTATCCATGATATGCTGTCATAGCCGCTGCTTCCGACACTACATTACGAATACGGTGTAAGACATATACGAAACGATCCAGTTTGGTACGTAAGCCATCAACGTGAGCTTTCCAATTACAAAAACAATCAATAGTCAATCCCAAAAATGTAGCCGACTTTACTTCTTCTACACGAAAATCTTGGTATTTGATGTCTAGGGCAATATTTTTACTTTTATATGTCTGAAACTGAATTATTTTTGTCTTGCCAATATTAATGGTCAAGTTATTGTTGTCTAACCAATGAATTACTTCTAACAAAGCTTTGTTAATATTATTTTCAAATGTTCTAACATCTTCACCCTTTATAAGAAGCGTGGTATCATCTGCAAAAAGGATACAACTGTGACTCATAGCTGACGGTAGGTCATTTATATAGAGCAGAAACAATAACGGACCCAAAAGGCTCCCTTGCGGCACTCCATATAAGTTAAGTTTGTAGCTGGATCTGTATAACTTTTTTTCACGTCCAATAACTTTAGTGATTTCCACACACTGTTTTCTGTTTTTAAGATAACTAGCGATCCACTCCAATGCTGGTCCTCTTATGCCATATCTATATAATTTACTTAGTAATAGGTCATGCTTCACAAAATCAAATGCTTTGCTCATATCGAGTAAAAGTGCTACTATTGGATTTTTTTTGACTAAATTTTCGTTAACCGCTTTAATTAAATGAAAACATGCTAGGGTCGTTGAACTATTTTTCCTGAAGCCAAATTGATTACTGCATAAAATGTCATGTTTTGTTATAAAGTTTGATATCCTACGAAACATAATTTTTTCAAACACTTTTGAAATAATTGGTGTTAAAGTGACCGGCCGGTGGTTATTTAATTCTGTTTTAGATCCTTTTTTGTAAAGCGGCTTGACTATGGAGTACTTTAGGCGTTCTGGAAAAACGCCTTGCAAGAAGGATGTATTCATAATATGACTAAGAGGCACTGATAATGCATCAGCGCAGAATTTCAGTACTTTAGTACATACACCATCGTAACCTGTGGTATTCGTATTATTTAACTCCTTAATTGCCTTTTTTACGTCTGTTGGACTGACTGAATACAGGAATAAGCTATTTTTATTCTGCTCTATATTATTACATGGTTGCGATTGTTTGACTGTTTTGTTTGTAATCTCAATAAAAAAATCATTGAATTTTTCGGCTATATCATTAGGATTGACTATCTCTTCGGAACCAATAACAATTTTGTTAATTTCATTATTCTTAGGACCACTACTACAGTTACTTTTTATTAATTGCCATGATGCCCGACAGGTATTTTTTGAATATCTGATGAATCTATTATTTGAAATTTGTCTAGCTGTGTAAATACATTTTTTTAATAGTCTCGTATATGCTTTATACTTTCTTATATGTGCCTTATTTTCTTTACATTTACTTGCAATTCTATATAAATGTCTTTTTTTCATACAACATTTTTTAATGCCATTGGTAAGCCATCTGTTCATAATAGGCTTATTTATTTTTTTGACTTTAATTAAAGGAAAACACAAATCGTAGAATAAAGTCACCAGGTCATGAAACTCGTCAAACGCTTTATTTGTGTCTGTTTCGGCGATAACCTGGTTAAACGACAAAGCAGACATACATTCAGAAAACTTTTTAAAATTGTCCCGACTATAGTCTCTCACCGTCTCATGCCAAAATTGAGGCTTTCTTTTCACATTATTTTTAACTTTTAAATGACACGTTATCGTTTGACATGTTTCATGATCGGAAAGTGCAAGGAAATGAGTTCCAGGTATGCAGTCTGTCATATTGCTTGCGATCAAATCTATACATGACTTTTTTCTGGTTGGAGAAATTATATGATTACTTAGGTTATAATTAGACAGAATAGAAACCAATTCTTTTTGCAATTTACTTTGTTTCAACAAGTCAATATTCCAGTCTCCACAAATGACTACTTGTTTTGCCTTATTGTGTGTGATTTTCTGTAGTAGCTGGTTAAGTAAACTAAAGAAGATGCTGATGTTTGATGTCGGCGTTCTATATATACATACAATAATTAATTGATATATAGGGATTTCCAAGCCACATACCTCGAAATCATATTTCTGAGACAATGAGTTAACACATAGTAATGGCACAAATTCTAGGTCATTTAATACAAGAATACATGTGCCTCCTCTCTTTTCGTTATCTCTACAGTATGATACCGCCACATTGTAATTATTTAGTGTCAGATTTGCTACGGATCCCGCCTTTATGAATGTCTCACTCATACATATTATATCTATATCACCTAAGCACTGCCGTAACTCACAAATTGCTGTCTCTACAAAATCTCGTTTGCCCAATATTCCAGCTATATTTTGGTGAAGAATAGTTATTTTCTGTGAATTATTCACGAAAGGAATGTGTCGCTTCGTCTTCTTCCAATAAGCTCACATTACCTACTTCAATGTCTTCCATCATAATTCTAATATTTTGAAAAATATTTCTCATCCCCGCGTATGTGATCTTGCCTGTACGAGAAGAGAACACATCCATTGACAATCTGAGATTGGAATCAAAGAAATGTGCGTACCTATTTGTGTGTATGTCAAGATTTAGAAATGTATTAAACAACTCTACTCGGTAATTATATATGGGGGCACCACAAATGTAAGTTGGTGCGCACACAATGAAATTAGTTTCCGATATTGTTGTCAGTGTCGACCTTATTTCTTGTATCAGCTCGGAGTGATCATAATCTTCATTAATTCTGAAATCGGCCTCTCCAATTAATATAATGCAGAAATCTTGCTTTGTGTATCCCTGTAGACTTTCAGGCAAACTGGCCATAAGCTCCTTAACTCCACCACCAGGGGCTGAAAGATGCAAACAGTCAAAACCTTCAAAGGCTTGTAACATAATGCCTAATAGCCTGTTGTTTTTCCTACTGCTATTAGTGCTAACGATGCATACTTTATTGTTAACAGGAACTGTATTTTCAGCTTTAGGTTTCACTTTGCGACTCGAAACAACTGGCGATGCGTGTTGCGATTTTGGAGACTGGACTGGCGATTCGTGTTGTGGTTGTTTAGATTGGTCTGGAGTCGAGATATCAGCATTTTCGCGATGAATCGATGTCTCTGCAGTATTTTCAGTTTCGTTCATTGTCATAATGTGAGCAGACTGATTGGAATCGGTCAGGGTTCTGTTAAAACTTTTTCGATTTGTTCTTTTGTTTAATTTCTTTGGTGTCGATTTACATACGCGAGTCAGACTTTGGATTGTTTGCTCATGTTCTTGAATACGTTTTTTTAACGAGAGGTTTTGTAAAATTAGCTCTTCGATTTCATTCTCAGACGACTGCAACCTTATTTCTAAATCATTAATCTTATTTTCATATTCTTTTAACGTTTCTTCTGAGATTTTCTGGAGTAGGTCCGGACAGCTTCTATTTACATTTAAAGTCTCAGATGTTGTTGATTCAAAAGATACATCAGAAGAGACATTGGACGAGAACTCTGTGTCCAACGATTCTCTCGATGTGAGATGGATTTCCACTTCCAATGCTTTTGCCATCGTAACATTATCCTTGTAGGGTGTACTGTTAGCACTGGAATACACACTAGATGTACCCGGTAAATTATTTTTGTCTGAGCTTGCAGGATGATTTGGAATAAAATGTGAAGCAGTTATTGTTTCGAGGACAGGCCCCTGAATTGTATTCTTATTTTGGTTCTTTTTTCTCAGTGTTACATTGGACGATGGCAGAACCGCTTTGGTCGACGAACCAACTGATGGTTTATTTTTTTGAATACAAGACTTGCACTTCCAATTTTGCCGTTTTTGGGGTTCCATCATTTTATAGAGCTTTTCAGAATAACCCTCACAGTCAAAATGGAGTGTCAAGTTGCATCCCGAGCAAAATGCACATTTTTTTATGTCCGCTGGCCGTTTACACCTAGCACAAATAGCAGCAGTTTTGCTATTCCCGGGCTTTGATGCAGATATATTTATTTTTTCCATTTTACTATCCTATGTCCGTTGCGCTCGTAAGTCAGTTTCACCGGCCGCTCGCCGTTGCAGTGAGCTGGGTCAAAGTCGACAGTCGAAAGTTAGAAGCGATACGTAGTAGGTGGTATGACTCACGCGCAGCGAGCGCCCGCGCGCCGAGTGGGCCGTTATTATTACTATTCAAAGTTCTTACGTTAATGTTTAAGAGTATTTTTGTTATAACTCACGATTCACTTTGAGTTCCGTGTTCAGCTATATGTCACTTTGTAGCACGTATCACTGGCTATCGCGTGGTATATAAAACTTTACTAATATTTCACTTTAGACATTTTTTTACGAATAAAAATGACGAGGAGGCACTTTAGCAGTGTTGCGTTCGCATTAGCGGGGCTATTAGTTGTTTATAATTACTGATTAAGTTTGTATAATTATTGGAACACAAATTGCGGGCTAGTTGTAAAGCCCTGTGAACCTTTTCTCGAGAGGCGTAAGGTGTTTTGATTTTTCAAAATGGTATATAGGCTCTTGTGCGCCAGTTATGTCTAGGTAAGTTTATTTGTATATATTTATGGCTTAAAATGACTTCAGAAAAAGGAGGCAGCTGTAGTTTAGAGCGAGATGTTATATTATTGTATGTATTATTTTGATTTTAGTATATTAAATGGTTGTCTCGTAAAAATCGCTTTACAGCACTAAGACCTCGTCCTATCTAATAATAATAATTTATTTCAGACAGTCCATAAAATATCCTACCCTACCCTGTCTTTTTTATTTTTGTTTTATCACTATGTCGGGTATGTAATGTTATTAATCTAATTTAACTCGTGTATACCTAATTAATTCTTGTATTTAACTCGTAACAGACATGAAATCAAGTATATTATTTTAAATATATTTATGCTGAAAGAAATAGGTTTTAACCGATTTCAGAAAAGGGAGGAGGTCCTGTGTACTACGATTGTATGTATTTTTTACAAAAGATGTGTCCTTTCGCTCTATGCTTTAGCTGCATCCCTTTCTAAGGTCAACGCACTCCGGTATAGCCTTTCGCATTTTAAAAACAAATACATTTTGCAAACGAAAAATGGTTTGAAACGAATAGATTAGACTCATAACTGGATATTTTATTTAAGTCCGCTCTATGTTATCTGTGGTCATTTGCTAGATATAAAATTGCCTGTAACATTGTGTTTTTGAGACTGAAGCGTTTTGGAGGTCAACACAACACTACCCAGCATGGCTACCACGACAGCGCGCGAGTTAGACTACGTCTCTAGAACAGTAAGAAAAAGACGCGTATATTTCGCGCGTTCTGGTGCTAGCCGTGCTGAAAACAGATCTCAAGGCTGATGTTATAAATTGCGAATGCCTCTAAATGTTCGAATGTATATATTATAGTTATAGCTGTGCCCGAAGGCTTGTTTGTACCAAATCTATTCCAATAACTGTGTTCTATTTTATAATAAAGGATCTTTTACAAATTAACTGTTTTCCTTCATGGCGTTCGCGGAGTTACTGCGGACTTGAACCGTTTACCTTTTTGGACTCGTGTCCCTCTGTTTCCTATGATGGGCAGCCAACGTTAACCTTTTTGGACCCGTGTCCCTCTGTTCCCTATGATGGGCAGCCAACGTTAATCTTTTGGGACTCGTGTCCCTCTGTTCCCTATAATGGGCAGCCAACGTTAATCTTTTTGGACCCGTGTCCCTCTGTTCCCTATGATGGGCAGCCAACGTTAACCTTTTTGGACCCGTGTCCCTCTGTTCCCTATGATGGGCACCCAACGTTAACCTTTTTGGACTCGTGTCCCTATGATGGGCACCCAACGTTATCCTGTTCGAAGCCAAGCGGCACATATACAGCACCGCAGGCTCAACGCCGACGTCCTGTATATACGTCCATTACTTCAATGCAAAAGCAACCTTCGTTCAATGGGGTTTAGGTTCAACTTAAGGCATCGCTAAAGAAATCTGGCGTGTGAGTGACGTCTCTTATATTTGACGTGGCGTCGAAAAGATTAAAAGCGACTCTCAATCCTGCCAGTAACGCCTATTAAATAAAACACCGACCGAACCATCACTGTACTTTATTACATAGCAGTACCTAAAGATCATGCATCAATAACGCTTAGCAAATATGCTTAGAACACTATATCTAAAAGTATACACTTATACAAACTTAAGTAAAACGTCCAAACGACTACGACACGGTGCATTTGCCGGACCATACAAACGAACTGGAATTATAATAATGTGCGATATATAGTCACCAAATTTAACCCTTAACCGCCGTGGTCTTAAAATCTTAAATATAAGACACAAAATATCCAGCTCATTTCGCCGTAGTCTTATGTCTCATAAATAAGAAAACGTCATATATTTTTTGACACTGCAATACTGGCAAGTTCGGTATTAATCTTTTCGGCGGTTAATAGGTTAACTGAAAGCGCTAGACAGAGTGGACTCAAAACTATTAATATCTAGAGCAAATAAATCGAATATATTTCGCTTTGTGCATGTTACAATGTTTTATAACATTTTATCACAACCTAGTCTTACAGGTTGTTACAAAATGTTATAATGTTTTATAACGTTGTACAACACTTTACAACACCAGTATGGGAGCACCATTAACAACCAAGAAGAATGACAATATTTTTCATTATTGTAACGGCTGTAAGGCAGTGAACAACTGCCTAAAATCATCTAGTGTTCAGTTAGATCATTTTCAGTTGTAAAATAAACGATTACTTACAAGTAATTGTTATAGCTTAGGGTCTACTCTTTCTAACACTTTTACAGCTGTAAATAACATTCACGGCGGTGTATAATATTCTAATTTAACAGTAATGCTTAGGTAAAAATATATTATAACGTCTATGTAAAACACAGGTACTTACCTGTTAACAAAAACGGTTTCAATCAGGACGCGTAATAGAGGGATAAACTAAAGATTTTATTAGTGATCAAGATGGCATAGAATAGATATAGTTCAAAAATTCAAACGCTTTCTAAAATGAGGTATATCAATAATTAATAAGTACAGTCACCACAAGGTTGCACGATCTTTTCAATTACTATATCTATATCTATTGACAAATAAACTGTTAACATTCGCTCATTAATTTAGGCCGTTCACTGGATCAAACGTTGGCCCAGAGACAGAACCCGAAAAAAATCCAAATTTAATACAGCATTTGCTAATTCTTCACAATCTGTACAATATTTACAATTCCAAGTCACATCACTCGCTCCGTATGACACTAATGTATTTAACAAGTAGGTATCCACATCAAGCATTTTAGTAACAGTTTCCCTTAGGTATCCATAAAAAATTACAGACAGAGTCTGTAACTCAATGGAACTAGCACACAAGAAAGGCTACGTGTGCAATAAACACTTCTGTACATCCCTTTGTTGAAGGCTTCAATTATGTTCGTTGTACCTGCTATGAGTCGAAGTCTATGGGTGGCAGCGGCGGAGCCTGTTGCTTCTTCGTCGAGCCTAACTTCGTTTCTTGGGATACTGCAAAAATAAGTTTTATGATGCAAGAAAGTCTATTTCAGGATTTTCGAATCGGTTGACAAATTTCTATTCATTGATCGAAAGTGAACCTTTGAATCAAAAAATTAAAATAACAGACCTGCTGAAATATTTTGAAACAATTTTAAGAGACTGTTTAACCGTGTCACAAATTTATATAAACTACATTCATTAAAAATGACTAGGGTTATTTTTTAACCCTAGTCAGTTTTGAACATTTCAATATACCTAGCAGTGGCGTGGCGTCCATAGAACTCGATCCCCACTGGCTTGCTTATTTTAAGGCGGTTGGGCAATTTATTGTGCAGAATTAGAGGAAAAGGCTAGTTAAGTTCCCTTCGGCGTGCCTACTGATATATTTGACGCCACGCCACTGATACCTAGGCATATTACTGCCGAGCCAAAACATCAATTTGTCTATGGGTAATGATTATCCCAAGGCTTTTTGATGTGTGTTTATTAGTGTTTAGTTACTTTAAGTTACTTGAAATCTCTCAACATACAGTAGGCGGCAAATAAATAAAACATGGAGGGGATATGCGCAGTATGAAAAACAACATCATTTTCATACTACGCTTATCCCCACCACGTTTTACTTATTTGCCGCCTACTGTAGTGCTAGAGTATGTAATTTTAGTTCGGATGTTTTACGATAGATGTCACTCAAGTTTAGTCCCCATCCTGCATCGCGCTGTTGAGATTTTTCTTAATTAATACGCATGACCGAAGACGAACACTAATTAGCGATCCTATACGTACTATAACTGGTTGATAGGTACCCTTTACATTTCTAACTGACACTGAAAATTAGAACACAGAAAAATCCGAAAAGTAAAGCTATGGCCGGGAATCGAACCCGGGTCCTCGTCATTCCGTGACGCGTGCTATACCCCTACACCACCCATAGCATACCCTTTACATGTTTTTTTCATAAATCGAGCCCTTAAGTCTCTGACTCTGACTCTGATGCCGCTCTTTACCTTACATTAGGTTCAAAATTCAAGTGTCAAAAATTGACGTTTGGTAATTGAGGAAAGGAAGGGGTGACGTGTCATGAAAGGTCTGTGCCCTTAAGACATACAGGGAACTTACCATGACGTCTTAATGCGATTCAGTTTAGGTTCGCTCGCTGTCAGATTCATAGGTACTAAAAGTGACAGCTGAAACTCAAACTGAGTCGGAATTAGGACGTCATGGTAAGGCCCCAGGCCGGAGATGAGATGGCGTGACTTACTCTTGGAGGAGGCGTGCCGAAACAGACGCGGCAGGATGACGCGCGACGGGGAGATGCGGCGCCGCGGCGCAGGCGCAGGCCCGGACGCGCTCGACGCCGCCGTCGACACTACAACGCGCAACGGGGTAAAAATAAAGCCGAATTCACATTATGCAGTTGATTTCGCGCAACTAGCGTTACACTGCGGAGTTTGATTAATCACTTTTAAAGCGTTAGGTTATCGGCCGAGCAATGTAATTAGTTGTTAACTAGCACGAAATTAGTTGCATAATGTAAATTCGGCTTAAAGTAAAGTAAAAAAATTAAAAAGTATTTATTTTCTCCACCACAAAGTATACAGTAAAAAACAGAGAAATAAATACAAACAAATAGATACCAGGGTGTTCTGCCTTTTCGCCGAATTTTATTTGATCGGATTTAATTTGGCTACCAACATTTCACCGAATGTTCACTTTGACAACTGACAATTGGCAAATTTTTATATGCCAACCTCTCATTTGGCCGAATTTTCATGAAGACGAATATCAGTTTGATTTTAAACTTTTGGAATATGTTTCACGTGGCAAATGTTACACTAGGCCGAAAAACTCTTATAATTTGGATTAATTTAGGTTTAGGTGCGGCGGGGTGGCCCTTGGGCCACCCCTTAGCCGCGTACATGTTTGTTTTAATTTATAAACAGTCTTTATTTTACCTTAGTTATGTAGTATCATTTGGCTATGTATAGATGACGTTATAGTGAACCGTAAAAAAAATATTAGGTAGGTGTTTTCTTGTAGGTGTGTTGTTGTAGGTGGTCAAAACATTCGTGAACGCTAACAGTTACATTCTATAAATCTGACCGCCATTACTTTCCTTGTTAAAACAGAACCGTAACGTCATCCTGAATGGACCATAGGTAGGTACTTTTAAAAACTGGGACTCGCCGTCAACGCGTGAGAGCTATATCGCACGCGAGATAGATTACCCGTCTCTTTTTAGATCAAACAGTAAGAAAAGGACGGGTATATCTCGCGCGCGACACCAGCCTTGCTGACCTGGGGCCTTTACCATGATGTCTTAGTGCGATTCAATTTCGAATGAGTTGTCCAAAAGTGAAATGATCGCTGTCAGACAGATCCATACGTCAAAAATGACAGAAAAAGAATCTGAATCGAATAGCAGACGTCATGGTAAGGCCTCTACATAAATTACGGGTGGTAGGGACCTTGTGCAAGGTCCGTCCGGATCGCTACCACCATCTTACTCGCTAATCCTGCCGCTAAGCAACAGTGCTTGCACTACTGTGTTCCGGTGTGGAGAGTAAGACAGCCGGGGAAATTACGTGCATTTCATCATAGCTCTATAGGTTGCCAACGCATCTGCAATCCCTCCGGGGTTGCGGCTGTCTATGGGCAGTGGTGATCACTTACCCACTTGCTTGTTTGCCTTCCTATTCATATAAAAAAAAAAAAAAATGTCGGCGGGCTCACCTCGCTGGAACACGAGCTGCGTGGTGCGCGGGCGGCGGCGGCTCAGGGCGGCGCCCGCGCCCGCGCCGCCCACAGCAAGCAGCCCGCCCAGCACCACGCACCACACGCGCGCGCGCCACCACTGACAACAACATCACATTACTGGATCTACGGTCTACACCAGTGTTTCAAACTTTTTATTTTTAGGGTCATGGACCACTTTCAGAATGTCAAAATGCGGAGCCTTTCATTTGCCCGAATTTCATATGACATAATGTAATGTTTGCCATAAAGATCATATGCTATAACACTTTTTTTCTCTGAAACCGTAATTTTTTCAGGAGCATTCAAATGGAAATCCTGTAGAATTCTATAGGTTAGGTTAGGTTTCTTTCATAACAATCCTGAACAATTAATAGTTAAAAGAGAAAAAAGAGTTAGATATGGCAAATGATAATTATGGCAAACAATATATTTATGGCATATGAAATTCGGGCAAACGATAGAGAACCGTCAAAAAGCCCATAGACCGCTGTCTAAGCTGATTATAGCAAAAGAAAACGACGGCCATTGTTAAAAAAAATCTCGAAGTAAAAAAGCCGTGGTAGCCTAATGGTTTAACCTGTGGCCTCTCAAGCAGAGGGGTCGCATTCGAATCCCGGGCTCGCACCTCTGAGTTTTTCGGAATTTATGCGAAATTACATTTGAAATTACCCACGAGCTCTTCGGTGAAGGAAAACATCTTGAGGAAACCGGACCAATCCCAATAAAGCTTAATTAATTATCCTTCTGAGTTGCAAGGTCAGATGGCAGTCGCTTCTGTAAAACTAGTGCCTACGCCAAATCTTGGGATTAGGTTGTCAAAGCGGACCCCAGGCTCACTGAGCCGTGGCAAATGCCGGGAAAAACGCTAAGAAGATGATGATTAACTGTGTTGCTGCGGACCCCTGGCACACATCTTACGCACAGTTTGTCGCCCTCCACCCCTAGTGATGTATGAAGAGATTAATGAATAGGAAAGAGGCTTGACGGTATGTATGTATGTATAAGGTGTTTCCATTTTTAACTGTCCTATTTGGTAAACAAAATTCTAACCTCATTTTTGTTATTTTTTGACTATTTCATCGTAAATAAAGGAACTGGAGATAAAATTATCATCAGCAAAATTATGTACAAAATATTGCCTCAGGTTTATTTGATAACATAACACACCTTATTCTTTACAAAAATTTATAGATTGAGGTTAGAATTTTGTTTATCAAATAGAGGACAGTTAATTAATTGACGGAGCATTCCTTCGGCTTTTATACGTGAGTTATCCGGTTTGTTGTAATGTGTGAGTCTCACGGTAGTTTCATGTTGGAAGGACATTTAAGAATGAAAAGACCTTATATATTATGTATGTATTGTATTGTATTGTATGGACGTTATTAAGTTACGTACATCGTACCTTTGTAGTCTTTTCCCCCGGTCGGCGTCGACGCTATCCGACCCGGGAGGGTTTGCCACTGAAACAAAAATCAAAATGCCTATTGGGTACATGCGAAGTGCATGGTGGAGGTATAGAAAACGATCACAGCGCATGCCGTGCCAGAAGTAAACAACAGAGCATTTAGTGTAAGTTTTCACACGAACAAACGTCTCGAACGCATTCACGTAAACGTCTCAATTACTGTGGAAAATTTGGCAGCGCCACTTGCGGATCGGAGCGGCAACAAATGCGAAAGTATGGATGGATGGATGGATGGATGTATGTTTGTTTGTTACTCAATCACGCCAGAACGGCCCAACGGATCTGGATGAAATTCGGCACATAGATAGTGAAAAGTCTGGAATAGCACATAGGCTACTTTTTATCCCGGAAAATTGCGTAGTCCTCGCGGGATAGCGATAAACGAATTTCTTTGCAGACGAAGTCGCTGGCAATAAGTCGCTGGTTTTATAAAATCTAAGACCTTATCAATATCATTATCATCACTACAATAGTATAAAACAAAGTCGCTTTGCGCCGTCTTTCCGTCCCTATGTTTGCTATATCTTTAAAACTACGCAACGGATTTTGATGCGGTTTTTTTAATAGATAGAGTGATTTGAGAGGAAGGTTTATATTTATAATACGCAGACGAAGTCGCGGATAGGGAATGCAATCCGGATAATCCGAAATCCGAAAAATCCGGAATTACACATATTTTTACTGGGTTTATAAATCCGGATTTGAAAAGTCGAATCCGAATTTTTCGAACATGAATCAAAATATTCAATTCCAAAGTGAAATAAACGGGCGAGTTGCGATGCGAGTTGCTTTCATTAGCCAGACGGACGATAGATGACTCTGTTCGTGCACAGTATATATATATAAGTTAAAGCAGTAGGGAAGATAGGCGTACTTTTTGAAATAAGTACCTACGCTCCAATAAAGCGTTAAGGTTGTCGATTTAATTTTTGTTAAATTGAAAAGTTTTTTTGTCTAGTTAGCGCTATAATCTCAGCTGGTAAGGCCTGTTTTTGGAGTAACTAGCTACACTTAATTAAGAGTATTAGGGTTGGCACCCATAATTTGTGTAAAAGAGAAACGAATGGATTCTATATTAATTAAATAATAATCGAATGAATTAACTATTTTTTTAATAAAATAGGGTACTTATTTAAAAAATACTTTAACAGTTTAAGATTTTTTATTTGTCGGTAAGTAAGTATTATATATTACTTACTGAAAAATACTTTCGCCTGCTACGACACGTTCGGAAAGCTCTGTTATTAAATTTTATTGTATAAAAATTCTCATCCGAATGAATAGCTTTTTTAAATAAACTATTGGGAAACATGGACACGACACTATAAAACTGTTTTTTTCTAGTTCTTTGTAAATTAATAAAGCTAATTTGCAATTTATGTTTATTTCGGTTTTGAAGAAGCCGAGTTCAAGCAGCCGTACACAGCGCAACACGCTCTTGGCATATTTAAAACGAAAAATGGCCGCTCGTCTCAATGCGCCACGCGCGACTGACAGCACCGCGAGATCCGCTTAGGGGCCGTGTAAAAGCGCGCGTCTATGTGTGCGTTCGTTTCGACCGTTTTGTTCGTAGATTCCCTACTGCTTTAGCTTATAAATATACTGTGGTTCGTGCGTCCCGCCCGGCCCGGTCCCGCCACTCAGCTCAGTGGGGTGGGGGGAGATCACTCGATTCACGCGCGGCGCGCGCGGGCCGGGGACGGACGAGTTGTGACTTGTGTTGATCTCATTTTATTTTAGCAAAACAACATAAAATAAGCTCTCAAAAAGTATAAATGAGAAAGAAGAAATAGTATTTATAATTGTTTTTGCCTCAAATAATTATCTAACTTGTTTTGTTTTTAGTTTGTATGATACAAAGAGTATAATTATTTTGTTAATTTTGTTTGAGACAAAGAGTATATTTTGTTAATTTTGTTTGTGTTTCAGACGTCCTCTATTTTTGTTTCGATTTCTAATTAAGTCATTTTATAAGAAGAAGTTCCTTTTAATTTTAGTGTTCTCTCCTCTTATATTATTGTTTCTCTTGTTTTGTTGGAATCTTGGAGTCATAAAGGAGACTGATTATTTAAACAAACCTACTAAAGAAGGATATTAAAACAATGCGTGATTTTCATTCACATATTTTGATGTCTATGGTACCCAATAAAAATCCTTATAGTAGTGATAGGTTGGAAAGGAAGAAATATAACAAGAAAACCTAAAATTAAGATACCCCGCACATAGTTTTCACTTAAAATCCGAAAAATCCAATATCCGGATTTGACATGGAAATCCGTTTTTGAAAATCCGGATTTTCAAACATAAACGGATTTGCATTCCCTAGTCGCGGACAGAAGCTAGTTAAACATAAAAACGTCCGAGACAACAACCAGCTCATAGCCCCCGCGAAAAACTAATTTTTAACTCGAGGGCATGATTACCCCAGGTTTAGGAACCCAGGTCATAAGGGATAAAGACGTAGTTTATGCATGTAGGTGCGTGTAGACCGCGTTTACCTTTAACTTCTTCTTCTTCAAGTGCCTCTCCAACTAGTGAAGGTCAACGATTAGTTTTTGGAATCCTTGTCTATTGCCTGCGAGCTTTACCTACCTTAAACTACCTTTAACTAGTTCCTGATATTTCGACGCACCCAGTCTACCCGCGACCATAATGCATGCTGCGTCGAAATATCGCGGGAGCTCTTAGAGAGAGTGGTCTAACTATATCCCGTTGATAATAATGTCCAAAAAGTAGCGGTAAACCGGTGGATGCAGGTGGCGAGTTGTCGTTCATTATGTGGTGTGCTAAGAGGGAGGCCTTTGTTGAGCAGTGATGATGATGATGAATAATGTCCGTTAAAAAAGGATGTTTGATGTCTTACTGCATATCCTCAGCTTATGGATGAGGTAGAAGCCAGCAGGGCACGAGACGACCACCTCGATGTCGCCCGGCACCACGGCGAACGGCGCCTGGTTGATGATGTGGGGGTCTGCAGCGAGACAAACACCATGAACTGCATGAATGCTTAAATCTTTACCCTGCCACGTCAAATACGAGAGAGGTCACCCTTCAGACTTCTTTATTACGATGCCTTAAGTTGGACCTATACCCAATTGAACGAATGCATTGGAGTAATGGACGGATCGTTGAGGCCGAAAAGGTAAAGCTCAAGGTTTTGAACTGCACCTAGTTACCTACCTAACTTTAAGTCCTAAGTTTACGCAGTGGGTAACTTTAAAGGCGGTGGCAAATTCATAAGATAGTACAGATCCTTCCTAAATACAGGGTCTCTTTAAAATTGTTCAGGAATATTTAAGTTTCAATAATTAACCCTGTAAATTGATAGCGATAGATCACTAATCGGCTTGTTCACCAGTTCAAAGTCGCTCAGCGAGCTATGGAGAGAGCTATGCTCGGAGTTTCTCTTAGGGGCCGAATCCGGAATTAAGTAATTCGTCAGAGAACCAAGGTTACTGATATAGCTCAGCGAATTAGCACTAAAGTGGCAGTGGGCAGGTCACATATGCCTCAGAACTGATGGCCGTTGGCAAACTGGTTCTTGAGTGGAGACCGCGTGTCGGCAAACGCAGTGTAGGGCGTCCTGTTGCTAGATGGGGCGATGATATTCGCAAGGCAGCAGGCAGGGATTGGAGGAGAGCTGAAGATCGAGCCCAATGGCGTGCTATGGAAGAGGCCTATGTCCAGCAGTGGACTGTCACGAGCTGATGATGATGAGATCACTAACCATCGGCGAGGGTCATGGAGAGCACGAGGCGGCGGTTGCTGTCCGTCGTCGGCGTCAGGGTCATGTTGGTGTTGCCACGCTCCACCACCACTGCAACAAAAGACGATACTAGGTACTTAGGTAAATAACGATATCGATTTTCATCGGTCGTTGTTAGTCCACCTACAGTTTGCCCACCTACATAATTTTTCTGGGCATTTGCCCAGATACCTAACCTACCTATTTTTGTATTAAAATAATAATCAGTAATTCGAAATAATGACAGCATTTTTTCCGGGTGGACCAAATCAGGTGGACCACGACCCATAGCCTATATTCATGTATTATTGAACACTTCTTTCGTTAAGAGTTTTTAATGATTCACGGTTAAGTTCATTCGAAATATTATAAACGGGATGTGAACCGCGATTACCTTTATTGAGCTCCCGATATTTCGATACAGTTGTATGTATCATGATCACGGGTAGACTGAAGAAATCATGATACATGCAACTGTATCGAAATATCGGGAGCTCAATAAAGGTAATCGCGGTTCACATACCGTTTATAATACTTCTTTCGTTTCCTTACCCACTGTGGAACCCTCTAACAGTCAGATTGTTACCTATTTGCTTGTCTATCAAAAGAGAGTAAATGTCTTCTTCCTTATATATCATATGCGATCCAGGGTCGCTACCTAACCACTAGGCTATCCGGTCGTCGGCAAGTAGTGAAGTGTTGTGAGAACAGTATCATCATAATATTGACCGGTGATTGACCGTATAGCCACAGGGTCGAATTATGACATTACAAGTTACCTTTGACGTTGGCGAGCAGTGGTCGCCGCGTGCTGCTCGCGAGCTGCTCGCTTGTACCCGAGCTGCTCGCTGTTGTAGGTATCAATACCTTTAACATTGGCGAGCAGCCGCATCCTGCGCGTACAGCGAGCAGAGACGAGCTCCTTGCCTGTACCATACCTCTGACTTCGGCGAGTAGCCGCATTTTGCGCGTACATCGAGCAGGGATAAGCTGCTCGCCCGTACAATACCTTTGACGTTGGCGAGCAGCGGCGCGCTGTTGGCGGCGACGACGGCGAGCGAGCTATGCGCGTCGCGCGCGCACTCGATCCCACACGACGGCGCGCGCCGCGGCAGACGCATCCTCGAGCGCACAGACAGCAGTGAAGAGTTGTTCGCCTGCAACAACTGCCGCTGAAACTCACCTGCCACACCGCACTTAAGTATAAGTACACGGAACAGAAAATAACAAAAAGGAGTTGTCAGGATGTCACCGCGTTTCGCGTAAAAATGTTAGGTTACTACACGGGTGCTCCCGCCGCGGGAATCCGCTTCTGAACCGCACTAGACACAATTTTATATGGAAGTTGTATGCTGCACACTACACTGCGCGGCTTCCCGTCGCGGTTCACGGGCGGGAGTGATTCGACCGCCGCATGCGACGTCAAACCGCCGCTTTTAACTACACGGGCGGTTTCCCGCTATTGCATCATTCTGAGCGGCGCAGTTATCATTGGCGGATCCATGTTGAAATTAACAAAAGACGGTGATTAACCGCGTTCCGTGTAGTTTGATGGTCTGCGGCAGCTCCGCCGAGCGGTTTCATAGGCATATTTAAAATTGCGAATCTGGCACTTGGCGTTTAATGTCCTGGCAAGCTACATATGTGGCAAAATGCGTGTAAATTTAATAAATTAGTAGTATTGCCGTAAAAATACTCATAAAGGAGTACCAAGTCAGTCAGACAGCGGGGCCGGTCAACCTTGATGACGCAGGACTGGGAGATGCACCCGACGTCGGTCATCTGTTGCCCGAGCTCGTGGATCACCTTCAGCTCCTGAGGAAGGTCAGACCTTGAGTTTCAGCACCCTTAGGCTGTCAATAGAACTAGTGGGAATAGATCGGGATAAATACTACTCGGGCGCCAGATTTCAGTTAATTTGCAATGGTAACAAAAATCTGCCATCGATAACGAAAAACTAAGCTTTAATGCCCTTTATATGCATGGGGCCCTAGGCTGCAGACTCCAAAAGGCCTCAAGAACTATAATTAAAGCTCTCTGAGATACGATTTATACAAAAGACCACACACTTTATTATTTACGTCGACGTTTTGGACATGCGATGTCTACGGTCTCGAAGAGACGTACATTACGATAGTAAAATACATGTACTTACGCGATTAAGACCCATTTAGTCATTCAGACCACATTGACCACTCAGTAAGAAGGCCTTCCAGAAATACTCGAAAACAGTATATTACATAATGAAGATTACAGCGAAGAGTAGATAGATAGATGTAAATTTAACGCGCGATCAGCAAAACAATCCTGGCAGGGTCGCCACGAGGTGTGGCGGGAATGTGTGTAATAAAAGAGACAAGTGTACTAGATGAGCGCCCGTTTAATACGGTTACCACAGTCACTGTCTTATTCTTATTATAACCTAATACTATACTACTACCTACCATACCAGAATGTCTTTTGCACTATATTTAGCCATACTAACTGCTGCTGCTAGTTAACTGCTGGCATACTAACATAGTCACTGCAATGGTTGTTGCATTGATAGAGCGGCGTTGTGATGACATCGTAAATGGGCAGGGACACCACCTTTATACCCGTGGTATTCATCACCACACCGTCCTGCAACAAATCAAAATTAAACACATACAAGGAACTCGATGTTTTGAAATTAATGCAAGACCGCGGGTGGGTGTTTGCGGGTGGTAGGGCCTTGTGCAAGGTCCGTCCGGATCGCTACCACCATCTTACTCGCTAATCCTGCCGCAAAGCAGCAGTGCTTGCACTGCTGTGTTCCGGTGTGGAGAGTAAGACAGCCGGGGAAATTACGGGCACAAGGAGGCATTTCATCTAAGTCCTCTAGGTTGGCAACGCATCTGCAATCCCTCCGGGGTTGCGGGTGTCTATGGGCAGTGGTGATCGCTTACCATCAGGTGACCCACTTGCTCGTTTGCCTTCCTATTCACATAAAAAAAAAAAAAAACCGACACGCAACCAATTCTACTAAATATTATAAATGCGAAAGTTTGTGACGATGTGACGATGTGTGAGTGAGTGAGTGTGTATTTTTGTTCCTTCTTCAGGCTAAAACGATTAGACGGATTTGGATAAAATTTGTAACGAAGATAGCTGGTACCCTAGATTAAAACATAGGCTACTTTTTATCCCGGAAAATAGCACAGTTCCCAGGGGATAGCCATAAACATGTCAATTGCTAATTCTACGCAGACGAAGTCGCGGGCAGAAGTTAGTAGTACAATAAAGAATGTTTCAGATCGCAGGAACTAGTCACACGAACCAAATGAGAGGGCGATAAACATGCAACCTGAGGCTTTCTTTATCACCGCCCGAAGTGTGTACTGAAGGAGTCTACTCCTTCTTTACTCTTTGTCGAATTCTAAACTTCAATGTTTAAATATTAAAATTAAAAAGAAATTATATTCGAAACAGGTAGAAAGTCAGTCTGCTTAAAGCTTCCACTGGAAGCAGATGTATTGATTTAATGAGCTAAAAAGACTAATAAATACTGATCTTATATTGAAGAAAATGCAGTTTAATTAAAATAAATAGTATATCGTGCTATTTGAGCTACATCTTCCCGTTTTGGTGAGTGCTCCTCAGAGTCTCCACAGTAAACAATTTTACGTCGTCCCCAGGCCGAGAAATGGTAATTTCCTCTCACGGCAACAAAAATGCTTCTTACGGCCCGAAGCGTAAAAATAGGTTAGGTATTAGAGTTAGCATATGGTTCGGTTAGTTTGAAGAACACCCTTAAAAAGACTTTTTATAAAAAAACACCGAGTAGCACTCCGAGAGAGCCGGCGCTCGCGCAAAAAGAAAAGAAAAAGAAAAATCTTTTCTACACGGGATTGAAACTGCGGTCACTTGAGATAGTGCACTGTTATTCCACACTGATGAGAGTTGTAACAAAACAAATAAGACTTGTCTATGGCATGTTAGTGTGTCAGATGACACACTAACATGCTGCAGAGGAGATCCTCTGTAGGTATGTTGTTTTTTTTAAATGAAGTATTGTCTATGCCGAGCACTGAAACACTCCTTTGTATTATTTATAGGTTATGTGCAGCGCACGATTCTTAATTCTATGTATTGATTTGCCGAAAATTTTATTGCCGAATTTCACTTCCCAACCAACGATTGGCCGAATTTCATTTTGCTGAGTCATCATATGGCAACTTGTTAAAATGATTAGTTTGATTTCCCAACCTCACGATTGCCAACTCAACATTTAGTTTTTTTTTTGGACATCTCAGCATCTCACTCCTTTTTTAAATTTCTTGTTGTACAGTTACGTTTACTTTAATAAACGGTGTAAACCATAGTTTTTCCCTACGTTGAGACATCTGTCCCTACAATGGTTATGGGCCCAGGAAGGACAAACTAAGCATTTGTGTATATTGACGAAATGTCAACCGTGAAAATTGAACAACTCGCTCAAGAAAACTATGAGACGTGGAAAATCCAAGTGGAAGCGATTCTTATAGAACGATCACGGGAGGGCCTCACCTGACCGCAACTGTAGTTGGCAATGTTCTGCGGCTTGACGGCGGTGATGACCAGCTGATGGCCGTCCACCATCACGTTGTCCTGCGCCTGCGGCGTGTCCATCCACCACGTCAGCCGCCCCGGACACTCCGGGTTGGCGGTGCACTTGAGCGTCACCGTCTCACCTTCGATCGCGAAGATCACGTTCTGAAGCCAAGTGTTAAATTATTCCAGACTAGCCCGCGACTTCGTAGACTATATTTATTGTCAAAACTCACATATAGCTTTGCATATTTGAACAGGTACTTAACACCCCTATTCTGACATGTAATTGGTATTTTTTTTATAATAAGCGATATTAAATCCCGTGGGAATTTTGAAAATCCCTCCTTAGTGCACCTAAACTGAAGCAATATTTATATACGTTGCGACTCGAAGCAGCTGCGATTTTCTACATGTTCATCGCTATCCCGCGGGAACTATGCAATTTTCCGGGATAAAAAGTAGCCTATAACCTGGCCGGTGATTTTCTCAACAGATTAGTAAAGTTTACAACAAAATCCGTTCAGCCGTTTTCACGTGATGCGCGCACAAATATACAGACAAACAGATAAACAGACAAAAATTCTAAAAACTGTTGAAACGTGTTCTGTTATCGATTCTAAGTATCCCCAGCCTATTTTTTTTTAAATATCTTCCATGTACAAACTTTCGACCCTCTTCAGCTTTATTATATGTATAGATAGATTATTACAGTATCATCATCATCATCATCGTCATCAGCACTAGTCTACTGCTGTACATAGATAGCATGATCCTCGGCTCCCATACAGCAAAATTAAGTCCTTTGACGCCGTACTCTTTCAACTTTTGTCTTGAACGTGTTCAGTTGGTCTAAAGCAACCACTGAAGTCAGTATTCCCTATTAATTTAAGGCACAGTGTAGAAAAAATAAACAGTTAACAGACTTCCAAGAAACGGCCGAAGTTCTCAATTCAACTATATTTCATTTGATACTTTAATTGCCTGTTTTAGATTTGAATGGGCATTTTTCTACAGAAAGCCAAAGAGTAGTCGAAAATCACAGTACATTTCTTCGCTAACTTACCGTCGGAATGTTAATGGGCGGTAGATTCCTCATCTCCTCCATAACAATTAGAAAATCAGGAACGCTCCGTTTCATCCTCGCCATTTCAACGCTTCTATAAATTCCATATTCATCCTTAACCATCATCTCAAATCCATCATTGGGGAAAGAATCAGCACGCAAACTGTATGCAGCGTCACTCCGATCTGTGTCATCATTCGTTTCTCCCAAATCATCAACTTCCAATTCGTTATCATTATCAACATTATGTTTAAATGTAGCATCATTATTAGCTACATTCAGCGATCTCTTGCTGCGAATCCAATCGAATCTTCTTCCTTTAACCTTGTCTAATACCTCGTCTTTAGAGAAGCAAAAGTATTTGTTGCTTTTTGATTTGATGAAGAAGTAACCGGGGGCATCGATGAACTTGTTGCAGATCATAGTTTTGAGAAATCTCGTGTAGTATTCAGTTTTCATCTGTTGCTGGCAGTATAAGAGGTGAGCGAAGGTGTCTTGGAGGTCGCAGATCTGCGTTGGCTGCGCACACGTCTCTTGGAGCAAAGGAGGAGTGTTAGAAGGAGCAAAGAGATATAGCTAGATCATTTCTGTTTGTTGATGTGAAAGCTAGTCGATTAGGCACAAGAGATCTGTTACCTTCGGATGTAGCATGCTGACCGTACTTTTTGTTGTCTTTACTCGTATTGTCACCCAATCTGCATACACATACCAAATTTGAAGTCAGTGCGACCAATGGAAATGTATGAAGTCTCGATTGCAAGAAACTAAACATCCTCATACAAGTGTGAGATCTAAATCTAAAATGATTTTAGCAGAATCTATTTCTATTGTATTCCTATAATATTTTATCCAGATCCTCAAATTTTTTATGATTGGAAATATTAGAAGACACACATTTTTAAATCAAAGGTATCAAAGCTAGGACTTCGGTTGTGATTTGTGATAATGAAAATTAAGAATAACATGCCAGCAACTTCGTTATATTTTGTAGCAAAAATGGATATTTACCTTTAGGAAAAACAGAATTTCGGGTCACAATTTGAGGGCGTTGAGCTCTGGAACTAATAATATTTTTATATTAATTTAATTATACATACGTTTTATTTATGTGGTACAGTCACCAGCATAAATATATGACGGTGAACAGGGCTGCAAAAATAAATGATTATCTATTGGGCTCAATAGCTTATGACGACACTGCCGCGGTAAAAATAAGTGATGCTCTAGAGGCGGAAAAAACATCGTCGCACCCTTATCAGCAAAAATATCAATTTGCAGTGAAAGCATATCATCGGATGATAGGTGGGCCGCATAAATATAAATTTGCTGTGAAAGTATAATCATCGGATGATACGCGGGCCGCATATATATCTGACACGTAAAAGTCAACTCTTTGTTGTTGTTTTGCAAAACCGAACCATCCCTGGCTAACATAGAGACGTAAATTGTATGAAATGATTTGACAATTCACGAGAATAGTGCAGACTTGTCATTGCATACGTCTGTCTCACATTGTTCCAATCGCGAATATGTCAATAATATAATTTTAAAATCTTTATGATGTGTGAATAATTAGTGGCCAGTATCATTTTAGGTTAACTAAAAAGTTTTTATATTACGAACAATATTATAAACTTCCATACATAGTGTTATAAAAAATGTGGTATATTAACGTTATCAGCACCTTACAAAAAATGGCCTAATTATTTTATGCGGAGTTAGAATTTAGTTTATTAATTCGGACATGCTTTAATCAAAAATCATTCTGACGTTCAGGACAAAATAAAAACAACTATCAACTTCGTCTTATCAACTTAGCAAGAAAACAAGCTAAATTTATACCAATAGCTGTTGCCCGTGGCTTTGCGCCTATTCCAGATTTTTCTTTTTTTTCCATTTTTGTTTTAAGAACCTTCTCCCAATAAATAGCAAACTCATAAAAAGAGAACGAGAAATCGGTGATGCCGCGAAATGAACAAACATTTCTATTTGGCATTCACTATTTTATTGAATCCGCCGCCGTTACTTTTCGAAGGTCCATTTCAATGAACAAAAACCATTTTCTTTGCTACTCCGCTACTACACGAGTAAGACAGCCAAAACCTGTGCGAAATATATACGTTTTGACAGGAAACCCCAAAAGACGTATATTTCGCACAAGCTTGGCTTACTTGCACGTGTAGTAACGGAGTAGCAAGGAAAATGTCTTTGTTCACTGACATTTGCTGTTTAGGATCCAAGATGCTGGACATAATTTGACATAATTGACACGAAAATATTTTTTTGGATCCAACATGGCGAATGACATTTTAACGCAAAATATAAATATGAGCGTAACTGTGCGTTAATAAGGCCTACGATGTTTTTTATCTAGCAATTTGTATAAAATAAATAATCATAAGTACATAAATAGTGTTTTTGATATTTTTCATTTAAAAGTAACGTAAAACGCCATTCAGCTGTCAATGATGACGATGATGATGATAATTAAAAAGTAATTGTAGGAAAAGTGCTGTTAAAAATGTTGTAAAATTGGCTCATGATCGCTACCCAACCAACTCGCACATTGTCATAAAGATTCACTTAGAATAGCAGTTGCATAAAATACTATTAAAGTTTCCAGGTCATCGATTCCTATATAGGTAATTTTGTAATTTAGGAATTTGAATCCGTCAAATATGTGATAGAATAAAATGTGAGACAGACGTATGCAATGACAAGTCTGCACTGTTCTCGTGAATTGTCAAATCATTTCATACAATTTACGTCTATGTTAGCCAGGGATGGTTCGGTTTTGCAAATCAACAACAAAGAGTTGACTTTTACGTGTCAGATATATATGCGGCCCGCGTATCATCCGATGATTATACTTTCACAGCAAATTGATATTTATGCGGCCCACCTATCATCCGATGATATGCTTTCACTGCAAATTGATATTTTTGCTGATAAGGGTGCGACGATGTTTTTTCCGCCTATAGAGCATCACTTATTTTTACCGCGGTAGTGTCGTCATAAGCTATTGAGCCCAATAGACAATAATTTATTTTTGCAGCCCTGTTCACCGTCATATATTTATGCTGGTGACTGTACCTAATTGGGATTATCCTTTTTTACGCATATGATAAACGACAGTCTCAACTACAGAAAACTAGTGACTAAATCTGAGTACTCAGGTATTCCAAACAGTGAAAATGTTTCAAAACTTTCGAGATCAGGAACTGGTCTATTGTTATTCTGTCACAGGAGCAAAGCCGTGGACAGAAGATACTTAATGAAGATGAAGTAAAGGATGATGGTGAAGTAAAATATTATGGTGATGAAGTAAAAGATGATGGCGATGAAATAAAAGATGATGATGAAGAAGAAATAAAAGTAAAAGATAATGATTAGGTACCTACGTAAAGATGTCTGACTTGCCTGCACGGTTACTGTCGGTTCCATCATCATCAAGTCGTCTTCTTTCCTATCTCGCAGGATCAAAGCCGCGCTGATCAGACCTGAAGCAATTAGAATTGACACGTGAAAGAAACTAACCCCCTTATTCATAAACGCTCTATAGGCTTCTGCTAACTTAGCAATCGTTTGTCCTTATCTGTGAAAGGTAAATGTCAACGTGACAGATAAGGCCAAACGATTGCTTAGTTTATGAATAAGGGAGTAAATCGCGTAACACTGTGGAACCTTTTCACAGAAAATGTCAAAATGACTACCTACCACACGCCTGCCAAACAAATTATTGCGTAATCGTATTGAAACATATCTGGATAATAAAAATAATCTTCTAGAATCGGCTTGGTCGGTATGATTATGACTAAGTAGGTATTTATAATTGTAATCAAATCTCAAATAAAGTATCATAGGTTTAATATTACAGTTCTCATTGCTACTTTTTCGTAGTCTAGTACCTATTCGTTTTTAAATTGTAGCAAGTTTTGGAATGGATAATTAAATGTAGGTACCTAGGTACTTATCAACTTTGTTCTATAGCAAAAAAAATATTTTTTGCAATATTTAAAAATCGAATCTACCACTTAGTTTCTATGGAGGCACCTAGTAATTATGCCGAATTTATCGGAAATAAAAAAAAACACTGTGTATTATGACTTTATGCAAAACGTTATAGGTAGGTATATTAAAAAACGCTTTTCGGCAATATAACGTTAACAAAAACAGCGTTACGCAAAAAACGGTTATTAAAGGTCATAAATAAAAAAAAAAACATCCGAGCCTCATCAGATCAACAAGTTACATATCTCACCTTCCGCATCACTCTCGTCTCCATTCCTCTCCTTCATGACGGAGGAGTGCAGCGTCGACTGCAGCTTCTGTCCCCCGGATGAATGGAGATGCACCTCCTTCGACAAAGTTTAACTGTAATCAATGTGTGAAGAAAAGAGACGGCACGACGCGCCGGCTCTTAAAACAAAGAGAAGATATTATTTAGATAGATCTTCAATTGTCGGAGCATTCCTTCGGCTTTTATACGGGAGTTATCCGGTTTGTTGTAGTTAATTATGTTTGAGTTTAGGTAGTTTCATGTTGAAGATCTAAAATGTTCACGGGATAGGCCGCGACTATCTTCGAGCTCCAGATATTTCTCCAGTCCGTGGTCCACCTACGGTTTGTCCACATTGTTTTCGCCCACAGGCGGAGCTCCTTTTTCTGGGTATTTTGCCCTTCGGGCACCTACCTTTTGTTGTATTAAAATAATAATCAGTGATTCGAAATAATGGCCGCATTTTCGTGTGTACCAAATTAGGTGGACCCCGAACAATGCCATCTCCAGTCTACCCGCGATCTTCAGACAAAACATCATCAATAATAAATTGAAATATCGGGAACTCATTAATGGAATGGTATATCATTGATAATGTCTCAAGATGAACCGAGTAATCATAAAATCTGTGGCAAATTCATCAGGTGGCCAACCTCAGTATAAAACAGTGCATCAACGTCCTCTTGGAATCTTTCTTTAATATACAGTAGTGCAGTGCATCAACGTTCATTTATTTCAGTGTTCTAAGACCAGCCAATGAGAACCCCGTAGCGCTAGCGGCCCGTGGCATTTTGTCCCTAATGCCATCCTGTTGTTACGCCACAGATAAAAATAAAGAGATCTTTTTTAACGCATTCGCTGCCAAATGTCAGTAAAATTATGACAGCGGCACTGGGCGAAAGTCACGAAAACGCATATGTGTCGGTCAGTGAATGCGTTAACGGCAATGAAGGCAAAGATTAGCTAACCACGCTAGGTTCCTTCCTGGTCTTGACGACGAACTTGTGGAGAAACTTGTTCACGATGTTCTCTTGTCCCGTCTTGCGACCCAAAGGCAGGTCGCGGGCCAGGTCGTAGACAGGGCTGAAGGGGTCGTACTCCATTTGACTCGGCAGCCGCTTGGTCGTCGTCGTGGGGGTGGCAGTCGAAGTCGATCTCGTCGTATACCCAGTCACGTTAAGGCTAGAAAGTCGAGGCTCGAACTCAAAACGAAAACCGACTCTGTGCCAAAACTTGGCATTTCACAAAATTTCGCAATTA
The DNA here is from genome assembly GCA_963854515.1 of Pandemis heparana. Classification (NCBI taxonomy): domain Eukaryota; kingdom Metazoa; phylum Arthropoda; class Insecta; order Lepidoptera; family Tortricidae; genus Pandemis; species Pandemis heparana. The sequence goes on from OY978034.1 coordinate 796,344, forward strand.
AAATAAAATTTGTCAAAACTACACTACTGCTACTACTACTACTACTACTTTCGATTCCGGCGTCACCATGTTGCAGATTTTCGGTGGTATAAATTTATTTCACTGGCCACTTTTTGACGTTGAAAGTCATCGTAATGTCAGAATGTAAACAAGAATATATTTGTCAATAAAAGTAAAGGATTGCATAACTTTCCAGCAAACAATGTTTTGAATTTGGTCGTGCTGTTTATGAGAGAAGACTGCCCTGTGCTGAGTGATTTTTTCGATTAAATAAATAGTTTGTGTTGAAATAAACGTTGTTTCACTCTGAGCAAATAATCCCCACATCATTAACTAATTATAGCGAATGAAAACCCATTACTTCTTTTGAGCAGCATGGTAGCATAAAATAAAAATTGAACACGAATAAAAGGAATTAAAACTTTTAAAGTTAAATTGTTGCATCATCTAATTAAATTTTCGGTTAAAATCGAAAGAGTGAGGACGCGTCCCCTTTATTTCTAACTATTCATTGTCACACTGACCATCCAAGTAAAATTGGACAAGCCAATGTAATGGTAAAGTAAAGCAAATCAAGACCAACCTTGGAAAATAGGTCTCCAGTATTATACCGATTATACGTGTTGCTACCATCTCGATCTAATGAACTACAAGACTGAGATAGCAATAAAAATATTTTCGTGTGATACTTACCTAACTTACCCCAAGATAAATTACATTTTCGCAAGGGAATTAATTACCAGGGGCGGATTATAAATAAAGGTTTTTAGCTGCTACTCAGGGAAAGTGGGTATACGAGTATATAAAGGGACAACAACCATCTACTGAAGACTAGTACCTACATTAGGTACACTATTGATCATTATCCAAAACATTTATTTGACTTAATTTACATACATACATACCGTCACGCTGCCTTCCCGTAGGGGTAGGTTCAAGACCACTTTACTCCTTTTTTTTTTTTATGTGAATAGGAAGGCAAACGAGCAAGTGAGTCACCTGATGGTAAGCGACCACCACTGCCCATAGACACCCGCAACCCCGGAGGGATTGCAGATGCGTTGCCAACCTAGAGGACTTAGATGAAATGCCTCTTGTGCCCGTAATTTCCCCGGCTGTCTTACTCTCCACACCGGAACACAGCTGCGCAAGCACTGCTGCTTAGCGGCAGGATTAGCGAGTAAGATGGTGGTAGCGATCCGGACGGACCTTGCACAAGGCCCTACCACCCGCAAATTTTTTTTATGCTACGATCCTGACAAAGCTCTTTGGCTCTATCCACATCCATCGATAATCTACTTTCATCCTCTCTACGTGACCAAACCAACTAAGCATACTTAGGTACTTATTTCTATCCCAGTCACTATAACCTTCTTTCACGCCAGCACGTTCCAACACTATTCCTTACTTTATCTTCCAATATTACACCTTCCATACTTCTTAACGTTTTCATTTATTTAGGGTCCCGTAAACTCATGATCCGCCACTGGGAATCACAATAAGCTAATTCCAAAAACGACAAACAATTACAACTAGGTATATATTGACCACAAGGTTTCTTTAACTTTGAAGGTTAAATCCCGCTTATGGTGACCCAACATTAATTTTGGCAACCAAGGTTCATGGCCTGTGTTTGTACCTACGAAATTATCTTTATTTAGAAAACACAAGTTAATCGTTTTGTGTGCTAGACATGTTATCTTTGATAAACAAGAGCGCATAATAATTTTTACGGAAGAATTTGCAGAATAGGACGTGACAGAACTGAGAGTCTAAAGCATTGACACATTGCATTGCATTGATTGATTGAGGCATTTTGTGACGATTTATTTATTTATCTGCTGTATTATGTGTTTTATTTTTTATTTTGATGTTTTGTTTGTCATGAATAAACGTTTTTCTTCTTCTTCTTCTTCTACTTCTATAAGTGTACGTATACATACTTACTCGCCTCAGAATCATTATTTTATACCAAATGTTAGAAGCATAATATTCCTGAATAAAAAGATTCTACCTATATAAGTATAGGTACTGCAAGTGTGTTCAACGTTTGAAAATCTGGTGCAGAGCTAGAAGGACGCTTGCTGTTTCTCAAAATAAGAGGACCAGAAGATCTTAGTAACCAAAATCAGTTAACCAGTTTGTGTTTTCAAAACAACTTTAACTAAATTCTTTAACTGCTGGTACACTGCTGGTAAACCTTGGCTACCAAACGTATCTACAACATCACTGAAGAGCATCAAATATCTATAATACAAAATTTATTCAGGATATTCCTAGCGTTACTGCGCAAACTTGATTGATTTGGTATCGATATAAATTAACGTGAAATGGAACGTAAGAGGGTGTGAATAAGAAGGACGATACTACGAGTGAGACGACGAATATTCGATTAGAAGAATGAGATGGTTAGGAATTTAGTTTAGATGTAGTTAGCGATAAGACTTCGATGTAAATTGGTCTAAAGAATACGAAGTATACTTTAACGGTGACTAAATTGTTTATTTTTTATTAATTTAGTCCCGAATTAATTTCAGATATCTTCAAATGAGATCAACAAAAGTCCAAATTAATGTTGTAAGGCCTAGTAAAAATGCCAAAATCAGTGCCAATGCACTCCCGTCTGGCAGGCTGATTTAAGCGCATGAACCGGGCTAGAGTCGCCACCAATTAAAGGATCCCGCAGTCAATTTTAATGGGCAAAGAGATGGACAGAGACAAAATTACGTCACCATATGAAAAACTTTAATGCTTCTCTCAACCCTCATCCCTTGTATCTCGTGTCGCTGGGACAAGTGGACTTTTCTGAGCATCTTGTGTAAGTTTTTGATGAAAAAATTTATTTACGGTTAACGTCGCCCGAATTTCATACTACTAATATTATAAGAGCGAGTGAGTGTATGTGTATGTAAAGTATTCACCATTTTCACCGCCTGAATGTTGCAATATTTTTTTAGCTCGATCTAGTTATATACGGACGGATATCTAAAGACCGTTCCTCTGGCATCTCTTCTTCCATTCGGTTTAGGTCAAAATGACTGATTACTTTGTGCTTTCGAGCGATAGACTCGTAATCATCTAAACGAAAACTTTTGACCGCAACATCTCAATACTCATTTAATAGTACTTTACCACGATTTGTCTTATCTTCATGAAGTGAAGATACTTCGTCATTGGAGACTAGAAAGTTAACTCGGTGTGGTGCAAAAGCAATGCGTTCAGATAGCACAGCTTGACTGCGGAACCCTGAACACTCTAGGACGGATAATACTCAAAAACTTACATTTTTATTCTTACATTGATTATGTCGTCAGCCTGGCGCGCGCCGGCCGCCCGCGGCGCCGCGGCGTCCTCCACACTCCGACCAATCACGCGCTCGTACTCCGAATCTAGCCTCTTTGTTTCATATTTTAAAACAGAAAGAAGCAAACTCTTGACAACGTTCTCTGTCCTTCCTTCAGAAATTTCTTCATCATCTTTAGCATCATCGGTTTTTCTGCTTGTATCCTCTGTTTTATCTTCTGTACTCTTTTCCGGCTCGTCAGTGGACGATTCTTCTGATTCGGCTGTCGCTTCTTCTGTGGTTTCGGTAACATTTGCTGCGTTCTTTGAATGGCTGCTGACAGTAGTCTGTTTAGATTTTTGCCTAAGATTTGTAGTATTCGATGTTTGGGCAGTTGTAGCTGTCTCAGTTTGGCTGGCATTTGTCGTACTTTCAGGTTGATCACTAACCAGTTGTGATTGCGCTTCACTTACGAGTTTTGTCGCCTGGCTAGTAATCAACCCTTTAGTAGTAGTAGCAGTTATTTTTGTTGTTGTTTGAGTTATATTCTTAGACTCCTCCGTTACATCATCATTTATGTCGTCGTCGTTTATAATAAGTATTGTTGGATTTTCATCACTTGTTATTTCTATTTCTGTGTTCATGACTGAATTGTCTTCTTTGTTTTTGTCTGAGTTCGATCTAGCACCTAGCATGTGTAACAATCTCGAAATTTGATTTTGATCTTTAGTAGCTGCTGTGCTTTTAACTGTGACTTTAGAACTCAAACGTTGTCCATAATAACTGTTTACGTATCCCATCGTTGTGTTTTTTATTTTGCTAATGGTGTCCATGATCTGTGTCACTCCAGTCTGTACAGGCGCCGGGTGCGCAGGCACTCCCATCCAGTTCCCTGTAGCGTTAACGCCTCCTAGCTCCAGCAGGCCTTTAGTAGTAAAACTGCTTACCAAAGCTTTTGTTGTAGTTTTTGTCGTTTTAGTTTTCGGTTTTGTTTTTGCCTTTGTTTTAGATCTAAGTGATAAAGATACAGGTGATGTTAAGACGTCTGTACTTTTAGTAGTATGTTTGGTTGTCTTTTTCTTATTAGCGCATTTGCATTTATTCTTTTTGCAAACTTTACATTTACCTTTGTTTTTTTTCTTTTTGCAGCTGTACCAATCACTAGGTTTTATGGTTATGGCTTCCTTCGTAATATGTCTAGATATACTTGCCGTTGTTCCCGTGTTGAAAGTAGTTTCATTTCCGTCTGCAATATATACGTTTCCCAACAATCTGAAGAGTTCATTTATGTTATAATTCAAAGATTCCTCTGCTGCTTTTTCCGTTGCTTCACTTCCTACCGATAAACTTTTTGTGTGGGTTGTATCTATTGATGCTAATTTTTGTTTTATATCTGCAGTAGTCGATCTATATGTCACAGTAACACTAAACGGATCGACGCTTACAGCAGTTGTAGCACCTTCCATTCCCGTTGTCGTCTTTTCTAGTTCACGTTTACTTGTTTGTCTCACCAATCTTGGTCTGTCTGTTTGTATTTTGTGTACGTAGTCACTCCAAAACGAGCCACCCGTATCAGCGTTTAACGGATTATCAATTTGTACGTCTCTTTTCATATATGTCTTATATTTATCTATTTTTGGAAAGGCACGATTATTTTCCTTGCGTCGGAAAATATTTTTGAAGTTCCATTTTCTTTTCTTCTCATTATTATTATTTTCTGATTCATCTGCAAAATAGTCTAGCAAATGCTGTCCATCTCGGTTGCTGTCCTGGTTAGTCTGTGACAGCTGTCTATTGGAGTCGTTGTTGCAAATAATGTTTACATTAACATTATCAAGAGAGTAAACGTTTTTATACTTTTCCTTTTTTTTGGAGCTTTTATTTTTATTTACGTTAGAACTGTTGCTTTGGTTAGTACATTTCGCGACAACACCAAACAGTTTATAAGTTCCCTTTTTCAACGCATCATTGAAGCACATATTTAACTTTGACGCATTGTTGATGTCGTGAGCAAAGTTTTCTATATCATCAGCGAGCTTCAAGTAGTTGTGGGTCGATTTGTGGGATTCAGGGGCCGCAGTAGCAGTGACAGTAGCGTTAGCAAGTTCCCGTTTATTTATTAAACTATAAGTCTCACAACACGTCTTTGCTTTGCATTTACCTCGTACTCTTTTGTAATAGCTATCGAGACTCTGATCGACTTTTCTGACGGCATCTCTCAATTTTCTACCTCCACTAGGGTTACTCCGGAAATAAGTCTGTATTTCAACACAATGGTCATTCATATAATTGACAAGATTGTTGAGTTCAAATATGAGTTCACCCATCACTGCATCACTCGCGGCGCAAGCTCTACACATCGTGCGATTAGCTTTACAATTACAATATTTACTAGTGTGGAAGTAATTCCTTATATTTTTCCAATCAAGCCCACGTCTTATTCTCTTAGTAGCATTAGCATTTGCATCTGCATCCCTCGTAATCTTCCTATCACTTTCATTATTAGAATGTAGAGATTCATACAGCTGCATTAAATGTTTGTTGATGGCTGCAACGAAATCTTTGCTAAGCGTTACCTTACTCAGCTTTTCACTCGGTACTGTCGTTATCTTTTCTGTTCGAGTATCTTCTGTGTGTGTTTCAGCTTGTCTCACTTTGACGCCGCCTACGGTCATATTAGCTACATTTATATTATGAGCGATAGGTTTGAGTATGAAGCTACCTCTCGGCAAAGAGGCATTGCAGTTCTCCACCAACAAGTACATCCCCGGTGGCAGCACCGACGTTGCTGCTACTGTTGTCGTCTCAGGCGTCTCATCAAATGAGTGAATCTGGTATTCCAGATCAACTGGCGTATACATTTTAGCTGAAAACACTTTCCTAAGTCTATTAATAGACCTTTTACTGTTAATCTCATTCTCCAAGTAATTCGGTAACGCTATATGCACTTGTATGGAGTTCGTGATAGGAAATTCAGGGAGTGAAAGGGAAAACGTAGGCGAAAATGTCGACGAAATCGACGGCGAAAACGATGGCGAGAATTCTGATACAGAATGTATCATACTAGGTGTAGTGGCTGACATCTCTTCCTCACTGATGGTGTTCTTAATCAAATCAATTATAACTTCTAAAGCAGCCACGTCTTTAGCTGTGTAGAAGTTGCTGGATTCACGTTTGTTTATTTTGATTGGTGTTTCGTCAATCGCTTCTTCTTTAGATCCCAGTTCAGTGTTATTCTGGTACATCTGTGAACAATTTGCATAAGTACATACCAGTGGCGGGGCGCCAAGTATATCAGAAGGCAAGCCGAAGGGAACTTAACTAGCCTTTTCCTCTAATTCTCCACAATAAATTGCCCAACTGCCTTAAAATAGGCAAGCCGGTGGGAATCGAGTTCTATGGACGCCACGCCACTGGTACATACATACATGACATCACACTAATATTATAAAGGTGAAAGTTTGTGTGTGTGTATCTTTGTTACTTCTTCACGCGCAAACGGCTGGACGGATTTAGATAAAATTTGGAACGGAGATAGCTGGTATAGGTGCCCTAGGATTAACACATAGGCTACTTTTTATCCCGGAAAATTGCATAGTTCCCGCGGGTTAGTGATAAACATGACAAAAGTGCTAGCTGCCTAGAGTCGCAACGCAAATAATGATTGCAGGATATAACTATCAACATCAGATCTTCAATCTAACTCCACGCGGACGAAGTCGCGGGCTGAAGCTAGTACATACATAAATCACGTCTTTATCCCTTACAGAGTAAACAGAGACAAAGGTAACAAGACCAAAAGGCCACGTGTAGCAAGATTGCGGGTGAATGTGGAAAGAGGAATCAAAACATGACATCGGTGTCATTTCAGTTCAGTTGTCACAGATGTGTCATTACGCTTATGGTTATTTTCATAAAAAATCCGAAAAAACGGAAAAAAATGAAAATTTCATAAATTCCCGAAAAAATCATTTGATTTTTTCCTACATTTTCAACACTAGTGTGTGTGTGTAAAATACATAAACAGGGTCACCAACAAACCTCGAAAGACTTTGGCGTCTCAATGAAAACCTTCCCGTCTTTGGTGAAGATCCGGCAGTTGTCGGCGACGAAGACGCCGCTGTTGTTGTGCTTCATCGCCTTGTCGTGCAAATGGCGGATCAGGTTGTTCAGGAACTTCGGCGTCACTATCGTCAGGACCATCTCGGTTGACTGTTGAAGAAAATAACATTGAAGATTTTAAACCCAGGCATTAATCGAGTACTAGTATTAAAATTTACGGCGAGGGCGCTACATTGAATCCAGAGCGTAATACGGGATCCCAGTGTTAATATACGTTAATACACGCCCAATATGAAAATAATTTTGCTCCCGAGTGGCGCATACAACTTTTCACACCGAACATTAAAAAACTTGAAAAAAGAATTCTAAATAAATTAAATTAAAGAAATTAAGGTGCGACCACACCGCCGCCTAAAAGAACGGTGAAGTTACGGAATCGCAACAAAATGTATGAAGAAACGGTGAGAAAACGTGACGCATACGGCACGTCACTGCGTAAACGCGGCGGTTTGGTCGCACCCTTAAGCGTGAAAAAGGAAATGAAAAAAAAAAAGAGAAAATGGCGTGGTTTTAGAATTATTAACTTCAAAATACCTATTGCATTTGCAAAAAAACACTTAGAAACGCCTTGAATTGAACATGTACTTTGATCCCTCTCGAGCTCGACAGCGAGCAAAGCTTACTTTTCTGAAAGAGAGGTGTGAAAAAAAGTATTTTTGAATAAACCGTTTCTTGTTAGCCAAATACCGTTCCGTTTCTTCCTAATCGAAAAAACGAGCAACGACGATGCTCAACTGGGAGAAAACTGCTCTAAAGTTACCTTGAGAACTGTTTTGCTGGTACATTTTCGAGCAGCTGAAGTGCCTTGAGTGTTAATGACATATGCTATAGATTCTATGGTATCGTGAAGTCAATTGACAACATTTCATATTTCTGAGCCTATAATTTTAATGGTTCTCTGTATTTTGTTTGAAAAGATGAACATGCTGGCAGTTTAATTTTTTCGCTAGGGTTTGTATTTAATTTATAATAAATTTATTAATTTTTGCTTATTCTAAAGGGGCATAACACCGAAACTATCACAGAATAGACACTTTTCCTTTTGTCTTTTCTTTATAGAAAAAAAACTGACGTCAATTTCAAATTGACAATGTCAGGCCTTATTCTCCGATATTCGATTTTCGAGGTTCGCTTCGTGCTGTTCCGCTCATACTAATATAGTCATTAACTTGAGAGTGAGAGAGAAGGTATACAACGAACTTCAAAAATAGAATTAGAGAGTTGCCCCCCTTGTACTTTGAAGTTGTCAAATACAAAATTATGCTCGCTTACTTTTTCTCGTGAAAAAGGCAATGGCATTTCACCTATTCTGTGGTAGAATTGGTAAAATTAAGACATGTTTTTAATTATTTTTTATTTTCTATAATAAGCAATATTAAAATTATATAAACATATTGCAGTGATCAGGAGGCAAAATGCTTTCGAACCATATTTTATATACATTTTCAGGTGTTATAAAAATGAAATGTTGTCAATTATCTAATCAGTTATTAGTTACTAGCGGTTGCCTGGCGACTTTTGTCTGCAAAGAATTCGTTAATCGCTATCCCGCGGGAACTACGCAATTTACCGGGATAAAAAGTAGCCTGTGTTATTCCAGACCATAATCTATCTTAGTTCCAAACTTAATCCAGATCCATTAAGCCGTTCCATCCTCACAAACTTTCGCATTTATAATATTAAGAGGATTACCTCTGCATCGGGACTTCCTCCGGTTTCCTTCAGTGTCCTCGTGTCATCAACGTTTCTCTTTCCCTGTTCTTTTCTCTCACTCGTTGCCATGGAACTCGTTACTGTATACAATACAAACACGTTAATTAATCTCATTTTTTTTAGAAGCTATTATTACAAGTCTGAAGCTTTTACCTATCACCGACATAGTGTTCAAAGCTGGCGACGAGCTCTTCCCCAAAAGATTGCGATCTTTAACATAAAAAAAATAGATACATAAATACATTGCTGATCTATTTTCATGTCTGTGTTTTATGTTTCATTTTTGTACAATTCTGTGTATGCTCTATTTCTGTGTCTCTTAAAAGAGAATAAATGTCTTCTTTCTTTTCTTTCTTTCTTTCTATAAACCTGGGTGTTTATAATGTATACTGAGGAGCAAAAATAACGGGTAACTTTATATGTATGCACGATACTGTAGTTCCTAATATAACTTTATTTGTTGGCATAATTGAAGCGCCCCTAGCGGCACGTAACGGTAATTATTTTATACATTTACAACAAAAACAGCTGCACAGAATTTTCATGATCTTTGATCGGTTCGATTTGTCTCCACCCCGAATAGCACAATAAAATAACTACTTACTAAAAACATAAAAAAACTTGCGAAAATAATTTCGTTCTCAACACCATCTCTGATGGCACAACGGAAACTATTATACGCTAGGACAGCTAGTAAATTAAATAGTAAAGGCGTGAAACACCACTCCACTAACTTGGTAGATGCCACGTGAACCTCTTTTGTCTCTCTCTCGCAATCTTCCCTCTCGTGAAGTCCAAGTAGTCATACCAATCGGAGTTTCCCATCGTATCTTGAGTTTGCTTGCTTGTGGGGGCGACCGAAGAACTTTGCAAGACTGTAAAACAATCCAAGGTATACTTCTTAGACGAACAAGTACATACCTAAGTTATAGGGTTCTCTATTGTTTTGCCGAAAAATTTATTGCCGAATTTCACTTCCCAACCCACATTTGGCCGAATTTCATTTTGCCGAATCATCATTATGGCAACTTGTTAAAATGATTATTAGTTTCATTTTCCAACCTCACGATTGCCAACTCAACGTTTGTTTTTTTTTTTACATGGACACTTATTAAAATGTCATTTTTTATATAGCCAAATGGTACTACATAACCATCAATAACAAGTAAGACATTCTAAGGTAAAATAAAGACTGTTTATAAATTAAAACAAACATGTTCGCGGCTAAGGGGTGGCCCAGGCCACCTCCGCCGCACCTAAACCTAAATTAATCCAAATTAATCATAAGAGTTTTTCGGCCTAGTGTAACATTTGCCATATGAAAGATATTCCAAAAGCTTAAAATCAAAATGATATTCGTCTTCATGAAAATTCGGCCAAATGAGAGGTTGGCATACAAAAATTTGCCAATTGTCAGTTGTCAAAGTGAACATTCGGTGAAATGTCGGTTGCCAAATGAAATTCGGCGAAAAGGCAGAACACCAAGTTATAGACCACTGAGTCCTCGCCCGCGCGGGTACAGGGGCGCGGGGTAGGACGACAAAGGGGACCGAGAGCGGTGCGGGCGGGGAGTGCGCCTGCCGCCCGCTCAGAGAGAGACCCCCGCAAGTGTGGATGGAGCTCTGGGTAGGGATGTGATGTGAAGGTCGATACCAGGCCTTTGCTCAGAAGTGGGACACAAAATGTAGGATGTAATAATAATAGGAGGGTATTTAAAAACTTTACCTTGGCCCAAACTTATAGTCTTAAATGGACTCATGCTAGCAGCCGGTGTTTTGTGGACTGGGTCTCTAAAACAAATAGTTTATGTTAAGTAAGTACTTATTTGTAACGAGCGTAAAGATATACACAGAGATATGCCTAAACCAAAATCAATTGTGGTTTACGGATTGGTTAGGTACCGGTTTTATAATCGGTTATAAAAGATAACTTTTTTTTTGAGCGAAGTGAACCGATTAACTTGGGTTATAATCTTGCGGGCCGCTCACATAACTCGAACGGTGTTTGATTTAGTCGCCATCGCTGTCACGTCGCCATCGCGTTACCAGTGCGGCCCCGGCCTAACCGTAGGTAACGTAACAGAACGTTGTATGTTATAGTAGTGACCAAAAACCCTATGTGAATGTGGCGTTCCGCTCGCGGCAGGCTCGCGTGGTCGCGAGCGACGTCAACACTAGGGTTTTTGGTTACTGTAACTTGCAACAGTTAACGGTAACAGCTCGCAACTGAGTAGGTACCCAACCTAAGATGACGGCACAGAATATATAATAGTACTAACGTACAGAATGGCCACGCTCCGCCCCGCACATATTCGAGTTACCCCACCCCTCAAGCGCAGTCTGCCGGAAAGCTGCTGGCTGGCAACTAGTAGGGCTCGCGACGCGATGTATGTCGGCCGCACGTCACAAGTTCGGGAACCTATCCTACCTACCTACTTCATTTTATAAAACATTAGAAAATTAATGCTTTCTGAAATTATCGCGATTAATACATGAAATAACTACAGAATCATTCGCTTAAGTTTGTTGTCGTACATCTATTGTAATTGAAAATAATAATGCTTAAATACACAGACAGACACATTTTAAGTAAGTTTAAATAAATATGTAGATAACGATTAAGTACATTTATTTGCATACATCTAAGCAATATCTTTAGTATATTTATGTCATTGGTAGTACTTATAGTACTAGGTTTTTGCGATAGACAGCCCTGTGTATCTTACGCACACATTGACGCGTGTACAGACGACGTCGTGCCTGTGTTCATTTCAGAACGCGGATTTTGTACGTCGAGGCCGCCGTGTGATGACGGGTAGCGATCTGGATAAACTTTGCTCATCTTACTCACGATATATATTTTCCTTAGCGCAATAAGAAGAATACTAAATCGAAAATCAACTTACTCATTATGCGCCGTCTTGAATCCATGCTTACTTTTCTTGGCCATACTTTGCTTGAGAATCTGATTAATGATGAGGGCTGAAAACCCTGTAAAAATAAAATGGAGGTACAAGATTAAAAATAATTCAAGAGAGAAAAACGAACGACATGAACTCGGCTTCTTGAAGGTGATTGCTGATTGCAGTAGACCAGAAGAAGGTGGAATAAGAAAGGCTTCTACACAACAGTGAAGCATAGTTCACTTACAACTAACGCAAAAAAATGGCCTCACTGACTGACTCATGAACGCCTATTATACAGATGGTATAATAGGTAAACTACGTAAGTCCAACCGAAACCTTGGATATACAAAGTTCAAGTTTTTCACGATGAGATTTTTTTTAGTTCAAGATATACTGAATTGAATTGTGTTCACTTTAGGCGAGAATGAGATTCCCTTTCACTTCGAAATTGAGAATGAAACTTCAATTAGAGCTAAATTTGAAAAGTCCTCCCAAGGAAACACCTTTTTTTAGATTTCACGCCAAAAATTCAATAATTTAGCACAACAGTATCGTAGTTTAAGAAGTGAACTATCTTGTACATTAATAATATTACTGAAATTATGAACATATACGCCAGTCTTTGAAGAAATATTAAAAATTTAGCGAAATACGCGCGTTGAGCTTGTAAGGAGCGTTAACAGGGAATATGAGTGGATTTTACCAAATTCCCACGGGATAAGTCTACTCTACAATTGAGGTTCACTTAGGGTCTGTTTGACCACTCTCTGTTAAGTTACAGTTATCTTAAGTGTCAGTTACATATGATGACGTCCCTGTCTGTTTTGTAGTAAAAATAGAGAAGGAATTTCTAAACGACACTGAAAATTAGAACACAGAAAAATCCGAAAAGTAAAGCTACGGCCGGAATAGAGACGGAATTAAGACACCCTTAATAACGGAAATAAGAACGTGGAACCTACCTTTGTCACTATCCACCTGCGGCGTTTCATCCTGGTACTCAATATTATATTTGTAACTGTGGCTGTGTATCTGAATCCTCTTGGGTATATTGTGTTCGCTCAAATGATTAATAGCTTTAAACGATTTAACAAAATCTTGAGATGGTAGAGGGTAAGTGTACTCGTCGTTAAAATCGGTGGCATAATACGACGTATCGTAACCTTTAGTGGTGGTGGTGGTTGTGGGTTTGGTGCGCTGTGCCAGTTTTGTTGTAACTTTGGGTGGTCGCGGTGGATGCAACGTTATCTGAAAGCCCTCCGTTTCTGCTGTTGCCGCGGGTTCCTTTGGATGTTTACGAAGGTGGCTGAACCGTAGACTTTCCTTCGCCGCATCTGTCGTTTTCGAGTTATGCTGCAACGAATTGTTGTATATCAATTGATTGTGCAATATTTTCAAAGCTACTCTAGGATCTATGTCGGATAGTTTCGACTTTAGTAATTGCATCGTGGATGAAGCAGTTGAAGGTTTCAAACGGTCTTCGCTTGGTTTCTCAGTCTTCATAATGCTATCACTATCATCCGTCGTTTTTGGTTTTGATACTTTCGGGAGTTTGGTTGCTTCAGTGTGTTCTTCTTTATGATAAGGCGAGTCGTAGTAATTTATATCAAATTCGCCGCCCTGTGTTACATCATCGTTATCAAAATTAATAAGCGTTAGCTCAATCTGTTTCTCTCCTTTTGTGCTTGCAGAAAATGTTTTGCCTAACCAGACGTTTCTTTCATTCGGTCTGTTGAATTTGAGTTTCCTTTTAAACGACTGTTTCATATCACGATAGTTGAATTCCAAATTGGGCCAAATCATCTCACTTTCGTCGGGTATCATTCTGCTAACTTGATTCTTGCTTTTCAGCTCATCGTTTTCATCACTTAAGTTCTTTGAAAACGAAAGAGGCATGTGTAGCTTTCTTTTTAGCTCTGTTTCATCATAAGCGTCTGTCTTTGCCTTTTGTTCATTTTTGCGAGCCCATCCGGCGGCGCCTAGCATATCCGGGGTTTCAGGTATGGGCGATGTTACAGTTTGTACGTCAAGTTCATTATATTTTAAGAACTTGTCGAATTGCTGGGGCGTCATTGGCAGTGGTGTGGTGTAGCGCTGTGGAGGTGGCGTGATTGTTGTTAAAGACTGAAAAGTAACAATATAAAACAGATTTTGCAGAGTTTTGTGGCATAAGTGCGGTATTTTTTTTTAATTTGATTTAAAATATGAATGTAAATTAAAACTATTTGTTTCCTGATACACAATTACACAGCAAAACGTTCTCTCGGTGATTTTGTGAAAATGTTCCAAAATGAATCATGAACTAACCGATTAGTTCAACAGTGCTAATGTGATTGTGTGTATAATAGCAGTGAAGAAGACCAGGTTCAATGTTGCATTTTCTGTTGATGAACACAATGATGATGATGATGAACAGATGGTATGCAACAAGTAACGGGGAAAAAGTTGTAAGTGATGTATAACTAATATTTTCACTTACAGTTGTCGAATTGCCTATATCCACATGATTCTTCGCTGCAAATAAAATGTAAGTAAAGTTGAGTATAAAGTAAAACCTATTTTTCAAAAATGAAAATAATTCTGATACTAATGTCAAAATTAATACTAGTGTAAAAGATATTGAAAAGAACAGAACTGTTTAAGGTAACGTGTTAAATCCAAATACACTTGGGGAAGACCTGAAGATTAAGCGTAACCCACACAAAGCCGCAACCGCACCTGCCATTTCTATTTGCCAAACGGAATACGATGACGGCAGAAAGAGAACGTGAATGCGCGATTACAACCGTATTAAACAATATGGCAACAACACTTGTAACAACAACTGTAAAATGATAATTCTTATGGCACTTACATAGTTTCCTATTCTCGTCAGTGAAGAAGCCATAACCGTCGTCGTATGCGAATATTGTCGAGTCAATAGCCGTGTCTCTGTTACTCAAGATTTCGACAGTACCTGGTTTGTTATCTATAAAAGAAATTTGTTATAAGATCACGAATCGGATTAGTAGGAAGCACGGATGAGGACGAGAGTGCTAATAGAAGAATTTAAGTAAGAAATATCGTTAAACTGGAGTTAGGGCCAACACTTTCATGGCTGAAAAGAGGAAATGTGCGATGGCTATTGGTAAAATGGTAATACTTACTTTTCTTTACGTAGATATTCTTTAGTCTTTCTTCGGGTCTTCCTAAAATGTTGCTGAGCGAGTTTAGTCTCTTAAGCATAACTTCAGACGTAACAATTCTATCGTCATCTAAAAATAAGCCCTTGAATGGTTGCTGCTGTTTTTTCTCTGGCCCCAGATGATTGATCCTGCTTGGTGTTACGCTAACCGGTTTCGTATATTTCGTCGCACTATTATGCAGATTTTTACTGATCTGATTCACATCACTGAGGATATCGTCGTCTGATTGGTTCTTGTTAGATTTCGTGCTGTTCAAAAAGTCCGCAAACTGATCCGTCATATTTATAGACTTCTCTGGGTCCGGCTCCACGCTCACGCTCACTTTTTTCAAAGAACTAGGCCAATTCGAATTTGAATCTAATATATTGTTGTTCCATATAATCAGATCGTCGAAATCATCGATGGAATCGTCATAGCTCGTTGTACTGGTAGTGTCTTGCGTTGCTTCAATTCTACGCGATGCATTACTGATCGTCCTAATTCTATCAGCATCGTTTTGTAGGGTTGATTCTCGTTTTTTCATGTAGTCACCCATTTGGAATTCAGTTGCTACCATTTGACTACCCTGATTATAATCATCGTAATTGTTGTGAAGCTGAGAAAAATGGGACTTGGCGTCTCTTGTCAGAATGGTTTTTGACTTGTCTTCTGACTTTTTATGTTCCGGTCGTCCTGGCCGTTCTGTCAATGGGTTTAGATTAATATGGTCGCTTTCGGAACGTCCTCGTGTTTCAAGGTCTTCGCTATTCATAAGATCCGCATCAAAATCGTACAGCGATGAGCGTGATTGTTCACTCCGAATCCAAGATTTTGTTGAAGAGCTTTGCAACTTCAAGTCTATATTGTCGATTTCATGTTTTATTTGTTGTATTTTTGCGGCGTCTGCTGGTGACGTGGGGTTAAAATAATTAATTCCGTCGTTGTAATTTTCTAAATTAGCATTAACTATTGTGTGATACTTCTTTTCATTATTCTTGTGGATGGGTTGTTTTTTTGTTGGCTTTTTCAGAGTACGATCTAAATAAAGAGGAAACAATTTAAATATGAATTATTAGCAATTATACATGTAAATAACATTAAGATAGCAAAGCAAAACCTTATTCAGTTGTTTCACAAAATAATATATTTTGTGACGTCTATTAAATCAATTCAGTAATTAAATTAAATTACCAAAACCAAATGAATCGAATAGAAATTACTTACGGGACATAAACGGAGCATACTTAGGAGAAGCCATTTTATTATCATCAGAAATCTCAGGAAGTTGTTTCTGTATGTCGTGTATATGCTGTGAACTGTCATATTTCATAGGATTGAAACCTTCCAGTTCCGTTGTAGCTAAATCATAATCGGAAAGTCCTAATTTTTCAGGTTTCCCATCAAATAGTTGTTTTAATTTCTTCACTATATTAAATCTCGGCACCCTCTCGGCTTCTCTCTTCGGTTTGGTTTTCTTCTTATGCCACTTCAATTTGCTGAGCCAAGTCATAAACCTATTTTTCTTTCGTTGAACCTTGCTTTTTTGAGTCACTGGTACTACTTCTACATTTGCGAAGCCAACTTTCCCTTTAGTTTTCTCTTCTTTTACAGCTGCGTTATCTAAAAGGCTTGAGAGCATTTTTGCTTTTGGAGGTTGGATTGTTTCTCTTTCTTCATAGCCATCTTGCTCTATCTCATCGTCTTCTGTGAGATGGTGTCGTCGACTACGCGAATGATTACTGTCATCAACGACTGCTTCTTCAGTATTGTCGTTATTGTACTTCTTGTTTGTAAATTTTTTGGCCGATTTTCCTATCTCGCTGAAGAACTTATCAACGATGTGGGGAGAGCGTAATGCATTCTTTATAGCCATCAAATTTTGGTTAAAGTATTCTTTCTTGCAGGACGTACTCCTTTGTTTTTGATGCACTGCAACTAAAAGTAAATACTAATACTAAATAGTACCTAAATAATGCGATAATTATAATCAAACTCATATCTACTCGTACAATAATGGATACGTCCAAATAAATAAAAATGCGTTTTCACACAGAAATTGTGCTTTTTTTTAGAAATAAATTTTGATGGTTAATTTAAAAATAATAATCGCAAAAACAAAACGTTGCTGGCTAAAGTATCCAACAATAATTAAAGAAATAATAGCATATATCGCGGAAAACAAGTGCTCTATGTTCCTAATAATGATGATGATGATTTTGAAAAATACGCACTTGGAAGAAGTACACTCGTCGACGTATCTTGCTGTATCATGTGTGTCAGCTGGTCCAAATCCATATCTACTATATGAGTCCGGGCAAGCCCGTGATTCTTCAGCACATCATTATGATCAAATCCCTTTATCGCATGATTTGAAAGTGATAATGATGAGTTTGAAGGAAAAGAATACGCACTTGGAATAGGCACGCTCGTCGACGTATCCTGTTGTATCATATGTGTCAGCTGATCCAGGTCCATATCCACCGTATGGGTCCGCAACAACACATGGTTCTTCATAAAGTCTTTGTGATCTATTCTCTCTGTTGTGTGATTTCTATCTTCTACAGGGGCTTTCATTGGTACTGTTTGAGATGTATGATATTTCTTAGGCGTCGCGCTATGTTCTACAAAGTAGTTGAAGTATTTCTTTATCCACGAGTCGTCGTGTTGAGTCGATATGTCTTGATCGTCGTCGTAGTAGTCAAAAAAATTGCGTTTAAAGCGATCCTGCAAAGCGGGAGGTATTTGCGGTATCTTGTCCAGAATATATTTACCGATTTCATCGACAGCATGATGCTTGTGGGCTTGATAGCGTACTAAGTTTGAAAAATTCGATTGCGCCATGTCCTTTTCGAATTTGAGATAATGTTTGTAGCCGTTTACGAAATCGTTGTACGATAATTTCTGGGTCATTGCTTCGAAGCTGGTTTCATCTATAGGGGATTCCGTGGTCTCATCAAATGAATTATTAGGGTAAGGCTCGTCAGGGTACATCAGCATCTTTCCTTTTTTAATTCTTTCGGCCTTGGGTGATTTTTTGACCCTTTTCATAGATGGATGCAGTTTGGTCGAAAGATACTTCATTATGTTAGACTCTTGAGTTTTTGCCAGGATGTGCTCGTATACAGATAGCATGTCATAGTCTTTATCGTCAAATATATTTTTATCTACAGTTGAAAATGTTGGTTCCTGGTTTTTGTGTCTAGAAGGAATATCCTCGTTTGGAATAGCAAGTGTGCTGTGATAACTTGATGATTCGTTAGAAGCATCATCATCAGGGTCTTTAGAAGCCCTTGTATGGCTCTTGGCAAAAGCAACAAGGGTAGAATGAATGGCACTTTTATTAACTAATTTTCCGCTGTCTTTGATTTTTTTATTCTCCTCTCTTATATTTTTCAAATCCTGTCTAACTTTTTGAAAAATGGTTTTCAATCTATTTTGCAAGTTTTCTTCCACATTCTGAGGTACCGTATTTTGTGCACATCTAACTTTTCTCGTAGGTTTTGTTTGGAATATATAGTAACCTAGATTAGGATCAGTTACTTCTTTTTTCATTGCTCTGACTGTTGCATCATTATCTGGTAATTCGTTTATTGTAACTAAGGTGCTTAAAGCAATTAATGGGTTGATAACGTTCATATGTTTCAGGAGCGGGTCAACAGAATAAGTTGTTTCTGTCACAGCATTAGTTATTAAGTCAGATACGCTTGGTCTCTGACTAGCAATCATGTCTATTGCTCTACATTTCACTTCATTGAGTATAGCTTCTATAGCAGCAGTACCTTCGTAATTGTCAACACCTGGAGTAGTTTTAAAAACCTCAGGAGGATCAAATAATTGAAGGGGTTGAAATTTAATTTTCTCTTTGTTTTTTATTGCCGATTCCGTTATTTTTTCAACTGTCGTGTATTCTGCTTTAGAATATAACTTTTTCAGTTCATCCAATTTAGTAGACATTGTACCTATTATATTTGTTATATTCGCGTCTTCATATCGATAATTTTTGTTGGGTCGTCTTGTCGAGTGCCTCGTTATTGGTCTCCTCAAGCTTCTTTTATTCTTCATCGGTGGTTTTTCTAAATTATCCTCTATATTTAACAAATAATCGTAGTCTCTGGTCTTCTTTCTTTTGCCTTTTGCACGTTTTTTCTTTCGTTCTTCTTTAGCCGATCTAAGATATTTATTAGTAACATATTCTAAATTACTATTCGGTTCGGCGCCTAAATTATTAAACAAGTTACTGTAATGCGGTATAATTTGGACTTCGGGCATCGAAATGTTTTTCGCTTTTCTATTGTGATACTTCTTCCATAATCCTTGTAGATTGCGCGCCGCTTTCCGTCCATGTTTCTCTGTTCCTGCTTCACCATCTAATATTATTTCCGTGATTGAGCGTATTCCTGGAGCCCTGCTCCAAAATGCTTCTTCCCTGGGATGGATTCTGTCGTGCTTAGCTCTGCGGTTCCTCTTCACGTCTAAGTCATTGAAACTGTCGTCTATGCCATCAAATGAATCCGTTGTAGCGATACTTTTAGATATAGTATGACTGGTTACAAGCACCATCAGATAAAATAAACTGAAAAGGAAAATAAAAAGATTAGTTAGCCAGCACTGGCAACAAAAATAGGACAACACTGGGTGAACCCGGCCTAGTGTTGTAAAAGACTCGAGTTGTGGAGTCCTAATTTTGTGGACTCGCTGTACTCGAAGAATCCGAGTCCCGAGCCTGGGGCCTTATCTGACAGTGAGCGAACCTAAACTGAATAGGAATTGAATCGCATTAAGACGTCATGGTAAGGCCCCTGTAATTATCTTCTATCTAGGGCTCCATATTTACTCAAGCTCGACACGGCGAGTCGAGTGAGTCGAGTCTACAAAATTAGGTCTCTACCAGTGCCGTGGCGTCAAGTATATCAGAAGGCAAGCCGAACGGAACTTAACTAGCCTTTTCTTCTAATTCTGCACAATAAACTGCCCAACTGCCTTAAAATAGGCAAGCCAGTGGGAATCGAGTTCTATGGACGCCACGCCACTGGTCTCTACAACTCGAGTCTTTTAAAACACTACCCCGGCCTGAAGAAGAAGAAGAAAAAGAAGGACATACTTATGACTAAGCAAAAGAAGATGAAGAACACCTTCACCTTAAGTCACAAGCAAAGTCGCAGAAGCAGATGCCTGCAGTAGCAGGAGTAATAATGATGTTTACTCGTTGGAGTCCATTATTGGAATGAAGTGAGCCACCCTAATCGTCACGCGGCTGCGGTTGTAATAAGAAAGCATCTGCTGTCTCGTTGTGACCTAAAGTGAAGGCGCTCGTAAGGCTGTATTGCCATAGAAGCATAGTCAAGCGAAGACTTGCAGCAACGACCATTGTGACATAAGTTGTAACTGACGTCACACTGTCACATTTCATATTACAAAGGACGCTTGGAGATTTATTTAGCTGAGAGAGCTGTTGTGGTTTGAATTTGAAGATATGTTTTGAAATGTGATAAAGTAAATAAGAAAATTGACAGCGTAAAAATTTCTAAACGACACTGAAAATTAGAACACGGAAAAATCCGAAAAGTAAAGCTATGGGCGGGAATCGAGCCCGGATCTCATCATTCTGTGATGCGTGCCATACCGCTACACCACCCATAGCAGGTGAGTAAGCCTTCGAATCTTTCTATCTGTACCAGCTGTCACGTGACCATGGTACTATCCGATTTTTTTGTCGCCAAGCGTCATCTGTTTGAATGATGTGTCTGTACGACACAATTACAAACTCCCAACAATTTGACAACCAATATACAGCAAAACTAAGTCATCAAGCTCCCGAAGTATAATCCATCCCATTTCACCGAATCGGACCAATAACGCGTCAATTTTTTTTGTCTCACAAGGGCGTAAATTGTATAAAAAAATATATATATCTTGGGACAATTGACACCAATTGACCTAGTCCCAAACTAAGCAAAGCTTGTGACATGGGCACTAGACAACGGATAAACATACTTTTATAGATAAATACATACTTAAATACATATTAAACATCCAAGACTCGAGAACAAACATTCGTATTTTTCATAGAAATATCTGCCCCGACCGGGGATCGAACCCGGGACCTCGAGCTTCATAGTCAGGTTCTCTAACCACTAGGCCATTCAGTCGTCAGTATGTAGAGCCTCGTCGTGAAGAATTTATAACTCATTCCCATTTCCCAACCTATCCTATCTAACACAGGTTGGTTAAATTATTGGGATTGCCCTTCGTCAGTTCCTCGCCAAATTCAAATAAACCCGACTACCTATTAGAATCAAGTGAAAATCTACATAGATTCCCTACATCCAACCTGTGGGTTGTTTAGCTAGGTTGGAAGGTGGGCATGACCCTCACTCGCGAGTTGTTTTATGCTTCTGTAATTGTAATGGTTATTGTAATTTATGAACGCATAAACCTTTACGTGACTTTTACGTGTAACTCTTCCATGCCAGCGCTCAACACTGATCCCATAATCATAACCAATTATAGAAAAAAGAAGCGTATTAGTTTTCAATAATTTTTTCCTCAGTACGCGTTTATCAGCCTATGCACATGGCGTATTTTTACGAACAAATTGACGGCGCGAGTGGCAAGCTTCAAACGAGATTCAGTCACCTTTGTACTAAATATTTACCAAGTAGCTCTTTGGTCGTCTATACGGCGCCTTAAACGCGCGTCGTCAGCGCGTAAATAATACTTCGAATGCGTACGCTACGCGTTTGGCTTGTGTGCTTCTAACTACGGGTTCTAAGTAGTGTCAAAGTAAGTACTCACCATAAAAAATTGATAAATAACATTTGCTATGTATTAACAAATTCAAACCTCGCATGATACCATATAATAGGCCTACACAAACAATAAAACATTAAGAAACTCTGGAAAACTATTGCGATTCAGTTTTGACGTGATCCGCAACTGTTTTTGGGTGTCATGTCAGTGTCATTTTTAATTTTGTGTCATTCTGAACATTAGTCTTTATGGTGTTGGGCATTAAAACCTCTTAGGGGTGCGAGTCTGGTTACCTCCACGTGTGAACAAGAGCTGCGGTTCGTTTTCGGATCCGTCCGGGGGGAAGAGCAGTGCTTGGTCCGATGCACCCTGGGCAACGGCTAATGATTTCCTGGCAGTATCTGAGGGATATCATTGACCGTTGGCTAAGAGCCAGACAGGAGGGGAGGGGGTCTTTGACCGTGTTACCGTACAACGTTGCCGACATTTTGTCACAAGATTTTATTATTAAATTTTTTAACCCTGACATTGGCGAAGTTGTCGTCGCTATAACGACTTGGAACGCCAGAAATAAAAGAAGAAGAAGAAGAAGAAGAACCTCTTAGAGAGTACAGAAGAGGTATGGCTTGAAGTGTTTGCCTTTGCCGTCTTTCTGTCTATTTTTATGGTCGTAAAAAAGACTATAAAAAAGCAAGTGCACAAGTCTTCAGTCCTGTCTACAGGCTCCACAGGCTCATCTTTAAATTAAGCCTTGGGGAAGGATAATGATGCTCCAACAGTTATAAAAATATGGTTGACTCTGACCTACCTACCGATACAAAATGCTGTAGATAAGACTGCGTTTATTATTAATTTACAAGCTTTTACTCATACATACTCATATTTATTTATTCGTAGGTAATAATTATAGTATTAGGGACCAGTAGCGGGTTTGATTAAAGATAATGCACTTCAAATAAACAGTAACAATTTAATAAGAATCAAATCAGGTATTACAAGCAAATAGATCTAGAAAAACGTAGGTAGTACACACACAGTAGGAAATCACACGAAATGTACGTCCTTACGCTCCGACGATCGGCGAGAGAAGAGCAGAGGGGCCCATACCCCTCCACCACTATCTAGCGAGCCTAGCGGGTTGCCAGGTCAATGTCATCAAATACCCTACACGGCCTCTCCTGACACCCTGACGTCCTCGTCAGGCTCCGTGAACGTATCAGACTCGTCTGGTGCGGAAGTATTGAACTCTGACGTCGGTCGTCTGGTGGGCTCTGCATCGAATTCTTCGTCAGGCTCCGTGAACGTGTCAGACTCATTGTTCAATGAGTCATTATGTATCGATGCCGCTGTTGATTGGTCTTCCAGGGGTCGGCGAGGTCCCAAGCATGGCTCAGGCTCGCCCCGTGTGATGCTTGGTGTAACCGAAGGTCCTGGCCGGGTGACGGGCTCCCTGGAGTAGTCAGAATCATCGTCATCATCGCTCACTGTGGAATAAACAACACGTGAGGCACATAATACTGACAATGGTTCACACACACGTAAGTTATGTTAGTTATGTTAGATGTGGTTAAATATGCACATAAAATATATTATTAGCAATAACATTTAGTCAAAGAGACAAAATAATACATCAAATATAGAGACAAGTGACTGGTCGGTATAGGCCCAAAGTTCGCGTGCCGACCAGATTCCCATCACTGTAGGCATACCACATTGGTACACCTCCCAAGTGATAATAGCTACCGGTAGAGGCACCCAGTTCGCATACCGCGTGGGCTACCGGCATAGGCACAAAGTTCGCATACCGCGTAGGCTACCGGCATAGGCACAAAGTTCGCATACCGCGTAGACTTTAGACTCACCCTCGAAGAAAGCAGAGCAAGTCTCGGGTGTCCATTCACCCTTCCAGGGCACCATGTACTGTGCAGCAGCATACGACGTCTTGCCGTACGCTCCGGCCAACAGTCTTAGCTCGTAACGGCCGTTGCTCAGCACCTTGGTGATTTTGTAGGGACCTCGCATGCCAGGATCAAGTTTACCTTTGGATTGAGTAAACTTGATGACAAATACCAGGTCATCAATCTGAAACAAGCGAACAGGACGTCTGTCCTTATTAACGTAGGCGTCTTGAGTCGCCTGATTCTTTGACAACAGCTCGGCAGACCGCTGTCTAAGCATTTCTCTTCTTGACTCACGATTGGTGGAAGTAGACTCCGTAACAACATCTCGTACCAGTACGCGAATCGCTGGCGTAGCATTTTCGTGGCCTACTAAAAGGTTTAAAGCAGAAGTTTGCGTAGTTTTCTGCTTAGTGATATTCAAAATTAATTGAAGCTGCCATAACTCTTCAACCCACTCTGTTTTCTTATGATTCGTTTCGATCCTAAGCATATTGAGCAGAGTCCGGACGTACCGCTCAACTTGACCATTGGCATTATGCATACCAGGTGTGATGTAATGCAACTGAATTCCCAGAACTTGCATCCATGATTTAAATCCAGATGACTCGAACATTCTACCCCTATCAGATACAATCAATCGGGGAGTGCCGAAAAGGGAAATTACATTTTTAAAAACGCGTTTAAGTTCATTCAGGTCTTGGCGGTAAAGGGGCGTTAGTAAACAGAACTTTGTGAATGCGTCAACCACAAGCATAATGTGTTTGTAACCTTTTGACTCGGGAAGCGGGCCTAATACATCAGCATGGAGAGTGTCAAAAGGAATGTCTGGCTTTGACCACGAAGTTATAGGTTGGAAAGGTGCCCGAGGAACCCTTTTGTGCGCAATACAAGTTAGACAATGGGCAATATACTTTTTGACGAAAGGCCTAAGACCCGGAAACCAAAAGTGTTTCAATATTAAATCGTTAGTCTTGTCCGCGTTAATGTGTCCATGTTCGTCGTGAAAGATTCTCAAAAGACTCAAGCGGTGACCCTTGGGTATATAGCACAACAGCTTCGGCTCTTCACCTGTTTTACAGTACCGATAGTAAAGAGTGTCGTGACGCATGACATAACGTGAAGAGTCTAACTCTCCTCTTTCTAACGACTGCATCAAGCTACGCGTCTCCTCATCCCCAGCTTGAGCGATTTGAGCCCAGTTACGAGGTCTTTCAATGTTATTAACATCTTTACACGGATTACGGCTCAAATAATCCACGTGCGGCAAAGCTGTACCTTTCCTGTATGCGATGGTAAAATTGAAATCTTGCAAATAAACCCACCACCTTGCCACCCGTGGTAGTAAGTCTCTTTTTTGTTGAGTGGCCTTTAAGGCATTGCAGTCAGTCACTACAGTAAATGGCACACCTACTAAATAATGCCTAAAGTGCCGTAATGATTTGACAACTGCGAGAGTTTCGAGTTCGTACGAATGGTATTTCATTTCGGCCCCCTTCGTAACCTGACTATAATACGCCACCACTCGCCTACTACCGTCTTTATGAAGCTGCAATAGGATTGAGCCATATCCTAGACTGCTCGCGTCAGTGTGGAGCTCGGTAACTAAGTCTGGGTTAAAGATAGCTAGAACGGGTTCGTTAGTCAAAATCTTAATAATTTCTTGGCGTACGCGTTCATGTACGGGCTCCCAACTAAATGGCACATCTTTACGCGTTAACCGTGCTATGCAAGCTGTCTTAGTAGAGTAGCTAGGTATGTACTTGCGAAAGTATCCCGCTAAGCCTAAAAATTGCCGAACCTGCTTAACACTTTGTGGAATAGGAGAATTGGCAAGAGCGCGAACCTTTGACTCGGCAGGTCGTACTTCACCATTAGAGATAACTCTACCTAAGTACTCGATTTTCGCGCACAGAAACGAACATTTACGCAGATTAATAGAAAAACCTGCACTAGTCAAACAAGTTAGTACTTCCTTGAGAGTTTGCAACCCCTCATCAATGGTATCGTGAAGTATTAAACAGTCATCGATATAGACCAAGACCTTACCAGCAGCAATAAAGTCACGCAGTGTATTGGTTATAATGCGTTGATAGACTATAGGGGCGTTAGCTAAACCGTAGGGCATTTTTAGGTACTCATAGTGCCCCTCAGGCGTCACAAAACCCGTGTACGGGATAGATTCATCGTCAAGTTTAATCTGGTGGAAGCCAGTCGCCATATCTAGGGTCGTGAAATATCTACTCTTACCTAATCTGTCAATATGGTCATCGATTAAAGGTAAAGGATACCTATCTTTGACGGTGATTCTATTAAGGGCGCGAAAATCTACGCACATACGATCGGAACCGTCCTTCTTCTTTACCAAAAGGACTGGACTAGAGTAGGGCGATTCCGATTCGCGAATAATACCCTTCGACAAGAGATCTTTAATAATGTCACGTACTTTTAATTTTTCGTCATGAGACATCTTATAAGGGCGGTAGTTAATAGGGGTATCATTGTTAAGTCTTATGCACATACTTCCCGTTGTAACAGTAGACGTTGCCGTACCCGATATCATGAACTCAGAATAATCATTAAGAATAGCCTCTAGTTTTGTCAAATTTTCACCATGCAGTGACGTATCAACTACCACTTGTGCATTAGACTTCACAACTGAAACCTTTGTTAGTTTCGGCTCACATAAGATTCGTTGCATCTTGTTTGTACGAATAAAAGTAATGCCGTCCCTATTGAGTACATCTGTACCGATAATAACGGGGGTACTCATGGATTCACTAGGAACGACTAGAAAGTTTACCTCTAAAGAAATACCCTCTAAAGTTATTGTTAGCGTGGTATAAAATTCAATTTTAGTAATCGAGCCCCCTATGCCTTTTATTTCACACGTAACAGGTTTATGCACACATGAAAGTTTATCAACAACCGACTTGGATATAAGTGAAACTTCTAAGGCACCACTATCAATTAGAATATCCACGGGCATGTTCTGAATGTGGCCAACTACAATATTACCTTCCCTTGTTACAGGGACAGAACATGTACTTGCATTGTTATGACTACGTTGATCAATACGTTGTTTAGCGTAACAAGTAGTTATGTCATGACCTAGTCTCTTGCAATAAGCGCACGGTGTGTTCGGTTTAGGCTTAGTTTCAAGTTTAGGTTGCCCCACGATATTCGGTTTTACCTTCTTAGGGCAGCCGGCCTGCCGATGACCGGCCTCCCCACATGAAAAACACTTGTCAGAACCCACCGGGCGCGACTGCTTTTTGAACACTTGGAACTTACTATTATTCTTTTGAGACATAATCTGTCGACCCACAGAAGCATCAGTGACTAAAGCTTTAGTTGATTTGACGAAGGTAGATAAATAATTAACTAGATCGTTAGGTTTTAAATTAGCATTAGTCGCGGATGCCTTTACTTGTGGGTCAGTAATACCACGTATGACTATTGACGTGATTAAATCGTCACCAAGGCCCTTGATTATACGTAATCGCAATAATGATTTACGCGCATATTCGGCATAGGTTTGGTATTTGTCGGAGCTCGTAGACATGACCTCAAAAAGAATGCCAGCATAATCAATTCTTTTCACACACAAACTTTTAAAATCTTTTTTAAAGTTGCTCCACGAGCGATCGACAGATACCCAATCATTGAGCCAGGACCTGGCGTCGCCTTTTAAACAATTACCTATACGCGAAAGGCATTCACAATCATCCCACCGATTAGCGAGCATAGCTCTATCCACTTCATTAAACCACACGTCTACATCATTAATACTTGGATCAAAATGCGAAATGTAATAACTGTTAGTGCTTACGGACTTTAACGATTGTATAGCCTCAACAATCTGATTAGTACTTGTACCCTGATCTATTGTACGCTCGGCGGTTACTGTCGAAGACGGGCGCTTCTCCAGAGCGTCTAGACGGGAAATTACAGTTCTCCAGGACTCACGACTACCCTGTATTGGCGGCGTACTAGTGCGCAAACGCCGCGAGCACTCGCGATCGCGGCGACTACGGCTGGGACTGCGACGTGCTTGGAAGCGACTTCGACTACGGCTGTCGCGGCCGCGGCGTCTGCATAGCGGCGAGCAGGCCCGCGAGTGGCTACGCGCCCGCCTACCGCGCGAGCGCCGATCACGCGACACGCGACCGCGCGGGCTGCGCGAACGCCGATTTCGAGATCGAGAACGACTCGATCTCCCCATTTCACACCTTAAATCTTATTAAAAACAAGTATGTTATGGTACGCAAACGCACCGCACGACACGAAAAATAACAAGACAAATTTTGTACTACCCACGTATTCACTTAAGGTGTTAAAATTTTTGACCTAATTATAGGCAGCGTTATAAACTATCAAGTTTCAAAAAAAAAAAAAAAAATTTACTGTGGGAGTGAATTTACGCATCCCACTACTGATATTAGGGACCAGTAGCGGGTTTGATTAAAGATAATGCACTTCAAATAAACAGTAACAATTTAATAAGAATCAAATCAGGTATTACAAGCAAATAGATCTAGAAAAACGTAGGTAGTACACACACAGTAGGAAATCACACGAAATGTACGTCCTTACGCTCCGACGATCGGCGAGAGAAGAGCAGAGGGGCCCATACCCCTCCACCACTATCTAGCGAGCCTAGCGGGTTGCCAGGTCAATGTCATCAAATACCCTACAATAGTTATAGACTTTGAGCCCACGAGTGCCAGACCTTCGTTATTTTATTAAAGCTGAAAGTTTCTCTGTGTATAGCTCTAACACGCGTAAGAACGCCCCGCGACTGTGGAGTATCCATTGTGGTTGCTTGGGTAGATATCAGGTAGTAAAGGTGTATAAAATAGCACCTTACTTTCGTTAAAGTATTAAGGTAATTTTTTTTATATGTTCTTCAGAACATCTTAAGAAATCACGTTATCCATTTGCCAGACACTTTCTGCGGTTGCTTCCCCCTACCAGACACCCCTAAACTGTGACAAAATCTAAAACCAGTGTAAGCAGAGCCCTGCTCCAAAGTAAAATGTACGCAGTGTGGGGTCACTTTATATTGGTCACTGATATATACAGACATACATACATATTTACGGTTTTCGCAATTATTCCTTAATCTGTGCTATAAGACCTACCTTCATACCAAATTTCAAGATTCTGTGTTCACGGGAAGTACCCTGTAGGTATTGATTCCCTTGAGAGTCGAAAATTTGCGGCATAAAGGGCTGTATTTTTTTGATTGCGTTGGCTTAGAAGTTTGATTTTTCCACAGCCCCA
Source organism: Pandemis heparana (assembly GCA_963854515.1). NCBI lineage: Eukaryota > Metazoa > Arthropoda > Insecta > Lepidoptera > Tortricidae > Pandemis > Pandemis heparana. Next base: position 825,465 of record OY978034.1, read on the forward strand.
AGGGGCAGTAGACCTGAACCTGAGTATTTGATATCAATTTCAGCTTGATACCTCCACGCGTTCTTGAGAAAAAGGGTCTTGACAGACGGACGGACGGACAACAAAGTAATCCTATTAGGGTTCCGTTTTTTCCTTTTGAGGTACGGAACCCTAAAAATGCTTGTATTAAAAATATATTTTGAAAAAACTTATTATATAGGTCACTAAGGGAATCTATCGTCCGCGGGACCTTGGCTTTGCTTAGGAATAACCATATTAGTCGACTACTACGTTGTTAGTTTGTTGTCACACGCATTTGTACTTCCTTTCAATGAATCACAACATAGTTATCTTGCAAATGAATTGAGCAACACGCTAAAAATAAAAGCCCTCTTTCCGCCCGCAGCATGTTTTACGATCACGACTTTTTCATTTGGCAGTCTTTTAGTATCAATACGCAATCATGGCCGATGCCATTATGGACTAAAGCTTCCAGGAAATAAGGCGTTAAGTGCGAACTTAAACCTTAAAATTACGGTTCCGTAGTTTATTACGGTCAGATATAAGCCCAGGGTGTCTTACCGTTTCACAACCAGCTTACCTATTTCTCTTTTAACTCACTTAATTCTCCTATGTTATGACTGTCTATGGGCGGCTGTGATTGCTTTCCATCAGGTGACCCGCATACTCGTTTACCCCATCGTTTATCACAATTAAAAACAATACTTACACCATACTTACACATGAGTTTGAACAACTTAAGTTCCGATTATCAAACTTGCCGTACCCTGTTTCAATTTCAAATCAAGACACAAGGAAAATCATTTGACCTCAGATAACGAACGGCCTCTCTATCTGTTGTATCAGTGCTTGTCCAAACTCCACGACAAAAACACGCAAAATGAAGTGTGTTATAATACTAGTGTTATTCGCCCTGATAATAAAAGTGAGGGCGCACCATTTTGTGGCAGGAAACGTGGCAGATAGAACGGTGTTGCTTCACCATGAGAAAGTGGAATATAACGCTATACCATTCATAAAAAGAGTGAAATATTTCTTCTACACCAATTCGGAGCAGAGGAGAATTGTGGTACGTATATCTTACTAGCTGTTGCCCACGACTTCGTCCGCGTAGAATTAGCAATTGGTATGTTTATCGCTATCCCGCGGGAACTATACAATTTTTCGGGATAAAAAGTGGCCTATGTTTTAATCTAGGGTAGGTACCAGCTATCTTCGTTCCAAATTTTATCCATATCCGTCCAGTCGTTTTAGCGTGAACGTCACATAGTCACATCGTCATTCACAAACTTTCGCATTTATAATATTAGTAGGATTAAAAACTAGCTGCCTTACGGGGTAGACAGAGCTAAAGGTAACAAGACCTAGAGGCCACGGGCCAGGGGGAAGCAAAATAGTGATGGGTTGCTAGCCGCATCGCCTATACTATAATGTGCTATAATGGCTAAGATTTTGGCCCATTACCTCGATGGCCTTTTATGATCTACGTGGGAAGAGAAGCAAAACTGGTACATTGTTTGTTGTTTCGAAGTTTGGAAGACCTTCGCATTTGTTATATTAGTAAGTATTGATATTTACGTGGCTTTTAGGTCTTGTTATCTTAGCTCTGTCCACCCCGTAAGGGATAGGAATGTTATTTATGTATGGTTGGATAGATATGCCCCAAATAAGGCACGTTTCGTTTAGTCATCGAGGTATCATGGTAATTTATTTGTAGGCTACTGTACCTACATGCCCGTTTGAATCGCTACCTTGTCTATAAATAAGTCTTAAGTACTTAATCCTGTCGCCAAGCAGCAGTGCTTGCGCTGCTGTGTTCTGGCGCGGAGAGTAGGACAAGACAACAATGCCACCTGCCAAACCCGAGACTTCTTCAGGTGCCACTGATGCATATTATGTAAAATTATGACAGCAGCACCGAGCGAGGAAAGTCACGAAAACGCATATATGCGTCGATGGCAGTGAATGTGTTATGCATAAGGGTGCGACCAAACCGCCGCGTATACGCAGTGACGTGTCGTATGCGTCACGTTTTCTCACCGTTTCTTCATACATTTTGTTGCGATTCCGTAACGTCACCGTTTTTTAAGCGGCGGTGTGGTTTCACCTTAAAAGTAAAAAACCCGACTGCGTCAATTTAGGCTTCTGCTAACTTAGCAATCGTTTGTCCTTATCTGTCACTTTGACATTTACCTTTCACAGCTAAGGACAAACGATTGCTAAGTTAGCAAAAGCTTATAGAGCATTTATTCAAAAAAAAATTCTTTCAAAATTCTTTATTTCATAACTACATGCGTACATTTATGATATAGGGGATGGAGCCGCCCTGTGAGCAAACAATGCTTGTATTGGGTTGGGTTGCCCCGCTCTTCCGTAGATTATAATAGGTACATACTACAACTAAACTAAACTAAAGTAACTAAGGATTACAAACTAAAAACTAGATGGGGTGTATATTCTGTATACGAGTTGATCTGAAAGTGCATGCATGTGTGTGTGTGTGTGTGTGTATGAGTGTGTTGTACTTTATATTGTGTGTACAAAAATTACGTGCAACGTTTTAGGAAATCTTCCATATCGTCGTATGTTTTAGTTTTAAGCCAATCTACAAGCCGCTTCTTACACTCACGATATAACAATGGATAAATTTGCATAAATAATTATCTCTATTCCAGGGTATCCAAGCCCTGGACACGCTGTCGAGCAAGGCATCTGTCAACGTGACGGCTGGCGGCGTCGGCCACGCCTTCGTGAACCTTCGCATGAAGAGCGAGAGAGGCTTGGGCCTCTCGTACGACATCGGCATTTACACCAACCAGAATTATTAAAAACACGACTCCATATTAAAGTAATTAAACGATAATTTACGGTTTCATTTACTTTTAAATTAAAATAGTAATTTATAGTTATAGAGAGATAGGCTCCCTTTTCAGTGGACTTACAAACCCCATTTGTTCCGTATCCTGTGGTTATTTTGAAAAAACCTCTATTAATAGGTACTGAAGCAATATTTATTTACGTTGCGACACTTGCGACTCTAGGCAGCTGCGACTTTTGACATGTTAATCGCTATCCCGCGGGAACTATGCAATTTTCCGGTATAAAAAGTAGCCTATAACCAGGCCGATGTTTTTCTCAACAGATTAGTAAAGTTTGCATCAATATCCGTTCTGCAGTTTTCACGTGATACCCTCAAAAATATATAGACAAACAGATAAACATATAAACTGACAAAAACTCTAAAAACTGTTGGAACGTGTCCTGTTATCGATTCTAACCCCCTTATTCATAAACGCTCTATGGGCTTCTGCTAACTTAGCAATCTTTTGCCATCTGTGAAAGGTAAATGTCAAAGTGACAGATAAGGACAAACGATTGCTAAGTTAGCAGAAACCTATAGAGCGTTTATGAATAAGGGGGTAGGTAAGTATACCTAGCCAATTTTTTTAAATAATATCTTCTATGTACAGACTTGCGACCCTCTTCAGTTTTATTATGTGTAGGTATAGATTTACCCAATTATTGATAAACGTTCTATGGGCTTCTGCTAACTTAGCAATCTTTTGCCATCTGTGAAAGGTAAATGTCAAAGTGACAGATAAGGCCGAACGATTGCTAAGTTAGCAGAGACCTATAGAGCGTTTATGAATAAGGGGGTTTGTCTGTAAATTAATAAACTAAGTGAATTGATATTAGTGACATCTATTGCGGGAAAGTAAAAGTTTTGGCTAAACTGGTTGGTTTTGAAGTTGGTATTGGTATTAAAATCTGTCCAATTATTTTTTGCCTAAGAAGTGTACATACTTAGCAGCTTGTAGAGAAACTAGTGCAAAATTACAAATGTTTTTTATTTGAGTCTGTCTTTTTGTATTTTTATATAAGTACCTAATAGTTTCAAAACTTTGGAATTTTTAACACGTTAACTCATAAATATTGTGTACAATTTTCTATATGCCTTTTGTAAATATAATAGTCATTTTAACCTTATCAAAAGTCTTTATTCAAAAAACTACAGTACTCTTTTTCCAACGCCTTCATAGCGCCCTCTGTTATCAGCAGAGTGTTCTGTCGCTTCAAGTTGTCTATGAGCGCGGCTTGCTTGTTTACACGTAACGTCAACGCTTTAGTTCGTGTCTCCAACCGAGAGATGGCGGCTTGGTGCGAGGAGGACAAATCACGGGCAGCTGTGCGGAATTCCTGAAAAAAAAGAAAACAAACAATATACCAGTTTCTTCTCTTTCCACGTAGATGGTTAAAGTCCGTCGAGGGAATGTGCGAAAATCTTAGGAATCATATTATAGGTGATGCTAGCAACAATGATATATTAGTAAAGATACGTTATAGGCTCACAAAACAACCGCCAAACATGATCCGAACGACGAATTAGCACACACAGATAAACGTTCATTCCACTACATTGCCAAATGGTGGAAAAGAGATGGCGTAATTGAGACGATAAGAACAAAAAAGACAGCCATCGTTTGTCACTTACGCAAAAGTCAATGAGTCTACCAATCACAGCACTTGAAGCAAAGAATAAAGAAACAGACGGTACAAAGATCTCGGTTACGTCGGCTGCACACGATGGCGCCAATGCTACTCGTCTCGGGTGGATTGAAAAATTTGCTATGCAGAAATTCGCCAACGCTGGAACCCTTAGGGTAATGCGCTGGTTTTATAGAAACGTAATATCATTTCCTATATTATTTATATATTATGAAATTCGATTTCAATAAAATGCATTTTTAATCAAATTTTATTATTTATAATTAACAAATGTATTATTTACAAACATAAAAACACATTATTTAGTCGATAAAAAAAAATCGTATCAAATACCCTCACGACTCTTACAAATATTCTTACGTTTCTTAGGTAACTATAGTAAAACTATAGTAAATATCAGGGCCCTATTTTATAAAGCTACAATTTACAAGCGGAAATCTCTTTCTCACCCTATATGTATTAATGTATGTATTTCTGACCCTATAATGTAATGACTTGTAGCTTTATAAAACAGGGCCCAGGTACGTCGCTTCTGTACAAACTCATCTATGTTCGCGCGCTTTATGTCCTTATCAGTCCCGTTATAAAAGGCATACGGCTGTCCTTTTCTTCGAGATCACGTCAGCATGGTGTCATTATTGTTATAACAAATGATTAAATCAAATAAAATACAGTTACTTCAGCATATACTTGTGATATGTGATTCCGTGGACTTTCTTGCTTTTTTCCCCATAATTTGAGCAGTTCCGCATGACACATGACGGCATTTTGATGACTTAAACACGCTCTAAACACGGCTGGCGGTAACTGTCAAGCACTTCCGTTCCGTTGGCTTGTTCGAGAGCGACTGGAGCCAGAGAAGACAATTGTTGCCTTTTGTGCGCTTCATTTTTGGTGCGCCAATGACGTATCTAAGTACCTCTTTTATATATACAATATCATTGGCTAGCAACCCATCAATATTTCGTTTACCTTTCGCCCACAATCACGCTTAACAGGGTGAATCCCTACTGAGCTGGCAACGTCGCATTTTTGGCGATTTTTTACGATTATTTCACAGAAATTGAATGAAAGTTTCAAATGTGCGTCTGTAGTGCACTTCGTTTTTAGTGTACTATTAATGTGTCTAATGCAATAATTGCTCGTGATGGACTTTTACTTTCTTATTAAACGAGATATACTATTTTATCCCTTTAATACGAAAATAAAAGTCTATCACGATTAATCATTGCATTGGACACATTAACATACTTAAAACGAAGTGCACTACAGACGCACATTTGAAACTTTCATTCAATTTAAATGAAATAATCGTAAAAAAACACAAAAAATGCGACGTTGCCAGCTCAGTAGGGATAAACGCTCTTAAGCGTGGTCTATAGATACCTTCTCAGCAGTCTTGGCAGCCTCCAGCTCCGTCCTCAGCTTGTCGGCCGCGCGCTCGTGCGCCGCGCCCCGCGCTTCTGCGCCCGCGCAGCTCGCCGCCAGCTGTTTCATCTGGCAGCCTAGACGGTCGAGCGACGACCGTTGCTTTTCACAAATACGTTCCTTTTCCTAAAGCATTAGAATTATAAAGCCGGTCAAGCGTAAATTGGACTCATACACTGAGGATTCCGTACAAATTCGGCAAGTGAATAGAATATGCAATGGTACTATATTGTTTACTGACATGAACCAGACAGACCTAATTAAAATAGATTTTTAGTTTGATTTCAAGAAGTAAATAAATTTTATTGGTATTTATTTCAACTATCCCTCTACGCGTTTCTGAGAAAAGGGGACAAACGGACAGAACATGGAAGAACCTTGATCTGACGAATTAGAATCGCATTAAGACGTCATGGTAAGGCCCCAGGTCATTTACTTATGTTTTTCGCCTATATGCGATTATATCATTTATATCTCTACATGTGAGGAGTTCTGCTTACGGTGAGTCGGTTCTGTAGCGCCGCGCACTTCGCCTTAACGGTGGCGACCTCTGCAGTGAGGTTGTTGCACTTGTTGAGTAAGGACATCTTCTCCGACTCCATGTCCGCCTGGTATGTTAGGTGCGTCTCGCATTGGCTAGCCTTGATTAAAATTAATGAATTTAATCGTCAAACTACAGGCAAACGGTAATAATTTGAGCGCTTAAGAGGGCGCATTCCTGCTGAGCTGGGAACGTCGCATTTTTGGTGATTTATTACGATTATTTCACAGAAATTGAATGAAAGTTTCAAATGTGCGTCCGTAGTGCACTTCGTTTTTAGTGTATCAATGTGTACAATGCAATGATTAATCGTGACGGACTTTCATTTTCGTATTAAAGGAATAAAATAATATAACTCGTTTAATAAGAAAAAAAAAAAAAAAACATTCAATTTCCGTAAAATAATCGTAAAAAAACACCGAGAATGCGACGTTGCCAGCTCGGTAGGGATGCACCCTCTTAAGTGAGTCCCCGCGGGCGCGGCTGCGGGGCGCGGGGTGGGACGACCGCGGGGAGCTCTCTCGGTGCGGGCGGGGAGTGCGCCTGCCCCGCACAGAGAGGCCCCCGCGGTCGTCCCACCCCGCGCGTCTGGACCGCAAGGGCCAGGACTCATTTAAGCAGTCGGTCATAGATGCGTTGCCAATTTCCCCGCATGCGTAATCGAGGCTATGATGAAACTCTAACCCCCTTATTCATTTACGCTCCATAGGCTTCTGCTGTTGTCAATTCTAATCGTTTGTCCTTATCTGTCACATTGACATTTACCTTTCACAGATAAGGACAAACGATTGCTAAGTTAGTAGAAGCCTATAGAGCGTTTATGAATAAGGGGTAAGACTGTGGAATAAGTTTTTTTTTACACTTACTTTCTTCTCAATAGTGGCTTGTTGTTTGTCTATTTGTTCCTGAAGAAGTTTCAGTTTGGATGCCATGAATTTGCAGACGCTCTCAACAGATATGCCATCTGCCCGTTAAACACAAAGAAAAAAAAATATTATACATATTTCAGGCTCATTAACACAACATTACATTAGATGGCGCTATCATCCCCGTTTACATCGTATATCTATGGTTTACATGCAAAAGTGGCGCCAGACAACATTTTTTTTATCTTGATGAGAAAACTCGTTTGCCTTCCTATTCACATAAAAAAAAAAACTGGCCTCACCTTTCACAAAAGACTCAGGTAAAACTTTATCCTGAACATTAACAGTCACAAATGCATGCAAAAACTCTTTATCCGAACTCCTTTTATCTATGGAGTTCTCGGTGGCATAATGCGTGCAACCGTTGCCTTTGCACGTAGTCTCTGGCTCCAAATTGGCGGGAGTTTTGACAGCTGGTTTGGCAGGTTTGTGTTTAGTTTTCGTTGGTGTCGTTTTCGGAGATGACTTGGGAGTTTCACAACAATGCTTCTTGTGATTTGAAGACGGACGCAGTAAAATATTTTGAGATATTTCAGAAAAGAAGTCCTGTTTTTGCTGCAAATTAAACAAAACAATAATGAACCATGCGTTCGTCGAAAGCAAGCGAGTTTTATTTATTAAATAATTTATTAAAAAAAACTAATAAGAAAAACGATTAGCCATTTTTATATTGTGCTGCCCTCTATCAATAGGGCACAGCACTTCCGACACTTCTACGGACACAAACAAGTTTGCCAAATTATCACACTAGATGGCACTGAAAGTAAAAGTTAAAAAGAATGTTTTAATAATTACTGTCTTACCATGTCATGTTCTATTTGCTTCATTAAACTTTCCGTTTTCTTTACCAACTGCTGATTAAGCTTTTTAAACTCATGTTCTCTAGCCAGTAAGTCTACAGAATCCATATTTTGTATACACGTTCCTGCCGGACCTACAAACACAGACATATAATCTGGATATTATTAAAACGCGTTCCAAGCAACACGTTAAAGAACACGAACGGACTTTTCAATCTGGCCGTGTTATACGTAATCAAACATTTCGTTTCCATGGCAACAAGTTATTCAATACAGTTACTTCTAATTCGTTTTAGGAAATAACTTACTAGAAACTATCAAACAGAGTATTTGCAGGGTTGCTAATTCCAAGTGAGCTTTTAATTTATACTTTTTTTTATTTAAATGCAAGAAAAATAATTCTATTTTTCGATTTTAAATAGGAATGAAATGTTTTTTTACTTACCAGCTTCTTTCGTAGTCAAGCGGCCATCTTTTTAATACATCGCACTGTAAATACTCATACTTGAATACAAACTTGCGGAAGGATTATATAGAATTTTATTAGTTTTAATAAATAAGCTTTGCTTATAATATTTTTGTTTGCATTTTAGTTGTTGTTGGGTTCATAGAGCTGCCATCTAGGATTAAATTTGGAATCGAACCAAAATGGCCACCTCGCGTCAAAAACAGCTGTGCCCTGACCAATCACAAGCCATTTCTCAAATGTCAATAGGTTGTGATTTCGGTGGTACAGACACACTTTTAAATTGTTGACACATTGCTTTGTCTCCCATATGATTCTCAACCCAAAAATTCTTACGTTTCGAATCGAAATTATGTTGCAAACGAATAGTATGATTAAAAAAAAGTATCTTTAAGAAAAAATTGCATGAAATAGAGCTTAAAATTGAATGAAAATCGTATCAAGGTCGGTTAGCTAGTACTGGGTGTGAGTGTGATAGCGGATGCTAGAAAGAGAAAGGTTAATGAATCCATGTCTGTACCGTTATATTATCTGAGCCTTGCAATCGATTAGCCAATGGGAGCGTTCGTAGCCAGCTGACATTTCAGTTTTCGACGAGAGCGAGCGACTGTCGGACGCTCGCTCAGTTTGATAATAACGTTGTTCTGAGTATAAAATCCTTTTGGACAGCATTTCTGCTAGCTCCCAACTGTTTCACAGTGTAATAATGTATCTGAAGAGAAAAAGACACGATTATCGAAGTGTTATTTTATAGCGTAGGTGTTTATAAGTGGAGTTGACGACCAAGTTTGCTAATAAAAAAAGGTATGTTTCCATATGTTCGGATTTCACTGTGGTTCTCTGCATAATACGGTGCTGGAGTGGAGTGATGGTTGTTCGTGTTCGTGTTTAATCGTGTTGATATAGCTCGCTGTGGATCCTACACAAGTTTAGAAAGTTATGCTTCTGGTTCCGTGCTCACTCAGTTGCAGAGTATTTTTCTGCATTTAGTCGGTTGCAGGCGAATACGTCGTTATTCGGTTGGTTAAAGTACATAAATTAAGAACGGAACAGTTTATTTTCCTAAAAAAGGACCTAACAGTTACATAGTAGCATAATACAATGTATAGCGAAATCAGCTGTAGTTTTTTTTTCGAGGCATTGGACCGAAGTTAGCATGTGCTTTTTAATAACGGGTTAAACTCCTTTCAGCCGAGCCCTTTACTGGCCGCTAGTGTTGTGCGTTTAATCGACTTACCGGTTTTAAATCTAGACTTGTCTTTCGTACGGTATTATTTGACCTTTTGAACAAATGTTTGAACAAGCGTTCGTGATGTTGGTGTATCTAATTCACTTAAAGCTTCGAGTCAATATCGGCGTAGAAATTTGTTCAGTGAAGTAATACTGCATTTAGATTGTTATTTAGTAAAGTGCACATAAGACAAGGCCTTAGACAGTTTTAGACGTTAAAATAGGCATAAAAGAGAGAGATACAGAGGTTTCGCACCAGTCTGTTTTCGTCTGAAACAGCTGTTTCCGTGACGTCAGGCACCTGCCATTTTGTTTTTCAAAATGGCTGTTGGGGTAGCCATGGCGTTTTGTACGACAAAAGGAACATTCCTTCTGCCTGTTAATAAGTAACATATTGGTTTTTTTTTTTTTTACTTTGTTATGAGCACTTAAGTAGTCTAACACAATGCACTATCATGCTAAATGTAGATTTTTGGTCTTGTTACCTTAGGCTCCATCTACCCCGTAAGGGATAAAGACTTGATTTATGATAAGTAGTCTATGTAATATGGGTAGGTAGTATTGTTTTATACTGACCTTCTTTTGACCCAAGTATATTTTATTGACAGGAAAGGAATATACACGCATAGGTACACCCTGTACCTACATAGACTTCGACGCTTTGTCCCGATCGTGGGGTCCAAACGCGACCAATTTCAAATTCAAAGCGGCTATTTTTGGTTCTTTCATCCCAATCAGATACCTACCTACCTTTTTCATCGAGTTATTTTTCCGACAATACCTCAACGTTTGGCTATTTAAGGAAGTCATGCAGGTTGTATTTTAGGGGAGAATAAACCGGTTTAAACAAGAATGAACCAGTTAAAAAGAACTAACGAATATAGGTACGTGAAAGTGGTCGTCAATAAAAACCTTGACTTCTAAAAACTACCTAGTGCCCATCTTACATCTCTACGTCTCTTACCTTCCTACTATACTGTGTGATGTGGTATTTAACCTAAGCAGTTTTCAGGCAAAGCAACTTTCACCAATAAAATAGGTAGGCATGTGTTTTCGCTAATGGCTTCACTCATAAAATACCTACCTACAATTTACGACGTTTCGGTGACTTTATTACGAGTTTCAAGCCACCTAGGTATTTGTGATTTTTAAACCCTCTGCTAACTCCAGGTCATATAGTATATTGTTTCCCGACCTGGAATTCCGCTCCGCGGTCTACCTATAGTCTATTTATTATTACTAGATACTAACTAAATTGCCAAATGCAATGTCAAATTGTGGAATGATACCAGCTTTTATTGTTTAGCGGTGTACTCGAAACCATCGACAATGTTTGTGGTCTGGATACAAGTGGTTTGGTCATGTTATACCTATTTTACGAAAATAATACGATTTATCATAATCAAGCAAATTTAAAGGTTTATTCGTTTATTACACTAGCTTATACATACAAAAATCTATACTAAATTTGATTTATCGTTAACTTTCGATAGTGGTGGCACATCACTATTTTTGAATTGCAAAAAACGGGCAACACAGGTAATGTCATTTTAGTATCTAGTACTAATAAATAGACTATACGCTAAGGGACAGATGGACAAACAGGTCGTTAATCAAATTATGAAAGCGTCTACAGAATCTAGATGAGCTTAATTTTTTCTTTACGGAAAATGAATTAATGGACGGGACACAAAAGAAAACCTAATTGAAAAAGTTTTGGCAAAGCGGCAATACCTACGACACTACGTAATTTTGTAGCTTCTCTCTAGCATAAATCTGAATCAGATGAATAGCTTTTCTTATTTGGTGCCTTTATTTTGTGTGATAAAAATTGGGTCACTTGTTTTTTTTTTACTCTGAATCCAACTACGCAAATTGCACTGAATCAAATATCCTATAAGATGTTTAATCGTCGGTGTAGTTAATTTAAAAATAGGATAGTAAATAAAACGGCAACCTTATCTTAATTGACAGCAAATATTTACTCGTTTTATAATAACACCGCGTAGAATGCTATTAAGCTGCTTATGACTATTTCTTTTATAATACCTATTATGTATATAATTTACTTCGTCTAAAAAGGTCTCGGCCTAAAAGCTTGTTCATAAACCGCCCGAATGAACCATCCCGTTTTGCGAACAAAAAAGGGTATACGGTTCGGACATAATGTTGAACTAAAAAAATATAGGTACCTATACACTGTTGCCCGGAGCAGAATTAGAGTCTGGCAAACGAAAGCGTGACTTGAGAAAACGTGGCAAATTCAAAAAATTCACATGTGGTATTACTGTTTTTCATTTCGCAGATTCCTTGAATATCTTCAAGATTATCTGTAAACATAAGCAACTGTATCATCATCATCATAACTATGGTCAATATATCAAATAATCAACCAACAACAATTAAGATTAGTCATAGGTATTAACCTAAAAAATCCGACATCGCTTGTAAACATTGTTGTTTCTCTTGGAAAACAACTTCTTTCTCGTCTTGTTTTTGCTTGAAATAACTGATCATGGTATGTAACAGCTTTCGCACATTACTTTTTATTGTTTTATCCATATTACGGAAATTATAAATGAAAAATAACTGATTTCACAATATACTGACAACCTTAAATCTAGGTCTTGATTTGTCCAGCCATATCTGGACTAGGGTTTCTGCTCGAGACTTCTCGAACTCGAGACAACTCGAGAGTTTCGCCTTCATTCGAGACGAGAAAAAAATAGCCAACTCTCGAGACTCGAGTTCCGGCGAACACGATATAAGGGCTTAAGTCAGACTCGCCATTTTGCCACTTTTAATAGTGATAACGCCGCCCGTATTAATATTAAAAAATTCTTCATATCTAAGATATTTAAAAACTAGGTACTGTAATTCTTAGGTATTGACAGTATCACAGGAATTAATTTTTTAATAAATTAGTATACCTACCTAAAAAAACTTATCAATGTTGTCCCGCAGTTTTCACAGTCCTCTAGCTCATAGGTATTTAAAACTGTCTCAATAATATTTAAAACAATTAATCTTCATTTCTGTGTAGTATTTATTATGCCTTTTAAGCTTGCTCAGTGATAATAATGAAATAAAACAATTAACCTATGAAAATAGTTAGCCAGGGAACTGTTTGTCCGGACAAAATTCGGCCTAAAGTTACCCAGTTAGTGGAGAATGCCCATTTCTAACTTGCAGTGCAAAATGCAATAAGAGAATTCTGTTTTTTTTTTATGCTATTTTCAGCAATAATTTACAATTTCTTACCAAAGACTCGAGAGTCGAGACAACTCGAGACATTGGAGTCGAGAATTCTCGAAGCCCGAGAAAAAAAATGAGGCGAGAAAGCAGAAACCCTAATCTGGACTTTAAGCCAATCGAAATCGATCGGACTTAGTAATTGCATATTTTATCCAAATTACTTATTACATATGTACACAATACGTCTACATCCCTTACCGGGCAGACAGAGCCAAGGCAACAAGACCTAAAGGCCACGTTTAGCATGATTGTGGGCGTATTGGAAAGGGGAATCAAGATACTGATGGGTTGCTCTTGCTAGCCGCATCGCCTATAACATGATTCCTAAGATTTTCGCCCATTCCCTCGATGGGCTTTTACCAACTGCGCGGGACGAAAAGCTACTGGTACTTTCTATGTTTTTTACTTTGCTCCCAGACCAGGAGGCTTATTGTCTAATTCACTCGCAATCGCCATCGTGTTCATTTTGACAGTTCTTGTATGAATGTGACAGCTAGCTGATTCCGATGCCAATTGTCAGCCCATACATGAACTGTCGAAATGAACACGATGGCGATTGCGAGCGAGTTAGACAATAAGCCTGCAGCATGGAAGTTTTGAATGAAGCTTAATCCTCAGTCGCGCATGCAGTCATTATTTATGTTGATCTTTAGTGCCTGTCTCACTACTCTCTGTTAAGTTCCAGTTATCTTAACTGTCAGTTATGCATGATTCCGTCTCTATTTATTACTACGAAACAGACAGAGACGTCATCATAGAAAACTAACAGTTAGGATAACTGAAACCTAACAGAGAGTGGTGAAACAGGCCCTTAAAGTAAAATGACTAGTTTTTGGGAGTTTCCATCGAATTTTGGACAAGCGTGGCAATAAATGTTCAGTAGGCTTATTGTCTAACTCGCTCGCAATCGCCATCGTGTTCATTTTGACAGTTCATGTATGGGCTGACAATTGGCATCGGAATCAGCTAGCTGTAACATTCAAACATGAACTGTCAAAATGAACACGATGGCGATCGCGAGCGAGTTACGACACGTAATAAGCTTGCAGGTCCAACATGTCCTGACACTCCTGACAAATCCGGACGGATGGTTACCCCTAGAGTGTCTAAACTTTAGCAAGTCTATTGTTATCTTAATTACGACTACGAGTGCTTCATGAATCATCTCATATAAACAACCTAAAACTAATTGAGTATTTTCTTAAATGATAGGGTCTCCGCCTGCGCAGAGTACAGCTTGATTACCTAATAAATGAAGCCCCATTGTTTAAGTACCTAACAATCGACCAATGAAGCTGCACCATTTCTTATGTCAGTTTCTACATCGACAAACAACAAAGTTGTCACTTTCACTTGGAAGAGATCTAAGTGAGAATTAGTCTTCAATGGATTAACAAGCGATCCATCGAACGGCGCAATGTAAATAACACTGTAATACTAAATATCAAATGACGAGGACCCGGGTTCGATTCCCGGCCATAGCTTTACTTTTCGGATTTTTCTATGTGTTATAATTTTCAGTGTCGTTTAGAAATAAACCCCCTTATTCATAAACGCACTATAGGCCTCTGTTAACTTAGTAATCGTTTGTCCTTATCTGTCACTTTGACATTTACCTTTCACAGATAAGGACAAACGATTACTAACTTAGCTGAGGCCTATAGTGCGTTTATGAATAAGGGGGTAAATTTCTAACGGTAAAACGTAAAAAGTAAACATTAAAAATCAAGAAATATTTTTTTTTGATTCATTTGATATTTCCTATCATTTGAAAAACAGCGTCTTCTCTCGTCCCTGGTGAGCAGTAGATGTTCCACGGGAGTTTGTAATTGTGTCGTACAGACACATCATTCAAACAGATGACGCTTAGCGACAAATATTCGCATAGTAACAAGGTCACGTGACAGTTGGTAACAGATAGAAAAACTCGAAGGCTTACTCACCTGCTATGGGTGGTGTAGGGGTATAGCACGCGTCACGGAATGACGAGGACCCGGGCATCGATTCCCGGCCATAGCTTTACTTTTCGGATTTTTCTATGTGTTATAATTTTCAGTGTCGTTTAGACTGTAATACTACATGCATGTATGAATTATTATCTTAGGAATCAATGTTCTAGGCGGTGTGGCGAGCAACCCATCATAATTTTGTATCCTCTCCATTTACACGCCCACAACCACTGGGCCTTTTGTCTACCTCGTAACCAAGGGATAAAAGACGTATGTGTATTGTGTATTTAAATTATTGTAATAATTAGTATTCAATGCATTTAAATCGTCAGTTCACAATCTTGACTGTGTTAAATGTCTAGGTAAATATATGCTATCTGTGTACAAATGGCAGGTCAGTTGTGTGACGATTAAGGAGTTATTTGCGTTCCAAAATGGCGGGCGCAGGGCGAGTAGGTTTTGAGTTGATTTAATTTTATGCGCTTGCGTTGATTGACCTGGGCAATCGGTGAATCAACTGGCTAGTCTACATAATATTGCGTTAACTTTATTAATCACTAGCTGTTGCCAGCTGTGTTGGCTGCAAAGAATTCGTTTATCGCTATCCCGCGGGAACTGCGCAATTTTCCGGGATAAAAGTAGCCTATGTGCTATTCCAGACTTTTCTCTATCTATGTGCCGAATTTCATCCAGATCCGTTGGGCCGTTCTGGCGTGATTGAGTAACAAACAAACATCCATCCATCCATCCATCCATCCATTCTTTCGCATTTATAATATTAGTTAGATTAGATAAAGTAGGAGTAGGATGTACGTTTTAAAAGTATAGTTCTTCAATTTTTAAACCCTGATGCAAAACCGTCCGTGTTTGTGGAACCGTAGCCCTTAAAAGGTTGAACCGATTTGGATGCGGTTTTTTATTTGAAAGCAGGTTTTCTAGTCGTGATTCTTAAATAATATCTCTCCAGCCTATATACGTCCCACTGCTGGGCACAGGCCTCCTCTCAGAATGAGAGGGCTTGGGGCTATATAGTACCCTCGCGGGCCCAGTGCGGATTGGGAACTTCACACACACCATTGAATTGCTTCGCAGTTGTGTGCAGGTTTCCTCACGATGTTTTCCTTCACCGAAAAGCTCATGGTAAATTTCAAATGAGATATCGCACATAAATTCTGATAAACTCAGAGGTGCGAGCCCGGGATTCGAACCCACGACCCTCTGCTTGAGAGGCCACAGGTCAAACCACTAGGCTACCACGGCTTTTAAATAATATGGTTTGTCAAAATCGTGTCGGCAACTTTTTACATTATTGTTGTTCACCTATTCTTTACTCTAGATTTGTTTGATAGATTTACACAAACGAAGCCGCGGTCCACATAGTGTAAAATAAATGTAGCCGAAGTAGGGCATGTTATGAAATTAGAATGTAATTAACATTCTGATTGCCAATTTAAACGAATCGAAGCCCTGAGAGAACGTTGATAGACTGTCGATAAACTCGAGTTAATATTTTTTTTAATTTGCAATAACACCAGAGTGAAAATATGAACTACGTAGGCTTATTGTCTAACTCGCTCGCAATCGCCATCGTGTTCATTTTGACAGTTCTTGTATGAATGTGACAGCTAGCTGATTCCGATGCCAATTGTCAGCCCATACATGAACTGTCAAAATGAACACGATGGCGATTGCGAGCGAGTTAGACAATAAGCCTACTGATTTAACAAAATTGCAACCATGAACGGCTTCACCAAGGGGGGCTGAGTGGTGAGCTGCAGAATTATACATAACTAGCGACCCGCCCCGGCTTCGCTCGGCATATTCTGCATGTATTATACATATAAATAAACCTTCCTCTTGAATCACTCTATCTATTAAAAAAAACCGCATCAAAATCCGTTGCGTAGTTTTAATGATTTAAGCATACATAGGGACATAGGGACAGAGAAAGCGACTTTGTTCTATACTATGTAGTGAAGTGATGAATCTTCCTCTTGAATCAATCTATTAAAAAAACTAGTAGTTTGAAAGATCTAAGCATAGGTACGTAGGGATAGACAGACAGCGGAAAGCGACTTTGTTTTATACTACCTATGTAGTGAGGTGTGTAATAAATAATTCTACCTATTTATCTCTATTTACACATTTATAGAACAACTAGCTTCAACCCGCGACTTCATCAGCGTAGAATTATGAATTGACATATGTTAATCGCTATCCCGTGGGAACTTTGCAATTTTCCGGCATAATAAGTAGCCTATATTTTAATCTGAACTACCAGCTACCTCTGTTCCAAATTTTATCCAAATCCGTCCAGTCGTTTAAGCGTGAAGAGGGAACAAACATACACACTCACATCTACACTCACAAACTTTCGCATTTATAATATTAGTAGGATGTTCAAAAGTCAAGTATGAATAGCGTGTTACTCATTTTTTTTACGGAATTATTAAATGACTGTCGATAATCGGTAAATCAATTACCGATTCATTTTCGCCTCAGCACTAGCGCGTGCCCCAATTGCCCTTCGCCGAGTTCGCAGGGGGCTACTTTGAAATTCGAATCATACTGTGTCTCTCACTCTCATATTGACGACTGTTGGTGTGAGCGGGATGGCACGAAATGAACCCCGAATATTGGAGTAGGCTAGGACGTAGGCGCGTTGGAGCCAGGGTTCTTTCAACTCGGTGTTATTAAACTTTTTAAATGTTTTTTTTTTTTTATGTAAACTGTACTTTTTAGGCTACACTAAAGGCTTATATTATTATTACTGTGGGCATTGTGTTTTAATTTCAAAGCTTTATAATATTATAGGTAGGTACTAGCTTTTGCCCACAACTTCGTCCGCGTAGACTTCATTTGTTGACAAGTCACATATTGCTATGCATATTTGCACAGGCACTTAACACTTTAATTAAATGACTAGAACTTTTTTGCTGAACTTAGATTTCAATAAAATGAAGCCTATAAGTTGCCCTGTAGGCTGTCTAACTCGCTCGCAATCGCCATCGTGTTCATTTTGACAGTTCATGTATGGGCTGACAATTGGCATCGGAGTCAGCTAGCTGTCACATTCATACAAGAACTGTCAAAATGAACTCGATGGCGATTGCGAGCGAGTTAGACAATAAGGCCGTTTGTCCACCGCCGCCGTCACCGTCACGTCACCGAGAACGAGATGACGGCGCCGAAGTAGCGGTACATACATTTACTTAAGCCGCGTGTCCACCGCACATCCGTCACCCGAGCGCTGCGGTGGACACGGGGCTTAAGTAAATGTATGTACCGCTACTTCGGCGCCGTCATCTCGTTCTCGGTGACGTGACGGTGACGGCGGCGGTGGACAAACGGCCCAAGCCTACTGATATCAGTGTTAACTATTTGTGAAAACCGCAATAAAATCCGTTGCGTAGTTTTGGATATTAGCGAACAGATACATAAACACACACGCGTACATACCTATTTGGTGACTTCAAAATATTGTGTCGATCAGAAATAACGGGTCGCTTTTTATACAACTTTGTATGTAAAGTGATCAGTTATAAATAATAAATAAATAAATATTAGGGAACAATTCAAAAAAATTGACTTAGTCCCAAAGTAAGCGCTAGTAAGGCTTGTGTTATGGGTATTAGACAACGATATACATACTCATATCTAAAAAAAGTCAATAAAACAATAAAACAACAAAAAAAAAATAAGTCGCAATAAAACATTTCATTTCATTTCATTTTCATTTCATATAGCGAAATACATACTTATATAGACAGAAAACGTCTATAACACAAGAACAAATATTCGTGCTCATCACACAAATATATGCCCTTACCAGGATTCGAACCCGGGATGCTTGCTTCGCAGGCAGGGTCACAACCAACTAGGCCAACCGCGTCGTTTAAACTTACTTACTGCGTGGCATTGTGGTTCAAATCAAAAAGTTATTTCGTCACTCGGAATTTCCGTTGTAACTTTTTTATGACTCATAGACCTTTAGTCATCTTATTGTAGAATTTGGCCGATACCTATCCTCAAATTATAAAATGCGATAGTTAATTAGATATATTTCTATCTCGCTCTGTGTGTATTTGTGTACACTTGACCTTTTGAAGTCCACGGGTTTGGGCAACGTGTTGACGAGTCAATCAGTCAAATATCTTTTTATAATTATGATTGACCCTCCTATTCACAAACACTTGATCGAAGGAGTGGACAAACAAATAAGTATGGAAAAATAGCTATATTTATTTGTACTATTGTTACAAAGAGACTGTGAATACATTTTTATTTTGTATGTATGAATGTATGTATGTGTACAGTATACATAAATCTCTTCTTTATTTCTTACATACATACATGTAAATACTTAATAGTGTTTATGTTATGTATTTCAGTCATAAATAGTTTCTCTCAATCCCTCCTTTGATACGGTTGAGTAGGCATTGGCGTACCGGGTTCATACAACGGGAACTTGCATGCAAACATACATACACTTTGTATGATCGCCTGAAGATTTATAAAACGCATTGTCAAAGAGCAGTCACGCGGAAATGCGTGCGGAAACCGGGTCACGCGCAGGCGGCTAGGTGGAACATTGTAGTCTAAGAGTTGGTGGCATGCCAAGTGTAGGTTTACCTTATTTCCGGATTTGCCCGGACATGATAGTGTGGCGTTTTGTCCGGTCATTGTCCGGATATTTTGCGGGTGGTAGGGCCTTGTGCAAGGTCCGTCCGGATCGCTACCACCATCTTACTCGCTAATCCTGCCGCTAAGCAGCAGTGCTTGCACTGCTGTGTTCCGGTGTGGAGAGTAAGACAGCCGGGGAAATTACGGGCACAAGAGGCATTTCATCTAAGTCCTCTAGGTTGGCAACGCATCTGCAATCCCTCCGGGGTTGCGGGTGTCTATGGCAGAGGTGATCGCTTACCGTCAGGTGACTCACTTGCTCGTTTACCTTCCTATTCACATAAAAAAATATATGTATTACTAGATGTTGCCTGCGACTTCGTCTGCAAAGAATTCGTTTATCGCTATCCCGCGGGAATTTTTCGCGATAAAAAGTAGCCTATATGCTGTTCCAGACTTTTCTCTATCTATGTGCCGAATTGAGTAACAAACAAACATCCATCCATCCATACTTTCGCATTTATAATATTTGTTAGATAATGCATTAAAAAATATCACATCTAACAAATATTATAAATGCGAAAGTATGGATGGATGGATGGATGGATGGATGGATGGATGTTTGTTTGTTACTCAATCACGCCAGAACGGCCCAACGGATCTGGATGAAATTCGGCACATAGATAGAGAAAAGTCTGGAATAGCACATAGGCTACTTTTTATTCCGGAAAAATCCCGCGGGATAGCGATAAACGAATTCTTTGCAGACGAAGTCGCAGGCAACAGCTAGTTTCTTAATAAAATAGTGATGGGTTGCTGGCAAAATTTTACTAATGTATTTAATGGAAACCTCGGCCTTTGGACTAATCAGGTCACTTTGGCATCAGAATTAATATTAAAAGCCTGAACCCAATTGTTGAACACGCTTGTTATTGTACGGCAGACAATGGACTGTGTTTATTTATTTGGTCAAACAACTCTTAATATAAACTGAGTGAATAATTTGATTTGAATTTTTAATAAATGTTTGTGTTTTGCTTGTATGGAAGGCACGGGAAGCAAATAAAAAACGTACCAGTTGCTTCTCTTCCCACGCAGATGGGAGATCATACAAATGATGATGATGATGATATTATAAATTTAAAGTGAGTCTGTATATTCTGTCAGAGCCTCTAGTGTAAGTTTTAGCGTATAAAAACGTCTCTAACGCGTTCACGTAAACTTCTCATATACTATGGAATAATTGGCAGCGCCACTTGCGGATCGAATCGTATGCTTAGTGTAAGTTTTCGGTCACAAAATACATCTCGAACGCGTTTGCGTTTAAATGTCAAATACTATGGGAACAGTTTGTTGCCGTTTCGATCCGCAAGTGGCGCTGCTAATCATTCCATTGTAATTGTGACGTTTACGTGAACGCGTTCGAGACGTTTTTATATGCGAAAACTTACACTAGAGGCTCAGTTCTCATAGTATTTGACATTTTAATTTTAACGCAAACTCGTTCGAGACGTATTTTGTGACCGAAAACTTACACTAAGCATACTGTATGTGTTTGTTACCTTAATAAACCTGTAAATTTGCTTGATAATGTGAATATTTTTTGTTCTTAAAATATAACATGGCCAAACCACTTGTATCCAGGCCGCAAACATTGTCGATGGTTTCGAGTACACCACTAAACTAAACATTAAAAGCTGGTAACATTATTTGACTATTTGACATTTGCACTTATCTATTTAGTACCTATCCGAGATAATAGTACATTACTGCAGAGGCCGTGAAGTAAGGGATTGCAGGACGAGATTGGGGTATATATAAAGCGAGTCCTGCAATCCCTGTTTCCGGCCGAGGATTGTATAGTGTTTTTCTCAAGCAATGCGAGGAAATCAAGTAAAAATTGTTTAATTAGCCGCATTTTTAATTTTTGAAACATGCCATTTGAACAAACTATTGCTCGCGCCATGTTTAACCGCACACCCGCCCCGCGCCGCCGCACCGCGCCGACCGCACCCGCCGACCGCACCACATTACTTCTTGGCCTAGGCCGTAAATGTGAAACTTCTTGGCTTCATTTCGCGACATTAACGCGTACGTTTCCGAGCATGCTTGAGAAAAGAATATACTTTATATACACTCACCGGAATATTAAGCGGAACACGAAAAAACAGTGTAGTTAACTATTTTTTCCTGGTCAAAGCATTAAGTATGCTTTTTGCTAACTTTATTTTTGTGTTCCGCTTAATATGCCGCTGAGTATAGTTAAAAGTTTAACAACCGTTTATGGGTATGAGGATAGTCAAACATCTTAATTACATGTGATTCTAACAAAAGCGTGTTGGTTTTGGGATTACGCGTAATAATGTGACAGTGACGTCACCGTTCTGACATCCTGCCTGCCAGCTGTTATCGTATGACAGTCGTGTTATGAATTCTTTGCAAGTCACGATTTTTAACAGCCTAGTCTGGTCCAACCTTTTGTATGCTGGATTTGTAATCTTACTAATATTATAAATGCTAAAGTTTGTGAGGATGGATAGATGGATGGATGTGATGATGTGTGTATGTTTGTTCCTTCTTCACTTTGAAACGACTGGACGGATTTGGATAATATTTGGAACGGAGATAGCTGGTACCCTAGATTAAAACATAGGCTACTTTTTATCCCGGAAAATTGCATAGTTCCCGCGGGATAGTGATAAACCAATTCTATGCAGACGAAGTGGCGGGCAGCAGCTAGTCTAATCTAACTAATCTAACTAATATTATAAATGCGAAAGTATGGATGGATGGATGGATGGATGGATGGATGAATGTTTGTTTGTTACTCAATCACGCCAGAACGGCCCAACGGATCTGGATGAAATTCGGCACATAGATAGAGAAAAGTCTGGAATAGCACATAGGCTACTTTTTATCCCGCAAAACTAATATTATAAATGCGAAAGTATGGATGGATGGACGGATGGATGAATGTTTGTTTGTTACTCAATCACGCCAGAACGGCCCAACGGATCTGGATGAAATTCGGCACATAGATAGAGAAAAGTCTGGAATAGCACATAGGCTACTTTTTATCCCGGAAAATTGCGCAGTTCCCGCGGGATAGCGATAAACGAATTCTTTGCAGACGAAGTCGCTGGCAACAGCTAGTATTATAAATGCGAAAGTATGGATGGATGGATGGATGTTTGTTTGTTACTCAATCACGCCAGAACGGCCCAACGGATCTGGATGAAATTTGGCACACAGATAGAGAAAAGTCTGGAATAGCACATAGGCTACTTTTTATCCCGGAAAATTGCGTAGTTCCCGCGGGATAGCGATAAACGAATTCTTTGCAGACGAAGTCGCTGGCAACAGCTAGTAGGTAATAAATTGCTAATAACAAGCGAATGCCTAAAATGTGTTTGAAAAGTTTGTTGTTCGGGGCCCACCTTTAATTTATAATTTAATTTGTTTTTTAGGGTTCCGTACCCAAAGGGTAAAAACGGGACCCTATTACTAAGACTTCGCTGTCTGTCCGTCCGTCCGTCTATCACCAGGCTGTATCTCAAGAACCGTAATAGCTAGACAGTTGAAAATTCACAGATTGTGTATTTCTGTTGCCGCTATAACAACAAACACTAAAAAAAAAAAAATTAAGGGCTTCCATACAAAAAACGTGATATTTTTGCCCTTTTTCATGGCTACCACTCGCCGAGCTAGATCTCAAGAACCGTAATAGCTAGACAGCTGAAATTTGCACAGATTATGTATTTTTATTGTGGCTACAACAACAAATACTTAAATCAAAATAATAATAATAATTAGGGGGGGCTCCCATACAATACAACAGAGTAGTTGTTGGCGTTTTTTGCTGTAGCTCATGAACCGTAATAGCAAGGAGGTTAAAATTTTCACAGATGTTGTATTTTGATTGCCACAATAATAAAAACACTAAAAACTAAAAAACATAATTAAAAAAAAAATTTAAAAAAAATAGATTAGATTAGATTATTTATTCATTCAATATTAAATTACATCATAAATTGTACAATGTCAAGTTACGAGAACTTATAATAATAAGAATTATGAATTCTGAATAAAATAAAAATAATATTTCCATACAACAAGTTTTTTTACCGTTTTTTCTGGTACGGTTTTTTAATATTGCTCTGGATAGTAGCTATAGTAGTAAACATTTTGCAAAAAATTCAATTGTCTATCTATGATGTTTCAAAAGATACCTACAGCAGTGTAAAATTGAGTAACAGTCCCATGGAACCCTAAAATAATTATGTTATCGATTTGCTTTAAAGCAATGTTCGCGGCCCCATCGATCGTAGACCATGTCTATTACATATTTCAAATCTGACTGCTTGTTACCGTATCTGTGGATATTTGTTTACTTAAAATAGTTTTTTTTTAATACCGGTTTTAGTTGTAGTGTTGCACATCACTATTTTCCTGTGGTTCTAATGAATGTTTTTAGAAAGTCGTTTGACACTGTTATATTTTTTCGTTAAAAAAACAGGTGATTATTCTGGTAAACGGGTCATTTTGTAAACAACAAATTATTCATAGCTTTAGGTGAATATGGGTCAAAATGTCAAGAAGTGCCCTGGCTTACGAAAGTGTATGAGAATAACAGCTGATATTAATGTGGTAAGATTTAGGTTAATTAGTTATTTGTTGCTTTATTAGGAAGAACTTTAGACTAAAAATACAAACATACTACAAATATATGTATGCGCTGCTTGCTGCCCTCTAGTTCTGGTTTCTTTTAGAAGACAGTATTTAACTGTACTCGTATTTCGAGGGTCGCTCATCGGTTTGTCACGTCAGACGTCAGAATGTGTTACTTAAATTGTACCCTTTTTTTCCAAAGTGAATAATTTTTGGATTTTTCGGAATTTTTCTTTTTTGACAGTTTTATGTCACTTTTTCGTACGATTTGTATATATGTCGTCATAAAACTGACACAATATACCTATTTAATGAAAAATTGAGGTTTTTTTTTTAAATAAGAGCACATTTTTTTTAATGCCCTTCTGATAAAGCTCCGTCAAAAGCTCGAAGCAAAGCTCGGAGGTACCAGGGCGGCATAGCAACCGTAGAGTCGCAAATGTGCATGACGCAATCGCCGATACTTGAAATTGCGCACCAGTTACCAGGCAATCATAAAAACTGTGTTTTTGTCGGAACACGGTGAAGGTGATAGGCGGTTGAACCCCGTCAGGTCAATGTACTGACATCCTGGTTTTTATTGTGTCCTGGTAGTGTTGCTAGGAAATTATTGTATTAAGTCCCCAATACATACATATAACTTCATGTCATTATGTCGTACTTACAATTTGAATACAGGCTTGTCCAAAAACATACAAATTTCAAGCCAAACCCACTTTATGCCATGACGTCCTAATTCCGACTCAGTTCAAGTTTTAGCTGTCACTTTTAGTATGAATCTGACAGCGAGCGAACTTAAACTGAATCGCTCTAAGACGTCATGGTAAGGCCCCTGTAAGTTTTCACCAAACTTGCCTAAAAGGCGAAGTTAAAAAACCTAAGCTTAATCGTTTTAATTTAAGATCCTTTAACTATAAGATTTTGACATACATATATTTCATAGGTTTTCTGTTAAATATACGCCAAAATCGGCTGTCATAGGTAATGTTTTTGTTCAGTTATTTGAACTCGCATTTGCTCTACAGTTTAATTGTGTGATCAAGTTCAAATATTGTGCAATAACAATGACTCATCCGTCCGGGAATTCCTGTGACTTTCGGGGAATTTCGTGATCTCTCATCCCAGTATGTGTATCCAATTCGCAGCTTATGCCGTTATGCGAGGAAGCCATGCCAGTAGATAATCTTATTATGTAATGCCGTGAGCGGTTTCAATAGATGCCATTTACTAAGTACATTACATTGTTACGAGTACTTCCATGCTGGCCTGTAGGCTTATTGTCTAACGACTGTGACAGCTAGCTGATTCCGATGCCAATTGTCAGCCCATGCATGAACTGTCAAAATGAACACGATGGCGATTGCGAGCGAGTTAGACAAAAAGTCTACTGGGTGTAAAGAAAAAACGAAAGTACCAGTTTCTTCTCTTCCTGCGCAGATTGTAAAAGCCCATCGAGGGAATGGGAGAAAATCGTGGGAATCATGCTAAAAGCGATGCGCCTAGCAAGTAGCAACTAATCACTATTTTGATTCCACTTTCCTATACGCCCATAATCTTACCTTTAGTGCATCTTAGTTCATCTTTTGCGGGTGGTAGGGCCTTGTGCAAGGTCCGTCCGGATCGCTACCACCATCTTACTCGCTAATCCTGCCGCTAAGCAGCAGTGCTTGCACTGCTGTGTTCCGGTGTGGAGAGTAAGACAGCCGGGGAAATTACGGGCACAAGAGGCATTTCATCTAAGTCCTCTAGGTTGGCAACCGCATCTGCAATCCCTCCGGGGTTGCGGGTGTCTATGGGCAGTGGTGATCGCTTAACATCAGGCGACCCACTTGCTCGTTTGCCTTCTATTCACATAAAAAAAAATCTTAGTTACGTTTTTTCGTAGCTCAGGGAACGTGCTGGTGTGAAAGAAGATATAGTGACTAGGATAGAAAAAAAGTATGCTTAGGTGGTTTGGTCACGTAGAGAGGATGGATGAAATAAGATTAACTAAACAGATTTATATGGGAAGTGTGAATGGGTGCGTTGGGAGGGGAAGGCCTAGACGGACGTTCCGTGATCAAAATGGGGACTTTTGGAAAAAGGTCATGTCAAGAGTACCCGAAACATGCATGAAGAGATTGATGAATGTGGATGAAGCGAAAGAGGTATGTCAGGATCGTAGCTAGTGGAAAAGTAGTCTGCCTACCCCTGTGGGAAAGAGGCGTGACGGTATGTACGTATATGTATATGTAAGGAACTTTGAAATCCCAATTTGAGACTTCAATTAACCTCGAACCCACTCTGCGTGCAGTCAACTTACAAACGTTCGCGAACTTTGTAATAAGACACCTGAAGGACAAGAAAACAACAATGGTGACGCCAAAATGTCTGGCACTGGACAACATACGTCATACTCACATATATATATAGTAGCTTTATGTATTACTAGCTTTTGCTGCGTCTTCGTCTGCGCAGAATAAAACTGTTCGCTAAAACTTCTCTCCCGTCGAAAATGTACAGAAGCCAAACGAATCCCATGGGAGTTTTGAAAAATCCCTTTTTAGTGCACTAAAGAGGGATTTTTCAAAACTCCTCTGTGGTACTGAAGCGATATTTATTTACGTTGCGACTCGGCAGCTGCGACCTTTGACATGTTAAACGCTATCCCGCGAGAACTATGCAATTTTCCGGGATAAAAGGTAGCCTGTGGCCGGCCATTTTCTCAACAGATTAGTAAAGTTAGCAGCAAAATCTGTTCAGCCGTTTTCATACTCATACTCATACTCATACTCTATTTTCACGTGATGAGCTCACAAATATACATAGTACAAACAGATTACACACTTGTTATCACTTTAACCCCTTTATTCATAAACGTTCTATAGGCTAACTTAGCAATCTGTGAAAGGTAAATAAATGTCAAAGTGACTATAAGGATAAACGATTGCTAAGTTAGCGGAAGCCTACAGAGCGGTTATTTATAAGGGGGTAAGAATTTGCACTAGAGGGTCAGATGGGAGTGTTTTAGAGAATGTTTGAAAGCACGCTTTGGGATTAAAACCACTAAATTTCATAATACCTTATTCAATAATACCCCTAATTTCCAAATGACCATGGGCTCATAATACCTAAATTTTTTTTTTTTTTTTATTTATGTGAATAGGAAGGCAAACGAGCAAGTGGGTCACCTGATGGTAAGCGATCACCACTGCCCATAGACACCCACAACCCCAGAGGGATTGCAGATGCGTTGCCAACCTAGAGGACTTGGATGAAATGCCTCTTGTGCCCGTAATTTCCCCGGCTGTCTTACTCTCCACACCGGAACACAGCAGTGCAAGCACTGCTGCTTAGCGGCAGGATTAGCGAGTAAGATGGTGGTAGCGATCCGGACGGACCTTGCACAAGGCCCTACCACCCGCAGAAAATACCTGAAAAGTCAAAATGTCTCTTGTAACAATTTGACATTTCAGGTATTACGAGCCCGTGGTATTTTGAAAATTAGGGGTATTATTTAATAAGGTACTATGAAATTTAGTGGTTTTAAGCCCAAAGCGAAAGCACGTGTCCGTGCGACGACCTTCGGCTGTTTTGGGTGCAACAGCCGTCCCGGGGCTAATGCACCGCCGAATCAATCATCCGGTCGACGCCATCTTGTTTTTTCAATATGCTGAATCTTTATTTAGTTCCAAGAAAATCTGTGCTAGCCTTAGCGTAGGTACCATCAGCCAAATATGTGGTCTACCACCCTAAGGTTAAAATTCCTTTGCACGTCACAATATATAACGTCGATAAGACAGGCTGTCAACTTGAAAGTTCGTCTTTAGCGACATTTTCATTTGATAGGAATATGGATGAAAAGTGGTAGACCACTTATTTGGGCGAGACCAAGACCTCAAAAACATGTTGTCTAACACCTCAGCGTGATTCTGAGCCAGCGACCGTTTCACTTTTGCGAAGACAACGCTGATGATCTGATTTTCACGTCTGTGTATTTTGTTGTTTCTTTTCTATAAATAGAATAGAATAAATTTTTATTCACCAACACAACAATTCAAAACAGAAGAAACAAAAATACAAGTGATTAAAACCAAAAGGCAAAATGGAAGGGAGACTCAGCGAGGTCGCTGTTTTTACGTCCGCTGTTTTTTTTTTTTTTATATGAGTAGGAAGACAAACGAGCAAGTGAGTCACCTGATGGTAAGCGATCACCACTGCCCATAGACACCCGCAACCCCGGAGGAATCGCAGATGCGTTGGCAACCTAGAGGGCTAAGATGAAATACCTCTTGTGCCCGTAATTTCCCAGTGCAAGCACTGCTGCTTAGCGGCAGGATTAGCGAGTAAGATGGTGGTAGCGATCCGGACGGACCTTGCATAAGGCCCTACCACCCGCAATCTTAGGAATCAGGTTATAGGGCTATGTGACAGTAATCCGTCACTTTTTGATTAACGTCCACCAGTCATGCGTGGCCTTTTGAGTCTTGCTCTGTCTACTCCGTGACGGATAAAGACTTGATGTATATATGTATGTATTTCTGTTCTATAGCGACAAAGCAACCTCTCTGGCCAGATTTGTGTGATCTGTCATCAAAGGTTGACGTTCCGACCAAGGTCGCTGACTGTCAGTGTAGTCACTATTTTTTGCCACTAATTATAATTTTGGCTTGCCTTGCCGTGCAAAAAAAATGGACAGCCAAGCTTGACAAGTTGTTTTTACTAATGTAGTCTTAGAGATAGCTGTAACACCTGTTTCTGTATTATCTACACTACTATTATAAAGAGCTATAGCAGCTATAATGAACACAAAATATTTACCTTGCTACTCCGCTACTTACGTGCGTGCGTTATAGCAGCTATAGTTTGTGAGGTGACGTTGGAGGGGGTAATTTCTGGATGTACTGAACCGATTTTTTTAAATTCTTTTACCTATAGAAAGTCACATTAGTTGTGAGTATTATAGGCTATAATATTTCATTTTACGTTACTTGCGCGGTAGGGCTTTGTGCAAGGTCCGTCCGGATCGCTACCACCATCTTACTCGCTAATCCTGCCGCTAAGCAGCAGTGCTTGCACTGCTGTGTTCCGGTGTGGAGAGTAAGACAGCCGGGGAAATTACGGGCACAAGAGGCATTTCATCTAAGTCCTCTAGGTTGGCAACGCATCTGCAATCCCTCCAGGGTTGCGGGTGTCTATGGGCAGTGGTGATCGCTTACCATCAGGTGACACAGTTGCTTGTTTGCCTTCCTATTCACATAAAAAAAAAAACGTGGAAGCAGTCTTGGACAACTAGGTTATATTACTAGCTGTTGCCCGCGACTCTAACTGTGCTGAATCGCTATCCCGCGGGAACTATGCAATTTTCCGGGATAAATACTATCCTATGTCCTTCCCCGGGACTCGAACTATCTGTATACAAAATTTCAACTAAATCGGTCCAGCGGTTTAAGCGTGAAAAGGTAACAAACAGACAGTTACTTCCGCATTTAAAATATTTTAGTAGAGAAGTAGGGATTTTATTGTATAGTCGAGGGCATAAATATCGATACAGCCATCATGTCAAATATATGTGTCACCGACCGTATTGTTTGTGGCATAAACGTGTATAGTTTTGACGTCTTGGTAACGTAAATTATATTTATGGCCTTGACTGTACACACCTCTGGCTGTGATAAAGAAAGCTTCAGATTGCATGTTTATCGCCCTCGCCTTTGGCTCGTGCAACAAGTTCCTGCGATCTGAGACATTCTTTATTTCACCATGGCGTGTAATGCAATGTATTGATGTGGTATCTGAATTGACAATCCTCTTTTGTTTCTTTTATTTTGCTTAGACACCTTCCATTTTGAATGCAATTTTGGTCCCCCCCACCCCCCATGTCTAGACAGTTTAGACAGCGGGTAGTCTGTCTAGACTAGCTAGACCATCCACAGGTTTTTGTGTTTCAGTTTATACACAGACGCCGCCGCGAGCGCCGGTTTAGAACCTTGTCTTATTGTATCAGTGATTCGGTGATTGAAAAAAAAATTTTTTTTTTCTAAATTTGTATATTGTTTGAAGGCTGCTTCTAAATTACATGATGTAATACATACTGTGTAGCAATAAGAAAACGATTTAGTATTTTTTTTTTCTAAATTGAATATTGTTTGAAGGCAGCTTCTAAGTTACATTCTGTGTAGCATTACGAAAACGGTTTAGTAATTTTAATGCAAGTACCTATTCAACAAAAAAATGGTATTTATCAGAATTAGAAATAACAAACCATAAAATATTCATATTATAAATTGATAATGAAGCAACCTTCGTAAAATTATTTTCTTTTATTTCCTAATCTGATATGATAATTTATTAAGAAACATTTCTTCCACATTTTTTAACGAATTTAAAGTTTTTTTTTTCTGATTTAAAACAGAATTAGGATGCCTTGATCAGTGCTTTATTTTTCTTAAAAAGCTTGTATTGTTAAATAAAAAAGTGATATAACTGTGATACAATGTTTTGCCTTTTTGGCAGCAGTGAGTATATTTGTAAACGACATTTTTATACTTTGTTTTTTTTTTTTAATTTGCAATGAAAATAGTTACATACACAGGGTGTATCAGATAGCCCCTAACAATAATCCACTGGGGTATATAACCATAGCTATAGAAGCTAAAAAAAATATTAAAAAAAAATTGGAGTAAAATTTTTTTTATGTTTTCTATAGGAATGATTACAGTTACTAGGTACTACCATTCCTATAGAAAATATAAAAAAAATTACTCCAATTTTTTTTTAAATATTTTTTTAAGCTTCTGTAGCTATGGTTATGTACCCCGGTTGATTATTGTTAGGGGCTATCTGATACTATACACCCTGCATACATAAATCACCTCTTTATCCCTAACGGTGTAGACAGAGCCTAAGGTGACAAGATGTAAAGGCCACGTTTAGCATGTTTGTGGGGGGTTTACAATACAATACAATACAATACAAATACTCGTTATTGAACACCACAAATCAGTACAAAAAACAATACAGAAACAAAGAACAAAGTATACAATAGGCGGTCTTATAGCTTATTAGCGCGGGGTTTAGGTGGGCGGAATGAAAAATCTTCTACGTAGTAACACAAACATATATCCGTAAACAAAGGCGAATATTCCCATGTCAATGAACTTTCAAATAGCTGCCAAATTTGATGAAATCTTGATAAGCTACTAACGTACCTTTAAATTAATAG
This sequence comes from Pandemis heparana, assembly GCA_963854515.1. NCBI lineage: Eukaryota > Metazoa > Arthropoda > Insecta > Lepidoptera > Tortricidae > Pandemis > Pandemis heparana. The sequence goes on from OY978034.1 coordinate 857,061, forward strand.
TCGTCTTTGTGTGCAAATTTTAATCGTGTCTTTGAATAAACTGAGTCCAAATTAGGATTTCCGCTTTTTGAAATTCAATTAGACGTATTGACTTGCTTTACGGGTGGTTATCTTGTGCGGGTACGTCCGGGTCGGTACCACCATCTTACTAGCTAATCCTTACTAATATTATAAATGCGAAAGTAACTCTGTCTGTTACGCTTTCACGAATAAACCAATGAACCGATTTTAATAAAATTTGGTACAGACATAGTTTCAGTCCCGGGGAAGGACATAGGATGATTATCATCCCGGAAAATTGCTTATAGTTCTCGCGGGATAGTGATAACTATGCGATAAGCGAATTCTACGCAGACGGAGTCGCGGGCAAGCGCTAGTCTAACTAATATTATAAATGCGAAAGTATGGATGGATGTTTGTTTGTTTGTTACTCAATCACGCCAGAACGGCCCAACGGATCCGGATGAAATTCGGCACATAGATAGAGAAAAGTCTGGAATAGCACATAGGCTACTTTTTATCCCGGAAAATTGCGTAGTTCCCGCGGGATAGCGATAAGCGAATTCTTTGCAGACGAAGTCGCTGGCAACAGCTAGTCTTTCATAAATCTACTAGCTTCTGCCAGCGACTTCGTCTGCGTAGAATTATACATATAAACCTTCCTTTTAGATCACTCTATCTATTAAAAAAACCGCATCAAAATCCGTTGCGTAGTTTTAAAGATCTAAGCATACATAGGGACAGACAGCGAAAAGCTACTTTGTTTTATTCTATGTAGTGTACAGTCAAGGGCATAAATATATGTACGTTACCGAGACGTCAAAAACATCTAACCTTTGTGCCACAAACAATAAGGTCGGTGTCATATATATTTGACATGATGTCTGTATAGATATTTATGCCCTCGACTGTATGTATGTATGTATAACTCTTTATTGCACATAAAACACATCAAAAAAATTAATACAGGAAAACACAAATGCCCAAAGGCGAACTTATCCCTAAAAGGGATTTCTTCTGTACCTAGTTTTTATCGTCATCATCATCTGCAGTAGGCTTATTATCTAGCTCGCTCGCAATCGCCATCGTGTTCATTCTGACAGTTCATGTATGGGCTGACAATTGGCATCGGAATCGGCTAGCTGTCACATTCATACTAGAACTGGCAAAATGAACACGCTGGCGATCGCGAGCGAGCTAGACAATAAGCCTACAGTTTATATCCACAAAATCAAAAGTTAATTTTGCAAATAGGCCACGCAGGCGCAGTGTGGATTAGGAATTTAACACACAATTGAATTGCTTCGCAGCATTGTTTTTTTTATCATAAATCACGTCTCTACCCCTTACGGGGTAGACAGGGCCTAAGGTAACAAGACCTAAAGGCCACGTTTAGCATGATTGTGGGCGTTTAGGGAATCAAGATAGTGATGGGCGCTAGCATCGCCTATAACATGATTCCTAAGATTGTTGTCCATTCCCTCGATGGGCTTTTACCATGCGCGGGAAGAGAAGCAACTGGTACATTCAATGTTTTTTCTTTACTCCCAAACCAGCATGGAACAATGAAACGTTTTTTAAGTAAGTAGTTAACAGAAGTTTGAATATTTACATCCTTTGTTTACTCCCCCCCTTCATCCCTCGGGGCTTAGGGGCGGTCTAGACCAGACCTAGGTCAACGCACAGACGACAAAGGGCGTTCGCTTGCTGTGTTGAGGCAGGTCCGTCTACCCCGTTTTAGGTTTCATTGAGTATAAAGTACTAATAGAGAGTAGCGAGTAGAGAGTATATAGGTATCGTTTACGTTTACTATTTAGGCTTCGCTATATTTTTTTTTCTTTAATAAAACAGGGGTACTACAAGCTTTGCTTAGTTTGGGTTTGGGACTGGGTCAACTCATTTTAAAAAAAAATTATTCTCGAATATATAAGTATGTCTATCCGTTGCCTGGTACCCATAGTACAAGCCTTGTGCTTAGTTTGGGACTGGGTCAATTGGTGTAATTTGTTCCATGGTATTTATTTATTTATTTATTTATTATTTATTTATATGCCACCAGGGCCCTATTTTATAAAGGTACAAGTTACAATTTATAAGTGGAAGTCTCTTTCTGACCCTATGTGTTAGATAGAGACTTCCGCTTGTAAATTGTAACCGTATAAAATAAGGCCCTGCTGAAGTATTCCGAAATTATTCTAAGAGACCTTATGTGATGTTTATAATTATTTTCAACTTGGGCTTCGTAATTTTATGTAAAAATAAAATATGGTGCCAAAGGGTGCATAAAGTTTGAAATTGATAAAAAAAATCTGGAAAAATTGCATTGCACATTTTCCTACTTAACATTTGTAACTTTTTTAATTTCTATGGGTGATAAGTACCTACAATAAACGATATTATTATTTATTTTAGTGGGCAGTGGGCCGTCCCAGCGCTGGGCGCGGTGAATGTAACTAGAACGTAACAGCTGCGCCCACGCACGCCCTTTTGCCCTTGCGCTACGAAGGTTGCCTAACCGTGTTAAGGTTAACTGATTTAGATTGAATTATATCTACAGATTCTACTGCTAATTTCAATCGTAAGATGGCGATATTATGTTGGTACAGTTGAGGCCATAAATATCTATACAGCCATCACGTCAAATATTACCGTCGTAACGTCACCGACCTTATTGGTTGTGGCATAAAGTTGTATAGATATTTTTGACGTCTTAGTAACGTACAGTCGAGGGCATAAATATCGATACAACCATCTTCCTACCTGTTTGTTCCTTCACGTTGAAATGACTGAACGGATTTGGATCAAATTTGGAATGGAGATAGCTGGTACCCTAGATTAAAACATAGGCTACTTCTTATCCCGGAAATTTGCATAGTTCCCGCGGGATAGTGATGAACTTGTCAAAGGTCGTAGCTGCCTAGAGTCGCAACGTATGTCACCGTTCACCGATCTTATTATTTTTGTTAGTTACCTGTCTATTGCAAATCTGCGAAGCAATTCAATGGTGTGTGTAGTTGCCAATCCGCACTGGGTCCGCGTGGCAACTATAGCCCAATCCCTCTCGTTCTGAGAGGAGGTCTGTGCCCGGCAGTGGGGCGTGTATAGCCTAGAGATGTTGATAAACCCTACCTACTGATGTATTTTGGTTTAGTTTTGAGATGTGTATGTTATATGTTGAATTTGAAATGTACTTGTGTGTTAATAAATGTTTATTTTGGTTTCAGGTGAGTGTGCCAACCTGATCGGGAGTGCGGATGATGAGAAGACGGTCAGTGTTAATTAATAATAGATGTATTTGGGTAATACATTATAAGAAAACGGGACTTAATCAAGTAAATAATAAGTATTTTTGTAAATACCTCGACATTTCGGACGCGACTTTGCATCAATGGTCTCGAAGAGGCTGGTATCAACGTCTTCTAGCTGCACGGGTTTTCCTAACTACCTGCACTCGGTCTTTATTATTAGTTACTTCACAAGGGCTGCCACTAGACCGACACACAACACTCACAATATCCGGCGATTTAAGTCCCGTTTTTTTTTTATAATAATGTGTGAAAATCGCGAAAGTTTGAATCAATACATGGATTGGAGTATCGATACAACCATCACGTCAAAAATATGTGTCGCCGACCTTATTTATTGTTTGTGGCATGAAGGTGTATAGATTTTTATGATGTTTTGTTAACGTACAGATATTTATGCCCTTGATTTTATCTCATACCAGGTACGGATCACGTGCTTCTTATTGTATAATATTTACTATTAACATATAGTTTTAAGTTAACGTTCGCATTGTTAAATACACTTGTGTCAACATTTTGTTAATTTCAAACAGTGGTATGTCCTTGAGAATTGCTAACTTTTATTTGAGGCTTGTGTCTTGTACAACGTAAAATATTTGAAAAATAATCGCTAAGTTAAAAGAAATTGTCCATTTTGCTTTTATTGTTCCGTACCTTTAATAATCACAACACAGTATAAAGCAAAGTCGCTTTCCGCTGTCTGTCTGTCCGTCTCTATAGAGGATGTATCAGACACCCCCTAACAAAAATCCACTGGGGTATATAACCATAGCTAAAGCAGCTAAAAAATATGATGAAAAAAAATGGAGTAATTTTTTTTCAAAATATTTTTCTTAGCTTCTATAGCTATGGTTACGTACCCCCGTGGATTATTGTTAGGGGGGTGTCTGATACACGCTGTACTGTATGTAGGTATGTTTCAGATCTTTAAAACTACGCAACGGATTTTGATGCGGTTTCTTTTTAATAGATAGAGTGATTCAAGAGGAAGGTAAGTCGCGGGCAGAAGCTAGTCTTTAATATTCGTAGGATTAGTTACGATTAGTGGGTAGTAGGATTATTTTGGCATATAGCTCTCACAAAACAATTTAAGGCTAAATAAATAGAAAAATCGCACTTGTACAAAACGAAAACAAAACTTTCACAACAAACCTTTTCGAACTCAATGAAATTGAATTTACAAGTTACGTGTAACATTAAATCCAAACATACGGACGCCACCCACGCACTTTTTCTCAACTTTTAAAGAGAACCAAACAAGAGAACCGCCAGGTTATTTCGTAAACTTCCAGTTAATGTGAACTGTCGAAACAACCGGCGTACCAGGGTAGCATATAACGTTAGGAATAAGCACAGAGTACATACTACAGGAGACGCTTTCACTGCAACTATTACAATGTTTTTAGGCAAACGAGCTAGTGGGTCACCTGATGGTAAGCGAGTTCAACCACCCATGGACACCCGCAACACTAGAGGGTTGCAGATGCGTTGCCGGCCTAGAGGGCTAGGATAGAATACCTCTTGTGCCAGTAATTTCACCGGCTGTTTTACTCTCCACGCCGGAACACAGCTGTGCAAGCACTGCTGCGTGGCGGCAGGATTAGCGAGTAAGCCGGTGCAGACGCATACAAGCGTTTGCGACATATGTATGTATACCTCTTTATTGTACATAAAACACATTAATTTTACAGGTACATACCTAATAAGATAAACAGATTTACAAAACACACACAGATGTAAAAATGACATGTAATAACTATAATTATTACGAATAAATGAGTATGAGTACAAAGGCGAACTTATCCCTTAAAGGGATCTCTTCCAGTTAACCTTCGACCAATGTATAGGAGAACAGAAACCACAGGCAAATAAGGATGTCTTGATGATAATATATGTCTTGATAGGCTAGCAGTGAACGCAAAAGTATGTATTTAACCCCCTTATGTGTCACTTGTTGATCTTTATGAATTCTTAACAACCGTTTGTCTTTGTGTCATTGGCATTTGCCTTTGTCTGAAGCAACTATTTATGAATTGTGTGATCGTAAATATTAGCAATGCAAAAGAAATCGCGGAAGACGCGTGTGTTGGAGCGAGATATATAGAGCTTAAACAACGCAACGCAATGGATCGAATAGGACTGAAAAAAAAATATTCACTAGCTTCTGCCCGCGACTTCGTTTGCATAGAATTAAACATAAACCTTCCTCTTAAATCACTCGTATCTATTTAAAAAAAGCGCATCAAAATCCGTTGCGTAGTTTTAAAGATCTAATATATAGGGACAGACAGACAGTGGAAAGCGACTTTGTTTTATACTATGTAGTGACTATGTATAGATCACAGCCACCAGCATAAATAAGTGATCATTTTTGTACCTTGTCGCTTTCAGTCGTTACATGATTTCGTATGGTTTTTCAAACATGACTTTAAAGTGACGAGGTACAAAAGTGATCACTTTTTATGCTGGTGACTGTACCATTTGTATTCGACCCTCTTTTAGTACTTGATTGAGTTGCCATTTGTTACACAAACTTGCAAAAAGGACCTAACTTTTTCTGAGATCCGCGCCGACATCTGTCAGTTGTTTTTGATCTCATCAGTTATTTAAGAGCCGATCTAATCTAAAGTGTATTCTATGTTAAACTCCTGTGGTAAGTACTTCGTGGCAGCAGGAATAAATAGCTCATACAAAAATGCGGAAACGCGGCCGTTCGCTTTCGTGATTTCTCAATCGGTTACTATTTTGTTGCCGGTTAAGTTTTTGTAAAATTAAAACACCGTCGTTTTGAAAGTTAAATAGTTACATACATACATACCGTCACGCCTCTTTCCCACAGGGGTAGGCAGACTACTTTGTTCCACTTGCTACGATCGTGACATACCTCTTTCGCTTCATCCACATTCATCAATCCCTTCATACATGCTCGTCGGTTTCGGGTACTGACCTGGCCTTTTTCCAAAACGTCCCCAATTTGATCACGGAACGTCCGTCTAGGCCTTCCCCTCCCAATGCACCCATTCACACATCATTTAATAGTTAAACGCTGATAATGCCTCTGACAGAGGTGAAACACGTGTCCAGTGTTTGTGGTTGTATTGTCTACAGACTGACTGCTTAAATTGAGTCCTCGCCCGCGCGGCACAGGGGCGCGGGGTGGGACGACAAAGGGGACCGAGAGAGGTCTGGATTTCATCATCCGTTGGGCCGTTCTGGCGTGATTTAGTAACAAACATCCATCCATACTTTCACATTTATAATATTACTAACTGTTGCCAGCGACTTCGTTTGGAAATAAATCGTTTATGGCTATCCCGGGGGAACTACGCAATTTTCCGGGATAAAAAGTAGCCTATGTGCTATTCCAGACTTTTCTCTATCTATGTGCCAAATTTCATCCAGATTCGTTGGGCCGTTCTGGCGTGATTGAGTAACAAACAAACATCCATCCATTCATCCATCCATACTTTCGCATTTATAATATTAGTTAGACATCCATCCATCCATCCATCCATACTTTCGCATTTATAATATTAGTTAGATTTGCAAAACCTACCTATATCCGTTGATCCGTTTAGGCGTGATTGAGTAACAAACAAACATCCATCCATCCATCCATACTTTCGCATTTATAATATTAGTTAGATTTGCAAAACCTACCTATATCCGTTGATCCGTTTAGGCGTGATTGAGTAACAAACAAACATCCATCCATACATCCATACTTTCGCATTTATAATATTAGTTAGATTTGCAAAACCTACCTATATCCGTTGATCCGTTTAGGCGTGATTGAGTAACAAACAAACATCCATCCATCCATCCATACTTTCGCATTTATAATATTAGTTAGATATAGTTAGATGTGTCTATCGGAAGAGATCGTAATTTTAAAATGTAAAGCGCATGCGCCATCTAAAACGTGCTACGATCTGTGCCAAGGCCCAGTTGATGTAGCGAGACGTAGCGACGACTACCGCCACTACTGAACATTTACTTATTATAGTTTTCTGTCGCAACAAAACTATGGATTTATGGTAAAACTAGCGACCCGCCCCGGCTTCGCACGGGTGCAACCAGTGTATCTCTACTATATGCATGTATTTCCTCTTGAATCACTCTATCTATTAAAAAAACGGCATCAATCCGTTGCGTAGTTTTAAAAATCTAAGCATCTACAGACAGACAGCGGAAAGCGAGTTTGTTGAAGTGAAAAGTTCTTTAGCGGCGTTGGGCACTTTTTGGGATGGGTAAAAAATGTTAAACTCGCGTCAGGCAAGACGGAGGGAGAGTTTAAGTACCAGGATATCAGATTCTCTAAGAGCTTATTTTAAAATACGAATGAAGCTAGTCGCGTTCGAATTTTGAAGTGTACGTTAATTTCGTCGCTGTATCTTTATGTGCGTTTGGCCTAGTGGTATAAGGTGTGGAATAAAGTGCGTATCTATCTATTCAGTGTGTTTTAAAATTAATCCAGAATAAGCAGGTGGTTAGGTTACTCCTGTCAAGGTTTTTTAAGATTTTTGTAAAAAATGTTTCCAAACATTGGTCAGAGGTTAAAATGGTGATTTTGACTTTAAATAATATGCCGAAGAACCTTATTTTGTACCGGAATCATTTTTAGACTTCGAAACCTTGTTTTACACATTCTTAGACAATTTATTTAAATTGCAGAATACAAAGGATTAGAATATTAGATTATATGTGAAGGTCTCAGGAAAACAGACAGAATCAAAGTTGTGTGTCGTGACTAGAAGTACTAGGTTGTCATAAAGCACAGGAGCCAGTCCACCGCTCGACACTGAGGGGATACTCCGACGTTCTATTTTCGAAGTTCGTTCTGTGTCGTCCCGCTTACACTATTGGTCATTTATTTGAGAGTAAGAGGACGGTGATACGGACTTCGTAAATCGAATCTCGGAGTAGCCCCCCTGTTTCTATGTCAACCGAGCGAGCGTGACGTCACTAATGCATTCGAAATTTTGAAATTACGATAAGCCGCGATCCGTAAATCTATTTCCAACCAGTTTCCGATTTAGGTCGTAAGTGTGTCTATATGGTATTAGATTATGTTTTTTATGCTATGGTGTTAAAGATTTAATTGCGTTGAGTAAGCTGTGTTGCGTTAGTATTGGCAATAGTACCAAGGTTGACGCGGTACAGACTCTTGTTACTAGGAGAGCAGAAGTCAAACAGATTTTTGTTTACTACTGAACTATGGAATAGGTTTTTTGTTGATGTTTTTTTAAGACGGGGTCAGATTTTTTGTGGGTGTTTTGAATAAATCAGAAACATGTTTTGCTTGATCATATTCAGGGTATTGATAGTCAAATCTAGAAAAAGACGAAAACAGGTAAAAAAGGGATTTTTATCATATAGAAAATATTACATTTCAAATTTATTTAATTTGTAAGTACTAACTGTTTTTAGTTTTACGGTTATTATTTTGCATTTGTTTTTATTAATAGTTTTAGTTTAGTTTTTTGAAGGAAGTCATATTAACGCAACGCCGTTAGCACACGAACTGTATTTGATATAAAACGTAGTTAATACACGTGGACTCTATTGGGTGTGTATTAGAATACATTATCGTTTGAACAATGGCTTGAATGTAAATCAGCCTTCTGCTCGTTCGTGTCTTCCTGGTACTTTTTGTTCTGTTGCGTCATGTTACTGCGCAGTAATCGTTTGGTAACCTGCACGCTTGATAGTACAATCAATTGTGACGAAAGCTGCACGTTACGAAAAAAAATTTTATTTTCAAGTTTTTTGGGTAAAAATTTTGAAAGTCAAATTTTATACACGTCTAATGGTCTGATTGAGTTAAAAACTAGTGTACCTAAGCATAGTTATTTTTTTTTTTAAATATGAACTTGCAGTAAAAAATACTCGTCATTGAACCACACAAATCAGTACAAATACAGAAACAAAGAACAAGCCAGGCAATAGGCGGTCTAATCGCTTAATAGCGATCTCTACCAGACAACCAATAAGAGAAAGAAATAATTTTGATTACTTACCTCGCGACCTTCTCTTTCATCGTGTTATAAAAATAATAATGCGAAAATATCTGTCACCCGTCATTTTTACATCTTGTTACCTGAAATCATTATCATTATTATGTCGTTAAAACGGCAAGGTAATAAAATCCTACTAATATTATAAATGCGAAAGTTTGTGAGGATGGATGTTTGTTAAGTACTCTTTCACGCCAGAACGGCGTAACGTATCTGTATGAAATTTAGAACAGAGATAGATTGTAGTCTGGAATAACACATAGGCTACTTTTTATCTCCGAAAATTGCGTAGTTCCCGTGGGATAGCGATAAAAGAATTCTTTGCAGACGAAGTCGCCGGCAACAGCTAGTGCGTAGTAAAGGGAATAAATAAGGTAAACTAACTGTAAAAGATTGCAGCCAGATTTTTACCAACTTCAATTACCGTGTGATCCATGTATCATCCATGAATCCAGTTGTTTTGTAATCCGCGATCCTTGGCATACCAGTATCACGATATTGTCAATCTAATCCTAATGCTTGTGAGCTTTGCCTTTGTAAACCCGATGACAATCCAATTTTAAATAGTCAAAATAGGAAACAAGATTAGTTAGACTATTTTATTCGAAACTTCACAGGAGTACTCCCAACGATAAATGAGTAAACACGTGTTTCAGGTTTTTTGAAAATTCAACCCCTAAAAGGGGGATATGTGGTGACAAAGTCTGAAAATCAATACTATATAAAACTGAGGTAGATACGTCATAGGCGATCTCCCCGTGGCAAGGGAACAGTAAGGTAATTGCCTGACTTGTGTTTAGTCGCTGTCGGCGCGCGCAGAGGTCCTTATATGTCAAGTAACGGCAATAACGTTGCCATGTCCGAAAGGAGTTTTGTTCAGCTATAACGCGTCTATTAGTAAAATGTCATTGTGTAAACCTTCCTCTTGAATCACTCTATCTATAAAAAAAACTGCATCAAAGTCCGTTGCGTAGTTTTAAAGATCTAAGCATACATAGGGACAGACAGACAGACAGACAGACATACAGCGGAAAGCGACTTTTGTTTTATACTATGTAGTTATAGTGAAAAGCTATTAGAATACAATAGATTATTTTTTAACAGCTCATTAAGTTATTGAACCCGAACAATTAAATAAACCCAGTCAGGGGGTCGGCCAGATAAAAATATTCGTACGTTGACCGCTGGTTAAATTTAAACTTGGGTTAAAAATAAACTTTATCCGTAACTAAGTGCCACACTGTTTTAGTCACGCTTTGGCATACGTTTTATATGTTTACCTCTTCAAAACAGGTTAACTGGAAGATATCCTTTCACTTTTGATGCTTTTCTCGGTCAAATTCACACAACACACACGCACGCACTAACACACACGCACACGCACACGCACACGCACACGCGCACGCACGCACGCACACACACACACACGCACGCACGCACGCACGCACGCACATGGGTTTTATTTATGCCCGATATTGTGGGCATCTAAGGGTCGGAGACCAGGAGGCTTATTTTCTAACTCGCTCGCAATCGCCATCGTGTTCATTTTGACAGTTCTTGTATGAATGTGACAGCTAGCTGATTCCGATGCCAATTGTCAGCCCATACATGAACTGTCAAAATGAACACGATGGCGATTGCGAGCGAGTTAGACAATAAGCCTACTGGTGACCTGACACACTGGACTTTCCTAGTTCGGACATGAGTCTCCTCCATACAGGTGTGATAGTTTGGTAATAAACGTAACTTGGTGGTGGAGAAATTCAAAAAGTAAAGTGTTGGTTGCAATTTTGGTTTGATATACGTACACACAGCTTGTGTGTATGTATATTATTTTTTAAGAGGGGGCATACGAGCAGACGGGTCACCTGATGGAAAGTGATCACCATCGCTCAGGGACACCTGCAAGACGTGGGGAATCACAGGTGCGTTGCCGGCCCTTTCAGGAACAGGTAGGCTCGCTTTTTAAAGATCCCTAAGTGTACCGCTCGGGGAAAGTTGCAGCAGGAAGTTGGTTCCACATCTTTGTCGTACGAGGAAAGAAATTGCGTTTAAAACGCACAGTACTTGACTGCCAACTATCAAGATGTTGAGGATGGCAGGACAGACGGACCAAACCCAACCAAATTCGCAATATTTATTTATTATTCACCTCGCAAACTTCAGTCGCGTCGCGACTCGCGGTAATACGCGTCAATCAATCGAAATTGGACTTTAATAGGCGTGGAATAATACATTTGACATTTGCACGAAACGAGTATTCCAAAATTGAAAACAAAAATAATGTGTAAAAAAATATTTACATTCGTAAAACATTCGACACGCGGAAGCCGTTCTATATTTAAAATAGGTTGAATGTTGACAAACAAACACCTGTCTCGTTCCTTCTGGCGGTTAAATAGACGGGTCTGTAGTCTTTCTCGCTCGTTTAACACGGTTTTGCGACGTTGCCTATCGTCCCAGATGATTTTGATTAGCGCAGTATACGTAAAGGTGTTGGATGAATCACGATTATGTGACATAATTGTTATTATGCTATTATGAATAACATGCTGCGATTCAACACGCGTTTGTAACGTGGTAAGTGATAATTATTGTATTTGTGAGGAATGTTAACTTTTGTTCGAAATAAAATACTGACCGTAAGACCATGCCTTCAGTTAATGGTGCCTGGTTCTGTAGTTATTATTAGGTTTTTATATTAAGCTAACGCGAAACCTTTACTATCGTTCCGCTGTCTTCTGCTTCGTCATTTATTGTTTTTGTTAACCGACTCTAAAAAAGGAGGAGGTTATTTTCGCTACTTATCCACCATCTGGAGAAGTTTCAGTTACTTTCTGATCTGGTCACTTCACAAAAAACTACAATTTACCCACATTGGACACGTTCCGACTCCAGTTGACGTGGAAAGTAATTTTACGAAAGATTTCCCTTATTTCTTTGGTTCGTATAGTAATTTTCAGAAAAAGTTTGATAAGAAAGAACTCAAAAAACTGCAATGTTGACAAGGCGGTGAGTTCAAGCTATACTCAATCCTGGAAGTGACTCGTTATTCTTGCTCCTCAGTGTATTTCGAAATATTAATGACTAGTTGTTGCCTGGGACTTTGTCAACGTAGTACCAATTTAAATTTGTATCTCAGGCAGCTTGATTTTTCTCGACACCATGTTCTTCCCCGGGACTGTAACTGTAACGGGACGGAACTGTAAAAGAGCAACAAACATCCAAACATCCATACTTTCGCGTTTATAATATTAGTAAGATAACCTCGCAATTTATATGATGCGAAATCACGCCGTATCCATATGAGCATGTTCCAGAACCGAAGCGTAGCACAGATAATATTAATTGTGTAAATAATAAACCATTTCATTTTATCTCTTGCACAATAACTTGCAATGTGCTAGATTTCCTGTACGCGGTTTCGCGTGCGGTTTTTATTCCCCACGGAAATTACTAACAGCGATACCGGTGGTAAATAATGCTATCTCACTATATTTAAATATTTACCCCCTTATTCATAAACGCTCTATAGGCTTCAACTAACTTAGTTATCGTTTGTCCTTATCTGTTAAAGGTAAATGTCAAAGTGACAGATAAGGACAAACGATTACTAAGTTAGCAGAAGCCTATAGCGCGTTTATGAATAAGGGGGTTAATGTATAAATTTGACATGGTCATGCTAGCTAGCATTGTAAATATTGTAATGAAGGAATACAGCTAGCTTATACGTAACTCGCTCGCAATCGCCATCGCGTTCATTTTGACAGTTCTTGTATGAAAGTGACAGCTGATTCAATTCAATTCAATTTTTAAAAAGAAATAGCGCCATCGATACTGTCGATGATTTCGCCAATGTCGAGGTTGAAGAAGACAGTGTCGTTATTTATTTAATCGTTGTTCGGTGGCTTTGATGTACGGTAGTACCGAACTCAGTTGAGAATCTAAAACAGACAACACATACATTGATTTTGTTAGACTACCTACAAGAATAATTTGTTAATTTTAATAAATTCACATAATACTTTTATAGACAGCTAGCTGATTCCGATGCCAATTGTCAGCCCATACACGAACTGTCAAAATGAAGACGATGGTGATCGCGATCAAGTTACGTAATAAGCCTGCAGGTTGGGTATTTCACACGGATCATTGAATTGCCTCGTGGGTGTATGCGGGTTTCCTTACGATGAAACTCGTGATAAATTACACCGAAAAACTCGAGATAAATATCAAATGTGTTTTCGCAAAAAGACGTGTTTTGAATGGTGCGATAGGCCGGATTGTCACATCGCTGCGCCTGCGCCACAAACTAAATTATAGTAGTAACAATTAATCGAGTTTAATACAGGGCCCTTAGCCCACTGTAATGCTGTGGCGACGTTACCTCTACAAATTAGACGTTGTCGCCAAGTTAGCTACAATAGATATCGATATAAATTTGATACGGTAGCATAGCGACGTCAGTGTCCCGATATTTTGTTTTGTTGACTAGCGTGTCCCGAACACACAAATGACCTAAAAACACCGATAAGATCCGCAATCTCCCGCAAGGACGCCGATAAACGTATCGTTGCACGCGATATCAGCTGGTACACTCGGTGTATCGATATTTTGTTTGTAACGCATAGTAAATAAGTTTTTGTTAAAAATAATAGAAATACTCGCTTGTTTTTCGTCATAGTACTAAAATGGCGGATGGAAGAGATGGATGAGGTGAAATGTCATGGCGTTGTAACATCAGAAAGCGCCGGCTCAGTTCCAAATATAAAGTGGAAGAACTATATAGACTAGGGTCTATTCCCACTAGTTCTATTATTACTATAAAAATTAGTACCATCAATGGAACTGATAATGGAACTAGTGGGAAGAGACCTAGACTAGTTACAGACAGGACTGGGATTAGCGAGCTAATTGCAAAATCTTCAATGCTGAAGTGGCATTATGAGAAAGAAGTACTAAAATCCATTTCTCATCGCAACCAGCCGTCAGTTCTCTTTGTTGACTGTACTTTAATTATCTTCTAATCTACACAATGTGTTCCAAATTTGAAGACTACAGGAAGTGGGTGTAAGTCGATTTGCAACGTTTGAACTAAACCAAGACAAAGGAACAACCCTTGCAATTCAAAATAGCTATAAAATACGAGTAAGAAAGTCGTATTCTCAATAGATTTTACTGCAGAGACAAACGAACAGTCAAGTCAAGACGGAGCTTCGCGAATGAAGTGAGATCAGTTAAACTACGCCTTGCCGCGTGTTTGCTTGGCGGAGTTTGGTTGCACTTGTGTGCGTCTGCGCACGGACCTTTTGATTAATATTATACGCAAAAAGTTTTAATATGTCTGAAATGCAAAGCGTTCAGTGTCAGTGATGCAATAGTCGGTTGACTGCCGTAATAGGGAATATTCATGACTTTTTTCATGGCTTTCTATAGAAGCTCATTTATGTAATTAACACTACGAAAAAAATATTTTTCAAATAACTATAAAAATAACCGAGATATAAGCTATTAAAGTTTTGTCTCCATCTCTTTCTAGAAAAACGGACTTTTAATATAGAGTTTATATGGGCGTTATGACAAATGACGTTACATGTCATATCAGATCTCTCTCTCTAATCGCTGACTAATCAGTAGTTTAAAACTCTTATATTTTCCGTGTTTCTTGACCGATTTTACTTTTAATTTCTCTTTTTGTCATCTTTTTACTATATTTTCATATTTTGTAAAGAAATATTTTAATTTTTTTAATGCATATTCCTTATCGTCACGATGGTGGTTTCGACGTATGGAAAAAATGGCAAGCGTATTACGAGTATGACGCGTGTGTGAATATCAGCAGACTGTAGGACGGCAATCGATATCAATCGATAAAGCGATGATAATGGCGATTACGTTTCAAGTGGTAACAATTCCATCCATTTAACGTCGCTAAAACATACATACATACATAAATCACGTCTTTATCCCTCACGGGGCAGACAGAGCTCAAGGCAACAAGACCTAAAGGCCATTAAGCATGATTGCTAGAAATATCTACTTACTTAAAATGAGGAGTAAGGGTGCGACCACACCGCCGCGTATACACAGTGACGTGTCGTATACGTCACGTTTTCTCACCGTTCATACATTTTGTTGCGATTCCGTAACGTCACCGTTTTTTAAGCGGCGGTGTGGTCGCACCCTCATTTATAATTATATTCTACGCTGTTCTGGGAGTAAAGAAAAACATAGAATATATCAGTATCAGTTGCTTCTCTTCCCGCGCAGAATGGTAAAACCCATCGAGGGAATAAGCGATAATGTTAGGAATCGTGTTATAGGCGATGCGGCTAGCAATCCGTCACTATTTTGATCCCCCTTTCCACCTGTACGCCCAATCATGCTAAACGTGGCCTAAGTCTTGTTACCTTAGGCTCTGTCTACCCGGTAATGGATAAAGACGTGATTTATGTAGGTATGTGTTATATAATACAGGGTCTCTTGAAATTGTTTCGGAATATTTCAGCAGGCTTGCACGGATCAGCATGCTGATTACGTAACTCGCTCGCGATCACTATCGTCTTCATTTTGACAGTTCATGTATGGGCTGACAATTGGCATCGGATTTAGATAGCTGTCACATTCATACAAGAACTGTCAAAATGAGCACGATGGCGATTGCGAGCGAGTTACGTAATAAAGCCTGCAGGGTTAACGACTTAACCCCGTGTTAGATGCTAACCCGGGGCTAAGTAGTGTCAATCCTAACACCGAGTTAGCGATTTAATTTTTTAACTCTGGACTGTGCAAGTGGGCCTAAATGTTTTTCAGTCTCAGCTAACACACGTTTCCATACATTGATCGATGCTCGAAGTGAACTGCGTCAAAGGCGGGACTATAAATTTTCTGACATGCCATTGAATTTCTTGGCAGGTGTGTATACAACTTATACAAGGTTTCCTCACTATGTTCTTATTCACTGTCACTGAAAAGCTCATGGCAAATTTTAAATGTAATTTCGCACATAGATTCCGATTAATCACGATTGGAACCCACGCCCTCTGCTTGAGAGGCGACGCTTCAAACCACCAGGTTACCACATGGCTACCACAGTTTTTTTTTTTATATCGATTTAAGAATAAGTTGACCATTCGAAAATTTTACATATACTGCGAACTTAAATTTCGTCTAATCTACGTTGGTCAGTCAACCCGCACGTGATAGAGCGAGCGCGCAATAACAACAACGCGCGCGTCAAAGCGGGACGGTTATATTGATATTAAGTACGCAGTCAGCACGTGCTTAGGAAATTAAACTGATTTAGATTTATTATCTCCTGGTACTCGGCTCTTTTGACACACTTTCTGTTTTTTATTTAATTGCCTTTTAATGGGCTTAAAATTCTTATTAACCGACATTGTTAATTGACAATGTCGTTTGTGACATTTTTTTTAATTATGCCAAACCAAACCGCTACTATTTGGTCACACACGGTCGTCAATTAACTTAAATATTACCTAATATGCCATTCGAAAATCTATTAAAGTATTAAAGTTGTCTTCGAGAGCAACCCCCTTATTCATAAACGCTCTACATATAGGCTTCTGCTAACTTAGTAATCGTTTGTCTTTATCTTGTCAACGTGACAGATAAGGACAAACGATGGCTAAGCTAGCAGAGGCCTTTACAACGTTTATGAATAAGGGTGCAAGTCTACCTCAAGCACCTCATGTGTTAGTTAGTATTTAATTTCATCGCCTTTCGCACTCTCCTCGTGAGAACACAGCAGCTCAAGCACTGCTTGGCGGCAGGATTAGCAAGTAAGATGGTGACAGCGATCCGGACGGACCTTTTTTTTCCGGTTGGAAAATGCTTTTGCACAAGGTCCAACAACCCGCAAAATGAGGAAGCAATCTTGTAACGTAATAAATATGTATTCCTTATTACACGTTGGAAGGTAGCCAATATTTTTCCTGGCTACCCTGTCTGGGACTGTTAGCGTAATTTATGGCATTATAGTACGAGTGGCGACTGTAAAAAGCTCGAGTTATTGGGTTATACGTTAATCAATGTTATGTGGGAAGTATTGGGGTTTTTTTTTTTTTTACTGAAATTACTAAAATTAATCTGATTAAGATCTCGTTTGTGGCCTTTAGGTCTTGTTACCTTGGGCTCTGTCGACCCCGGAAGGGAAAATACAGTTAACCTGATTTAAGGGAGGAAAACTAAGAAACAGACACAATTCACAAAAAAAAAAACATTAAGTAAATATATGCAAAGACGAACTTATCCAGTGATCTCTACCTTCAACCTTTGAGTAGATGAGAGGATGAAAATTTAACAAAGATAAGCAAGTAGTGGTCGTAATAATTGTGTGCGTGTAGGTATTTTTTGTGTCACAATTGATTTAACTGTGAACTATACAAAAGGAATTACTATTGTGCTATGACGTCACCTTATTCATACAATTACTTTATTATTTATCGGCAGCGTGCACGCAAGCCACGCAAAAACCTGTAACTGATATTACAAGTTAATTAACGTTGTTTTTAACTTTATCTTAGTACTAGCTTCTGCTTGCGACTTCGTCCGCGTAGAATTAACACTTAGAACTGATGTTGATAGTATATTCTGCAATAAGTATTTACGTTGCGACTCAAGGCAGCTACGACCTTTCACATGCTTATCGCTATACCGCGGGAACTATACAATTTTCCGGGATAATAAGTAGCCTATGTTTTAATCTAGGGTAACAGCTATCTTCGTTCCAAATTTTGTCCAAATCCGTCCAGTCGTTTTAGCGTGAAGAAGGAACAAACATACACACTCACATCGTCACAAACTTTCGCATTTATAATATTAGTAGGATAGTAGGATATCCTTTTCCATTTACCTCCTTTATTTCTCTTTCCTATTCTTTATATATTTTATACATATATTAAGACAGTTAACTTTAGGAAGATATTCGTATTCGATAGATTGTGTTTGGTGGCGCCATCTTGTGTCTAGTAGATTAACTACCGGGATTACCTTCGAGCGAAGTGACTGCGAAGGAGAGATGAATAAATAAAGAAGTGAACGTTGTTTGAGTGTGGTTTTTCGTTGGTTCTGAAAATTCTTTCTGAAAATGCTATACTATCTTTGATTAACTTAATTATTATGCTAATATTATTGTACCTACTTTTGGTCACGGGAAAGTACAGTTCCCATGGGACGACAACAAAGTTGCGAGCAACAGTATGTGTTGTTAATAATGAAAATGTAATTATAATTAGTTTTGGTGTGTTTCATTCAAACAACCAATTAACACACGATATGAGGTAGGGTGATAATATGTATGAATGAATGTATAACTTTATTGTAGGTAAGTACATAAAACACATTAATTTTACAGGTAATGTAAAACACATGTGCAAAGGCGAACTTATTTCTTAAAGGGATCTACGAGTATATGGTATTTTGAGAATATGTAAATAAGAAAATGCAACCGAATTGAGAACCTCAAAAACAACATATCGACGCTTGAAAGGAGAAATGTCATAAGCGACATTTTTTGTGATATTGAGTTATATATATCGTTGAAATCAGCAGATTTTTCCGCGTTGAATGGGCTAGGTCTCGTGTGCGTATGACGACTTTCGTGTCGCTTATCCCATCGGTGATTTTTAGAGACACCGACCTATTTTTTTTACTAAACGACGTCTTTTTTTAAAAATTTCTGAATATTGGAGATTAGATAAAATGATTTTTTAGATAATGTACCTTAGACGGTTTGGCTTTTTACGACTTTCCTTCCATTTGTCGGTTATATTTTTTTACCTCATCGTATACCGTATTTTTATTTACATTATATCATTTTACCTATATCTACATAAAAACAAAAAATAGCTTAGATCAAATAACCTAAATGTTATTATCCGCACTATTACAGGTTATCACCTTTTAACTGATATTAGTTTCGATAATCATGTCGCTTATCCTTCTTTACTTGCAATAATTTTTAAACATTACTGTCGCTTGTTCCTTTTTACCTGGATATAAATATAAACTAGGAGGTTGAGTAGATAGTTTTAAAAAACAAATAATTTATATTCGAGCTAGTTGTTAGATAACTTTTTCTATACATGTTTCTAAAACAGAACGTATTTATATCAATAGAGCGCATTTAAAAAGTCTGTTATTACCCATCTAAAATATTTTAGGTGTTGCATACGCACTGTCCGCCGAAACGCGTGTAACACACAAACGCCATTTAAATAAAATACAGTACGCTTCGGGACGTGTAGGTAGGCATAATTGATCGAGCTGTACTACATCTTAAGTAATTTCACACATAAATGCTAATGATTTACGGTATAAATATTTTGTACCAATGATTTCGTTGTGTATTATTGTAAACTCTTTTACTTTTAGATGAATAATGCATTGAAAAATGCGAATTTTAAATAGTGGCCTTGAAAAGCGCCGGGATACGGATGCTGCATATGCGAACACTAAGAAAGTGAAGATCTCATATTATGAGTGGGATTAGGTCTGGAGTGACCAATTTAATTTGTGATTATGTTTGTGACAAAAAATGTTTGTGGTCGACATACATACACATACATACATACATATCGTCACGCCTCTTTCCCACAGAAGTAGGCAGAGACTACTTTGTTCTACTTGCTACGATCCTGACATACCTCTTTCGCTTCATCCACATTCATCAATCTCTTCATACATGCTCGTCGGTTTCGGGTACTCTTGAACTGGCCTTTTTCCAAAACGTCCCCAATTTGATCACGGAACGTCCGTCTAGGCCTTCCCCTCCCAATGCACCCATTCGCACTCCCCGTATAAATCTGTTTAGTTAATCTTCTTTCATCCATCCTCTCTACGTGACCAAACCAACTAAGCATACTTTTTCTATCTTAGTCACTAATATCTTCTTTCACACCAGCACGTTCCCTTAGCACACTATTCCGCATTCTATCTTTCAGTGATACACCTTCCATACTTCTTAATGCTCTCATTTCTACTGCATTTATTCTACTTTCATGCTTCTTTTGCCATACCCAACTTTCGCTACCGTACATTAGTGTTGGAACGAGCACCCCTCTGAACAGCCAGACGCGCCTTCTTTGACACCTTCTCACTGCTCACAAAGGCGCGCAGCGCTCCATTGACCATGTTTCCTGCATTCACTCTTCTTTCAATATCTCTTTCACACTTTCCATCTGTCGTAAAAGCCGAGCCCAGATATACAAACTCTTTTACCTGTTCTACTTTCTCACCCGCAAGCATAATCTCACATTCTGTCATGCTATCGTCTTTTTCGAATACCATAGCTTTCGTCTTGCTCACATTAACTTTCATACCTTTCCTTTCCAATGCCCCACATAAAATGTAAGCCAACCTTCGCAACTCCTCCTCCGACGATGCTTACAACACTTGGTCGTCGGCGTCCAAACACACTTCAAGCATTTGATGGTTAACTCGTTCATCCTTAGTCCACAGTCATTCTCTTTCAAATCATTCAGGCAGGTATCCATGAATAGGTTGAACAGTCACGGTGACGCAACACATCCTTGTGTAACACCTTTTTTGATGCTAAACCATTCAGCGTACGCCCCGTTTATCCTCACAAGCACTAGTATCCTCATAGAGAGATTTTAGTGCTTGTATCAGATTACTGTTCACCCCATGCATGGCTAACGCTGACCACAACTCATTCCTCATCACCCTGTCATAAGCCTTCTCCAAGTAGACGAATAAGCAGTATACTTTCTGGCCTTTGGTCATATACTTTTCGGTTATACGCCGACAATTGATCCGTGCATCTCAATCCCTTTCTAAAACCCGCTTGTATATTCCATATTTTCTCATCGGTCTCTCTTATAACTCTTTCAATCAATACCTTTGCATACAGTTTGCCGACGACGCTGAGAAGGTTTATTCCGCGGTAATTTTTGCAGTCTAGTTGTGACCCTTTTCTCTTGTACAGCGGCACAATGATGGCCGTGCACCAATCCTCCGGTACCCAACCGTTCGTCCAACACAAGTTGAAAAGGTGGCACAACTGACTAACTACCACGCCTTCACCGGCTCTCAGCATTTCGACCGACACCTTATTATTTTCATCATTTTATACCTATCTCATTTTCCTGACTACTTTCACTCTTCTCTCTGGCATAAGCCGGTACTTGCACTGCTTCTTCTGTTCTTTCAAACAAACTTTCAAAATATTCCTTCCATCTTTTTAGCACACACTCTTCTTCTTTTATAACACTCCCATCCTGGCTTCTGATTTCACTCAGCTCCGAGGCTGTGTTTTTGCCACGGGCTGTCTTTATAGACTTCCAGAACATCTTAATATTTGTCCGGAAGTCATCAGAAAACCTCCTATCAAAACTATCCTTATATTCTCCCCTCTTTCTGTCACAAGTCGTCTTTATTAATCCTCCTCCTCCTACCCTCTCCTTGTCCCTCTCCTTGTTGTCTTGTGTCTCCTTGTCCTTTCACTCTTTTGTATACGTCTTTCGCTTTACATACTTCTTCATCCGTCACCTTTTGTGTTCTTCGATTAGCCTTTTTCGCTAACCAATCCAACCATGCCTTCTTCTTTTCTCGCACCACCTGTTGTATTTCAGCATCCATCCATACGATCCTCTTCTTTCTTCCTTTTCCCCTTTTGCACACCCCACACACCTCAGTAGCAACATTCATAACTCCTTCCTTAAATGCCGTCCACACCTTTTTTATCTCTCATACCTCATCTACATCACAAAATCGACTTTTTAATTCATCCTTGTACTTTTCTCTTACATTCTCGTCTTGCAGATTCTCTACTTTTATTCGCTCTAGGACACTAGTGGGTTCTTTGACCCGGTGCCGCCATCGCTTAAACAGAGCACTAATTTGGCATATCACCAGGTTGTGGTCTGAATGGATGCCGACTCCGCGATATGCACGAGTGTCCCTGACTTTAACCCTCAATCTTTCATCCACGATCACAAATTCAATCATACTCTTCGCACTTCCTTCTTCCCTACTGTACATATGGATCTTTTTATGTGCAAACATTGTGCTTGTCACACAAAAATTTCACTCCAAACACACTTCAAGCATTATTTTCTCGACAGTGGTCGACAAGTTGTTTAATAATTAAGTATTATATTATTTATATTATTATAACTATATTTTGATCTCTGATGATTGTGTAGTAATTTTACTTGTTTGTATTTTCATGGATAGGTGAAGTACTTACCTACATCTAATTTTGTTTTCTTTTATTAAAAATTTAATTTCGTAACAGGCGTTACATTTAATTCTTTTATTAATGACAAAAATAAAATTCTGGTGGTGATTAAAATAGAAAAGAAATAAAATGAGAGGCAAATTTAAGGTTAGATCAAATATTTTGAAATTTAAAATTGCCGCTCATTGCAGTTAGATTATTTATCTTGATTAAATTTCTGGGCCATAGTGACTTTTGTATAATATAACCGTGATATTAAATTTGAAATGTTTGCGATTGGATAGTTTCTCTTAATTATCTTTCAAAACATTTTTCCGGTTAGACTCTTTTACTCGATTCATTTTTCGTCACATAATTTGGTTAGATCATTTTACCTCCTGCTGTTTTTGGGACAAATTTGCGTAAGCGACACTAAATCCTGATATAATACTTTTTTGGGTAATGTATTAAACACATTATATAGAGAACACCACTATGATCATGTACAAAGTTGATTTTCTAAAATAAGTTAACAAATAGAATTATAATGATTTTTTTTCAAAAAATGGCGCGGTTTTTTGGCTCTCCTGTAAAGTTACCATCGTGTCGCTTATGACATTTCTCCTTTCAAGCGTCGATATAAACAAAGAACAAAGTATACAACAATATAACACAACACACACACAACAACAACACAACAACACAAACACAATTGCAAACACGCACAGCACAACACACATAATACATGCACGATACAATTGTTAAATGATCTCTCTAATTCTAGTTACGTTATTTCGTTGTGTATACTCGTATTTCTATTGTTCTTATAGAATAGAGATAGTTAATTTTTTAACGCACATAAACCAAGTTAATGTGATAATCGTGTCTTTGTTAAGTTCTAACAATTGTTATAACTGTAATTGCGTCACGTATCTCGTCATAATACGACACGTCCGTTGAATAACAAAAAATATCTGTTATAGATAAGATTAATTACCTAATTACCTAATTAAATCTAATATGAAATTTTGGATTAATTGTAAGACTCAGTGTATGTATACTATATATGTGCAAGCTTTTTGTTACCTTAACTTGCATTGCATTGTTTTCCAATCTACATGTTATACTTAAGAGGCTGACAACACCTAATTTTGTTGAAATTGATGTTATTTAAGCACTTTTTTAAGAAAAACTACACACAAAAAAAATACAAAAAAAAAATAATGTTAATTTTCATCATATTTCAAACACGCTAGACGGACTCGATACATAATTGAACAAAATCGGCTCGATAGAAAATAATTGCAAAGATTGGTCTTAAAATCATCATTAAACGGTTCTATGTCTTTATTTTTTCGACGTATGGGTCTGCAATTAAAAACATGAAGTCAACATATTCATACCTACACGGCTAACGAGTCATATTTCACAAATAATCCATATTTTTTTTTATTTCATCTAATTTGTGTCTTATTTGCAAGATTTTAGACGCGCGCCAAGCTGCCGGAATAGTTTCTTCTCTTTCACTCACAGGCACGCGAACCGTATGTGTGAAGAGTGGCGCTGCTCAAGGTCGTTTGCTGTTGACAGCGCCTTAAGTATATAAAATTTCAAGACAATTCTTCCTTTGAAAGTGGTTGAAATCAAAAGCAAATAAAACAGACTTGCAGAAAAATGTTGGGAAAAAGGATTTATAGTTTTTTTTTAATGACTAACTGTAAGCTTTTTATGTAGCCCAAGCGCCGACGGTAAAATGAGCCAAGTCATCGTGTCAGGTATTTAACCATTCGCGTTTATTTTGGTGCCTGCGCCCGCGCCGGTCGAGCGTAGCACAGTTAAGTGCAACAATCGAGAACGTCGGTTTCGCGGGCTATCGCTAAATTTGCTTCCGTATTGTTAAAACTTTCAGTGTTGTTTGCTTTTAAAATGTCAGATCCTCGAAAGATTGCTTTGGCCTTTTAAAAAGTGGCGAGAATGGAATAAGTCAGATAAATTATTCATTTAGACGGGCTTTTTTAACGGATATTACTTGAGAAAATAATGGTAAAAGATAACCGGTTCATTTTTAAAAGCAGGTTTTAGAAATCAATCTTGCTGAACGTGGCTTTTAAGTCTGTGTACCCCGTAAGGGATATGTTATAGATGATTTATGAGCTCTAAAAATAAAAAAAATGTTGTGTTAAGCAGTTACTTTAACTGCTCCTAATCAAAGCCATTCGACATTTTAAAAAAAACATTTCGTTTGTCACTCGAACAATCAGAAAAGTTAAACTTCTTTTTGTTTTTCTTGCAAGGTTTTGACAGTTGTACCAAGAATGAAATGGGCGAATAAGCTAATAATTTAAGGTTATTTAACTAGTATGCTGTACCATTTTGGTAAGCACGATACCCACTTACTAATTATCACTGTATGTCTCACGCCTACGTTAATTGTATGCTTTTTTACAATGATTGTGTTCAAATGCAAATTAGAATCGTAAAACTTTTTAGAATTTTTAAACTCCTTATTCATAAACGCATAGGCTTCTGCTAACTTGCAATCGTTTGTCCTTATCTGTGAAAGGTAAATGTCGTGCAAATTTGACTCGCTTTGAATTATGGATTATGTATGACATTGTAAGATCAGTCGTAAAAATATATTATATAAATAATGTATTAAGGACAAATAAAATGTTAACGCAAGTTAGATTATGACCATTCTTTAAAATTTTAATTTACTATTTGTATCTGTAACTCGTGAAATATATTGGAATCGGTTTAAATGTCAACCGACATTTTACTCGATCTTTTTTTTCGAATCTAAGAGAGATTAGAAAGTCTGATTTCCGCATTGGAATGAGCGCCAAGGAACCAAGAGATTCTTTAAATATTGATGTTTGTTACATAACTAATGTCACTTCAAAGTATTCATCATGACTTGAATCTTCATCATTATCATCATAATATTTATAAATAAAAACGAATCTGCACGGTTTCATGTGTTATGATATGACCAAAGAAATTATGACTAACGGTTATTATGACCAACGAAAATGGTGGGACGAAAAGGACCTCAGAAAAGTTCCCATGAAGAGAGAAAATGGAAGAAAATGATATCAATAATGTAAAATTGCTTTTGACAGAACGACGTCTGTCGCGTCAGCTACTCAGCGTATGAAATGACTTGCAACTGACTGACTAACTTATCATAGTCCAGCCGAAATCTTTTGATTTAGAGGCGTAAAATTTTCTATGCTTTTAAGTTATCATATCAACTCAGAGCGTATTTGAAACCTATGCTAATAATTGGCGCAGATGGTTCATTTTTGGGTGTGACCAAGACATTTAAAAACAAACTGAAGGCAAAGTGATCTGTTAAAATCTGTTATAGTCGTTTCGCCGATTTTACATACTTTGAAGATTAAACTAAAAAGTTGTTAATAATTTGGTACTTTGCCCTTCATAATGACAAGGGGTAATATAAATGAAAATCGAGTTCATTCAACGACCTTTAACTTTGGTTTGTCATAACATAATAAACTAGACGTTTACTCGGCTCATTGCCTTTAAATTCGTAATTGAATAATTCAAAGTTTTTGACTTTTGAATTTCATTATAATTTAAATTGCTTTTGAAGTTTGTTCATGCCAACAGAAAGAGGTAATTTTACTATTTTACGCCTATTTTTTCGGTGGTTGTGTTGAACCGTAAAAAAGATGACGTCATAAAGGCAACTTGCATTTGTGAGAGAAAAAAAATGTTATAAGTATTTCTTTTGTAATAATTAACTTGATCATTTCATAGGTAATCTGTTGAAAATCGTTGGTTATGGTTAAAGTTATTGTTAAAGTAACATTGCATTTAACGTTTAACCCTTTTTTAACAAGCTTTTTAAACTAACAAAAAAAATACAAAGTATGTAAGTATATTATAATTTATAAGTATAACTAAGTAACACATACATTACATTATTGTACACCAAGCTAACAGAAATAACAGAAACCTCTTTGTCCGTAAACCATTTGCCAGGGCGTGGTGCGACCCCTGACGCGCTGCAACCCGACCTAGATACGCGACCTACATTGGAATTTGGGTCAAAAGTGCATGGGGGTAGAGTGTGTTTTTAAGAGCTTTGTTGTGCAGTCGATGTGGCTGTGTTTTATGGTGCCCTAGTACTTTCCTTTCTTAATTTTTTTGTTATAAGTTAGTTTTTAGAAGCAAAAACAATGTTCTAAATGTCTGAAAACGATCAAAGTTTAAAGATAAAACTTATCCCTTTAAGGCGTACTTATCTTATTTTATTCGGTATAAAAAAGGGCTTAAGTAGGCTGTGACGTCACGCGTTTGCCTTTCGACAAGCCCTTCTGACGTCATCGCAAGTAAAGTCACCTTGAAAACCGCAGTATACAGAATATACAGAGGCGTTACCGGAGGCAGAATGGGAGCGAAACCCTTTGTCTTCTAGTTGATATGAGCAGCGTATTATGAATCTAGTAAAGCGTTTATTCACTGCTAGTTTATGGACTAAAGGACCCCAAAGCGAATGTATAAAAAATCGATATCAGTTCGTCGGTATCAAATTGATATAATGTAGATTTATAATTCCTCATTAATATTTAATGCTTGCTGGTCTGGGAGCAAAGAAAAAACATAGAATGTACCAGTTGCTTCTCTTCCCGCGCAGATGGTAAAAGCCCATCGAGGGAATGGGCGAAAATCATAGGCATCATGTTATAGGCGATGTGGCTAGCGACCCATCACTATTTTCATTTCATTTTCCGCCTATACGCCCACAATCATGCTAGACGTGGCTTGCAATCATGCTAAAGTCGCAAGGTAAGTATTTAGAGAAGAATATGCCTATCAAAATCAGTTTTTAAAATCTTATTCTACGCGGACGAAGTCGCGGGCAGAAAGAAGCTAGTAATAGAATCGAGTACAATCATCCAAAAACTATTGTTAGTAAATGAAATGAAATGAAATGAAATGAAATGAAATGAAAATGAAATGAAATGAAATGAAATGATTTTATTTGCTGAGTACATACAGGTTGCATACATATTGGTGAACATTTGAAATAATTGAGATCAGCCATACTCTGCTTAGGGTAGCATGCAAAATTTTCAGTGAGTACTTTATGCGTAATTAATAAATTGAAATGACAACAAAGTCACTCACTCACATTATATTAGATACATATTTAAGATTATGTCAAAAAATAAATAAAATTGGCTGTTTAGTTCTTAATGTCAAAATGGATTAAATTAATTTACATTGCATAAGTCTTATAAATAATAATTGTCATGTCAAAGATTTAAATATTCATTTACAGAGTAGAAACACATGTCACAAAGCCATAAAAACAATTTTCTTCTAAATGAATTTAATGGAAGCTCCTTGTAACAGAATTATTAGCAAATTTAATTCATCGTACAGCGAGATAACATTGCGCCACGGCTGTGGCGTCGAGCTCCCGCTATTTATAAACTCATGGTTGATGGCAACATTCGAACAAATTGCCGAATTAGGATGCAGAAGGTTAATTAAATAGAGGAACTAGGTAACAAATAGAATTCGCGTTTTGAAAATAGACAAACCCTTGTGGCGATTGCTGTACTCTGCAGGCTTATTGTCTAACTCGCTCGCAATCGCCATCGTGTTAATTTTGACAGTTCATGTATGGGCTGACAATTGGCATCGGATTCAGCTAGCTGTTACATTCATACAGGAACTGTCAAAATGAACACGATGGCGATTGCGAGCGAGTTAGACAATAAACCTACTGGTTCGATGTTCTGAGATAAATCGCTAACGTATTGCAGAATCGGAAAACTCGTGTTAACACTGTTGGTTAATATAATAGCTTTGCGGTTGTCTCGCTGATATCAGATTCTATATTAACATCTTTTTTCTAAATGTTTTCCATGGTAAAAAGTATCCTTTTAGGTTATTCCGTGTTATGACTTATCTGTGTCCAAATCCGCATCAAAATCCGTTCAGTAATTTTTGATTGAAACTGATGCTAACATCCTTTGCTTTGGAGCTTTGTGATGAAACGCGATACTGGAGTTTGAAATGCGTTAATATCATTTTTTATGTCAGCTATCGTAAAGACACTGGTTGGTCAGACGAATGTAACGATACCTTTATTCTTTAGTCGGCCAAACTGTTTGCACATACATACATATACACATACAAAAAAATATGTAGATATGCGCGAATAACAACCTTTTTTGGCAGTCGGGTACCTAAGAAAACATTGTACAAAAATAGACAAACCAAACACTTGAGAAGCATAACGTACCCCCCTTACCCTCTTTAAGAAATCTCTACAAGTTACCTGTTAAGTTAAAAATAACACAATTAAAGATATTTGCTTATAAAATCCGCAATAGCATACAAGGAAATCTATTTATATTACTTAACGCGAAGATAAACTTTAGTCATAACAAAAAACAAAACGTAATCGTCTGGTTTTTAATAATAGGTACACCACTTGTATGGAAATGTCAAATGTCACACCTAGTTCCTGATACAGGTCAACGAAACCTGTTATCATTCCGGCTATTGTTCCACTGTTCTAATTTACAAAACGTGTTAATTTATGTAAAAAATACGTGTTTTTTGTAAAAAAAATTAAGTTTGGTGACGTAAAATTTTACGCTGCTGACTCTCGGGCTATTTGTTTTGTTTACAGTTTCGAATTCGATGCGGCGACAAATATCTTTACAGGTATCGTGTTAAATGTATTAAGATATTTTGTCCCGTGTTTTTAATTATTGAATACCTCGCATGATGCTATAACGCATTCTGTTAAAAACTACCTAGTTGTAAACAAATTGAATGCCTTTCGTTCGACTAGTTTCAGCCTTTTCGGGAAAAACTTAGGTCATCTTCGTTATTGACTATAGATTTTTACACGTTTACGTTCCTTTTGTGAACTGAAAGCTCATTTAGACACATGCTAGAATTGCATGCAAGTTTCATTGCACTGCGGGTTGCCGGGGTAAACGGAATTCAACCGATCTGTCAAACTTCACAATGTAGGTATAATTGCATACAATACAATTCATGCATGTGTCTAAATCGGCCTTAATTGTGCAAAGTACGACTCATCAAGGGTTTAAAAATGTTTAAAGGAGTTTTCAAAAATTACCTCTACAAGGGACAAGGCAGTGTTTTATGTACATACTAGCTGTTGCCCGCGACTTCGTCTGCAAAGAATTCGTTTATCGCTATCCCGCGGGAACTACGCAATTTTTCAGAATAAAAGTAGCCTATGTGTTATTCCAGACCTTAATCTATCTTTGTTCCAAATTTCATCCAGATCCGTTAAGCCGTTCTGGCGTGAAAGATTAACAAACATCCATCCTCACAAACTTTCGCATTTATATTATACTGTTATACATTAGACTAAGACTCTGTATTATTTATTATATTTGCATGTATTTTGTACTTAAGCAAATAAACGAATGATTATGATTATGATTATGATTATAATATTGGTAGGATTTACACGGGCGCAATCCCCCGTAAAAAGCAAGTTATTCGTATACTGTGACGTATCAATTTATGCCGTTAGCACCTGTACTACGCCACAGAATATCTGATAGGTCCTATTTACGAATAGTACAGATATGCAATGGACACTCCGCCCTATATCGATATCGGTATCCGCCAATATCGGAGCGGATTATACGAAGTCAAGTCGTGTCTGGTCAACTGGTCAACTTACGACCAGCTAAATAAGACCCCTGACTCCGTATAATGCCTACCAGAGAACAGTAGGCTTATTGTCGAACTCGCTCGCAATCGCCATCGTGTTCACTTTGACAGATCTTGTATGAATGTGACAGCTAGCTGATTCCAATGCCAATTGTCAGCCCATACATGAACTGTCAAAATGAACACGGTGGCGATTGCGAGCGAGTTAGACAATAAGCCTACAGGTCAAGTTATTTCATTTCGCCGGAGAGTTTTTTAGACTTGAGGCCGGTTTCAACATTCTCTGTTAAGTTCCAGATATCTTAAGTGTCAGGTATCTGGTGTCTATGATGACGTGTCTGTCTGTTTCGTAGTAATCTAATCTAACTAATCTAACTAATATTATAAATGCGAAAGTATGGATGGATGGATGGATGGATAGATGGATGGATGTTTGTTTGTTACTCAATCACGCCAGAACGGCCCAACGGATCTGGATGAAATTTGGCACATAGATAGAGAAAAGTCTGGAAAAGCACATAGGCTACTTTTTATCCCGGAAAATTGCGTAGTTCCCGCGGGATAGCGATAAACGAATTCTTTGCAGACGAAGTCGCTGGCAACAGCTAGTAAATAGATAACTGACACCTGTAACAAATATACCTTATTATTTGTAATGGAGTGTCCGCGCATTGGTATACTCTGTTTTCCCAAGTAATGACCTAGAAACCTTGTTTTGGCCTAGTGAGCTAGATCGTGTGGCCTGTCAGCCATTGATGGCCGAAACTGGGGTAGCAGAGTTGTCAAGAAGTTTTTATGGCTAGACAATAGAAACTCCTTTCATGTTATGTACGCCTGGTGATTTACTTTTGCCATTTTCATAGTGAGCATTATTTGCGTTTTTCTTTCGACGTTTGCTTCAGTCGCCCTCACTCAGAGTCGTCTATTAAAATACTGATATTATGTATGTACTAAACTCTTTATTGTGCAAAATAAACATAAAACAAATACGATTTACAAACACTGAGATACATTCACAAAGGCGGTGAATTAAACAGCTTACCAAGTCTTTCAAGTACATATTATAAAAATTAGCAATTTTTTGGAATAAATGCTATGATTTATCTACGAATAATCGAATATGTGCCAAATTTCGTCATAATCTGTGCGGCGGGTGTTCGATTGATCCAACAAACTTTTATTATATTAGTACCTAATGAAATGACTCAATCTGAAAAGAAACTTTGATAATAGATACTGCATCATAGATATCTGGCACAACTATCAAGAACTTAACAGATAGTGGTGGGACAGGCCCTGAATCTCCTAAGTAACCTGCCTCTGAAAGCAGAGCCAGGGCTCAAGTTCCTATCTACATATAGACCGACCGCTTAGTTGAGTCCTCGCCCGCGTGGCACAGGGGCGCGGGATAGGACGACAAAGGGGACCGAGAGAGGTGCGGGCGGGTAGTACGCCTGCCGCCCGCACCTCTCGGCCCCCGCGTTCGTCCCACCAAGACTCCTTTAAGCGATCGGTCTATATAGTTCTATAAGCACCTTACAATACTGTTACCCATTGTCAAATAGTTACGCTCACTGACGAAGCTCAGGCATCAATCGCCAGAAGACCTTATTTCTATACTTTGCTAAAAGTGTACTCTCTCTTTCCAGATGCACAGTTGCGAGACGCCGCCGGCGCCCCCGGCGAGCGGCCCGAACCTCCTCCTACAGCTGGGGCGCCTCATAATCCGCGCTCGGAGCGCCAGCCCGGCCTCCCGGGCGCCCCGGGACCGCCTGCTGCACGCGAAGCTGCTTGCGGCCAAACCGTCCACCAGCAAGCAGGTATGCCGCCCTGGTACAGGACTCATTATTTCGTTATGGATCGGACAGAGACACCATTGTAGAAAGCGAGCATGGGAGATATTTTGATTTATGCTTTTGCGTAAATAATGAGATCCTGGTAGACAAAGAAGTGGGTTCGGAGCCCTAAGCACAGATAGACAGTTGGGGGTGCTTCATGATCCGCGTTCGGAGTGCCAGCCCTGCTTCCTGGGCGCCCCGCTACCGCCTGTTCCGCCCACCAGCCGGCAGGTATGCTGCCCTGGTACTTGAAGACTAATTGAAGCTGGTTTATTTCGTTATGGAAAGGTGGGGAGGCCAGTCAAAAACTTAACTGCCCGCCCCACATCTTTTCTACAATCGTAGTGCTTGCCCATTGCCACTTACATTCTTCGAGCTAAATCGGTGCCTCGGCACACTTTAAACATTATTCATCTCTTCATCCCTTTTCATCTCTATAGGCCTCTGCTAACTTAGTAATCGTTTGTCCTTATCTGTGAAAAGTAAATGTCAAAGTGACAGATAAGGACAAATGATTACTAAGTTAGCAGAGGCCTATAGAGTGTTTATGAATAAGGGTGACAGTCTTTTAAGCACTGCATTCTTGATGCTTCCAGGTGCAAGCCCAGCCCAAGCCGTCGGAGGAGCCGAAGCCCGCTCTCGAGGCGTCTCTCAACGATCACGTGAACGCGCTCTGGAACGAACAGATACCGATCTGCATCGAGGTGTGTAACTTATAAGAGACTCCATGGATTCTTGCACTCCTAGTACCAAAAATTAGTAGCCCACATGCAAGCGAAAGACCCAATGTGCTCGCTATGTCTATTCGGATTAGGGATAATAATGCTATGGCTACTTGCCTGACACCGTTTTGTATAAAAATGACCAGTAGGAATATGGTTTCACTGAATTCAGTGTGCGGTGTGGTTTGACTTGAGTTTGAGTAGGTAGTAGGAGAGTTCGTAGAGGCATGTTATGCAGCGTGTCTAGTTTTCTTGCTAGCGTTATAAAAAAAATGAGATAATCACGTGCCTGCAAAGCTTAACGCCCCTTGGAACGACGATGACGAAATCCATCATAAGTTATAATTATGATTGATGGATGACTCCCAATTTGTCATTCCAGGTCCTCCTAGCCCCGGACTGCGCCGACTGCTACCAGGCGCTTAGCCGGGTCGAAGAGGAATCTTCTTTCGACCGGCAGCACGCACAGCCTCGCGCGTTGCTCCTCGAACGATGGAGCATGCGCGCACTCGTTACCAAGTATGTTATGATGCTCTAGTACTTCTGTTTTATAGAACCTATAAAATTGTACCTAGAAATTAGAACCAGTCTTAGCAGTTAGAGATTAGGCCCAAGAATAGAGTTATTTTTGGAGATATCTTTTGTTATCAATACTAATATAATAATATTATAAATGCGAAAGTATGGAAGGTTGGATGTTTGTTTGTTATTCAATCACGCCAGAACGGCCCAACGGATCTGGATGAAATTCGGCACATAGATAGGGAAAAGTCTGGAATAGCACATAGGCTACTTTTTTATCCCGGAAAATTGCTCAGTTCCCGCGGGATAGCGATAATCGAATTCTTTGCAGACGAAGTCGCTGGCAACAGCTAGTTCACGTATAAATTGATACAAATAATTAATTTCAGTTGTGTTTTTTCCAGACACCATGAAAGCCCGTCGTTCATAACATCGCAGTGGCTCCTGAACGCGGTACGATCTCAGCTCCACTTCTCGCAGCTGTCCGCGTGGTTGGCGCGGCTGAAGGGCGGCGTGAACGAGGAGCCTGGCGAGCGCCGGTGAGTTTCCTTGGTGCTTATGTTCGCCTGGTGACCCTGAGCCTTTCGCTATCACGAAAAACAAGTGTTCTTTTACCGTCTTTACAATGTTTCACACTTTTTGTTTCAGACGCAAGCTAAGCCGCGAGAAGTGCAACTACAAGAAACTCGAATCCAACTGCGACGAAGAAATGGAAGAACTACGCAAACTTAACATCGTCTACTCCATCAAAATACCAGGAGAGAGCTATAAGATGGCAGAATTCAGCAAAACACCGACCGACCACACATTTCCGATAACAGACATAGGCAACAACGTGTATCTCAAAGTGACCCTCGAAAGTCTCCCAAGGATAGACGAAGTACCGAAAGTTAAATGCACTTGCCCTCCCAAAAGACGCGCCAGTAAAGAAGTACCAGTACCGCTACACGAAGAGTTGGTCGGAAAGCTAAATGATCTCACTCTCGGACCTAGAGGTCCAAAGTTCTCACCAGATTTAGATGTAATTAACTCTAACACTGGCTCGTCCAACCGCCGCTTGTCTATCATATCCACGTCCGCCTCAACAGAGTATTTATACACAATTGCGCCTGAAAAGAAAGTTGTCGACGACAGAATGCACACACCTTGCAGCGAAAACGGGAAACACAAGTGCGAGTGCGACGAATCCGACGGCAATCATAGATCTTCCACTAGTTTAAGTCAGGAGACGAAGAAGCTTGACGAGAGACGGCTGAAAGAGATAGCTAAATACAAACGCCGTTTGCGGAAGGAGAGCAAACTAAAAAAGCTTAGCGACAGCACGTCCTCGGAAGGAGACGGACTGGGCTTGCAGAAGTTGAAAGAAACGCATACGTCCATTCCCATTTTGCAAGCGGCGAGGTTTGACAGATTCAGAGCGATAGGGTGCTATAGGAATCAGACATATTTGACACTGCCAGCTAGCAGAATGGAAACCAAGTCACCTTTCGTCGAAACTGACAGTATGCCACCGGCGGAGTTCAAGAAAACCAATACGGTAGGCACACAGACAGACGAAGTGACGTGTACGTGTGGAAACCCTATAGCGAACAAATGCGAAGCTTGTATTGACAGAGGAATGGTTCGATCGGAGGCTAACTATAATCTGGCTTCCGTGGACCGGTCTGAAGTATTGCTAGATGCTATAAATCGTTGCAAAGAGAACGGAGCTCGAAAGAAGGATGACGATAATAAAACGCTGAAAAAGCATAAATGTGATAATTATAATATAAAGTGTGATATAAATAGTTTAGATGATAGTTGTAGTTTTAATGGAGCGAATACATGTCCCGATGACGAGGCGGTAGTGAAACGTCCGAAGTTGAGAAGATTTTATCCGATAGTAGACAAGATAGAGAAGATTGTATCCGACAGAGCTAAGCTAGACAGCAAGGATATGGAAGAGCTACATTTAAAAGACGATGACACTGTCTTCTCGAGACCTAAGGAGACGAAACGTCAGAAGACATTTTCAATCAACGACGATGACTACGTTTGCTTCGAGAAATGTGACTACGGAACTATAGATAGTTGCGAGATGGGTTCCCCAACTGGTGACAATGGATTTGCATATCCTGATCCGAAGAAAGTCTGTCCTGATACTCATATACCTTCGCCGACTGAGATGGACCGTTTCCGTTGGAGATTCGACTCGGCAGCCTCAATGGTGTTTCACACGAAAACTGGTCTGCCCCTCACTTCTAGTCCTGCGCCTCTGAGGAGAGGCAACAACTGTTTCGACTTTGACGACTCCATCAACGGAATATCTGGAATTAAAAGGTAATGTAATAAAACAGTAGGCTTATTGTCTAACTCGCCGGCAATCGCCATCGTGTTCATTTTGACAGTTCATGTATGGGCTGACAATTGGCGTCGGAATCAGCTAGTTGTCACATTCATACAAGAACTGTCAAAATGGACACGAAGGAGATTGCGAGCGAGTTAGACAATAAGCCTACAATTCTTAAAGCTGAAATCTAAATGTCTGTGTGATTTTATATGATGCATGCAGTTCATTATTTTGTTTTCGAATCAATAATTCAGTTTAGAAAAGTTTACGTTAAATAGAATGCCCGTTGGTTTTATTTTGATGATGAAATACTGTAATCCTTCACTATTCAGTTTAAAGTGTCAAAAAGTCACCCCAGTGTCGAGGATTCAATGTACCAGGGTCTCATAAAGTTGCGTCGTCCACAGCGCCCTGTTCCACCCGATCTCGCCGCTGTCCGGGCGGGCGGCGTCCCCCCCGCCCGCGCCCGCGCCGCCCCCGCCCCCGCGCCGCGACGCGCGCCTCCCCCGCCTCAACATGGGCCCGAGCGCCGGACTGCTTGGTGAGTGATGCTGCCCTGGTAGCTTGGGTGCCACTTGTTCTCTTTTTATCACGATGATTACGGTGAATCTTGGGATTAGGTTGTCAAAGCGAACCCCAGGCTCAATGAGGCGTGGCAAATGCCGGGAAAAACTAAACGGGATATAGACAAAGGGTGCAGAATTGTCAGGAACTTGAGAGATAGTGGGCTCTAAAAAGTGGCCTTTAACCATTTTTATGACAGTTACTTTTCTACATTCTGTGACGACTTCACTTCTTAATGAAATAGTACATTACTGCAGAGGCCGTGAAGTAAGGGATTGCAGGACAAGATTGGGGTACTCGGCCGAAGTAGACGAGGCCGGCTAAAACGAGTCCTGCAATCCCTGTTTCCGGCCGAGGATTGTATAGTGCTTTTCTCAAGCAATGCGGGGAAATATTAAAATTAAAATAACTACCAGATAATCAAGTAAATGTTGTTTAGTTTGCCGCTTTTTTATTTTCGAAACATGCCATTTGAATTTGAACAAACTTCATGGCTTCATTTCGTGACATTAACGCATACATTTCCGAGCACGTTTGAGAAAATAATCTAAAGTGGACTCCGGTTTTGAGTATCGCTATCTCGTAGTCACAGCAAAGTACCAGGGCACCATAACCATTAAGGCGTAAACTCAAACAAAACTATCATCTTCCAGGGAGCTTCGAAGAGTCGGCGCTGAAGGGGCGTCTGGAACCGGTGGCAACCGTACACGGCTTCACGGCGGAACTGGGCGCCTCTGGTGCCTTTTGCCCCCCCCATAAGCGGCTGCCCGTTACTGTGTTCTTCTATGCGCCTGGTGGCACCAACGCGCCTTATATGGTGAGGGTCTTTTCCATGGATTACTTTGATGTGTTCTTTTCAGCTCAGGACCAGTGCGTTGGGACTTCACTTGCTATGGTCCCCTGGTAGTCTGCTACAATGACGTTACGTGTTATTTGTGCATATAATGGCAGGATTGTGCAGTAAGATCGCAAAAACTTCTAAAGTAAATTTGAATCTATCTATAGCTACACATGTTGCCTTATAAAAAAGTTTAACACAAATATTTACACTAAAACTACATTAAAAATAACTTAACAAAAATAAAACCTACGTTAAAAATTTATAAATTTGGACCCTTAGATATCCCCATCACGAGGCAGCATTCTCATTACAGCAAGTCTTGAGAAAGCTTCTTGCGCGAGGGTCGTCCGTTGCTTCCCTCAGGCGTTAGCTTTAGTATCCGGCCGAAACACGATTTTTAGCCGAAACCGAAACCGAAACCGAAATTTTTGAAGATGTATCATATCAAACAAAACATTCAAAATTACTGTACAAATCGTAAGGAAAAGGTAATTGCAAGGATTTCTTATACGAGTATGAGAACAGTTCTGTTACTTTTTTTGTTAAACAAAATAAAAAATAATAATAATAATATATTATAATATTTATAAAAATTGTCGCTGGTCCCAGCTGCGCCGGCCGACTGTGCATTACCTATACCCTACCTGGCCGAGCGTGCCCGAATTAAGCCGAGCGCTCCCGATGCGAGAGGCTGTGAAGTATTTCGGCCGAAACCGAAACTTCGGCCGAAATCACTTTTTTGGCCGAAATTGGCCGAAACCGAAACCGAAAC
Organism: Pandemis heparana; assembly: GCA_963854515.1. Taxonomy (NCBI): domain Eukaryota; kingdom Metazoa; phylum Arthropoda; class Insecta; order Lepidoptera; family Tortricidae; genus Pandemis; species Pandemis heparana. The sequence goes on from OY978034.1 coordinate 894,876, forward strand.
CGAAACTTCGGTCGGACACTAGTTAGCTTAAAGCTCTGTGGACCCCACGGACCGAGTGTCTCGTTGCCAAATGCGACGAACTCGTACTAGGCGCCGATACCCTGGTATTCCGTCCTCTTAAAAATGTTTATTCTAACCAAATTCTAACACCTTCGCAGGGCCACATAAACCTCGGTCCGAGCGGCTACCGCGTCGCTCGCTCCGGCACCATCCAAGTGTCCCTCTTCAACCCTCACGGCACCCTGGTCAAGATGTTCGTGGTCCTGTACGACCTGACGAGCATGCCCCCCATGGCGCGCACCTTCCTGCGGCAGCGGACTCTGTACATGCCGGCGGGGGCCGCCGCGCCGGCGCCTCACCACGTGCACAAGTGGCTGCGGTACCTCATACACCTGAGGTGAGGCTCTTTAGTTGTTACGGTGCCCTGGTACTTCGCTGGGCTCACAATCCTTTTAAACCCGCCCGCTCTTCCTCTCCCCCTCTCACTCTCGTTAAAAAAGTTCATCGTGCCTCATATAATTTTCATATACCCGAGGTGAGGCTCTTTGGTTGCTATGGTGCCCTGGTACTTCGCTGGGCTCTTCTCTTATTATTTACCCCGCCCGCTCTTTCCTCTCACTCTTGTTAAAAAATTTCATCGTTTTCAGCGGTACCTACCTCATACACCTAAGTTTAGGCTCTTTGGTTGCTATGGTGCCCTGGTACTTGGGCTCGCACTCTTATATACCCGCTCGCTCTTCTCATTCTCCTCCTCCACCTCTCTCACTGTCGTTAAAAAAGTTCATGGTCCTGTTCGACACCTGTTTTCGACAATTGTCGGCGACAAGTGACAATTCGAATTGCAATGCGTGGTCAATATGAAGCCAACCGGCGTAGATTCTTGACGAGTTTGTAATGTAAACCGAATTGTCACTTATCACCGACAATTGTCGCGTTGGTGAAATAAGGGCCAGCACACACTTGCTTGATACATCACTTTATTTCGTTAGTAAATGCCGGTCGGTGAGGACCACGCGCTCAAGTGGCTATCGGTACCTCATATACCTGAAGTGAGGCTCTTTGGTTTCTATGGTGCCCTGGTACTACGCTGGGCGAATCGACAGACTCATTTCCCTCCCCTTCTCTCTCTCACACACACACCTAAACATACGGACACGCACACGCAAACAGACACGCACACGATCATACTCACACAATGTCCACACACACAACCCTCGCGGACACCCTCTTACAGTCCTTTGTACCACTTGTCTCTCTCTCTCCTCATCAATGATTAATGATCTTGAATCCACTTTGCGTCCATTCATCTTGACGCTTCACTACATAGTATAAAACAAAGTCGCTTTCCGCTGTCTGTCTGTCTTTCCCTATGTATGCTTGGATCTTTAAACTACGCAACGGATTTTGATGCGTTTTTTTTAATATATAGAGTGATTCAAGAAGGTTTTTATGTTATACTATGCAGACGAAGTCGCGGGCATCAACGATAGATCAATGTGTATTTAAATACTTTTGATATTAGATTTACCCAAAAAAATACTGGTCCTCTTCCTCTACGTCATTCTTCGCCTGTATGCTTTGTTCTTTGTTTCTGTACTGATTTGTGGTGTTCAATAAAGAGTATTGTATTGTATTGTATTCTTCATAATGATTCCCACAAACAGCGAAAACTATTAATAAGTTATGTTTTCTCATTACAGATTCATGACATCCAAATCTGGTAAGCTGTACTTACACACGGACATTCGCATCCTTGTGTCCAGGAAAGCGGACCTAGATACCGCGACAGCGCACTCGGCCATCTTCCGTACCGTCCCCAAGCCGACCAATGAGACGTCCGAACCAGACAAGTCCCAGATATTAGCCAATGGGACGCCAGCGCCCGCGAACGCGACCAATCGCACGCCGAACAGAGTATTCGGTGGCTGCAGCGATTTTGACTCTGTTCGCAACGAAATACGCGAAATAGGTTATGATAATCAAAATGGCGTCTCCTATGAACTGCGGAGTTTCACGTACGCCCCTGAAAATCCCAAGTATTCGCCTCGATAGTATTGGGGGTGTGTCAAGAAGTTGTATTTGTTATTTAGTGCCTGCGTTAGATATTGATCATATGTGTTAATATGTATGAAGTAATGATAATGAGAAAATATATTTTTTGGTTTTTTAACAGTTTTTTTATTCACACACGTAATCTCGTGCTGGTCTGGGAGAAAAGAAAAAACAATATAACAGTCACTATAAAATCCTTGGAGTCTTCTTCTTTTCTTCTTCTTCTTACGCCTACAATCATGCTAAGCGTGGCCTTTGGGTCTATTTACCTTAGGCTCTGTCTACTCCGTAAGGGAAAGGGATTAAAGACGTGATTTATTGCTTCAATATAGATATTAAAATTATAGTTTTTTAATTAGATTTAAGTGATTGTTATATCTCGCTATTATGGTAGCAATATGGTAAAAATCTGTGAATTGCTACAGAACTACAGTTCAAATTTTGAAATGAAATGAAATGTTTATTTGCCTTAAGTGTGGTGACAAAGGTTTTAAATTGAGACATTAAAAGATATCGCACACTTAGCTAATTATAGCTTGCAAATTTTTAGTTAGGTACTAAGTATGTAAGTATGATGTTTTCAGGTATATTCAGATAAATCTAACGTTAAACTGTTTCTTTTGCCTTTTGTGACACTCGACATAAGAAAAAAATAAACAACCGAATAGAGAACCTCCTTTTTTGAAGTCAGTTAAAAGAGTGAAAAATTATTAATAAAATAATAAAACGACACGTCCAATAAAAAAACTTTAATAAATATTCTTATTGCAAAATCAAAATAAATACATACACTATGGCGGCGGTTTAATAAAACAAAACTTAAACGAAATAAATAAGTACTTAAAACACTAATTTAATACAAAATTAAGCAATGCAAAGTTTCAAAAATTCTTATAACACAAATAACGGAAAAAATCCGAAAATCACCTTTTCTTTTCACAACGAAAATAACATAACATGTTATGTATTTTTTAATTTACATTTTTAAAGTTGAATAAGTTACGAAACCTTCAAATATCAGTAGATGACGTCCATTGAATACTTGAAACTTTGCTTCATTTCGAAACTCTAGTAAAGCAGAATACCTAGCCAATGCAAACGCTTAAAACAAAAACTAAATACAATTATGCGTGGTTAATCATCTTATCATCCTACGTCCCACTGCTGAGCACAGGCCTCTCAAAACGAGAGGGCTTGGGTATTAGTTCCCACGCAGATTGGGATTGGGAACGTTAGACACCATTGAACTGCTCTGAAATAGTGGCCAATGCAATCTCCCACATATTCCGAACGACCTAGAGGTGTCAGCCTGAGGGAACCCCATCCCGGGGTGGTCGTGGGGCGTCGTGACACCGAGTGCTCCCGTAACGCCTCACATACGACCGAATAGGGAATCCGTGTGGTTTTTAGTGGGTGCTGCCGTCGCGGGAGCCCCACATACGGTAACCCCGCACATAAGGCGCATGAAGCGCATTTTACACACCAAAAAAGGGGTGTCAGCCTAGGTTCGAACGAACCCACGACTCTCTGCTTGAGAGGCCATGGGGCAAACTAGGCCACCAATGTATAAGATTGTTTATATTTTTGACGGACTAGCTAGGTGCGATGAAGAGTTAAATTATAACCAAGAGGTCTTCCATGCTGGCCTAGAAGCAAAGAAACTTAGAATGTAGCTTCTCTTCTTGATGGCAGAAGACCTTCGAGGGAATCGGAGCCATGCAATAGGTGATGCGGCTAGCAACCCATCACTTTTGATTCCCCTTTCCATCTATACACACAATTGCGCTAAACGTGGCCTTTAGGTTTTATTTCCGAGGCTCTATCTACACCGTAAGGGACAAATGTATCTCTTTATTATCGTGCTCTTCTATTCTACCAATAACCATCGCACTTAAGCTGTCTTCGTGCCTAGCTGGGCCCTATTTTATAAAGCTAATAGTTACAATTTACAAGCGGAAGTCTCTATCTAACACATAGGGTCAGAAAGAGACTTCCGCTTGTAAATTGTATCTTGTAGCTTTATAAAATACGGCCCTGGTGTCTTTCGGATCCCAGACGGTCCAAATTTACACCAGGAGAGGTAGTTCTTATTCGATTTCAAATGCAAAAGGAAACGGTTAAAAACACGAAGAACGTGCCTTGATTTTGTTTTTAACAATTTAATATGGACGGTTAATTAATATTAGGTATATAATTACAAAAACAAAGATGATTATTTAAAATTTACAAAGACATAGGTATACAATGCAACATAAATAAATAATTTATTTGCAACACTTGATTCGATGGAATCTATCTTATTTTGTACAATGCAAATCTTATAAATAATAATAAATACCTAACTAATAATTTCAATAAATACTTAATTTACTTTTTATTCAGTACATACATGGAAACACATAGCTGTACGACTAACTACTTAACAGTTTAAAAACAAGTTAAACAGTTACGTTATAACGTTATAAAAATAACGTTAATTTTATTAACGTTACCGCTAAGCACTGGCTCGTGGACCAGTGTTTGAGGCCTAGCACATTAGCCCTTGTCATAAGCATACTATCCCTTTCTAACAGTGTGTAAAAAAGAGATGGATGCTTTGTATAGCGATCAATGTGCTAGGCCCTTTGGTTTCGGTCTAAAGAGAATCCATCTTAAAAAGTAAAGAGACAATGATTTTCTTCGCGTGTGCAAGCTAGTTGATAACATGCCTTCACTATTTTTATTTCAGAAAGTATAAAGTACTGTACATACTGCCCTGACTATCCAAAGTGATGAAGACAAGAGGTCCCTTTTTATTTTTAAGCAAATAGGGCTCCAAGATCCTTGAGAGACCTCAGTCATATTTTCCACACACCTAGCCTACCCCGCACCTCCACGAAAATGTAGAGGTGTCTTGAGGAGGTATTTTCTAAAGAACGGGACAGTGAAGCTCGTATAGCGTTATAATATAACTTTAGAATTATTAAAAAAAATGTTCTTTAGATTGTAATTTCGATATATTATTTTTATTTTTTAAAATTAATACATTCGCTTCCAGCGGAAGCCCTAAGCCGAATTCTTTCTCCTTGTTTTGAATTCCATTTTTTTTAAATTTCAACTTTTTAAACGTTTAAAATTCGAATAATGAGTAAAGGAGTCTACAGTACTTACTCTTATTTGTAAACGATATTAAAAACTTAACACATGGAAAAATCCGAAAAGTATAGCTATGGCCGGGAATCGAACCCGGATCCTTTACAATCCGCGATGAGTGCTTATAACCCTATAGTTACTACCCATAGCAGGTGGGAAAGTCTTCGATTTTTTCCATCTTACCAACTGTTATATATTTCTATGCGAATATTGTCACTCAGCGCCATCTGTTAGAAATAATGTGTCTCCTTACGTTCGTCATTTACCTAAAAGTCATCTCAATACAATTTAAGTTGGATTCTTTTAAATTAAAATCTATTGTGAAGTTCATAGGGCTATCTTAAATTTAAAGTGACTGTTAGAAAGAGTCCGACTTATACCCGAGTTAGAAGAGGTCGGACATACGTCGACTTGTCTTGCGCCCTGTACGGAGTATTGCCGTCAATGTCATCGATGTCGGAGTCCTGTAAAAAAAGTTCCAATTAAGAGGCTGACAACACCTAATTTTAATGAAATTGATGTTATTTAAACACTTTTTCAAACACTGTGAAAATTTTACTATACTACGGTTTAAAAACTACTCTATGATAGAAGAACGAACGGACGGATAAACAGAGACAGAAGCTTTGAATACATAAGCCTGAGAAAACAGACGCAAATTGAACCTACTTTAGACTCGTAGTACGGTAAAGGGCGGAAGTTTATCGAAAGCTCTAAGGAATCCCAAGGCAGAGGTCTCAAGTTCAAGTGCGGGTTCAAGTCCTGAGTGAAAGCACTTTCTCCAGGCCATTGCTGATTCCGATCACGCATTGCTTGAATTTAGCATTATTAGCAACTAGCTTCTGTCCGCGACTGCGTCCGCGTAGAACTAGAAATTGTCATGTTTATCGCTATACCGCGGGAACTATGCAATTTACCGGGATAAAAAGTAGCCTATGTTTTAATCTAGGGTACCAGCTATCTCCGTTCCAAATTTGAAGCAAATCCATCCAGTCGTTTCAGCGTGAAGACGGAACATGCAAGGAATTTGTTTATCGCTATCCCGCGGGAACTATGCAATTTACCGGGATAGAAAGTAGCCTATGTTTTAATCTAGGGTACCAGCTATCTCCGTTCCAAATTTGATCCGAATCGGTTCAGTCGTTTCAGGACATTATAGGAATTAGTAATTAGTGGTATTGTCCGTGGTTCTTCTAATTTGTCCTACTCGGTAAACATACTGCCATTAGTTTAAATTAATTAATCAGTAATATTTTAATACTAAAATAGTAGGTTAGGTTAGTTATGTATCTTCAGTTGCCCGAAGGGAAAAATACTCAGAAAAAGGAGCTCCGCCTTTCCCTTGGGCGGAGCTCCGTCGAAAGCCAGTGTATAAGTGGCGGCACGTAAGTCTAAATCTGACATTGTATGCGCAGAAGTAAAAAATACGGTATCCGTGGGTGCGCAGATCCCCTCCACGTGACTCGTCATCGTTAGACTTACGTGCCGGCACGTATAGGACGAACTGCCTTTTTAAATAGGTTTCTTATAATGAACGCAACAAAATTAGGGTTACATCGATAGGGTCCATGCTCCGGCTCCAGGGACCCCAGCCAGGCTCCTCCTCGTGGTCGTAGTGATGCTGGTGCTGCGCATGCTCATAGTAGATCACCTGTACATCAATACAAATAAGTAAGTGAGTAAATGGTTTAATGTACATATATTTATAAAGAAAGTCAAAGTCAAAAGTTTATTTTGCAAATAGGCCGCCAAGACCTTTTTTACATGTCTTTTTTTGAATCTACCAGCGCATTCGGAAAGACCATCACTGCCAAGAAGAATGAGCCGCAAGAAACTTGGCAGAAAGTCATTTTTTCTAAATGAAATAGATTTACAACAGTACTTAAACTCTACTTAACTTACCTATAATACAATTAATACATTTTATAAAAGGGATGTATCAGCAGACACTGTCTGTATTAACAGACACAAATCAGAAAAAAGGTATACTTAAGTTAAGTGTGAGTGTGTGTTAAGTGTAGTGGGACTTACAACAATTAACTAAGTCTTGTTTTAAGACTTAATGCGATTCAATACCGACTCAGTTCAAGTTTTGGTTGTCATTTTTAGTATGGATCTGACAGCGAGCGAATCTAAACTGAATCCGAATTGAATCGCATTAAGACATCATGGTAACCCTGTTCTCGTAATATTTGACATTTTAAGAGCGTGCATCCGTGCTGAGCTCGCAACGTCGCGTTTTTGGTGATTATATGCGATTATTTCACGGAAATTGAATGAAAGCATCAAATATCCGTCTGTAGTGCACTTCGTTTTTAGTGTATTAATGTGTCCAATGCAATGATTAATGGTGATGGACTTTTATTTTCGCATTAAAGGGATAAAACACTATATCTCGTTTAATAAGAAAATAAAAGTCCATCGCGATCAATTATTGCATTAGACACATTAATACACTAAAAAGAAGTGCACTACAGACGGATATTTGTTGCTTTCATTCAATTTCTGTGAAATAATCCCAAAAAATCACCAAAAATGCGACGTTGCGAGCTCAGCACGGATGCACCCTCTTAACGCAGACGTATTTCGTGACCGAGAACTTATACTTAGCATACTGAACAATTCTAAGAAACAATGTACGCTTCCCAATCTAGGCTTATATTTATCTGTGTCGTAGGTATATGCGTTACCTAGAAATTAAAACTGACTGACAAACACGCACTCTCCTAAGTAATTAGTTTAGCTACGTTTAACAACACGAAACACCGTTTCGAACCGATTCTGAAAGTCATTCGACATTCCGCACGGTTCAAACATTCACACACTTAAAGATTTCACCCGAAAACTTGCTAAATCATGCAGAAATTTCACTCAACTATCCACGCATGGAACGGCCAATTTACGGTATCAGTAACATAAGAACATAACATAAAATACAAACAGTTAGAAACATTATTATCATTCGAAACGAAATCGAAAAGGAAACCCGTTGAAATATGAACTTTTTGGATACCGCATTTACCTACATAAATAACGTCTTTATTCCTTACGGGGTAGACAGAGTCTAAGACAAGATCTAAAGGCCACGTTTAGCATAATTGTGGGCGCATAAATGGAAAGGGGAATCAAAATAGTGATAGCTTGCTAGCCGCATCGCCCAAAACATGATTTTCGCTGTTTCCCTCGATAAGCTTACACTTCGCAGATATGCAGGTTTCCTCACTACGTTTACCTTCACCGAAAAGCTAATAGTAAATTCCAAATGTAATATCGCACTTAAAAAGATGGAGCGATATCTAACTTTTTTTTTTTTATGTGAATAGGAAGGCATACGAGCAAGTGGGTAACCTGATGGTAAGCGATCACCACTGCCCATAGACACCCGCAACCCCGGAGGGATTGCAGATGCATTGCCAACCTAGACGACTTAGATGAAATGCCTCTTGTGCCCGTAATTTCCCCGGCTGTCTTACTCTCCACACCGGAACACAGCAGCGCAAGCATTGCTGCTTAGCGGCAGGATTAGCGAGTAAGATGGTGGTAGCGACCTTGCACAAGGCCCTACCACCCGCAAACTAACTTATAATTAAGACATGTAACTAACCCTTTTTCTGCAAATAAACATTGTCTTATCTTATCTTAAACTCAGAAAAATTTAGAGGTGCGAGCCAGGGCTCGAACCCACGACCCTCTTGAGAGGCCACAGGTCATACCTGCTACCTCGGCTTTTAACAACAAGTTCTTTAATACGCATGTTAAGTAAAACAAAATTCACGAAAACGTTCTATGACGCGCTGTGAACCCGTACACTCTACTTTCTCTTTCTAACAGGTTCTCAAGTCCGTTTGTTACCGTAATGGCTCTTAATCCTTTAATCAATGACGAACTTTACGCTTCACTTTCACTCTTATCGCTTTTTATACGCCTCTCATAATTCAAAGATTGACTGGGAATCCCTTCAAGGGATTAGTTCTACCTTGTACACGTAATTTTTGTCAATTGTGTTTCTTTAATAAAGTGTAGCTAGCCAAACGTAACCTTAGGCCACAGTAGAACCCGCTTGTTACCTGAACATAACTATTTTTGTCAATTATTTTTCTTTAATAAAGTGTAGCTAGCCAAACGTAACCTTAGGCCACAGTAGAACCCGCTTGTTACCCGAACATAACTATTTTTGTCAATTGTGTTTCTTTAATAAAGTGTAGCTAGCCAAACATAACCTTAGGCCACAGTAGAACCCGCTTGTTACCCGAACATAACTATTTTTGTCAATTCTGTTTCTTTAATTAAAGTGTAGCTAGCCAAACGTAACCTTAGGCCACAGTAGAACCCGCTTGTTATCCGAACATAACAATTTTTGTCAATTGTGTTTCTTTAATAAAGTGTAGCTAGCCAAACGTAACCTTAGGCCACAGTAGAACCCGCTTCTTACCCGAACATAACTATTTTTGTCAATTGTGTTTCTAGGCCAGTACGGGAACGTGTTAATTACCCTGTAAACTCACAAAACTCACAAGTGCCCAATTTTTTGTAGACAGTTAGAATTTACTGAGTACTACTGGTAAAAAAAAAATATAACAGATTTTGACCTTGCGTTATTTAATATTTAAGTTTTTGTTAGTAAAGCGTGTAAATCCAAAGAAAAATTACGCAAGTGTAATTTTTCTGTACTAGATTATTGCATTTAACTATAAGAACATCACCTGTAGTATTCTAACAGTTTCGTCAAGTGCTTACGTCAGCATGATTGGAACCCCGAAAAAAAATTATAAATCTCTAAAAAAAACTTACAAGTGAATGATGACTGCTGAAATGTATTCAAAACTGTCAAAAGTAACGACAGTTTTAAATTCTAACAGATTAGTTAATAGCTTATTTTTTTATCAACAGTGTAACTTTCAAAATGCTCTATTTTCCATGAAAAAAATCTCATAATTCTCAAGTCGGTGTATTTGATTCGGTTTTATTATAGTAATCTATAGGCAGAAATTCTAACTAATTCATCAATAGCTTTAGATTCTATTGTGTTTTTAGTTATATCCATAATTTAAATTCGCGCGCGACTCGCGCGAGCCACGCTCAGCCAATCACGTTACGAGCCGCGCTAATACAAGGTCGTGCCCGCGTTCGGTGTAAAAAATCTATAAGTAATTTTTGTTTTCGAAATATTCACATTCTTGTATATAAATAAAAAAGAAAGTAATTCTGTCTGATTTTTTTTACGGCTTAGCTACTAAACTGATTGCGATGAAAGTTGGTATGTACCTAAGCTAAGGCCGTAGGGAAGAGTATAGGAAATAGTACACAGTATATACACAGTATGTAATGTATAATGTGTAAGTGTATTGGTTTTTCTGTTAACTTGCACTATGTCGAAATAAATAAATAAATAAATAGGCTTTCTATCCAGGAAAAATACCCTGATCCCGCGAAAACCACGATAAAGAAATACTGACTAAAGGAGAACTAAGTTGTGGACAAAATATATTACTAAAAATTAAGAAATAAAAATTTCTTGATTCATTTGATATTTCCTAACATATAAGGGTATCAATATGTGGAGTTCATGGTCTGACCTGTACAGTCAAGGGCATAAATATATGTACGTTACCAAGGCGTCAAAAACATCTATACACCTTTATGTCACTTACAATAGGTTGATGTATACATTATTGTCGCGATGGCTGTATCGATATTTATGCCCTTGACTGTACCTATTGTTTAAATACGAATAATCGTCATACTAGTAAAATGAATGAATAAGAGATTTATTTATTTATTTATTTAGATATTACAATATAAATTTAAGTTATGCCTAAAACATAATAAAGACTGATATGATGTAATATTGTATGCTGTTTTTGGAAATATTCACATTTTATGAATGAATACTTCCAAGAACATGAAAAATTTAAATGTTGATTAGGAGTCATGGTCTGACCTGCAAGGACCTTATGTATAAATACGAGTAATCGTAACAGGTACTAGTAAAATTAATGAATACTAAATTTAGTAATAGTAATCATGTGTTACTTAAAAGGGATCAGCCCAATCGAAAAATCAAAGGTTATCAAAGTTTACTGTTGCTATTTTACTGTATTTAAAACTTTTTAAGGTAACGGCACCAGTGTTGGACACTTTAAGCTGACAAGCACCAGTAATGGACACTTCATTCTTACTTTAAAAATCATGCGGTTGTAAATTGACTGTTGTAAAAGAAATAAATGACTATCCCTTTCTTCTTCTTCTGGTGCCATCTTCTATCGAAGGTTGGCGATCATTACGGCGACTTGAACCTTCTACACAACAGCTCTGAACAAAGATCGGGTGCTTTTATTGTACCACTGGCGCAGATTTTTAAGCCAAGATGTTCTTCTTATTCCTGGGCTTCGTCTACGTTAGATTTTACCCTGCAAGATAAGCTGTAACAACTCGTACTTTGAGCCCCGCATGATATGGCCCAAATACTTCAGCTTTCTCCTTTTGTTGTAGAGGAGAACCTCCACCTTTTTCCCTATTCGCTGCAGCACCACCACAATTCTAACTTTGTCTCTTCAGAATATCCTTAACATTCTTCTATACACCCACATTTCGAAGGCTTCTATCTTCTTACACATGCTATCGATCAGCGTCCAAGCCGCAACACCGTATAGAAGAATGGAGAAAATGTAGCAACGCGCAAAACGAACGCGGAGCCCGATATTAATGTTCCTGTCACATAGAAGTATGTATGTATGTATGTATACATAACTCTTTACTGTACATAAAACACATGAAAAAGATGAATACAGGAAAACACAAATGCACAAAGGCGAACTAAAAGAAACTAGAAACTAAACTAAAAACTAGAAACTAGAAGTTTCTGCATCTTGGTGAATGCTCCACGTGAATATCTCTTAGTTTCTCTATTTAATAAGACTCATTGTCTATTACTGGGTCCTAGTCCAACACTGGTGCCGTTACCTTAGTACCTAGTTGATTTTTATTGAATTATGAATTCTTTATTTAAAATTTTCGTTCTCAGGCAAAATGTACTACATAGCTTGTTGCCAATAAAACGAGTTCCAGTCAAAATATGTCCCATTTCTAGTTAAATAAATAATATAGTACTTTTCAACTACCTTGGGTTCGGTGATATTTGCTTTATTTAATTAAAAAACTGGTTCTAGATTGTAAGTAACTGTAAATTGGGTACCTTAAGTTATTTTTTTGATATCGATTGACATCTGACAGCTGTCAACTCGACTTTTTTTGTTCGGTAGTTTTTGAGTTTTATCACGTTCAGACAAACAAACAGACGCGGCTTACTACTTCGTTTTAAAATATATTATTATACTTAGTAATATATTCTGTCCACAACTTAGTTCTCCTTTAGTCAGTATTTCTTTATCGTGGTTTTCGCGGGATCAGGGTATTTTTCCTGGATAAAAAGCCTATTTATTTATTTATTTCGACATAATGCAAGTTACCAATACACATTATATATTACATACTGTGTATAAACTGTGTACATTTTCTATGCTCATCCTTACGGCCTTAGCTTAGGTATAAGTGCCGGCACGTAAGTCTAGCGATGACCTTGTATGCGCAGAATGTATAAATTACGGTATCCGTGGGTGCGCAAATCCCCTCCACGTGAAGCATGTGAATAATTCGAAAACAAATTACTTAAGATTTTTTACACCGAACGCGAACACGACCTTGTATTAGCGCGGCTCGTAACGTGATTGGCTGAGCGTGGCTCGCGCGAGTCGCGCGCGCATTTAAATTATGGATATAACTAAAAACACAATAGAATCTAAAGCTATTGATGAATTAGTTAGAATTTCTGCCTATAGATTACTATAATAAAACCGAATCAAATAAGCCGACTTGAGAATTATGAGATTTTTTTTATGGAAAATAGAGCATTTTGAAAGTTACACTGTTGATAAAAAAATAAGCTATTAACTAATCTGTTAGAATTTAAAACTGTCGTTACTTTTGACAGTTTTGAATACATTTCAGCAGTCATCATTCACTTGTAAGTTTTTTTTAGAGATTTATAATTTTTTTTCGGGGTTCCAATTATGCTGACGTAAGCACTTGACGAAACTGTTAGAATACTACAGGTGATGTTCTTATAGTTAAATGCAATAATCTAGTACAGAAAAATTACACTTGCGTAATTTTTCTTTGGATTTACACGCTTTACTAACAAAAACTTAAATATTAAATAACGCAAGGTCAAAATCTGTTATATTTTTTTTTTACCAGTAGTACTCAGTAAATTCTAACTGTCTACAAAAAATTGCGCACTTGTGAGTTTTGTGAGTTCAATTTAGTTCCCGTACCGGACTATTCTTTAATAAAGTGTAGCTAGCCAAACGTAACCTTAGGCCACAGTAGAACCCGCTTGTTCCCCGAACATAACTATTTTACATAACCAAGACATTCTAAGGTAAAATAAAGACTATTTCTAAATTCAAACAAACATGTTCGCGGCTTAGGGGTGTCCTAAGCCCCCCCCCGCCCCCCCCCCCCCCCGCCACCGCACCGCACCTAAACCTAAATTAATCTAAATTATTCATCCTACATTGGTTTTACCAGTGCCGGTTATGTAACATACTTACGTACGGGGAACAACCGACGTCAGAGTGTTTTCGCACTGACAGACACTAATAACAAGCCGATCACTTAATGCGATAAGGTTATACAGTGGCCCAGTCTTCTATTTAGTTGAATACTTACTTACATAGGTATGTACTGCTCTAAAGTCGCTGTCAATTGAAATTGCGAACAGTGTAAATAAACCATTTAGCACTTGTTTATTGTTTTAATGGTTTAGGATTTTTTTTTATATAAAATGGGGCAAACGAGCAGACGGGTCACCTGATGGAAAGTAATCACCATCGCCCATGGACACCTGCAAGACTTGGGGAATCACAGGTGCGTTGCCGACCCTTTCAAGAACAGAATAACAGATAATGTTATGGTAAGTATTGATTAAATAACACACGGATTTAGCAGTATTTGATGAGGGAAAATGGTAATTAAAGACATTTTATATACCATGTTTGTTTACATTGTTAGCAAGTTCTATTAACGGCGACTTTAAGTATCGGACAGCCCCAAGTCCAAGATCACGGGTTCGATCCCCAGTCGAAATAGATAAATGGGTGGATTTTTTACGTTGTAATTTGTGTGCCATGCTAAACGTATTGCACACAAATTACAACGTCAAAAATCCACCCAAATGATTTAATTTTATGAGCACAGTTTCTTCTTGAAATTTAAATGAGTCGCTTTAACTTCAAGCTCCGATAAATCAAATTCCATTATTTTTATTGTTTTTTTTTATAAAAATAAATTTTCAATTTTGTTCATACAGTTGGTGATTAAGATTTAAGATTTGATTTACTATAGATTTAGATTCAAATGTATTATTATCTACCTGTTTTTTTGTACAGTCAATTTAAATACACATATAGTCCGTTGTGGCCTACCATTCAGTCCTATTAATAGGACTAAACGGACAAAATTACCCGGTTAGTTCCGCTAGTCGCATTTTTACCCGATCTCAATCACATAAACAGTGTCAACGGAGCTCCTATTCCTGCGTGGTTTTGGCACTTCGGGCCGATTCGAAACTAATTCGTGGGTGGTAGGGCCTTGTGCAAGGCCCGTCCGGATCGCTACCACCATCTTACTCGCTAATCCTGCCGCTAAGCAGCAATGCTTGCGTTGTTGTGTTCCGGTGTGGAGAGTAAGACAGCCGGAGAAATTACGGGCACAAGAGGCATTTCATCTAAGTCCTCTAGGTTGGCAACGCATCTGCAATCCCTCCGGGGTTGCGGGTGTCTATGGGCAGTGGTGATCGCTTACCATCAGGTGACCCACTTGCTCGTTTTCCTTCCTATTTACATAAAAAAAAACCTAATACATAGGTACCGGATTTGGATCCGTCCGTTTACTCCTATTAAAATTCTAAATGAAATGAAATTTATTGCGTATTGAATTAAGGTTTCAGATTGCAGGTACAGTTGCTTAAAAAAATATGAGAGAGTTTTTAATCCTACCTTTACATGTGTACACGTTTTTTTTATATAATAAATTTAAAATAATTATTTATAAGCTAACATTATCAGATAGGAAATCTCTTACACTATAATTTCAATTGTTTCGTCAGTTCATGAAATGTTTTGAAATCGCTATCATTAAATGCGTCCGGTAGTTTATTAATGTCAATACACATCATATAGGTATTTTTGGAAGATAGTTTGAGTCTCTTCCAGAGTTCTCTTCTTCTCGTTTGAGTTCGTGCCAGAAGTAGTAGGACTAAAATTTAATAATTTATAAGCCTGTAATGTTGTCCCACTGTTGGGCAAAGGCCTCCCCCTCAGATTTCCAACGCACCCTGTCCGCACTTATTTCTTATTTTATTTATTTTTTTATGTTCTTATTTCTTTAGGACTAATTGGACTATTTTGTCTGTTTAGTCCTATTAGTAGGTCTGAATGGCACCAAAACGGACTAAGCGAATTTACAATGTATTAGGGTGAAAAACTGGATACGTAGTTAATCAGTCGACTGTACCATACGAAGTGGTAAGTTAGAAAGCTGCGCAGGCGGCGGTCACCCACATACATTTAATTGGTCGCGTTCGACGACGTGAATAAAATAATGTACCATTATATACGCAAAATGGGCGCGTAAATAAATTATCATATTTTGGGATAATAATATAAGTATTGTTTTAGTTTTGTCATACTATGATGTATGATTAGGTATATTATACCTCAATCTAGCAAATATGTAGGTAGATATTTTTTATCCACGACGAATGGAAAGGAACAGAGACAGTCATATATATTCGGGACTAGCTGTTGCCCGCGACTTCGTCTGCAAAGAATTCGTTTTTCCCGCGGGAACTACGCAATTTTCCGGTTTAAAAAGTAGCCTATGTGTTATTCCAGACCATAATCTATCTTTGTTCCAAATTTCATCCAGACCCGTTGGGCCGTGCTGACGTGATTGTGTAACAAACAAACATCCATCCATCCATCCATCCATCCATCCATACTTTCGCATTTATAATATTAGTTAAGCCGGATTCCAAGCATACCTACTTATTAAACTTTTACCATAAGATTGACCTGCCCTACAGACCACGATCATATAAGGGTGCGGAGATGCCATAACCGGTTTGAACCGGTTCAGAAACGGCATAACCGACTAGAGGTCGCTACTTGATATGTGTCGAGGGGTCCCAAAAATGATACGCACTCACACTACTAAACTTATGTTTATTTAATCTATGTAAATATGTACAGATGCTTTTACTTATATAGTAATACGTATTCTTTTAAATTATGAATGGATTAATTTCACAAACAAACACCGAGACTCTTTTCATATCTCAGTCAACCAAACGTTCACTAGTTTGCCCGTGTTACAGCGACATCTAGCGGATTTTTATGGAACAAATATTAACATTTTAAATAATGAGTATAGAATGCTGAAATTTACAAAACATGCTTTTAGTTTTTATAATAACATTGTGGTAATTTTAGAATTTTAGAATTGTCAAAATAAATCCACAAAATCAGTGCCAACTAGCGCCCTCTATTGGCAGACTGCATGAAACCATACAGTAAACATCAATTATATGGTTATTTTTCATTGCGTTCTAGTAACGGTTTAACATTCCGCCCACCAAGGACCAAGGAGACAGTTGTCCTTTAGTCCGCCCACCATGGCACATGCATACAACAACCTTATAACCTACGATAATCTTATAACTAACAGGTGATGTATCGCCTTTGATACATTAAATGCATAATAATGTACATGCATTTTGTATTACACCTTAAATTAAACAACAAATAAGAAAATACACAAAAAAATGTACTCAATTAACTGGCAGCAAGCACAGTTAGACACAAAAATTACTAAATTAACTGGCAGAAAGAACAGTTAGAAACAAAAATAACTTAGTTAACTGGCAGAAAGCACAGTTTATTTACAGATCTTTTTATGATATTGTCTTTACACTTTAAACTGACCACTCGTGTGATGTTGTCCGCACCTGGATGTTTCTGTGCTATAATGCCGTACAACCACCTAGATGGAGGGAGCCCATCTTCCTTGATCAAAACGACATCCCCGACAGATGGTTCGGGACTCTGATGAGCCCACTTGTATCGGTGGTAAAACTGCGTCAGATACTCACTCGACCAACGACGCCAAAAATCTTGCACAAGTTTCTGAGTCAGCTGCCATCTTTTAAGACTGCTGATAGGAGATGTCTCATAATTGGAGTCAGGCACTGACACGAGGGGTTCTCCTATTAAAAAATGGCCTGGGGTTAAAGGACTAGGGTCTTCAGTTGAGTCACTACCTTTAGATATGGGCCGTGAATTAAGGCAAGCTTCGATTTGAGCTAGAACCGTCGCTAATTCCTCAAATGTGAGGGTTGAGTTGCCTATAATCCGTTTTAAATGGTGTTTCGTCGATTTTATTCCTGCCTCCCAAATGCCTCCAAAATTTGGGGCATGAGGCGGGATGAAATGCCAAGTTGTGCCGTTGGTTGCTAGTTGATCGGCTATTTCAGTTGCTAAACTTGACTTTTCTTCGATAAATAGATGCTTCAACTCGCGAGCGGCGCCCACAAAATAGGTACCATTATCGCTCCATAAATCAGAGCAATGGCCACGTCTAGCCACAAAGCGATTAAAAGCTGCTAAAAATCCCTGAGAGGTCATGTCGCTCACTGCTTCCAAATGAATCGCTCGTGTAGACATGCAAACGAATAGGCATATGTATCCCTTATAGGAGTGGTGGCCTCTTCCCTTTGACGTTCGGATGCTTATAGGACCAGCATAATCGACTCCGCTGTTACGAAAGGGTCGGTTAGGGATCCCTCTGGCAGCAGGCAGTTGCCCCATTAAAGGGTTGTTGGATGAGGCTGCATACCGGATACAGGTCACACACTTTCGTACATGATACTTCACCAAATTCTTGACACCCAAAATGAAGTATTTGGATCTCAAGTAGTTGAGCATTAAGTTAGGACCACCGTGCAGCGTTCTTTCATGAGCATCAGATATAAGCAGCTTGGTAAAATGCGTTCGTTCCGGAATAATGATTGGATGCTTCATCTGCTCATTTACTTGAGCATGCTGCAGGCGTCCACCCACTCTCAAGATTCCTACGTCGTCAATAAAAGGATTTAACGAGGTAAGTTTGCTATTTTTCTTAATCTTTTTTTCTTTTTTCAGGTTGATCATCTCATCTTCAAAACTACTGCTTTGTACTAGCTTAATGCATGTGGTTAAGCCTTCTTGAATTTCTTCCGTAGTGAGCCATGCTTTTGTTGCTTCCTTACGCGTTTGTTTAATAAATCTTTTGCAGTAAGCCACCACTCGGAGAAGTCGCTTGAGACTGGAGAATCTTCCGATGATGTCTATTTCTTCTTCTGGTTTGCAGGTATTTATTAAACATATTTTGTTTGTTTTAACTTCTAGATTTGTATCATGGTGTATACTCTTTTTATAATTTATGTGTTTTTCTTTCAGCCACGTTGGACCCTCCTTCCACAGATGTTCCTCGTGTATGCAGCGTGTACCCCGTGAGGCGCAATCGGCTGGGTTTTCTTTGGAAGAAACGTGGGACCAATGGTGAGGATCAAGTGAGGTAAGTATTTCCGCCACTCGATTGGCTACAAATGTTTTCCATCTGTTGGGTCTGCTGTTGAGCCACGACAACACTATGGTTGAGTCAGTCCATGCTTGAATATTTGATTTGTCTATCTTCATAACTAGTGATACTTCTTTTAGCAATTTGGTAAGCAGCACCGCACCGCACAGTTCCAGACGTGGGATTGAGACTTGCTTTATCGGCGCTACCTTTGTCTTGGCTGTAACCAAGGAGACATTCACGGTTCCGTCTTCACTTATGGTACGTAAGTAAACTACTGCGGCGTACGCTTCGTTTGACGCATCGCAGAAGCCTTGTAATTCCATTACCTTGCTGCTTTTTTCTACGTGTACCCATCTTGGAATACTGAACATGGTGATTTGATTTAAGTTGTCTCTATAGTTAAGCCATTCTGACATCAATTGATGTGGAACTTCATCGTCCCAGTCAACACCTGATAACCACAACCTTTGGATAAAGATCTTGGCACAGATGATGACTGGTGCGAGCCAACCGAGCGGATCAAATAGACGAGCAATGTCTGATATCATCCGCCTCTTTGTTATAGGAACCTTAAGAGGAGGTAACTGGACAGTGTATTCAAACATATCCGATTTTCTGTTCCAGGTAAGACCCAAAACCTTCATCACTGCATCCAGCTTGAGTTCTACTTTGCTTTCGCCATCTGCTGTATCCCTATTAATTATATTCATCAGTTGCTCGTTGCTAGTACTCCACTTTTGCAACTCAAAGCCTGCCTTCCCCAGTAACTCATTTAACTGTCTATATATCTGTTCTCCTTCTTCTACCGTCTCACAGCCTGAAAGGAGGTCGTCCATATAAAAATCTCTTAGGACCCTGTCAGCTGCCAACGGATAAGAGTCACCGTGGTCATATGCCACTTGTTGCAAGGTTCGAACAGCCAAGTAGGGGGCGGCGGCTGTCCCGAAGGTAACTCTGAGAAGCCTTAAATGATTTACAGGTTCGTCTTTGTTATCTCGCCACAGGATTCGCTGAAAATCGGCATCTTCTTCATAAACCTTTACCTGTCTGTACATCTTTACGATGTCAGAAACAAGACCTATTGGAAAACAACGCCAACGCATGAGAATATGGCGTAAGTCTTGCTGCAGTTGTGGACCAACTAAAAGGTCTTGATTCAGAGAGACACCGTTTACACCCTGACAAGAGGCATCGAAAACTACGCGTAGTTTTGATGTGCTTTTATCCTCTCGGATTACGGCATGGTGAGGCAAATATACTGCACCTGATTTATTTTGCTCTTCCTTTGGAACTGCCTCCATGTGACCAAGTTCTTGGTACTCTTTGATCACTTCCGTATATCGCTTTTTTAGTTGAGGATCTCGATCAAGCCTATTTTCTAACTGGCAAAAACGTTTGTTCGCTACGAGGTGAAATTTTCCTTCCTTGCAGCTTGGATTTTCTTCCCGAAAGGGCAGTTTGACGATGTACCTGCCACTACTGTCCCGTTTAGTAGTGGCAGCATAGATTTCTTCGCACTTTCGCTCTTCTTCACTATAATCGTCCTTAGGTGAAAGAATACAAGTGTCAGCTTCCAGCTCCCAGAATTGTTTCAGGAGATCGTTATCATTGACTTTAACGTGATTTACTCTGACCTTGTTGTGTAACATCGCCTTGTCATCCTGAATTGGACCCGAAAGGATCCATCCCAATGCAGTTTTTTGGGCAGTGGGTGCTCCTGGGGATCCCTTTATGACTCCTTCTAGCAATATCTTACCATAGATATCTGCTCCAAGAAGCAAGTCGATTTTGTTGGGTTGATGAAATGAAGGATCCGCTAAAGTTACGTTTGTGAACTCTGACCATAGCTGTAAGACGATTCGTTTTCCTGGCAGAACCGACGTCAGCTTGTTTAGCACAAAAGCACTGACTTCAAACTCAAGTGAGGCATCAAGGAGTGATTGAATTTTAAAATTAACTATCGACTTAGAGGCTATCACAGCGCCCTCGTCACTCCCTAAACCTGATATTGTGCTTTTGTGCGCTACTTTCCTAAGTCCTAAAAGCTGGACTGCGGACTCCGTTATCAACGAAGCCTGTGAACCTTGGTCGAGCAAGCATCTGAGTGTTATGACTTTACCAGATTTCGACGTTGTGTTTACTAGCGCAGTTGCTAGCAAAACCTGTCCATGAGTAGTCGAAAAATGGGTTTTGATGTTAGTAGTGGGCTCATCATGCGATGATGAGTGAGATGTAGTTGCAGGTGCACCTACATTGTCTACAACTGAGGGATTGGTTTGCTTAGATTCAGTTGCTGATGAAACATGTTTGGGATGTAGTAACGAATGATGTTTCCGATTGCAGATTCGGCATCTAGATGATTGGCGACAAGAATAAACTGTATGATTGGACCCGAGACAGTTGAAACATAGGTTATGTGACTGGACAAAACCACGACGAGCGTCAGTATCAATTTTTGAAAAATCCTTACAGTTACTTATTCTATGGGTTTCGGAACAATAAGCACAGGGTGGGGTTGTCACATGATGAACTTTAGAATGTACAGGGGCAGTAGAACCTCTATTCACACTGATACTGGGTCGAGAAGCTTTAGGATCAATAAATTCTAAAGCGCGAAAACGTGTTTCCAAAAATGTGTTCAATTGATCATAAGTAGGTAACTCATTACCTAACTCACTTGACTTGAGCTCCCATTGCTTCCTCGACTCAGCATCCAGCTTCAAACAAATAATGTGTACAATGATAATGTCCCAACTTTTTACGTCTATGCCTAAGTTCATCAACGCCTGTAAACACTCGTTTGTGGTGTCTAATAACTCTTTAAGAGCATTTGCAGATTCACTTGTCAAGTTGCGTTGGCTCAAAAGCCTCTTCAGGATATTGTTCGATAAATATTTTTTGTTGTTGTATCGATTCTCTAATTGCTCCCAACTTGTAACATAATTATCCTGAGTGATTGCAACGTGCCTCAATAACTGCTCAGCTTCTCCCGTTAAATGGCCCTTTAAATAATGCAGCTTCTGGACATTGTCTAAACTCTGGTTTTGGTGGATCAGTGAAATAAATAAATCTCGAAAACTAACCCATTCCGAGTACTTGCCAGAGAATGTAGGTATTGATATCTTGGGTAATCTTATAAGTTCATCCGATTTGTTTGTTACACTCTTGGACTCATTTGCTTCGAGACTGTTAGTTGTACTTGTTGTGGAAATAACCTTGTTCAGTGTGGATTTGATAAGTGTCTTGAAGTCAATATACAACTCTTCGGTATTATCATAAATATTGTTCGCAACATAAGTACTTTTCTCCAATTGCTCTAGATCACTATTTTGTATAATCGTTGTATGTTTGTGTGAAAATTGAGTCCATAGTGCCTCCAGCAAATCCAATCTAGCTTGGAGATATTCGGCTGAACTTCGCCGCTCCCTGGGGGACTTCTTAAAATTATCCAATGCACGTTCTATTCTATATTGCAAATCGAATTGAACTTTAAAATGCGCCTCCATCGTAAATTTTCTAAGTGTTTGAAACTGTTTCCTTCGGACTTAAAACGGGCGTGGATTCCCCGTTGGTTCACTTTTGTTGAAACTATTCTAAGTCCTGACTAATGATGATGATTTGACGAAATTTTCTAAGTCCAAGATTGATTTATTTATTCTAAGTCCATTTATTATGCAAACTGTGCTAAGTCCCTCACTCAATAGTAATAGATTAAAGTACTCACAATTGTCCACTGATCACACTTCACCTTTCGTCGCTTGTGACGTCACACTATGTCGTCACCGCTGCTGTCCACCTTGATGACGTCCGGCCGCTGCGTCACGCTGCTGCTGCTGCTTGCCCGCACTCTTTGCTGCGACCCACAGCAGTGCTGGGTGGCGCCCTCTGTCGTCCAATCCTACCGAACCCGAATCACCCGGTTCGATGGACCATGTCGAGGGGTCCCAAAAATGATACGCACTCACACTACTAAACTTATGTTTATTTAATCTATGTAAATATGTACAGATGCTTTTACTTATATAGTAATACGTATTCTTTTAAATTATGAATGGATTAATTTCACAAACAAACACCGAGACTCTTTTCATATCTCAGTCAACCAAACGTTCACTAGTTTGCCCGTGTTACAGCGACATCTAGCGGATTTTTATGGAACAAATATTAACATTTTAAATAATGAGTATAGAATGCTGAAATTTACAAAACATGCTTTTAGTTTTTATAATAACATTGTGGTAATTTTAGAATTTTAGAATTGTCAAAATAAATCCACAAAATCAGTGCCAACTAGCGCCCTCTATTGGCAGACTGCATGAAACCATACAGTAAACATCAATTATATGGTTATTTTTCATTGCGTTCTAGTAACGGTTTAACAATATGCGAAGCACATGTTACCTTATTGGGCTTTGAAAGTCGCATAATTAAGTTATTAGGTGAAGGTCGAATAAAATTGGTCGTTTTATACGCCATATGTTAAATGCATTCCATTCATCCAGATTTGTGAGAAAAATTGTGATTTTATACTACATATTATATTTACGTGATAGTTCAATGCGAATGCCAACTCAATTTATTTATTTAAAACATATAAAAGTTTTTTTAATTTTGATATGGTCATTATATGCTGTTAGGTTAGTTAATTAAATAATAACTTAAGACAGGAGATCACTTTAGTAGGGACTGAATAATTAACCGACTTGGTACTACATGGATCTCACTACTTTTTACGGTGGAAGAACTGAGTTGCGAGACTTGGTGTTTATTACAAGTTATGTTTTTTATGGGATGTAAATTGTTAGCACACGTCTTTATACACCGACTGCTTAAATGAGTCCCCGCCCGCACCTCTCTTGGTCCCCTTTGTCGTCCTACCCCGCCAGTGCCGGGCGGGCGGGCATTTAAGAGGGTGCATCCGTGCTGAGCTGTCAATGTCACATTTTTAGTGATTTTTGCGATTATTTCACATAAATTGAATGAAAGTTTCAAATATTCGTCTGTAGTGCACTTCGTTTTTAGTGTATTAACGTGTCCAATGCAATGATTAATCGTGATGGACTTTCATTTTCGTATAAAAGGGATAAAATACTATATCTCCTTTAATCAAACTAATATTATAAATGCGAAAGTATGGATGGATGGATGGATGTTTGTTTGTTACTCAATCACGCCAGAACGGCCCAACGGATCTGTTTGAAATTCGGCACATAGATAGAGAAAAGTCTGGAATAGCACGTAGGCTACTTATTATCCCGGAAAATTGCGTAATTCCCGCGGGATAGCGATAAACGAATTCTTTGCGGACGAAGTCGCTGGCAACAGCTAGTTTCACATAAATTGAATGAAAGTTTCAATTATCCGTCTGTAGTGCACTTCGTTTTTAGTGTATTAACGTGTCCAATGCAATGATGAATGGTGATGGACTTTTATTTTCGTATTAAATGGATAAAATACTATATCTCGTTTAATAAGAAAATAAAAGTCCATCACGACGAATTATTGCATTAGACACATTAATACACTAAAAACGAAGTGCACTACAGACGGATATTTGAAACTTTCATTCAATTTCTGTGAAATAATCGCAAAAATCACCAAAAATGCGACGTTGCGAGCTCAGCACGGATGCACCCTCTTAAGCCGTCGGTCTATAGAGGCTATAGTGCTAAGACACCGCCGTGACCCGCTCCATCCGGCGGCTGTTATAAGGTCTCCGTGTCAATGCACTTTCACTCGATGCATTTAATGTCAACGCAGTTGCACCGAAGTCGATTAGCGTGCAACGGAGTTATTTGTTCTAAGAAAACAAAGATAGCACACTGAGCTTCGCAACGTATATATTTAAACTTTACACATTATTATAAGAAAAACGGGACGTAATCACGTAAATAAATTGTATTTATGTAAATACCTCGACGTTTCGGACGCGACTTTAAATATAAATATAAAATATAAATAAATATAAATATCATGGGACAAGTTACACCAATTGACCCAGTCCCAAACTAAGCAAAGCTTGTACTATGGGTACCAGGCCACGGATAAACATACTTATATAATGTAGATAAATACATACTTAGATACATACAACATCCATGGCTCGGGCACAAACAACGACTTTGCATTCATGGTCTCGAGAGGGCTTATTTCTTATTCCTCCGAGCCTCGAGAGTCATGAGAAAGGATGCCAAGTCGCGTCCGAAACGTCGAGGAATTTACAAAAATACAATTTATTTACGTGATTCAGTCCCATATTTCTTATAATAGTGAGGTTCGCAACGCCCGATCTTCGAAAGCGCATCACTTTCGTGCTAAGAATCTGTTCATATCTTCAAAACTACGGCTCGAATCAAATATTGGCTAGTTCACACGATTAATGAGAGCTGTAATTGTCTTCTAAGCTACTTGTATTTCAAATTCAGCACTATTTTTCCCCTTGTACTTTGCACATAACCAAGTTACGTTACTAGGACGTTCTAAGGTAAAATAAAGACTGTTTCTAAAGTAAAAGAAACATGTTCGCGGCTTAAAGGGTGCACCTAAACCCAAATTAATCATCTAACCATGGTTTTACCAGTACCGGTAATATAACTTGGTTATGTTATGTACCAAGAACAAGCTGATTGTTCACCACTTTTGAGTGGTATTGGCCTCTGAGGCGTAAATCGGCGAATGTTGGTCTGCAAAATTACCACCATAAAGTTCTGTAGTAACTTTACTGTACCAGTTTTCTTACGAGCGCTAATAGAGCTTAGAAGAAACATGAAGTCTATGCGTTTGACAAAGTTTTCTACAATTTAAATGATTTTTTTAATTATAAAGATGCAATGTGATGT
Organism: Pandemis heparana; assembly: GCA_963854515.1. Taxonomy (NCBI): domain Eukaryota; kingdom Metazoa; phylum Arthropoda; class Insecta; order Lepidoptera; family Tortricidae; genus Pandemis; species Pandemis heparana. The sequence goes on from OY978034.1 coordinate 920,579, forward strand.
AAGGATTGATATTGTAACACATTATGTATTTATGACTATGTTAGTATTTAGTATGACTTCCTTAAATTGTATGCCTGTTCAGGCCGCTGTTGATACCAATCTGTTCACCCTCATGTACCTAACCTACACAGTTAAACAATAAATGAAAAATAAATGAAAATAAATAAAAAGTGTTTGAGTTAATCTGGCAAATCTAATTCCACTTCTAGATGTCGGACTGACTTGGGTACCTAACCTACACAATATTGAAGGTTGTATGACCATAGTATCGAATAAGTCAACAAAAGGTAGTATCAGCAAAAAATACGTTTATAATAAAAAGAAAATAGAGTTTTCCAGGGTTACCTGGGGTGAAAAATCCCTTTTTCATATTAATGCTCACATCTTTTTAACCTTTAATAATATCACTAAGATTACTGTACAAAAATAAACTGCGTTAACTTCTCTACAATATTTGTCTTGAACATTTTACTATAAAATCAATACTATAGAAGTTACAACGGTTTGAAAATGGCCAAAATCATGACACGCGAATTTTTGGCCGATCGTCCTTAACTCAATTCTATTAGCCTGTTCCCACGAACAAAAAAGCATTCCATACAAAACTAAATAAAACACAAACAACACCATATTATGTCTATTCACTTTCTTAATTATAATATTTAATCTAAAGATTAAGGTCACGTGTTATGAGCACTTTCTTTTTAACGCCCTGTTAAGATTTAGAACGAAGTGTTTGTATAAAACAATTAATTACTTATATTTGCGTAAAATAAAACTATACCTAGCAGTGGCGTGGCGTCAAGTATATCAGAAGGCAAGCCGAAGGGAACTTAACTAACCTTTTCCTCTAATTCTGCACAGTAAATTGGCCAACTGCCTTAAAATAGGCAAGCCGGTGGGAATCGAGTTCTATGGACGCCACGCCACTGATACCTAGTAAACTTAGTCAGTGGCATGGCTATAACAAATTAGCTTTTTTCCCGCGACTCTGTCCACGCATTCTGAAATGTTTTTTTTAGCAATTATAAGTTATAACTTCCTACTTTTACGCCGAATTTGAAGACTACCCCCTTATTCATAAACGCTCCGTAGGCCTCTGCTGACTTAGCAATCGTTTGTCCTTATCTGTCACTTTGACATTTACCTTTCACAGATAAGGACAAACGATTGCTAAGTTAGCAGAAGCCTATAGAGCGTTTATGAATAAGGGGGTAGTGATTTAACTATAGTTCAGGAGATATGGGGCCCTTTGCAGCGAACAGATAAACCATTTGTTCCCTATCCCGTGGGAATTTCGAAAAACCCCTTCTAGGTACACTTCTATGATACTCAAGCAGTATGTTTGCCAAATAACAAGTCTCTAGTTTTAGTGCGTTGTTTGTCAGTCAGTTAGACAGGTTACTCTGTTATAGGTATAGCTTAACACAGTTTTGGTTAACGTATCTATGCCTATGAGTAGAAGCTTTGTAAAAAAACACCGGGTAGCACTCCGGGAGTGCCGCAGAAGTGAAAACAACACACACGCACACTCGCGCATAAAGAAAAAAAACTTTTTCTACAAGAGATTCGAACTGCGGTCACTTGAGATAACGCACTGTTCCACGCCTTATACCTCCTAGGCCAAACGCACATACCTACGTTAAAGCGACGAAATTAACGTACACTTCAAAAATCGAACGCGACTTCATTCGTATTTCAAAATAAGCTTTTAGAGGATCCTGCCTGTTATCCTGGCACTTAAAGTCTCCTTCCGTCTTACGTCTGACGCGAGTTTTTCATTTTTTACCCATCCAAAAAAGTGCCCAACGCCGCTAAAGAAGTTATCACTTCAAAAATATTTCTAAACGACACCGAAAAGTAGAACACATCGAAAAATCCGAAAAGTAAAGCAATGGCCGGGAATCGAACCCGGATCCTCGTCATTCCGTGACGCGTGCTATACCCCTACACCACCCATAGCAGGTGAGTAAGCCTTCGAATTACCAACTGTCAAGTGACCTTGTTGATGCGATTTTGACGTGACAACGTCTTATAAATTGGTTTGCCGGGTGACACTTCAAGAAACTGCGTTACGCTCCGCTCACGTTATGCGCTCACAATGAGAGCGAGTGAGAGGCACGCGGGCATGGTTAGCCCGCCTAAGAGCGAGAGAGACAGACATAAAAAGTGAAAGGCACGCGTCCCTTCCACTCGAGCACAGTTAGCCCGCCTAAGAGCGAGAGAGACAGAGCGAGAGAGAGAGAGTGAGAGAGATAGGCATACACACCGGTTCATGTCTTGCGCTTCTATTTCGCTTAGGCGCCTGCATACAAGTTTACACGTCCTTCTTCCTACTATACGAATGAATATTCACATAAAAATTATTTTACCACTCAAAGTCGTTGTCACGTAAAACTTTCGCCCGTATACCGACTTTACAGGCAACCAATTTTTTTTTTAATATCTAACTATTCTAACTAATATTATAAATGCGAAAGTATGGATGGATGGATAGATGGATGGATGGATGGATGTTTGTTTGTTACTCAATCACGCCAGAACGGCCCAACGGATCTGGATGAAATTCGGCACTTAGATAGAGAAAAGTCTGGAATAGGACATAGGCTACTTTTTATCCCGGAAAATTGCGTAGTTCCCGCGGGATAGCGATAAACGAATTCTTTGCAGACGAAGTCGCTGGCAACAGCTAGTATGCTATATGTTCCCTTCACCCTAACGGCGACAGATAAACAACTATACTATACTCCACCTGCGTTGAGTCGTGATTTTAATACTGTATAATCATTTTATCATCAGCATTACATGAACTACTTTTTTATTGGTACCTTTCTTTTATTTGAACCAAATCGTGTTACAGCATGGGTCATAAAAAAATGACCAAGCGAGTTTGACTAATGCACAAAACGTTCCGTACAGTTTAATTTTATTGCAAGTTTTCGGTCGCAAAACAGTTTGTTGCCGTTTCGATCCGCAAGTGGCGCTGCCAACTTGTTCATAGTACATAAATTCTATGGGCAGTGGTGATCGCTTACCATCAGGTGACCCACTTGCTCGTTTGCCTTCCTATTCACATAAAAAAAAATAATAATAAAGTTTAAAATGTATAATGGGTTAAAATACATAATGGTTCAAAATATATAATGCAATTTTCTCAGAAAGTGACAAATTAACAGGATTGTTACAAAACAAACCTCCTAACCTAAACCAATCTATAGATAACGATATCAAAAAAGTTCATTTGGCTAATTTACAGAAGTTTTACAGAATATAGCATTATATATAAGTTTTACAGAATATAGCATTATATATTTTGAACCATTATGTATTTTAACCCATTATACATTTTAAACTTTATGTATTCTGATCCGCTCCCAATTGAAACGTTAACTTGAACGCGATCCAGACGTTTTATTGTACACTAACACTAGAGACTCCAGGTACTCTCTGAGCGTATACATGACAAGTGACAACTCTATATACATTACAAACTTAACTTGCATACTCCGGTTGGCTTCATTGACTACGCCTTGCATTTCGATTTGTCAAATGTCACCGAATATTGTTGAGATGACAGGGCCGGATTTACCATAGAGGCTAAAAAAGCTGAAGCGTAGGGCGGCAAAATTGGCGCAAATAAAAAATTACAGAAAAAAAATTAAGGCTTTGATTGAAAGAAATTGAACAGCTTTGGGGCGGCAAATATGTAAATCCAGGACTGCGAGACGGTGACATAGGGGCCTGCTGAAATATTCTGGAAATACTCTGAGAGACCTTCTATACTATGTATCTAGTATCTATATACGATCAAAACTACAGTCACTATTTGGGGTTTTTACATTACCTCCCCAAACTACGGATCCCCAAAACAGATAGCCAAGTAGGTATACTCCGTTATACCATTTATAATGAGCAGGTACGTACATACATACAATCAGAATATAATAAGTGCCATAACAATAAAGTGATATTTCTGCGAGCGCATTCCAAAGACATAAATTATATATTTTACTTTGAAGTTCAATAATTGGACGTAATTTGATACCAGCTGTTGTAAAGGATTGTTTATTAGTATTATTACAGTCCAGCGAAAGGCATGGTAGCCTAGTGGTTTGACCTTTAGCCTCTCAAGCTACTGGTCGTGGGTTCGAATCCGTACTCGTTTTTAATTTTCTGTGCGAAAGTTAGTTGCGTAAATCAATTTCTCACACCAATGCTTCAAGTGTATGTTTTTACACAAAAATACTACGACAATCTCAATACTATGGACAAATTGGCAGCGCCAGTTGCGCATCGAAACGCCAAACTGTTCTCTAATTTAGCATTTGATATTTTTTGCCTCTGAGTTTATTGCAAACGCGTATAAGGCGTATTTAAAAGTTAAAAAGCCGTGGTAGCCTAGCGGTTTGACCTGTAGCCTCTCAAGCAGAGGGTCGTGGGTTCGAATCTCGGGCTCGCACCTCTGAGTTTTTCGGAATTTATGTGCGATATCTCATTTGAAATTTACCATGAGCTTTTCGGTGAAGGAAAACATCGTGAGGAAACCTTGCATACAACTGCGAAGCAATTCAATGATGTGTGTGAAGTTCCCAATCCGCACTGGGCCCGCGTGGGAACTATAGCCCAAGCCCTCTCATTCTGAGAGGAGGCCTGTGCCCAGCAGTGGGACGTGTATAGGCATAGTGCATGAAAATACGAAACGGTTATAGTTACTTACGTGGTATCTACTTAACTATATACCTACCGTTGTGTAGGTACTCATCAGTTAGTAGTGATTATTAAATTACCGTTGTCTGGTACCCATAATACAAGCTTTGCTTAGTTTGGGACTAGGTGTAATTTGTCCTATGATATTTATTTTATTTATTTATTTATAATTTATATTCTCTTTGCTCATCAGATTAAACGGATGATGGAATCGATTTATAATTAGCTGCCTACAGCCTACAGGGACCTTACCATGACGTCCTAATTCCGACTCAGTTCAAATTTTAGCTGTCACTTTTAGTTTGAATCTGACAGCGAGCGAACCTAAATTGAATCGCGTTAAGACGTCACGGTAAGGCCCCTGAAAGAAATACTAGATGTCAGATGTGATGTGAATTGTGACAGGTCGTCATTCTGACATTTGTCACAGTTTGTCGCAATCTATTTTTTTTTTCAAATACTTTTTTTTCCTAGGCAAACCATTTTATATTTATACGCTTTTTTTGGCAACAAAAAATTGGGCAACCCTTGCATCTGGTGACCTACTTTCTCGTTAGTGTCTATTAAAACGAGTATCCACTGACCTTCTGCGGAGGCTGATGAGTCTTCTTCAGGTCTATCCAGAACCTTGCCAAGTTGATGCCAAGACCAATCAGCGCCAGAATGAAGAATTTCACCTGGAAAAGACGATAATGTAATGATACGTTAAAGATCTGTTAGATTTTGCGCGGGGACATTTTGAGGGCTACATACCATACGTACATAAATCACGTCTTTATCCCTTACGGAGTAGACAGCAACAATAAACACACAACAAATGATTGAAAGAGTAACAAATGATTTCTAAGATTATCGCCCGTTCCCTCGATGGGCTCTTATTCTTACCATATGCATGGAAAGAAAACAGCTGGACATTCTATGTTTTTTTCTTTCCCACACCCTAGCATGGAAGGGCTTTAGGTTAATCTTAACCATTAGGCTACGACTATTGAACCTTGTTCCAAGTCAGTATCTGTTTACGAGATGACTTGTCCGAGTTATGATAATAAACTTCACGCTCTTCTAATTACCTGCAGCTTAAAGGACAGGATCTGCAACAGAGTTCCGATCTTCGCCTTCAGCACTGCTCCAAGGATCAACAGCTTCAAGATGGCCTTCTTTTTCTTCTTCTTCTTACCTCTTTGCTCTAGAATGATAAGTCAGTTTAAGTACATGCAATTCAGTTTTAAGTTCAATTGTTGGCTTCACAGTTTGGTCACTGTTTAAATTTAATGTATTGTTAGAGAAAGTTATACTTTGCGCTTTATCAAAAAGATAATGACGAAGATTACCCCCCTATTCATAAACGCTCTGTAGGCTTCTGCTAAGTTAGCAATCGTTTGTCCTTATCTGTGAAAGGTAAATGTCAAAGTGACATAATCTCTATATTTAAATTATTTGAAACTTTACAGGGTTATTAGAATGACTAAGTGGACAAGTTTGTGAAAAACTGTTAACGAATTTTGTCGAAGTTTCGTAAATTATCGAAAACAAATTGTAAAATGAAATAATCACTACTTTAAAAACTAACGACACAGATGATACTCGAATCGTTCAACATTCCAATCAATACAAACTACAACAATAGAAAGAAATACCAACTATAGTAAACAACTGAGTCACTCTATCTCTTTCTTTTATTGTTTATATACTATCAGTTTTAATTAAACAAACGTGCTTAGAATGGTACGTATTAAAATACATAAAGTTTAAAATGTATAATGGGTTAAAATACATAATGGCTCAAAATAAATAATGTGATTTTCTCAGGAAGTGACAAATTAACAGAATTGTTATAAAACAAACCTAACCTAACCTAAACCAATCTATAGATTACGATATCAAAAAAGTTCATTTAGCTAATAGTTTTACAGAATATAGCATTATATACATATTTTGAACCATTATGTATTTTAACCCATTATACATTTTAAACTTTATGTATTCTGATCCGCTCTCCTTAGAATGCTAAATATAAAAAAAACATGCGCATTCAGTATCATGCGTTTTTAAATTCAAATGCTTAACGTCTGATTTCTACTTTCTTTTGGTTTTAATCAAAGTTGTTAACATTATCTTTGTGGTAATGATAATTTTTTCAATGCCGTCATGGTCATGACAGCGACAGAGAAATGCTTTTACCATTAAGATTCATTACTGAAAGAAATACTATGATAATATAACAACAGTTTATTTTACAGTTATGTCTTTTCGTGATTCAAAATATTGCGTGCACATAACGTATAACGAAGAAGATTATCGTAGAGAGACTAACAAAGAAAGTCTGTCTTTCTCATGGCATTTTAGTTAACGAATTGGAGTCATAAAATTTTTGTTTTCATGCTCGTGAAAAATGCAAAATATATGTTGATTGTGAACCTTCGTCATGTGGACACTTAGATATATTGTACAGTATACTGAGATTAGATCCGCATTGAAATAACTGAGACGACACCAAAAACTTTGACAGCTGTCGGTGTGTGTCAAATGAAAAGAAGATTTTTTTTATGGGGAGATCTCTCTCAAGGAAGAGAATTGGAAGTTGTATTTATGCATCCGCGTTGAGAAACTTCGTTGGCGTGATGCAGAACGATGTGACAGCTGTCATTAGAACTGGCGCTAGCTGCTCGTGCGTCGTAGTAGTTATGTAGAGGCCAACTAGGTGGCGCTAGTGTCGCTACACTATCAATTTTAACAATTTCATTGAGCTCTTTTCGGCTCACAGCCTGTAGTAAAAATGATCTTGTCTTCTCACTCAGACGCGTATTACATAGCTCTTTCTTGCATTGCCGATATGTATGTTACTACTGTTTATATCTATGTGTTCACAAGACGAAATTCTCTGTATGACGCATATAAATTCATATAAATTCAGCTATTACATGCAAACAAAATGCGCAGGGCATTCACAATGCAATATGTTATATTATTTACCACTCTGGAATCTGTTCTGAACCTGTAAAGTATGACATTAATTTTAAAAAATCTTGTGTCAGAGTAATTCTAATTTAATCCTTTCATTTGCTCTAATGTAATATTTGCCATAATGATTATTTTTGTCATAACTTCCTTTGAAACAGTATTTTTTTCACGAGGTTTGAAATGGCCACTCTGTAGAACTCTGAGTTAGGTTAGTTTTGTAACAATTCTAAACATAAACAACCATCAGTTTATGAGAAAAAAGAGTTATGACCAATCATTATGGCAACCAATACATTTATGACATTATGAATTTATGTCAAACGACAGGATGACTCATGATTTAAGACAAACAAATTAAGTCTTCTATGTATGTCATTTGACGTCAAAATCACCAATAACACACGACACGTGTCTTAACTGCGAAGATAACTACACTATCGTGCAAAATAATGGATGAAGTTCCTTACAAAGATGTACGACAAGCAATCCGTTATATTTGCACGCCAGTATATTCGTACCGTTAACTTTCTCACAGTGAACTCTTCGTATTGATTTTCCATGTCGAATAACGCGTTGTAATTATGAGTATGAGATTTATTTTGAAAAGGTTGTACCTACAGTAGGTCACGTTATCGGGTACTTCAATCGATCCTATTGAATCGTGACGCACTGTCACAGAAAATGTCATAGTGACATCGCATTGTGTGGCAAGAAATATCATTATTAAGTTTACTGTGAGAACGTTCTAGGTGTCCGCGATTTCTTTCTACTGTACTCTGACGAGCGAGGAACACGACGAATCATTAATTCGACAAGTTAGGAATATGACCAGTAGGCTTATTGTCTAACTCGCTCGCGATCGCCATCGTGTTGGTTTTGACAGTTCTTGTATGAGTGTGACGGCTAGCTGATTCCGATGCCAATTGTTAGCCCATACATGAACTGTCAAAATGAACACGATGGCGATCGCGAGCGAGTTAGACAATAAGCCTACAGGGGCCTTACCATGACGTCTTAATACCGACTCAGTTCAAGTTTTAGCTGTCACTTTTAGTATGAATCTGACAGCGAGCGAACCTAAACTGAATCGCATTAAGACGTCATGGTAGGGCCCCAAGTCCCTAGTTCATCAAATCGACAATTGCAATGCGCATTCGAACTTAAACATAATTACTGTCACCGACAATTGAATCCACTTCCTGTCTTTAGTCCTATTTCTTTTCTTTTTGCTTCTGATCAATTCCTTTTCTGTTAATATGGCGTTGTTATACTTTTCGTTATTACATTCTCATATTTATTATTATATTAAGTATTATTATACAATAATGGTGTGTGTATGTATATATGCATTATTTTATTTATTTAGCTATGTATTATATTTAAGTTAGTATTGTTTTATTATCCCTGCGTTTATCCTGTCTATTTGTTTCCGCCGCCTACTTAAACTGTCTCCAACTTATTTCTTTATCTTAATGGTTGTCTGGTAGAGATAGCTATTAAGCGATAAGACCGCCTATTGTATACTTTGTTCTTTGTTTCTGTATTGTTTTGTACTGATTTGTGGTGTTCAATAAAGAGTATTTGTATTGTATTGTATTGTATAGTCACCGACAAATGTCGTATTGCTGAAATAGGCGCCAGTTAGGAAAGTGTCGAATAAGCAATATAACAAGTCAGGAACAAATCGATCAAATCGGCCATTTCTTGTTTAAGGACCAATGCTAAAGCGCTGCGGGTATCTGTGGACAGTGGTGATCATTTAACATCAGGTGACCCACTAGTTCGTTTGTCTGGCTTCTCTAACCTATAAAAACTTAGAAAAAACGGTTGCAATTTCAAAATTTCTAACTACATCATTCAACCGCCACCCACCTTCAACAGAGCTCTTATCACTTATCCCATCCTCAGCCTCATCCTTCTTCATGGCATGCTCGGCTACGGCATCCAACGCTTTCTCCCCCATGCTCCACACATCAGTCATGACATTCCTCCCCCTCCTCAGCGTAGCATTCTCCCTGGGACTCTCCCCTATCACCCAGGACTGCGTTCTGCCGAACCCTCGACCTTTTTCCGCCATCGCCATCTCCTTCATAGGCATCATCATCGGGTGGATCAGGTGGATCTTCGGTGGTTTCTGCTTCTTTTTCTTCATCTTCTTCTTCTTTTCTTGGTTGCCGGTGGAGATCGTTATGCTGTCGATGCCTCCACTTTCGTGGTGCTTTCTTGAAAGCGCCCTGTAAGCAAAGTTTTGCTTGAACTTGCTATTATGCACATATTTTACGTGGCCTGTAGGTGTTGTCACCTTAGGCACTGTCTACCCCGTAAGGGATAAAGTCGTGATTTGTGTATGTATGTATGTATGTATGTGTATACTAGCTTCTTCCCGCGACTTCGTCCGCGTAGAATTAGACTTACATTATATTTCATTTAATTTAGAATGAGAAACCACAATAACATTATATTGCGTCTCGTCAACTATTACTTATCTAGCAAATATTACAGTGCAATAGTTTGGCAGCCGCAAAATAAAATTGTTTTAATATCACTTTATTTGCGTGTCATCAATTGTTGCTCTAGTACAAATTGTAAAGAGATTACAGTTCACGAGCCGCAATATAATGTTGTTGTGGTTTCTCATTCTAAATGTTTATCGCTATCCCGCGGGAACTATGCAATTTTCCGGGATAAGAAGTAGCCTATATGTTAATCTAGGGTACTAGCTATCTCCGTTCTAAATTTTATACAAATCCGTCTAGTCGTTTCAGTGTGAAGAAGGAACAAACATACACACTCACACGGTCACATCCATCCATCCATCCTCACAAACTTTCGAATTTATAATATTAGTAGAATATGTATTTTACGTACTCTGTGAATTAACTCACACATATCTGTATCTCAGTGTTTGTCAATTGTATTTGTTTTATGTTTATTTTACACAATAAAGAGTAACACATACATACAATACACAAAACGTTAACTTCTTAATCTTAACCCAATATTATAAAAATGAATGTAACTTTGTTTGTTTGTTACTACCGATCGTGATGAAATTTGGTATGAGGATAGTCCAAGACCCTGGACAGAGCAGATCACAGACAAGCAAGTAGGTAACCTGATGGTGATCAAACACCCATGGACACCCGCAACATCAGGCAGAGACTACTTTGTTTTGTTCCACTTGCTACGATCCTGACATAACTACCTCTTTCGCTTCATCCACATTCATCAATCTCAAACACTTTTTTTATGAAAAAAGGCAAACGAGCAAGTGGGCAAGTGGGTAACAACAACATTACGCTTTAGGCCAAAGCTTTCCTTTGGTTTGGAAGAAAATTACAGACAATTTCTAAATCTGGATTAATGTCACGGTGGATATGTAGGTTCTCGTAATGTGATATCATTCAAGAGAATCGTCTCACGTTCTGCAAATATTAGTAAAGCCTTCGCATGACCTACAGAAATATAACACTAGACACACAGGAGAAATCCGCTTGACTGATTTCTACAAACAAAACTTTGCTGGAGTCGTTAGCACTGATGTGCCAAATAATTCACTAACTTGAGAATTGTTACGAAATTCTATGTTTCAATGTAGCGGAGTTTTGTTCACATATATCTTACTAATCTAACTAATATTATAAATGCGAAAGTATGGATGGATGGATAGATGGATGGATGGATGGATGGATGGATGTTTGTTTGTTACTCAATCACGCCAGAACGGCCCAACGGATCTGGATGAAATTCGGCACATAGATAGAAAAAAGTCTGGAATAGCACATAGGCTACTTTTTATCCCGGAAAATTGCGTAGTTCCCGCGAGATAGCGATAAACGAATTCTTTGCAGACGAAGTCGCTGGCAACAGCTAGTATTATAAATGCGAAAGTATGGATGGATGGATGGATGGATGTTTGTTTGTTACTCAATCACGCCAGAACGGCCCAACGGATCTGGAAGAAAATCGGCACATAGATAGAGAAAAGTCTGGAATAGCATATAGGCCACTTTTTATCGCGGAAAATTGCGTAGTTCCCGCGGGATAGCGATAAACGAATTCTTTGCAGACGAAGTCGCTGGCAACAGCTAGTAAAATATAATTGACAAATTTTTACATTAGCTGATGTTCCAAATGTACGACTTCAAAAGGAGGACTTAGAGCATCGTCTTAACCGGTTTAGGCGCATAATGTCCCTTTTTCCCTTTCGCGAAATGTCCCTTTCCTAAATAATTCTGCAAAGCAAAAGGGCCCGTTCGCAAAACGATCCTTATCCCATGAGAATACTCCTAGTTTCTACGGGAACACACAGACGGGACATTTTGCGAATGGACCATTTGCAGAGAAGACGTTTTGCGAATATGACGTTATGCGTCCAAACCTCTTAACCGTCTTCTAAGCCAGTGCCTGTGCTGCTGTGTTTCGTGGAGATTATAAGACAGTCCGTATAATTACTGGCATTGACGTATTCTATCCTAGCCTGACAAATGGCTTGAGGCGTTTTACACCTCCACTGAGCTTGAATTACTTTTATTCACATATTTATATTTATTACGACATGAAAATCTTTATAAAGGCCCTGTCGTCCCGGTTGGTCGACGCCTCAGGGGACCCAAGAGCGGGCGTGTATTTATCCCAGCGGATCGCACTTGCGGTCCAAAGGGGTAATGCCGCTAGCGTCCTGGGAACCCTGCCACAGCCAGCAGGCCTAGACGGAGTGTTTTTTTTATAATTTACTAGCTGTTGCCAGCGACTTCGTCTGCAAAGAATTCGTTTATCGCTATCCCGCGGGAATTTTTCGGGATAAACAGTAGCCTACGTGCTATTCCAGACTTTTCTCTATCTATGTGCCGAATTTCATCCAGATTCGTTGGGCCGTTCTGGCGTGATTGAGTAACAAACAAACATCCATCCATCCATCCATCCATCTATCCATCCATACTTTCGCATTTATAGTAATAGTTAGGTTAGATTAGATAACTTGTTATAGTTAGTTTAAGTTTCGTTTTTAATTTAATCATAGTTTAATTTGTTTTTGTAAATATGTGTATTGAGTAAATAAATTTTATCGCAAAAACTTTATATTATATATATTTTGTTTCGCTTTGACCAGTAGAGACTTTATGCATCTCTACTATAGACTAATGTAATTTAATTTAAGGTACGTACTTAAATTGGGGACCTTACCTATACATCCCATTTATAAAATATATTAATTGTATTAGGGGTAAGTTAAGTAGAATTTAAGTAAGTTTCTTGCGGCGCATTTTCCTTGGCAATGATGGTCTTTCCGAATGCGCTGGTAGATTCAAAAAAAGACATGTAAAAGAGCCCCTTGGCCTATTTGCAAAATAAACTTTTGACTTTTGACGTTTAACGCATCTGCAATCCTCTAGCATTACGGTCCATAGATGATGGGCTCGCTTACCATAAGAGCCACTTGCTTTCTGCCTTCCTCATCGAATAAAAAAGGGTATAAGTAGGTTAGGTACCTCGCGACACCATGAGTGACTGCCTCAGTGAGAGAGGTGAGGGATTTCTCCACCTCCTTGCCCAGCTTGGAGGGCAGCTCCTCCAAGGACCTCCCTGAGGACCGGGCTTCAGCATCAGCAGCCACTGTAACAAAGAACATTCCGGTAAATAAGTTTCATATATACGGTTTTCACGGCATTAGGGTGCGACCACACCGCCGCTTAAAAAACGGTGACGTTACGGAATCGCAACAAAATGTATGAAGAAATAAGGAAGAAATGGTAAGAAAACGTGACGCATACGGCACGTCACTGCGTATACGCGGCGGTTTGGTCGCACCCTCAATCTATCTAATCTCTCTCCAGCCTATATACGTCCCACTGCTGGGCACAGGCCTCCTCTCAGAATGGGAGGGCTTGGGCTATAGTTCCCACGCGGGCCCAGTGCGGATTGGGAACTTCAACACACCATTGAATTGCTTCGCAGTTGTGTGCAGGTTTCCTCGCGATGTTTTCCTTCACCGAATCTAATCTAATACATACATTTAAAAGAGCATTTCTAATCGTCATCACCACAGACACACACACACACTCAAATAATTTAGCTTTCTATTTATTGGTAAAAAAAATCTTTCATTCTTCCACGCTGGTTTGGGAGTAAAGAAAAAACACAGAATGTACCAGTTGCTTCTCTTCCCGCGGTTGGTAAAAGCCCATCGGGGGAATGGGCGAAAATCTTATAGACGGAAAGCTAGCTACGGAAATAGGTAAACTATTTATAGAGCAACGAAATCCCTCTAGTTAGTATGCCATACTATACAATACAATACAATATAAATACTCTTTATTTAACACCACAAATCAGTACAAAACAATACAGAAACAGAAAAAACTACACTAACATTATTAATTGAACTATACTATCATTATTAACTAACTAGCTGTTGCCAGCGACTTCGTCTGCAAAGAATTCGTTTATCGCTATCCCGCGGGAACTACGCATTTTTCCGGGATAAAAAGTAACCTATGTGCTATTCCAGACTTTTCTCTATCTATGTGCCGAATTTCATCCAGATCTGTTGGGTCGTTCTGGCGTGATTGAGTAACAAACAAACCTCCATCCATACTTTCGCATTTATAATATTAGTTAGATTCGAGCGCCTGGCAGCTATTCAGCGGTGGGTGACTTTGGCACTTTTTCCCGCACCTTGGATGTCACCTGGCACTACTTTTCCCCCAATTAACACGCCTGGCAATGCTATATTCGAATTTAATATATAATTAGCCAGTATATCACACCAAACTCAGAGCTCTATAAATTGTACACCTTCAATTGCCCTCCCACTCTCGCACCCACCCAGTCCCGGATTTATATTTTTTATGAGTGTAGGTCACTTTTTTCCGCCGCCCATGATAAAACCAGTGAACGTGTTTGACTTTTATCGTCTGAAATCGAGTGATCGTCCTCTGAAATCTCCCGCCCCTAGGACGCTGCCGCCTGCCGTCCCTAGGCCGCGGCCTATACGGCCTATTTATAAATCCAGGACTGCACCCACCGCTGAAAAACTGCCACAGGCACTCGAATTAATTAATAATGATAGTATGGCATACTAACTAGAGGCATTTCGATGCTCTATAAATTGTATACCTATTTCGGTAGCTATATCTTAGACTATTAGGAATCATGTTATAGGCGATGCTAGCAACCCCATCACTATTTTGATTACCCTTTCCACCTACACGCCCACAATCATGCTAAACATGGACTGAAGGTTTTGTTACCTTAGGCCCTGTCTACCCCGTAAGGGATAAAGACGTGGTATACGTGCCGGCACGTAAGTCTAGCGATGAGTAGTCACGTGGAGGGGATCTGCGCATCCACGGATACCGTATTTTATACTTCTGCGCATACAAGGTCAGATTAGACTTACGTGCCAGCACTTATGTATGTAAAAAAGAAATCGGGTCAGCAGATCCAAAGATTACAGAGCCTCTAGTGTAAGTTTTCGCATATAAAAACGTCTCGAACGCGTTCACGTAAACGTTACAATTACTATGGAATAATTGGCAGCGCCACTTGCGGATCGAAATGGCAACTAAAATTTCTCATAGTATTTGACAGTTTAACGCAAACGTTATCGAGACGTATTTTGCTATCGAAAACTTGCACTGATTAACAAAAATCTCCTCCATCTACACATAGTGATGTGAAAATATCCAAAAATCTTCAAACCGTAACGGACTAAGTTCCCATATTAAAAATCGATATAAAACACCATTAGTAAAATTATTGAAAGTGTCGATTATTCGTGGGAAGTCTGTCTGTGTGTTTAATTCACTTTCGCCGGCTTCATTGTTGCTATGTGAATCGTTCTTTGGGGTAAAATTTTCTATTATCATTCAATACTGTTATTGTTAATGGTAAAAGAAAGGCATTGAGCTGCGTTTGAGTGTTTTATTCATTCATCTAAATATTTATTTCGTTACTTAACCGCGTAAAAATTGCTATTAATTACCTCGACGTAATTTAAATAAATATGAGTGAAAATCGCGGAAGTTTATAACATTTCATCTAAATATTATTAGTTTGATTCTCCTTTCCATCTATACCTACGTACGCCCACAATCGTGCTAAGCTAAACGTGGCCTTTAGGTCTTGTTACCTTAGGCTCTGTCTGCCAGATAAGGAATAAAGACGTGTTTTATGTATGTAAGTATGTATCTAAATAATAATAATAGTAATATTATAAAGAGGTAAAGTTAGTGAGTTATAGTGATGTAGGGGTAATCAAAGAAACTATACTTAAACGCCCTTATTCATAAACGCTCTTAGGCTTCTGCTAACTTAGCAATCGTTTGTCCTTATCTGTCACTTCGACATTTACCTTTCACAGATAAGGACAAACGATTGCTAAGTTAGCAGAAGCCTATAGTGCGTTTATGAATAAGGGGGGAAATGTTTACGTAATAAATAAACTAAACGAAAACTCTAACTTCAGCTGTCAGATTTGACACATTTGGTGATGTTAAACATTTCACCTACTTTTTTTTCGGATTAACCAAACAAATAAAAATGAAACCGACTTGCAAACGATTTATTACTATATTAGATACTCTTTTATTTAGTCGCATTTTATTAGCTATCTATTATTTTAAGTTTGTGAATTCCAGCTTTTTTAGAATATTTTTTATATTACTTTCATGGTGTTTTGATTTAATTTTTATTCACGAAGTTAACCCTTAAACGGGCAAAGTGTGTTTCGCTTGTTGTTTTTTTACAAAATGATGATTATACTTTGGTATTTGGGATGGAAAAGAAATATGATTTTGAAATTTTCAGTTATGTATATATTTTATATGGTTTTCAGTATGTCACTTATAAGTGACATTGCCTATTTATGTGTATACCCAGACCTGTCACACAGAACGGACATTGCCCCCTTAACGTAATAAAATATTCTTAGGACAAAAAACAATCACAACATATTTATGAACATAAACTTCCTTATTTTATAAATGATTACAAAAGTATTGTCATCTTTACCCACTATCGGGTTTCCGCCGCGCGCCGGCATACTTGTACGGCATTGGGGGGTACAACGAAGCCATGGTGTCGGCGCAAGTAGCGTCCCACACCAGCGCACGTCCGTAGGTACCTTTGCGGAATCAATGACATCTCATCCGGGTGTATGCCATCGTTCCGTGAGATCTGGGGCTCCAGAGCAGCAGGAACGTTGGCACTGACGAGCGCCCTTCTGAGGATGTCATTCAGGGCAGCATGACGGGACAGGAGGCCGGCACCCGAGGAGCAAGCGAGTCCGTGGTGGCCGAGGTGATCTACCGGGGCCCCACAAGAGGCACAATTGTGGTCCACGCAAACCTCAGCATCAAGTCTTAGACCGACGGCTATACGGAGGGTAATTGGGTCTAAGCATGTGAGTGCCTGGGTTCGGTGAGGAATAGGCATGAAGCCAGTGGCCTGATTCTGGTTTGGAAACCGCCAAAAGTCTGGCGCGGTCTCTACCTGTCGCGGTGTCAATGAGGAAATGAATGCTGTTTTCTGAAGCTATGGAATCCCAGGCCCGTTGAATTTTAGGTCGAGATAGAAAATTTGGGCAGGCATTTGAGGCTTCAACCAAGCACGCAGTCTCACAGTTTGTAGCCGGTGAGGCGTTAAGGATTTTGTCAGAGGTGGTCAGAGGTCAGAGGTGAGGATTGATGCCAAAAACGCCGGTATAGAAATAGGTAGGTGTCATGTATGTGTACTTAGTTGTGTTGATAGTCTTGTATGTGTGCGTCTCTTGTATTGTAACCTAGCAACCATTTCGTTTTGTCTTTCAATAAACCTTTGGATAGCAAGCTGCGTTTCTTTATAATGATGCATTCTAATACATAATAAACTGGCGACGAGTCGCGATCGGATCAGCGGGTGCGCGAAATTACCTAAGTGTGAGTCTTGTGCGAACAGAATTGTTGAACAATGTCGGTTGGCAAGATGGACACGTTCGACCAACGGAAAGACAGTTGGTCGGCTTATGTGGATAGACTGGAGCAGTATTTTGTGGTAAATGATGTGAAGGAAGAACGCAAAGTACCATTGCTAATAACCGTGATGGGAGCGGAAAGCTATGAATTGTTGGTGACTTTATGTACGCCTACCAAACCGTCACAGAAAGGATATGTCGAGCTTGTGGGACTGATGACAGATCATTTGCAGCCAAGTCGGAGTATTTTAGCGGAGCGGTACAAATTTCGTCAGCGTAAGCAATCATGCGATGAATCCATAGCAGATTATATTGCAGACTTACAGAGGCTGACTAAGTACTGTGATTTTGGAACCTGGTTGAATGACAGCTTACGCGATCAACTGGTATGTGGATTGCAAAATGAAAATATACGATTGCGATTGTTTACAGAAAAAGACTTAAAATTTTCGAAAGCCAAGAAGTTAGCAATTGAGATGGAGGCGGCGGAAAAGAATACAGCACTGGTGCAGAATAGTGGCCGGTCGTCGAGAAGTGACGGGACGGCGCCATGTTTTGCAGTTAGCAGTGACAAGAATGTTAGTTGGCGGACGTCATCACGGAACGACCGGGATTTTCCGAAACAAACCGATCTGTCACGAAGGAAGGTATCTTACGAAGATGCGCGACTGATGCCGAATGGACAGCCAAAGACCAATAGCAGCGCTAGGCCGGGAACGTCAGGAGCAGCGTATGGCGGCCGGGTGCGAGTAGGTCAAGGTCAAGCCCGGTGCTCGGCGTGCGGCGGCATGCATGTCGTGCACTCGTGCAGGTTTCGGGTTTATGTTTGTCGTATTTGCAATCAAGAAGGACACCTTAAGAAAATGTGTCCAAAGTTATTGAAGATTACCGGGCATAACTATGTGGAGGATGACTGCTCGGAGGAACAAAACTGTGATTTAGAGGTAAATCTTTCTTTTGTTAAAGAAAATGGGTTAAGCAAATACAAGCCGTATATAATAACACTAAATGTCAATAACCAGGATATTAGTATGGAAATAGACACCGGTAGTACTATATCTTGCATTAGTTCGGAAGTTTATGATAGATATTTTTCGAACTGTAAGCTGGCTCCAAGCAATCTGGTGTTAAGATATTATACAGGGGAAACAGTCCGCACGTTAGGGAAAATTAGGCCTTGTATCAGGTACCAAGAAAAGTCAATGTCATTAGACTTATATGTGATAGTCAATGGTAAAACTAATTTGCTGGGTAGGCAATGGCTAGCCGAATTGGGAATAAATGTTTGTAGCGGACCTGGATTAGTAAATTATGTTAAAACGTCAGATCAATTTAACGTGGCCAACCTTAGTTCCAGATTTGAAAATGTTTTCGCTGACGGTCTCGGGACGTACAACGGCGGGCTCGTGTCATTGCGGGTGCGGCCGGACGCGCGGCCCGTGTACTTGCGCGCGCGCCCTTTGGCGTATGCGCTGCGAGAGCCGGTGGAGCGCGAGCTGGCGCGGCTGGAGAGCGAGGGTATCATCACACCTGTCGAGACCTCTGAGTGGGCCACGCCCATCGTTCCGGTGATCAAACCTGACGGAACTATTCGTATATGCGGTGACTATAAAATAACTCTCAACAAAAATTTGGATGTGGACCGTTTTCCTTTGCCTAGAATTGAAGACTTGTTTACAAAATTATACGGGGGGGAGAAATTCAGTAAAATTGATCTCTCTCAAGCGTATGCCCAGTTAGTTTTAGACGATACATCTAGGTATACGGTGATTAACACCCATAAAGGTTTATTTAAATATAACCGGTTGATCTATGGGTTATCTTCAAGTCCAGGGATATTTCAAAGGATCTTAGAGCAGATGTTTGCAGATATGCCACGAGTGGGGGTATTCCTGGATGACGTGATTATAACAGGGGAGGACGACCGTGAGCATGTGAAAAATCTGTATAAGGTATTTGAGAGATTAGAAAGATACGGGTTGAAGATTAAAAAGGAGAAATGTTCTTTTCTTGCGAATTCAGTAACTTATTTAGGATATGTGGTGGATAAAGAGGGTCTGCATACTTGTCCTAAAAAGGTTAAGGATATATTGAACGTGACTACACCGAGTAATGTTTCCGAGCTACGTTCCTTTTTAGGCATGACTATGTACTACGCCAAATTTGTGAAAAACATTAGTACATTACTTACACCTTTATATGAATTGTTAAAAAAAAATGTGAAGTTCGAATGGTCTCTAGAATGTGAAGATGCGTTTAATAGGGTTAAACAGTTGTTGGTTTCCAGTGAAGTGTTGGCTCACTATTCGCCGGAGCTGCCATTGATTCTGACCACGGATGCGAGCAGCGTGGGTGTGGGCGCAGTTATCTCCCACGCGTGTCCGGACGGCACGGAACGCCCGGTTGCTTATGCTTCTCGAGTACTGAATAAGGCGGAAAAGGCATACTCGCAAATAGAAAAAGAGGCGTTGGCGATTGTCTATGGGGTGAGAAAATTTCACCAGTACTTGTATGGACGGAGATTCGTGTTAAGAACTGACCACAAGCCTTTGGTGACCATTTTTGGAGACAAGGCCGGAATTCCGGTAATGGCGGCTAGCCGGATGCAAAGATGGGCTATTATATTAGGAGGATATCAATATGATATTGAGTACGTCCACACCACAAAGAATGGAGCGGACGCGCTTTCACGTTTACCACCACGGACGGAGGTTTGTCAGCAACAAGAAGCGGAAATAACATATTTGAATTTCGTACAAGATTTTCTTCCGCGGACAAACCAAGATGTAAGGAAGGCAACTGAAAAAGATGGTGTATTAAAGCAAGTACTTTATTATATTAAAGCAGGTTGGCCACCGAATTGCCCAAATGAAGAATTAACACCATATTTTTCCAGAAGACAAGAGTTGTATGTCGAAGGTGGTTGTGTTATGTGGGGTTATCGGATTGTGATTCCCGAAGATTTAAAAGAAGATATTTTGAAAGAGTTGCACAGCAGCCATCAGGGCATTGTTAAGATGAAGAGTGTAGCAAGAAGTTTTGTTTGGTGGCCCAATATCGATAAAGAAATAGAAATGATTAGTCGAGAGTGTATCGTATGTGCCGTCGAGGCTTCGTCACCACCTAGAGTCAAGCCTCAACCTTGGCCGTACTATTCCGAGCCGTGGAGCAGACTTCACATAGATTTCCTAGGGCCTTACGAGGGCAAAACATTTTTAATTATTATAGATGCAACTACAAAATGGATTGAAGCTTTTCAGATGGCAAGGACAACAGCAAATGCAGTGATTAAAGTATTGAGAGAAACATTTGCTAGATTTGGGTTGCCTAAGGAATTAGTTTCAGATAATGGACCACCGTTCACGAGCCAAGAAATGGATCATTTTATGAAACTAAATGGAATAACGCACACCTTTACGGCGCCATATCACCCTGCTTCCAATGGAGCTGCCGAAGCAGCAGTTAAGTTATGTAAAAGAGCTATTAAAAAAGCAGTAAGAGAAAAGTTAGATATTGAAGAAACATTACAAACTTTCCTTCTTAACTATCGTAACTGTGAGCAGGGCACTACCGGGGAAACTCCGGCTATGTTGCTACAGAAACGACCTTTGCGTTCCAGATTGGACTTGTTAAGAGCTACTGAAGCAGTTGAAAAGAAAGTCCACGAGGCACAGAGAAAACAGATAGAATCAGCTGGTGGAAGTCGACCTAAACAGATAATCGAAGGTGATCCAGTATGGATGCAAGAATTTAACGTGAGGGATAAGTGGGCGCCTGGCACTATTTCTAAGGTGACGGGATCTCGAAATTATGTAGTTGCAAGGGAAAACGGTAGCACATGTAATAGGCATTTAGATCAGTTGAAAAAGAGAGTTGTATATTGCATACCGTGTTCAGTTTCGTCAGACGATCAACCAGAGGTAATATCGAGTAGGGAGCCAGTCTCGCCCGCGCGCGCTGCGCCGGCACTCGAGCAGTTTGTAGAGCCGGAATCTGCACAACCCGCTAGTGCGGCAGAGGCAGAGCCCGCTTTGACACAAGCTCCCGTTCCCGTGTTGAAACGTATTAGAAAGCCTCCGGTTCGCTATGGTTTCGAATTTGACTGATTTTGTTAAATCTAAGTAATTCTTTTGTTAGGTACAGTTTACCTGTTATTGTTTTGGTTAAAGCGTAGTTATTGTTTGTTATTACTGAACTGATATTATTTAAGAAAGGGGGTGTCATGTATGTGTACTTAGTTGTGTTGATAGTCTTGTATGTGTGCGTCTCTTGTATTGTAACCTAGCAACCATTTCGTTTTGTCTTTCAATAAACCTTTGGATAGCAAGCTGCGTTTCTTTATAATGATGCATTCTAATACATAATAGTAGGTACTTGAAATTTTGCGTGTTCCCAAACCACCACATCTTATTAGATATAGAAGACGCATGTCTTGAGTCCATGCCTGCTCGCTAAAACGGATATTCAAAATCGATTCAATTTGGGATTTTAAGATTAGATCAATAGGTTTTATCAGATGGGGAATTTCCAAACGGGACAGCAGCGGAGCAGGTAAATAAATTTAGAAACAAGTAGGCAGAACTTCAAAACAAACAAAGCAGAGTGACTGCTAATTTTAGTGAGGCGGTCCGAATAATTTTTAAATTTAGTAATTGATTTTCTCTAAAGTGGAGGAATGGCATAGAACTAATAATAAAGAGGATAGAAATGCTTTAGTTCCTATTTCCAACCGGAACCGCTGTCGCCGCTTTATCCCCTCTACTTGCTATTAATGCATACACGCAAGAGACCGGAACCGTACTACGCAATTACGCACACAATTACTCGTAAATTTGATCACAAACAATTATGAACTTTACGTATTAAAGACAGAGCGATGAATAACACTCGCCTCAAGTCATACTCATACTTACACATCGTCGCTCTTCATTGGCTATTTCAACGTTATGTCTGTGCTGTGCAAAAGCTACATGGCTAGGCCTTGAATTTATCGACTATGTTATCGATTGTTACTATTTGCAGTAGGTAAACTTAACAGGACATTTTTGGTTAAATGATCAAATTTATAATGAATTAGTGGTGGCATCACCACTATGTGATGTAATGTGCATACATTAGTATAAACAATTTGTAGCGAATTACTATAAATGTAATATTGTTTAAAATGAATAAAATTCGTATAATAATCTAATACCTAGATGACCTTTTTTAGTACGTTTTCTAAAAATGACTGCATCACTATATACTTATATAGGTAGTATTATACTTCCATCATCCCCATTTATACCATAGTACCTATTTCCGTATAGGTCGAAATTTCTAAAGTGCTGGAACGAATGTTTTTTACTTCTTATTAAGTGCCTAAATGACTAAATGCCAAGTTTCATATAGTCTGGCAGATAAACCACTGCAGCCAGATGACACTTCCAAATGTCATTTTAAGAAATAATGATATCACATTTATTTCACTAGTGCTCGATTATGAATGTCATATTCTTGGTTTAGTATATTTTAAATTAAGCGCGATACTTTTGAGGGGTTCAAGGTTTTCATATTAATAATATTCGGAATGATTTTAGTTTAAGTGTGACCTATGACAACAAAGTTGAAGTTACTTTATATTAATTTAGCAATCAAGAAACAATTGTTCGATTTATTTAAGTTTTTAAGTATTTTAATTCTTTCATTCACTCACTAAGTCGTATCACTATTTAATATTCGCCAAAAACTGACAACACTGAAAGTGTGAAAGTGTCATCTGGCTGCAGTGATTTATCTGCCAGACTATAGTTTTATCTTTGACAATGAAGAATTTCCATTAAATCTTTCATGGATTAGTATGATTATAAACTAGGATGTCGATAAAAACTTTCCAAAAGTCAACGGACATCACTAGCTCGGGACTCGTCATAACCACTTTTCGTGTCCGTACCATGAACTTTTGTGCGAGAGAGAAGTGTTATCAAAAGTTACATTACATTGCTGCGTGTACTTCAAATTGCGCTTCGTGTTTATGGGGATGGACAGCAATGGAACATGAAGTTTTTGGTAATAACGTGTAAACCAATATTTCATAATGAAATATTTTCTCAATGTGTTTTTAATATAAAACAGCTTTTATACATTTAAATTATACATACCTATGAAATGTGATCCCCTTATTAGTGTAATTACACAGTTTGGATGACTTCTCGCAATTGTAAATGCTGCAAAACACCATTTTTAAGCACCTAATATCACACCGACGTTTCGAACAGCACTGAGCCACAAGTCGCGCGCTTGTGTCCTACGAGACACAAGCGCGGCGCCAAGGTCACGCGACTAAGGCACTTCTATCCTCTTTATTATTAGTTCTGTGAGGAATGGCCTCATCGAAAATGGGTGACTCGAGGAGATGAAGACTGTCTTTATTTAGGATCTTAATGTTCGGGCGATGTTGTTTGTCTAAGGGTGGTACAAGCGTAAGAATTTTACTAGATCTCCACCCTTTTACGGCCATTATACTAAAACAATAACATTAATACGAAGTAAAATGTTGTTTACTAGCACTGGACTTTGTCCATTATAAGTGACAACTAACTTTTAAGGCATCACAGGTAAAGTCCGTTATGAATGACAAACGTTAAAATTACAACTTTTAGGGAATATGGGCAAAGTCCGTTATAAATGACAAACAGTAAAATCACAACTCTAAGGTATAACGGGAAAAGTCCGTTTTAAGTGACACTCTGATTATTTCAAACATCAACAAGAAAATACAAGTATTATTTGAAAAATAACTACTTTATACTATTATTTAACTGTTATTACTTCTCATTTACGCAAAAAAGTAACGTAAAACATAGTAATAGTTACGAATACAACTATTTGATTTTGAGCCCGACACCGTTTCAGCCGTTGCATTTTAACGACTGCTAGCTTTTTGACAACCGTCGCATGCGCACTGCTTCTTGATACGCAAGAAGGAAAAAGATAGCCTAACTAACGTCACGTGGTACTTAAACTGCGCGAGAGTTCGCTCAAATTTGAATTGTGTGAGTTTCATTGGTGTGTCTTTTGAAACGGACAAAATCTATTTAAGGGTTAAGAAAGAAATAAAGAAGACATTTATTCATTTTTGCAAGACACACAAATATAAGAGCATACCTACAGACCTACACTCAATTTTATAGAAAAGAAATAAATTACACCGATATGAAAAATAGATTCAGCGTTGAGTGTAAGTTTGAAATATTATCGTACCTACTTAAATTTAGAATCATTATTAAAAATAGTACTGTAGGTAGTATGACTGTAGTAATAAAATGAGTACTTACTCCGGTAATGACTCATAAAATACCTCATTTCGGCTTGTTTACTACCTTACCTAACTCGTTAAAATATATCTAGGCTAGTTGTATGACCCCTTAGAGGGTTTTCTGATTTAGTTAACTATAGAGACATGACATTTTGTACTTTTGTATAACCTCAACACGAAACATAGGGGGGTGGATTTTTTAGGTTAATTTTCAATTATTTTTTACTTCAGTCTTTGCTTATCAACTCCTAGTTTTAATGTTCTTTATTGTAATTTAGTTCTTAATAGTTTTTATTTTGTTTGGTTTTAGTTTTGCTCCCGCGGACCGGGAGAAGAGCTGTTGGTAGGCCTCCAACAAGATGGAGCGACGACCTGATCAGGATCGCGGGATCGCGGTGGATGCGGAAGGCACAGGACCGGTCCGAGTGGAGAGCCTTGGGGGAGGCCTATGTCCAGCAGTGGACGACTTTCGGCTGATATGATGATGATGATGAGTTTTTATTTTAATAAATTCATAATATTACCTCGGTGTTATTTAAGAACTTCCAAAGGGGGTCTATTAGATAGACGTTATTTCAATCGGTCCCTACAACACGCAATACAAACATTTTAAGAAATTTCCCAAATCTTTAGAAACCATCTGCGAGTAGAGATCAATCTCAAAATACATTACACAGTCAAATTTTCAAAACAACACGCAGAGAGCATAAATAAAGTGAAAAATTTCACCAAGTTTTAATGAAAATATGTCGGTCAGGAGGTCCGCACTATAAGTCAAGTTGTGGTCAAAACCAAACCAGTTTCGCTTTAAGGCGCAGGGAAAGTGACTCAAGTCGATTTTTGACAAATTCGGATACCGGATCTGCCGATTTAAAAAATGTTTGGTGGGACTGGTTTTTTGAAATTTGAAGATGTAAATGTTTTAATGATAAAAAATCGGTCGGAGGTCGAGTTTCTTTTATTAGTTGACCTGAGGTTATATTAATGTGACGACATGTATCAATTTATTTTAACTGTAGTTAAAGAAAAAGATATGAACAGAACATTCAACATGTTATTTGTGAAATTAATTGATAGCAATTAAATCAAGACAAGTGGTTTGAGTTGGATGATAGGGTTATGAATGTTTGCAGTCACTACATAGTATAAAACAAAGTCGTTTTCCGCTGTCAGTCTGTCTGTCCCTATGTATGCTTAGATCTTTAAAACTACGCAACGGATTTTGATGCGGTTTTTTTAATAGAGTGATTCATGAGGAAGGTTTATATGTAAAATACATGCGTAATATACCGCGCGAAGCCAGGGTGGGTCGCTAGTTCAAAATAAACGTGTTTTACTAGAGATTTCACCTACTATAGTCATCTATCTATCGTCTTTTCGCCGCTAAACTTCCTTATAGCCTATCAAAATTGTCAGATCCGTTGTCGAGATCTACAAACATATATACGTGCATTATGAATTCCTTTTAGTTGTTTTGACATTTTGAAACAAAAATTATTGCGTAATTTTAGTGTGTGGACCTAGTGTTTTTTTTGACACAGAAATCTGACATTTATTTCTTACTAGCGACCCGTCTCGGCTTCGCACAGATGCAATCAGTGTTTCTCTACTATATTATGCATGTACGGTCGCCCAAATAAGTGGTCTACCACTTTTTATCCAACTTCCTATCAAATGAAAATGTCGCTAAAGTCGAACTTTCACGTTGACAGCCTGTCTCATCGACGTTATATTATTATATTGTGACGTGCAAAGGAATTTTAACCTTAGGGGGGTTGACCACATATTTGGCTGATGATACATACTAAACACATATTTTTTAAGTTTTCGATGTTTAATGGCTTTCTATTCCTGCGCATGCCGTAAACCGGGGTGGCTTTGGTTTACCGGGTGACTTTTAAAAGTAGTTATAATGACGAAATCATTCATTTCTAGTTGCATTTACTGCTTCCAATCGATGTCTTCATCGATCGCCTTTGCGTCTACATGCCAAAAATTCACCACATATGGGCAATATCGGTTTTATAGCAATTTTTAAACGATCAAAGAAAAAACCCCAAAAAAAAGAAGCCTCAAAATTATCAAAGTCACCCCAACGATTATTGTGAAGTGTAAAAAAGGCAATTCTAGTTTTTCAATTTGTAAAAAAAACTTACAATACATTTCCAAGTCACTTAAATGTTTAGATTTGTTTTCGCTTTCCTACACAACATTAACTCGGTGTAATTTATTTTTTTAATATTAATGTTAGTATTAAAAAAAAATTACAAACCCAAATAAAACTTAGGAAACCCAATTAACCCCCCTTTTGAGCTTCGCCTTAGTCGGGTAAAAACGAGAGATCACGGTCACGACCTAAATGTCATAGTGTTATCTTAAAAATATAGATCTTCTGCTGACAACTGACTGAAAAGTTGCGTGAGAATATCAAATGTTTCTAATTACTATCCGATAGTACCTTCTCACGTGCTACTGGCCCTGATTGGTTGATATCCGGGCTTCTGATTGGTTGAAAAACAAAGGCGCTGATTGGTTGATAAAATTAATAAGCTGCTTATGCTCTAAGCGTGCATAATCCGATAGTTTCTTTTGTTTTTATCTTACTCTTACTATCTAACTAATATTATAAATGCGAAAGTATGGATGGATGTATGGATGGATGGATGGATGGATGGATGTTTGTTTGTTACTCAATCACGCCAGAACGGCCCAACGGATCTGGATGAAATTCGGCACATAGATAGAGAAAAGTCTGGAATAGCACATAGGCTAATTTTTATCCCGTAAAATTGCTTAGTTCCCGCGGGATAGCGATAAACGAATTCTTTGCAGACGAAGTCGCTGGCAACAGCTAGTTGTATATAATTGGAAAGTGGGCATTTGTGAATTATTGAGTTTCTAAATGGGGTGTGTTCTCTAAAAGAAACCCGCCCTTACCATGCAATCACAACATGATCCGATCTATCGTACGTTTTATACGGAATCACGTGTCTGGTGAACTGGTTAACGCTCGACCAGCAACATGAGACCCTGACTCCGTATAATGGCTGTCAAATTATAGACGTTCTCTGAGAGACATTATACGGAGTCAGTAGGCTTATTGTCTAACTCGCTCGCAATCGCCATCCATCGTGTTCATTTTGACAGTTCGTGTATGAATGTGACAGCTAGCCGATTCCGATGTCAATTGTCAGCCCATACATGGACTGTCAAAATGAACACGATGGCGATTGCGAGCGAGTTAGACAATAAGCCTAATACAGGGGTCTCATGTTAGCGGCGATGATCTTTTATAGAATCAAACCGCTGTATTCTGCTAAACAACACAATAACCTGCAAACGGCTGGACGGATTTGGATACACTTTGGAATGGGGATAGCTGTTACCCTAGATTAACACATACGCTATTTTTATCCCGGGAAATTGCATAGTTCCCGCGGGATAGCGATAAACATGTCAAAGGTCGTAGCTGCCTAGAGTCGCAACGTAAATAACTATTGCTGAATAATAATAATAATAATATAGCCTTTTTATTCGGAATTCGCTGAAATTTCAGTAAGTACATGTTGTTGTTGTTTGTTTTTTTTTTTTTTTTATTAAATTGTCGCGTAATTCGGCGTGCCTCATGGCATAGGCCTCCTCCGTGTATTGGAGGGTTTGGGCTATAGTTCCCACGCGCGCCCAGTGCGGATTGGGAACTTAACACACACCATTGAATTTCTTCGCAGATGTGTGCAGGTTTCCTCACGATATTATTTTATTTTAAAAGCTCATGGCAAATATCAAAAATGTACCTAATTTTCGCACATAAATTCCGAAAAACTCAGAGGTGCGAGCCCGGGATATGAACCCACATTGCTGAATATAACTGTCAAAATAATTCTTAAATCTAATTCTACGCGGACGAAGTCGCGGGCAGAAGCTTAGTTTAGAATAAAGTAAAGTATTTCCTTTCGCTAATGAATATAAATTAACATGTAAATTGCCACGCTTAGTTTAAGTATGATTTAGATATTAAGCTACTTATATTAATGTATGCATAATTTTATATTTGTGATAATAAAAGTTTAACCTATTCTATTCTAAACGAAAACTACGCGCCACTTAGGTTTTTTTTCAATTTATTTATTCATTCAAATCAATTACAAAAAATAACAAATTTTGTGTGAACAGCGAGCGTAAACGCATGCTTACAACGCGTTATTACATACTTAATCTTTACTAATTATAAACTATACTAATATCAACTATACTAATTATAACTACTGCCCACTTAAATATTTGTCAACAGCATCGATTTGATAACTTTTTTACAATTTTGAAGGTTGTTATTTAGGTTATCACACACCGTTCCAGTCCAGCCATTCAGGATCTGGGGCAAGAGGTATTTCCAGGTTCGCTTCCCATACATGTTATCACAAGTTGGTAGGGTATATTCTATCTAATCTAACTAATATTATAAATGCGAAAGTATGGATAGATGGATGGATGGATGGATGGATGTTTGTCTGTTTGTTACTCAATCACGCCTGAACGGCCCAACGGATCTGGATGAAATTCGGCACATTGATAGATAAAAGTCTAGAATAGCGCATAGGCTACTTTTTATTTCGGAAAATTGCGTAGTTCCCGCGGGATAGCGATAAACGAATTCTTTGCAGACGAAGTCGCTGGCAACAGCTAGTGTTTTAATAAAGGTAGGTTGCCAATTTCGTCACATACGGTCATCATTTTAAATTTATCATATACATTTATGAGTTTACAGTATTTAAATAGTTCTTTGTCATCATTGTTGTGACTTTTTCTTATATAATTTGGTACAATTATTTTTATCATACTTAGCTGTTTGTAGTTTATAAAGAAAGAAAGAAAGAAAAAGTTTATTTATGACAATCACAGTAATTAAAACAAAAACATATTAAAAGCTACATAAAATTGACATAACATGGCCCCAACTCAGCATTTGCTGGCCTTACGGCCAACGCTGGTCTTCCGTTGGGACCATCGGGTAGCAAGCATATTAAAAGAAAGGATAGTATAAAAACAATACGATAATGAAAACAAAAACAAACATAATAAAATATAAATACAAATCTAACTAATATTATAAATGCGAAAGTATGGATGGATGATTGTTTGTTACTCAATCACGCCAGAACGGCCCAACGGATCTGGATGAAATTCGGCACATAGATAGTGAAAAGTCTGGAATAGTACATAGGCTACTTTTTATTCCGGAAAATTGCGTAGTTGCCGCGGGATAGCGATAAACGAATTCTTTGCAGACGAAGTCGCTGGTAACAGCTAGTACATTATAAATTTCATTCATTATAATTATGTTTTAAAGGTTCTACCGTAGCTTAACTAATTATCGACTCTCCCAGCGACTTGTATAGCATCTTCCGCGTGCTAAAGGGAATTTAATTTTTTAACAATGCAAGTTTAGCAATGAGGGCTCTAAGTTTATTACATACATAATGTACGTGTGGTCCCCAATTAAAGTTGTTATCAATGATAAGACCAAGGTATGTGTGTTTGTCTACTTGTTCTAATGGCTCGCAATTGCAGCTGCTTTTTTCGCTATTTTTATGCAAACATTGGTGGTTGTGTGCTATTATTTTAGGATTGATAAGAGTCTTTTTATAAGCGGAGTGAATATGCATAACCTTGGTCTTATCGTATTTAGTTTTTGTCGTAACAAGAATAAGGACCACATATCATTCCTTGACGGAAGATGATAATGAAATAAATTGCTCAAATGGCTACAAGAACAATGCTTCTATTCTGTTAAGGAATTTACGAAGCAGCGAGCGTGTGAGCTATTTTTAAACGTGATGTTTTGTGTGGATTTTTGACGTTGTAATTTGTGTGCCATACTTTAAAGTATGGCACACAAATTGAAAAACGAAACACTATTTCCATTTTTGATAACGGATTCGAGTTTGGGGACCACTCGGACCCCAGACGATTTTGAAGACAATCAGTCCAAAAACGAAAGATTTCAAAATGGCGGTCACTTTTTCCATTTTTGATAACGGTTTCGTGTTTGGGGACCACTCGGACCCTCAGATATCGATTTTGAAGACAATCAGTCCACAAACTAAAGATTTCAAAATGGCGGCCACTTTTTCAATTTTTGACAACAGATTCATGCTTGGGGACCACTCGGGCCATCAGATATCGATTTTGAAAACAATCTGCCCAAAAACTAAAGATTCCAAGATGGCGGCCACCCTTTTATTATGTTCATTAATTACTTTCGGTGAAGAAAAACACCGTGGGGAACCGGACCAATCCCAATAAGGCTTTTACCCTTCTGGGTTGACAGGTCAGATGGCAGTCGCTTCCGTAAAACTAGTGCCTACGCCAAATATTCGGATTATTGTCAAAGCGGACCCCAGGCTCACTGAGCCGCGGCAAATGCCGAGAACAACGCTAGGAAGACTGTATGACGTTTCCACTAAATGTATACAGGGTGTATCAGATAGCCCCTAACAATAATAAACTGGGGTATATAACCATAGCTATAGAAGCTAAAAAAAATATAATAAAAAATTTGAATAATTTTTTTTTATGTTTTCTATAGGAATGATTACAGTTAATACCACCATTCCTATAGAAAATATAAAAAAAAACTCCAATTTTTTTTTAAATATTTTTTTTAGCTTCTGTAGTTATGGTTATATACCCCAGTTGATTATTGTTAGGGGTTATCTGATACACCCTGTATGTAGCTTATCTCCTTTAGGTAGTTTAGTTTCCCAGAGCGTTAATGGACTGCATGTGTGACCGAGCTGCGCTTGCGTCTCAGCGATGCACATAGAGGAATCAACTTAGAGTGGTAATTAGGGCTATCCAATTGTGGCAACACATCAGTCTTTTTCAACATATACCATAATAACGCAACGCTCTCGCGATTCTGTTTCCTTCATCTTCTACATGGAACAAACCAATTTAAGTAACAAAGAATAAGTAATTTAAGTAGGTAAGTATAAGTAATTAAGTTTATGGCTCGGGGCGGATTGTTCTTGGCAGTTTTTTGTAATTTATTGTATTTTAATAATAATAATAATAATGTATTTATTGAGGCATTAAATCAACCCATATAATTACATTTTTTTGACGTTATTTGTATTACATTTAATTTAACCTATGTTACAAATAAAAAATTAAGTACTTGACTAAATAGGATTTTGATGATATATTTATTTCTTAGTTTTTATTAAAATTAATAGAGTTTTATTTACTATGCCGCACAACAACTAAACATTAACTATCCACATCGATCATAATAGCCGCTTGCTCGTTTTTATTAACCCTATTGATCTTCGGCAACCAAACATACAACTCTAGTGGACAGTTATACTCTTATACTGTCTCTCTTGTGATCGCGTGTTCGTGAACAAGTTAAGATAAGATAAGATAACGTTTATTGTCATTAAAAATAAAAGAAAAAAAGAAATACATAAGTACCTACTTAACTTAAGAATTAACACTAGATCTAAAACTAAATTTTTCTAATTTTAAAATTGGCGTTGTCATTTGATAATGACAGCCGCTCATAGAATAGCAAAGGGATTTAGCGACGCCTAAATGAAATTAGGAATTTTAGCGGCCGCTGTAGAATCGCAGTGTTTTGTTAACAAAAAGAAACTGTATACAATGGCAAAAGGAGCAGGAAAGGAAAAAAAGAAAGAAAGAAAGGGAAAGAAGTTGGGAATATTGAGAGGGTGTCACCGTTGACAGACACGTCTAGGACATCAACATCATCATCATCATCATTTCATCATGAAGTTTACACTTTATAAGGTTGTTTGCTCTATGGCGATGCACTACTGCCGATTCGACCGGAATAACATTCTATGTCAGTCTGTGACACTGCACTCTTGACATACATGTTAGATGATATTATATCTTCTTGCCAGCTTTCTCAGATGAAGGTAACAGTAAACGTTTGACGACCGGATAGCCTAGTGGTTAGTGACCCTGACTATGAAGCTAGAGGTCCCGGGTTCGAATCCCAGGGGCAGACATTTGTATGATGAATACGAATGTTTGTGTCCGAGTCATGGATGTTGTATGTATTTATCTACACTACATATGTATGTTTATCCGTTGCCTGGTACGCATAGCACAAGCTTTGCTTAGTTTGGGACTGGGTCAATTGGTGTAATTTGTCCCATGATATTTATTTATTATTATTTATTTAAAAAAACCAGCCAAGAGCGAAGACTCGCGCACCGAGGATTCCGTACTTGGTAAGTGAATTATACCCAGATGACAGATCCGGGCGGAATGAGTTGTTTTGCACGGTGTGACGTCATCAAGTTTTATATACATAGACAATAATCAATCAGTCCCGAAGTATGCACTTATTTCTGTCCCGCGGGATTTTTGCATTTTCCCGGAGAACATCATGTTACAATCATCTACATATGTGCCGAATTTGAAGAGTCTAGTTATTACAGTTACTGAGAAACAGTTACTGAGAAATATAAAAGCCTCATTTTTTCCCTATCCCGTGGGAATTTCAAAAAATCCTTTCTTAGTGCTCCTCTGGGATACTTAAGATATATGTCTGCCAAATTTCAAGTTCCTAGGTCCAGTGGTTTAGGCTGTGCGTTGTTTGTCAGTCAGTCAGTCAGTCAGTCACGGTACTGTTTCATAGGTATAGATAGACATAAATCACTCGAAATATTATAAACGGGATGTGAACCGCGATTACCTATATTGAGCACCCGAAATTTCGATACAGTTGCATGCATCATGATCACGGGTAGACTGAAGAAATTGCGGGTGGACATCCCGTTTATAATATTTCGAAAGAACTTAACCGTGAATCATTAAAAACTCTTATTGACATAAATCACGTCTTTATTCTTAACGGGGTAGACAGAGCCTAAGGTAACAAGACCAGGCCACGTTTGTGTTGGTGGAAATCGGATTCAAAGTGATGGGTTGCTAGCCGCATCGTCTATAATATGATTCCTAAGATTTTTACCCTTGTACTATGTTACTAACATAAATACGTATTTAAATTATGTTTGTTCATTGCACTCATTACTGCTGGTGTCACAAAGCGTCGCACGCGCATGCCACAGTGCGGATAACACCAAACAGTACGCTAACGAACGGTAAATAGGTGCATACGAAATGTTCTAGACCAGTGTTTTTCAAAGTGTGGGTCGCGACCCCCCGGGGGGTCGCGAGACCTATCCAGGGGGGTCGCGAGGCTCAGCTCCGAGAAAGTATTGTGACTAGATGGAATTATTTTGATTTCAAGGATGTACATTTTAATAAAACAACAATCAATCTTAGACAAATAACACATTGTGGTTTGTCGTCCGTAACAGAAAAACCGTATTTTAAATAGTTTGTCCTATTTTTTTTATCGTCAGTATAGCAGGGAAATTGTGGAGGAGAACAGCTCGAAATAGAAGAGAATGGCGTGCATTAGAGGAGGCCTATGTCCTGCAGTGGACGTAAAAAGGCTGAAAAAGAAGAAGAAGAAGTCCTATTTTCTATTTTTCTTCTTTTTAGGCTCACTTCCAGATGTTGATGTTAATTTAATTCAGATGTTGTAGGCATCGATTATCTTTTTAGATACTTTTCCATTTCGTCGCAAAATAATCTCAAAAATTACAGCTGCTTTTTAATATTTAAAAAGGGGTAGGTCTAGGTAGGTTACGAAACAATAAGTACCTTCTGAATACTTGTGATAAATATTGGTAGCGTTCCAAAACGCATGAATGATTGAATATTAGAAGGGTGCGTTCCAAATCAGTTAAAATAAGAGTTGGGTTCTAAGGTTAATCGTACAAATTGGGTTTTGGGGGGTCGCGAAGGAATTTTGATGGTCATTAAGGGCCGTGACGTCAAAAAGTTTGAAAAACACTGTTCTAGACAAAAGGGTGTTGATGAGTCGTCTAGAACTTTTCTTGTACATCTGTACCGATATCAAAAAGTAAACATTGCATTTCTGTTTTTGTTTGTATGTAAGTAAGTAAGTACATGCTAGGTGCGACCACACCGCCGCTTAAAAAACGGTGACGTTACGGAATCGCAACAAAATGTATGAAGAAACGGTGAGAAAACGTGACGCATACGACACGTCACTGCGTATACGCGGCGGTTTGGTCGCACCCTTATTGTACAAATATAAAGAAACGAACACAAATCACAAAAATACATTAAATACATGCACAAAGGCGAACTTATCCCTATAAGGGATCTCTGCCAGTTAACCTTTGAATAGATGAGAGGAGCATTAAGCGAGGGACCGAAAAAGAGTAGTTTAAAATATATTAATATAGTGAAAGCCACAATAGAGCGTATATCTCAAAACATAACAAACAATTCATAAATAAACTACTAAATATACATATTTACAAGATCTTAAAAATTTTACCTTCTTATACATATATATAAAACCTTAAACTACCTTATACTTCATTTAATTTAGAATGAGAAACCACAATAACATTATATTGCGTCTGGTCAACTATTTCTTACCTAGAAAATAGTACAGTGCAATAGTTTGGCAGCCGCAAAATAAAATTGTTTTAATGTCACTTTATTTGCGTGTTGTTAATTGTTACTCTAGTACAAATTGTTAAGAGATTACAGTTCACGAGCCGCAATATAATGTTGTTGTGGTTTCTTATCCTAAATGAAATGAAGTATAATTTAATCCTAAATACCTATATTTACAAATATCGCCCAGATCGTTGTTATTGGGCAAGGTGCCCATAATGCTGGCTGCGTTTCCTCGTTGTATAGAAATGCCTATATTTTTTTGAATAACTACTAAAAAACATAGCCGGCAGTGACTGGATGTCGAAAGCGACAAATCGAAAACTATGGGAAAAATTGGAGGAGGCCTATATCCGGAGAGGAGCCATGCCTTAAAGTTTTTATTTATTTATTAATATGCATGACAATTTTGTATTTAGAACGTAAGGTGTATGGAAATAAAAAAGGCTTTATCATTATTATAACTACTAAATACGATGTGTAGGTAAGTTCTGTGGAACTACTAATAATAGAAGGCTACGCTATCCTATCCTATCTTGATATAAGCAACTTTTTATTCCGGGAAATCGTTTTTGTTACGTTCACGTTAACGCCTCAATTACAGCGCCACTTGCGGATCGAAACGGTAACAAACAGTTCTCATAGTATTTGAAGGTTGTTTCGCTGTCAGATCCATACTAAAAATGACAGCTAAAACCTGAACTGAGTCGGAATTGAATCACATCACGACGTCATGGTAAGGCTGTTCGCATGTTCTGCATTTGACATTTTAACATGAATGGAATCGAGACGTATTTTGTAAAGCCGGTCATCTGTGAGCAGTAACCGTAACCTTTGAACATGACAGTAACCAAAAACCTTAGTGTGTAAGGGCTCGCGAGCCTGCTGCGAGCGGAACGCTATACGCCACCAGGGCTTTTGCTTTTAACGTGCAACACAAAACACAAATCATGCTAAACTTGGCCTTTAGGTCTTGTTACCATAGGCTCTGCCAACCTCTATAAAAAATCCAAGCGGCACCAGCGGGGGAAGGTGGGAATCCTCAAACCTGCATTGCACAGGTGCCGCGAGGGAACCCCATCCCGGTGTGGTGGGGCGTCGCGGTGACACCGTGTGCTCCCGTAACGCCTCACATACGACCGAATAGGGAATCCGTGTGGTTTTTAGTTTGTATGCCTGCCTGCGGGAGAGCCCCACATACCCCCGGTAACCCCGTACTGAGCGGATGCATAAGGCGCATTCTCCACGCCATACGTTGAGTCCCATCCCAATCACGCTCAAAAACTGTCGGAAGCAAAAGTCTGCACGACGCGTCTATTGTGCAGAGTTTTGGTTCAGTCGTGTTTCGACCGCGCTTCGATAACAATGTACATGTCTCTTTCGCACCGTAATCTCAAACAATGAGAACAAGAGACAACCAGGTTTCCAGCGCGTGGCGTCGTTTCATTGCTTCTCACGATCGTATGCAATTGACATTAAGCATTACTGCCACGAAATAAGGTGCTAACTTGAACGAATATGTTAATGTTATCTGTGTAAGTTGATGTGTTGACACATTTTCATTTTCACACAACACAACGACGCTCGGACGTTTCTTGAGTAACTTTTGCTTGCGATTGGGAGTCTAGTTGTTTATTTTAAGTCAATGACACCATATAAAAAAAAGGCTCTGTATACCCCGTAAGGGATAAAGACGTGTTGTATGTATTGTACTAGCTGTTGCCCGCGACTCCGTCCGCGCAGAATCCGCTTATCCCTATCCCGCGGGAACTATGCAATTTCCGAGATAAAACTATCCTATTGTTAGCTGCTGCATCAGCCCGTAATAATAAAATAAAATACATTGATAATTAATAAATATTGAAGGTAATAAAAATAGAAATACATACATTTAGACAATAAAAAGTAATTTTGATTAAATTTGAACGGAACGCGCGGCCGCCCGGCAGTTGCAAGAGAAATGTCAAACCGTACGGTTGTCACGATAAGCAAGGGATAATATCTGTTTGTTTGCTCTGAATTTACTGTGTCGATATAAAGCATTATAATCTGCCCAGCGTGTTTTATTGAACGAGGTTCGTTGTTACAGTCGGAAGTGGTAAGAACGTTGAAAAAACCGAGAGGTATGAACTTTTACATTACTTATTACTTATTTGATTTATACTAAAGTTATTGTTTAATTTGTACCAAGATAATAACACTATTCTTAAGCTAAAATATTACAGCGGACGATGATGATAATGTTGTTTCCTACAGTTTTCATTTTTGTTACCTACTATACAAGTGCTCAAGTGCTAAGTAAGTAAAATACACGTAACTTACTACCCATCACGCGCCGTGGTCGTGGTTCGATTTACTGTTCTATTATGCGATCGTGTCTATGTTTTTTTTTTGTCTCGTTCATTATGAAATACCAATTCGTATAAATCTGTTATTGATTTAATCTGCACATGCCCACATTTTGGGTTGCAAAATTACGTAATTTACGTAAACCATTGAATTTTACCGTACTTAATTCTACCAGTCAACATCCCTACCCACATTTGATGACAGGTAAAACAAAAATATGTGAATGTGTACATATTTACCATAAAATTGCGTTAGCTTATCTGAACGGGCGTTTGATAATTATTGTTGCAGAAATATATAAATGTTTCAGTTGTGAAAAAAAAAGACGTGCTGTGCTATTCGCAATCACTAATCGATCTTTTCTTTATTTCTCCTGCTTTCCTCCTACTAATCTTGTCATTCCCTACTGAACATTACCTGTTACAATAAATGTAACGTTTTACCCTCTCTAAGTATAATTTACTTTAATAAATAATACACTGTCAATTATCAAACCATTGAATTGAATCGTGGAATTCATACTTTATAGTTTCACCTACATAGCCACGACAGTATGTCGTCCGACAATGAGTCACGTTATACTCCTCCCACGGACAAGGGACGCCAAAAGAGATCGTCACGTAGCCCAAAACGTCGAAGAGAACGTAAAGATAGGATGCGTTCTGCTACTACGACCAACAAGAGGCAACGAAAGCGCGTGACTTACCGTAGCCGATCCCGTCGCAGACGGTCACCGTCTAGCAGTAGTACGAGCTCCGAGAGCATTGTTTCTCGCCATGTGTCACACCGAAAAAAAAATAAGAATCTACGGCGTCCGTCAACGAGACGATCTACATCAGAAAGTACGGATAGTAGTGATACGGGTAGACGGCGATATAGAAAACGACTTCATCGTTCGAGCTCAACTTCTTCGTCTTCCAGTTCGTCTCATGAAAGTGACTGCACCCGTTCAGGTGGTCGTTCCGGGCGAGGTGGAAAGCGAAAGCGACGTAATATCCGAAGTGAGAGCGAGAGCAGCCAACAAAGCGGCTTCCTTAAGAAGTTCGCTAAGATGATTCAAGGTAAAGGAAACCACTTTGAAGGCGCACATAATGTCATACCGCAATTTGATCCTGATACTCACTCACAAACGGCAGAGGACTGGGTCCGTAAAGTAAATGAGACCGCAAAAATCTACAACTGGAGTGATAAACAAACCGTTTATTATGCTATACCGAAGCTAGCCGGGCATGCAAAACAGTGGTATCAAGGAAGAAGCACAGTAAATCTAAGTTGGCGACAATGGCAAAGAAAGATTATCAAAACTTTTCCTGACGATAGAAACTACTCTGATCGACTGACAGAAATGCTTAGTAGGAGAAGTAAACGGGAAGAGTCGTTGGAAGACTATTATCATGCGAAAGCTAGGCTTGTGAAAATGTGCGGCATTACTGGTAGAAATGCTGCTGACTGCATAATTAGTGGCATATTTGACCACGGAATACGACTTAATGCCCAGGGTTCGCGTTTTAGGAGACCCGCACAGTTGTTGAAATATTTACGTCGTGTATCCAAGAGAAATAATATAATGATACCACGGAAAGATAATATACCGAATAAAAATGAACCGCAACAGAACCGTAACTATGATTCAAACCGTCATAATGGCAGTTTGAGTGGGTCGTCGTCAACCGTCCGAGATAAACCGAGGTACCGGTGCTACAATTGTGGTGAGTTTGGCCATATAGCCCGAAAATGTACTAAGCCCATCAAGAGGTGTGACAAGTGTTCCCAAATTGGTCACGATACGCAGAACTGCTATGCTAAACGTCCATCTCCAGGGCAACAACCATCCGAAAACACTGCAGATGGAAGGACAAGTAACACTCAAAGCGTTCTGCAGATAACATCAATTGATCAAGCAAATAGTAAGTATTTTAAGTCTGTAACCCTTAACGGCATGCGTTGTTCTGCCTACATTGATTTCGGAAGTCAATGTACGTTAGTTAAAGAGTCTGTCGCTAGATCGTTGAATTTGATACTTGACAACACTGGTCTTCCCGTCATTACGGGATTCGCTCTTGGGAGCGTCACCCCGTTAGCAAGGGCAACTGTAACGCTAGTAGTGGACGTAGTAGAAGCGGATGTCGAAGTGTATATCGTTACTGACGACTTGCTTAATACTGACGTCCTTATTGGACAAACCTTAACCGAGCTACCAACAGTTACGGTTCACAAAACGAGCACTGAGTTAACCTTATATTGCGACGGTGAGGATGTGGAACGCTTAGGAGTCCTAAATACAGAGATTGCCAATATTGTCGGGCTAGAAAACATTAATGTTCATACAGAAAGTGAATACACCGGATTCCTATTCATTCCGGGAAGTGTCTGTATGAAACCCAATAATGAATATATGGTACTACAGGGCATTTATCAGTTTGAGAACGGTAGAGGTCATTGTGTAATAGTCAATTTAGGACGGGAAGCAGTTTGTCTGCCTAAGCTACATCTTCTCGGAAGAGCAATTAAATTACCAAATCGAGACCCGTTCCTCTCAAAGAGAGATCAAAAACTGGTTCAGTTAATCGACGTGGAAAGCAAAACCCCGCCTCCTGATGCCAATACTAGAGAGGAGCCGATAACTCTAGAAATGGTAAACATAGGACCTAAAGTCTCGACAGAAGAACGAGATAGGTTAGTCAAACTCTTGAATAACTTTCGTGATTGTTTCGCATTCAATATGCAAGAACTGGGACTAACACACATCACTGAAATGACTATTCGTCTTAGCGACAATACGCCAGTTACCTATAGGCCTTACAGATTACCATACAGCGAGCGTGCAAAAGTTAGGGAGATGATAGGAGACTTACTAGCTAACAACATCATAAGAGAGTCTCAGTCTCCATATGCCAGCCCTATAGTATTGGTACGCAAAAAGAATAACGAGTACCGTCTCTGCGTCGATTACAGGGCTTTGAATACAAAAACGATAAAGGATAGCTATCCTATGCCTGTAATTGATGATCAGCTCGACCGACTTAGCGGTAAGTCGCTTTTCACGAGCCTGGACTTGGCATCCGGGTATCATCAGATACCGGTGGCTGAGGAGTCACGACATGTCACAGCTTTTGTGACCCCCGACGGCCATTATGAGTATACACGGATGCCATTTGGTCTCGTCAACGCGCCCGCCGTATTTCAAAGTATGATTAATAAGGCATTAGGGGCTAAGCGATTCGAGTTGGCTATCCCATATCTAGATGACTTGTTGTCAACGGGCAGTACAATTGAAGAAGCTTTTTCCAAGCTGGAATCCATATTGGAGCTGTTACGTAGTGCCAAGCTTACACTAAACTTAAAGAAATGCTTCTTTTTCCAATCGAAGATAGACTACCTTGGATATGAGATATCCGAAGCTGGATTGCAGCCTGGAAACAAAAAGATACAAGCTGTCTCAGAGTTCCCCAAACCCGTTAATGTCCACCAAATTCGTCAATTTATAGGGTTAGCCAGCTACTTTAGGCGGTTTGTGTATAATTTTGCGTCTATAGCGCGACCTTTGACGAAGCTAACTAAAGTTGGCGTACCTTGGCAGTGGTGCGACGAACAAGAAAGCGCTTTCCAGGAAATTAAGTCCAAGCTAGTTGCACGGCCCATACTAGCATTATATGACTCGAACTACATCACTGAAGTACACTGTGATGCCAGTAAGATAGGGTTAGGTGGTATCCTATTACAAAGGCCAAATAAAGAAAATCCCTTCAAGCCAGTTGCTTACTTCAGCCGCCAAACGACCCGAGAAGAAACGTTTTGGCACTCTTATGAACTAGAGACGATGGCTGTTGTGCTCTCCTTGAAGAAATTTCGAGTGTACTTAATTGGCCTCGAGTTCAAAGTGATCACCGATTGTAGTGCGTTGCGCGCTACTCTGACAAAGCGGGACTTGATCCCCAAAATTGCGAGATGGTGGCTTATGCTGCAAGAATATAACTTCACGATTGAATATAGGCCAGGGCATAGTATGCAACACGTGGACGCCCTGAGCCGTAATCCAGTAGGAGTGCCTGAGACTGATACTGATAACCGTGATGAGTTTGAAATTCTCAACATTAGTACCAATGACTGGCTCCACACCGTGCAGTTGACAGATCCTCGTTTAAAACATATTAAAACTGTTCTTGAAACTAGCGACGAAGATATTAAAGATATAACGACTAACTATGTTCTACGCGATAACAAGATATACCGACGTATAGGATCTAAACTAAAATGGGTTGTTCCTAGCTCGGCGCGGTGGAGAATATGTCAGCTAAATCATGACGAAGCAGGACACTTTGCGGTTGAAAAAACGTTAGAGAAAATACAAGCTGACTATTGGTTTGGTAAAAAAATATGTTAATGCATGCATCAATTGTGCTTATAATAAAGAATTGTCTGGAAAGAAAACAGGTTATCTGCATCCTATCCCGAAAGTTAATGCTATATTCCACACAATCCACATGGACCATCTAGGTCCTTTTATTAAAAGTAAAAAGGGGAATACATACATTCTGGGCATAATTGATAGCTTCAGCAAATTCATTTTTGTTAAAGCAGTAAGAAATACTAGGTCCAAAACCACAATAAAAGCATTAGAGGACATTTTTGCAACTTTTGGGAGTCCTAAAGTGATTATCTCGGATCAGGGTTCTAGCTTCACGTCGAACGAGTTCAAGTCTTTTGTAAGCTCTATAGGGGTCAAGCATGTGTTAAACGCCGTTGCGACACCGCGCGCAAATGGCCAAATCGAGCGTTACAATCGAACGATACTTAATTCACTGTCCACCATGAACCATGGGCTGAATGAGAAGGAATGGGATATAAATGTCCCCAAGTTACAATGGAGCTTGAACAACACTATTAATAAAAGTACTGGAAAGTCACCAGCTGAAATTGTATTTGGACAAAGAACAACGTCCCAAAGTGAAGGTATCCTGAGAGGAGCGCTTGAGACGGAAGAACAAATGTCTGACACGGCTAGGCAGGAATTGAGGGCAAACGTTAAGGAAAGAATAGAAAACGGACAAAAGGCCATGAAGGAGAACTTTGACAAGAAAAGAGCACCTTCGAAAACTTTCAAGGAGGGTGATCTAGTAATGATACCCAACAATAATCCAGAGAAGGGGAAAAGCAAAAAACTTGCCCCTAAGTTCCGAGGTCCATTTAAGGTTACAAAGGTATTAAACAACGACAGATACGAAGTATCTAGCATTCCGGGTCATTCTCAGAGACAATACCAAAATATATACCCAGCTGATCAACTAAAACCATGGGTTACATTATGTTTATCTCCCATTGCTAGCGAACACAGCGACAATAGTGACACTGACTCTGACGATTCACATAAGTAATCTTGCTAAACCCTGTACCTAGTAGTTATAACTTTGGTTTAATAGAATATTGGTCTATTTGTAAGTACAATGTTACGTTAATGCTTATATTGGTTTATAGATTTCCGTAAGTTTGTGTAAAATCCTATCCTTCACAGTTACAGCTTAGAGACAGTCACAGACCGGGTCCGGGTAATCGATTACCGCCTGGCGAGGGTCATTGGATCGATTGATTGAATTGAAGATGAACATTTGCGGAAAAATGACAGAGGGTGAGCTGGTGAACCGTGACCTGCGGATGGTTGCACGGCACCAACCGTGGGTGTTACAGCACAAGCATGCCGTGGCTTGCGGATGGCTAGACGGAAGTTATGTGTGTGGCTC
The DNA here is from genome assembly GCA_963854515.1 of Pandemis heparana. Taxonomy (NCBI): domain Eukaryota; kingdom Metazoa; phylum Arthropoda; class Insecta; order Lepidoptera; family Tortricidae; genus Pandemis; species Pandemis heparana. The sequence goes on from OY978034.1 coordinate 964,119, forward strand.
TCGGGTGGCCTTAATTCAACGTTAAAAATGATAGTTATGACACTTTATTTTATGTGTTGATCGAAACAAAACCACGGTGATTATTGAGAAAAATAATAATAATTAATTATGATACAAATGGCTACTGTAAAAGCGTATTTTGTCTCAATTTATTTGTATACAAATGATTAAATAGAATGCACAACTTGATTGTTTACCTGAATAGTGATAATTTTCTTTTGTTGAACTATTTTCGAATGTGAATAGATAAGTGTAATAAGATTCAGATAAATCTATTAATTTATAAGAATAATTGTTAATGTTCACCTAGTATGAGGTCATACCCCTACTGGAGAATGGCCGAGTCGGATCGGAATGGGGTCATTCCGATTGCAGGGTGGCCGCCTGTTAGCTGCTGCATCAGCCCGTAATAATAAAATAAAATACATTGATAATTAATAAATATTGAAGGTAATAAAAATAGAAATACATACATTTAGACAATAAAAAGTAATTTTGATTAAATTTGAACGGAACGCGCGGCCGCCCGGCAGTTGCAAGAGAAATGTCAAACCGTACGGTTGTCACGATAAGCAAGGGATAATATCTGTTTGTTTGCTCTGAATTTACTGTGTCGATATAAAGCATTATAATCTGCCCAGCGTGTTTTATTGAACGAGGTTCGTTGTTACACTATGTCCTTTCCAGGGATTGTTATCACTGTACCAAATTTCAATAAAATCGGTTTAGCTTTTTGCCATGAAAGAGCAACTAACATCCAAACATGCAAACTTAAGCTTTCGCCTTTATAATAGTAGTAAGATGTGTGTAATCGAGCAATGAGTACCTACCCGGCTTTACTGAAGCCATATTGTTAGGGATTTTGCAATCCGGATAGTCCGAAATCCGAAATAACCGGATAAATCCGGTTTTTTGCCGCCTTTTATAAATAAAAATATTCTTAGGGAAATTTTAAAAACAATAACATTGAACACCATTATTCAAAAACATGTAATTACCTACATGAAAATTTCAAGATATTAATAAAAATAAATGACAATTCGAAAAAAACGGATAATCCGGATTTGTACGATTTGAGAAAAAAGTAACGTAATATTGCAATCCCTACATATGTATTGTATTGGTTAGAGTACTGTTTGGTGTTCTCCGCACTGTGGGATGCGCGTACGCAGGACAGCTAGCTAACTGCACGCTGCGGTCGGGGTGCATTATCGTGCATCTCGGTTGTGGCTAGAAAGGTTGAAATTGCATGGGTGCCCACTCAAGAAAGTCGAGGTGGGATATATTGACGTTTTTATAAAATTTATAAAGTTATAAAAACTTGAAAAACATTGAATTTTTTTGACACCATTTTTTTTTTGAAAAAAAAGTTCCATTTTTTATTTTCTAGTGCAATTTTGTTTTTTTTTTCAAATTTTTAGGTTCTTTAATAGTTAAAATATTAAAAAAAATCATAAAAGTTCACGTTAGAGCTTTTTGTTAGGTTAAAAAGTTTTTCGCAAAATGTATTTTTTTAGCCTTGCATTTTTATTAGCATTGAGAAATTTGTACTTACCTACCTAATATAATTTCAAGTTAAAAGTTAGTCAAATTCGACTTTGAAGATTTATTAACTTGTTTATTAGTAAGCTATTATTTAGTGTTAACATGGCCAACTTAGTATTTGATTATGTTCGAAATGATAACAAATCTTACCTTGCCAGCTCCTCCTTTGCTTCTCAACATCTTCATCCCAAGAATCAAGCACCTTTCCAGCTTTAAGTTTCGCACAAGCCCAAGGATCGTCCTCACCCAAACAGTCCAAAAAAGACATCAAACCCGGCCCCAAACTCTTCCCAATACTCATTACATATTCATAGGATCGCTCCAACAAACTAGAACTTTCAACTCTGCTACAATAAACTAGGAATAAAATTAAAATTAACGACTTCGACGCCATCTTGGCGGAGCTGTCAAAACGGAACGAAAGGTGCTTTCTCGAGAGCGCTCAAGGTTAAACTAAACGCTAAAGCGAACTGTACGCGACTTTATATGAACCTACTTTCTTCCCCGTTTAAGAACTCAGCAAGTCTTTAGCATTTTGAATACCATGGCGCGGCCGATACAAAACTAAATGGTAATACACTTGGTTAACGAGCAATGGAAGTGTGGCTGGAATATACGGCCTACCGGTTTGATAAGCAATGTACTTATGACTTTTTCTTTTTAGTGTTACGCGCCTAAATTGGGAAAACGCTTATAGGAATTGTTTGTTCGTCTGTCCTTTTGAGAAATATAGAAAGTTGAAGGTTTTCTTAATAGAGTGACGTTAATGGTCGTATAAAATATTTTTTTCATCTCTCATACTCGGAAAGTGAGGCAAATCATATCTGACATACGGGAGGATAACTATTATTTTCTTACCAAGGGTAGATATGAATTAAAAATAATAAAGGCATTGGCAGTCAATGAAACACATATGCGTTCAGCCAAGCATTACGGCATATCCATGTTTTTTTCTTAATTAAATAGGTAATAATGATTATAAATTTTATAACGCTATTTAGTCAAATATTATTTTTATTAATTTATTTACATTACTTTATTTTAATACAGACATTATGTAGATTTAATGTTGTTTTAGAAAAAAAAAAAATACATCGAAAATGACAATGGTAGGTATATATGTCCACACAGCCATCTTTATTCCGCTTATCTCGTGGTTAAACTGACTAAAATACCTACTTTATCTACAGTTTTTCTCTAATCATTATATGTATAAAACATTTTAAATGTTGTTTATGAGGAAATATTGAAATAATTGACAATAACCACATTGACCTGTTTTAAAAAAAACTTGATTTGCTGCCAATGCAACTAGTTTAGAAAAACCGAGCTCAAATTTGGCGCGAAAGCATTCTTCATTTGGTAAAACTTTACATAAAAATATAAATAAAAAATGAGTAAATATTCCTGGAAAAACGTGACGTTTTCCTTTAATGAACTGTACAAATGTCTGAATTAATTTTAGTGATTTTTTTATTTAATACATTTTTTCTCATATACTTACTTATGTATATTTTTTTACTTTCCTTGTAGTCGAAATGAAAAGTAGAGTGTTTAACTCGGGAAAAACACCAATATCACACTCGAAATATTGGCACCCTCGCATGCTCGGGTGCCAAGTTACCTCGTGTGATATTGGTTCTTTTCCTCCCTTGTTGAATAATCTACTATTTTCACACCTCTCATTCAGAAAAGTAAGCTTTACTCCTTGTCGAGAGGGATCAAAGTGCAATTTTTCTGTTCAAGGCTTTTCTAAGTGTTTCTTTTTACAAATGCAATTTTTTGAAGTTGCTAATTGTAAAACTACGCCATTTTCTATGCTGGTATAGTTCTTTAATCAAGTATATTTAGAATTCATTTTTCAATTTTTTTAATGTTCGGTGTGAAAAGTTGTATGAGCCACTCGGGAGCAAAATTAATTTCATCTCGGGCGTTAACACTTGAATCCCTCAATACGCTCAGGATTCTATTGTAGAATCCTTCGCTACATTCTGGCTGGATTCAATGTAGCGCCCTCGCCGTAAATACATCATTTTGCTCCCTTGTGACACAAATAACTATTTCGCATTCAATAGCCAAACTTCTAAACATGCCTAGATACCGTAACTTTCTGGGAGCAAAGAAAACACATAAAAAATGTAGCTGCTTCTCTTCTCGCGCAGGCGGTAAAAGCCCGCTGAGGGTTTTGATAAAAGCTGAATCTAAAATTTAATCTTGATAGATGGCGATGTTTTTTTTTTTATTACAGAGCACCTCCGCCATAATCCGGCTCGCGCTTGACATATTTTAAACGTGGATGGTATTTCACTAATTAGTAAACTGTGCTAGTTTGCTATCAAAGCAAACTGTATGGAATTTGAATAACCATGCTTTATTTAGATTGCTATCTTCAATTTCACCAAGTGCGTAATTTCTTTTTAATTATTATACCTAAGTTTCTTTTTTAAGCGTGATAATGAAATGCTATTGCATAAATTGAGCGTCACTGCGTCAAACTGAAAAAGTAAATAAAATAATCGTTGGCCAACTTTGTAAATCAAGATAATAACAATAATCTAACTAATATTATAAATGCGAAAGTATGGATGGATGGATGGATGTTTGTTTGTTACTCAATCACGCCAGAACGGCCCAACGGATCTGGACGAAATTTGGCACATAGATAGAGAAAAGTCTGAAACAGCACATAGGCTACATTTTATCCCGGAAAATTGCGTAGTTCCCGCGGGATAGCGATAAACGAATTCTTTGCAGACGAAGTCGCTGGCAACAGCTAGTATTAATAATAAATATCTTGGGACAATTGACACCAATTGACCTAGCCCCAAACTAAGCAAAGCTTGTGATATGGGCACTAGACAACGGATAAACACACTTATATAGATAAATACATACTTAAATACATATTAAACATCCAAGACTCGAGAACAAACATTCGTATTTTCATACAAATATCAGCCCCGACCGGGGATCGAACCCGGGACCTCAAGCTTCATAGTCAGGTGCTCTAACCACTAGGCCATTCGGTCGTCAAAAACGTTTAAGCATGAAAAGCAAAAAAAGCATGTCTAATAGCATTCCTTGTACACGCTAAAGTCGTCGCAAAATAAAAGGCCCGTTTTGACTTTTTTTTTTTTTTTAGGGAACAATTCACACAAATTGACCTAGTCCCAAAGTAAGCGCTAGTAAGGCTTGTGTTAAGGGTACTAGACAACGATATACATACTTATATAGATAGAAACATCCATAACTCAGGAACAAATATTCTTGCTCATCACACAAATATATGCCCTTACCAGGATTCGAACCCAGGACGCTTGCTTCGCAGGCAGGGTCACTACCAACTAGGCCAACCGCGTCGGCAACATTTGTCTTCCCGACGTAACTAGTGATGTAACCATACGACTCGGTACTCGATACTCACGATAAATCGATTCAAGTTTGCATGAGTGTTTGATCGATTTGAATATGTATTGTAAAGTGCATTGGATTAAAGTTCTGATTAGAAAATTTATCTGAAATTGATATCATAGGTATTTTGAAATAGGTAATACAATGTTACAGTAATACAATGTTTCTTTCATTTAGTAAATTTGCGAAAATCTTAGGAAATGTATGTGTGTATGTATGTATAACTCTTTATTATACATAAAACACATTAATTTTACAGATAATGAGACAAATAGATGTACAAAGGCGAACTTATCCCTTAAAGGGATCTCTTCCAGTTAACCTTCGAACGATTGACAGGACAACAGAAATCAGAGTATAGAGAGTAGACATACTAGAAAGCTAGAAGAGCAATGACCCTAATTTAAACCTAAACTAATAAAGCACTAACATAATAATAATACACCTACACAACAATACAGGTACACCCTAATACATATAAAAATAAATAAATATACGATAAACTAATATATATGTCAGAAATACACTACATAGTAATATACTCGTAACCTACATAAATATATACACACACACTAAACATACAAAGTCCACTCAAGAAGACTCATCAAGCCAATACTTCCTTAGGCGATTTCGTAGGGCGGCAACCGACTGCGACTGCCTGATCTCAACAGGTAAACGATTCCACAGTCTAACAGCGTGCACGGAAAAGGACTTGGAGTAGGTTTTCGATTTGGAGACAGGAAACGCAAGAGATAGATTACTACTCGACCGCAATCGGTTCTCGGAACCAACGGCCAAGTAACTAAATCTATCTGAAAGGTAGGATGGGGACTGGGGTTTAAAAAGGACGTTAAAAAGCAACGACAGGATGTGGACATTCCGCCGAAGACGAATCGGCAGCCACTTCAGCTGAGCGCGGAAAGAGGATACGTGGTCATACTTACGCAGGCCAAATATATAAATATAGAAATATATCCACCTATACGCCCACAATCACACTAAACGTGGCCTTTAGGTTACCTTAGGCTCGTTCTACCCCTTACCTAAGGGCTAAAGACACACTTACCTCCTTATTCATAAACGTTCAATAGGCTTCTGCTAACTTAGTAATCGTTTCTCCTTATCTAACACTTTGACATTTACCTTTCACAGATAAGGACAAACGATTACTAAGTTAGCAGCAGCCTATAGAGCTTTTATGAATAAGGGGGTTAATGTATATGTATGTATGTATGTTGAATGAGGTAATAGTGATGGAATAGTGCGAAGGATGGGTAATTACACAAAAGATCCACAAATGGGTCGAAGTGTATCCGTAGGGAGCCCTAGATTTAAGATAAGATACTTCTTCTTCTTTATCTGTGGCGTTACAAGTCGTTATAGCGACGACAACTTCGCCAATGTCAGGGTAAAATTTTTAATGATAAAATCTTGTGACAAAATGTCGGCAACGTTGTACGGTAACACGGTCTAAGACCCCCCTCCCCCCCTGTCGGGCTCTTAGCCAACGGTCAATGATATCCCTCAGATACTGCCAGGAAATCATTAGCCGTTGCCCAGGGCTTATTAAATAAGTGTTCATTTGTGTGTTCATTTGTTTGTTCCGTGGGTTGTGGCAGAAAACCAGTGTTTTGCTCCTACGAGCAATGTTGACCGCTGAGCCATGGCCCTTTTGTGCTACTGCAGCGCACACAAACTAAGGAAATGTTCTAGGTTTAAGTTTTGGCTTGTTATGTTTATATTTTATGTAACCTTGATTGTGTGTGTTGGCAGTACCAGATAAACGTTTTATCTATCTATCTATCAGGGTGCACCGGACCAAGCACTGCTCTTCCCCCCGGACGGATCCAGAAACGAACCGCAGCTCTTGGCCACACGTGGAGGTAGCCCGACACGCACCCCTAAGATAAGATAAGATGTATGTATGTTGGTGATGTTGATGAGCTTACGTGACGCGTCATGTCCCATTGTTGCTTTGGCGCCGCTGCAGATGCAATATAGAAAGGTTGTTAATGCTAGTAGGCTTAATTGTGCAGCCTATGTAGCTTGTAATTCGGAGTAAGCTGTTGCCAGCGACTCCGTCTGCAAATAATTTGTTTATCGCTAATTTTCCGGGATAAAAAGTAGCCTATGTGCTATTCCAGACTTTTTTCTATCTATGTGTCGAATTTCATCCAGATCCGTTGGGCCGTTCTGGCGTGATTGAGTAACAAACAACCATCCATCCATCTATACATCCATCCATCCATCCATATTTTCGCATTTATAATATTAGTTAGATTAGATTAGATTTAATTTAGCTAGATACTAAAATGACATTACCTGTTTTTGGGAGTCAGAAGCTAATTAAAACCGTATACTTTTAATCACACATTTTATTAACATTTCCAACACTTATACGATATACAAAAACTTTATTCTAGACGAATAATTGTTCTTATGCTACTCGTCCAATCGCTGCTTAACGACTGACCTCCTCCCTTCGCCAGAACTCCCGTAGCCTGACTACCCCCCCCCCCCCCTTGTGAGGTCACGTGACTTATGGAAATATTCAGTTAAACAACCAATATGCAGTTTTATCAAACGGAAACAATCAAGATCTTAATAATACAGGTTACCTAAAAAAAAATAATGATTTAAATAAATGATAAACCTTACACTGTGTTGCCTGTTTTTTGCAATTCAATAATAGTGATGTGCCACCATTATCGAAAGGTAACGATAAATTAAATTTAGTATAGATTTTTGTATGTATAAGCCAGTGTAATAAAGTAATAAACCTTTAAATTTGCTTGATTATGATACAATCGTATTTTTTTTCTTAAAATATAACGTGACCAAACCTCTTGTATTCAGACCACAAACATTGACGATGGTTTCGAGTACACCACTAAACAATAAAAGCTGGTATCATTATTTCACAATTTGACATTTGCAATTGTCAATTTAGTATCTAGCTAAAATAAATAGAGTATAGGTTGTGAATTTTATGTATGTGTTGTCTATTTTAGATTCTCATCAGAGTACCGCACGCCGAAGGTACCGAACAACGGCTGATTAAAAACAAGCAGTGTCTTTTTCAACCTCGACATTGGCAGAATCAACGACAGTATCGATGGAGCTATAACTATAAAAATTTAATTGAAAGGTTGTGATTGTTCGTTTGGCTCATTGGGTGCTTCCGCGGTTGATGAAAGACCGTCTTAGTTGAAGCGTTTTGTTGGTGCGCTTTATGCCGTCTCGAGTAACTTAAGATGCGTGTTGTTCTGTTATTAGGAGTCGTTTGGCTTCCTATGTTATGTTGTTGTTACTGATAACGGTTGAGCCTATTAATCTGTCGTCCCCTTATAAACACAGGATGAGACGTGTTGGTTTCATCTCGCGCTTTGCGTGTTGATAGTGACGATGTTTTGGTTCTATTTGATCCCATAGTTGGGTTTATGATGGAGCTTGGTCTGCTCGGTGTTGAGTTCAATTAAATAAAATAAGTAAATAAGTATCATGGGACAATTGACACCAATTGACCTAGCCCCAAACTAAGCAAAGCTTGTGATATGGGCACTAGACAACGGATAAACATACTTATATAGATAAATACATACTTAAATACATACTAAACATCCAAGACTCGAGAACAAACATTCGTATTTTTCATACAAATATCTGCCCCGACCGGGGATCGAACCCGGGACCTCAAGCTTCATAGTCAGGTTCTCTAACCACTAGGCCATCCGGTCGTCGGAATTGTTTACTTTACATGCCTGACACGTGATGCAGTTATTGACATCTATCTATCTATACATATAATAAAGCTGAAGAGGGTCGAAAGTCTGTACATGGAAGATATTTAAAAAAAAATAGGTTAGGGATACTTAGAATCGATTGAGATGTAAGATGGTTCTTGGGTGTAATGTACGATGGTTGAGGTGGAGATGGAATAAGAACCCAAGTTTATGTCGGAAGTAAAGAATGAATAAGAACACTTTATTTTATAAAACCTTAGCTTATATACATTAGGATTGTCGCTGATACAAGCAATATGCGTTTATGTAGCAGTAAACTATTGTGTTACTGCTAAACACTGAAAGTGGCCGATCGCCATACTACAAAACACGACACGTTTCAACAGTTTTTAGAATTTTTGTCCGTTTATATGTTTATCTGTTTGTCTGTATATTTGTGCGCGCATCACGTGAAAACAGCTGAACGGATTTTGTTGGAAACTTTACTAATCTGTTGAGAAAATCACCGGCCAGGTTATAGGCTACTTTTTATCCCGTAAAATGGCATAGTTCCCGCGGGATAGCGATGAACATGTTGAAAATTGCAGCTGCCTGGAGTCGCAACGTATATAAATATTGCTTCAGTATCATAGAGGTGCAAAAAGGAGGAATTTTCAAAAATCCCACGGGATTTGATACCTATCGCTTATTATATAAAAAAAATACCAATTAAATGTCAGAATAGGGGTGTTAAGTGCCTGTACAAATATGCATAGCTATATGTGACTATTGTCAATAAATTAAGTCTACGCGGACGAAGTCGCGGGTAAGCTAGTACTTAATATAAATTGAATAGGTTTATTTAAAGAAAAACAAATAATTACAAAAAAATAACAGTCAAAACTTAAAAATAACTTTAACCTACCTAAAACTAATAATAAATTAAAGATAAAAAAATCTCCCATATCTCCGCCAATAGGTGGGGTGCTCTAAGGCTGGCGGGCTTGCCACGTTATATGGCAATGCTTATTCGGTGAGCGAAATATTGGCCAGCCCTTTGGTCACGGGAGGCCTCTATAAGGCGCGCCGAGATATCTTTATACACCCGGCGCGCGCTTGGCCCAGAGTTTCGACTCCAATTACCGCATACTTAAGTACCGCAGTCTATGTTCGTTCAGGACAAAAATAGCGTCGTGTAACTAGACTCCTTGTTGCTGTAATTCCCGGGTTACTGAGTTCGTGTATTGTTTCGAGGGCCCGTTCTCGGTACTTCAGCGGTACGTACCGGCGAATGGTCGCTGTTGATGTTTCGCGCGTAATTGAACTTCTTGTCGAAGGCTAAGCTCTATGATATTTTGCGGGTGGTAGGGCCTTGTGCAAGGTCCGTCCGGATCGCTACCACCATCTTAGTCACTAATCCTGCCGCTAAGCAGCAGTGCTTGCGCTGCTGTGTTCCGGTGTGGAGAGTAAGACAGCCGGGGAAATTACGGGCACAAGAGGCATTTCATCTAAGTCCTCTAGGTTGGCAACGCATCTGCAATCCCTCCGGGGTTACGGGTGTCTATGGGCAGTGGTGATCGCTTACCATCAGGTGACCCACTTGTTCGTTATGTCTATAGGAAGGCATTCCTATAGACATAAAAAAAAAAAAAAATGATTGTTTTGAAATGTATGTTTTAATTTCTCTAGATCTTGGTCTGTTGATTGGACTTTAGCTAAACTGACGGCAGTCGAATAATTGAGGCATGACGATTTCTGATATTCTTGAAAACGCTGCCGCTGTGTTTTCTTTGCCTTCGATGTATTCGATTTTGCAGCAAAACTGTACGATGAAATCGAGCTGGGGCCTTACCATGACGTCTTAGTGCGATTCAGTTTAAGTTCGCTCGCTGTCAGATACATACTAAAAGTGATTGCTAAAACTTGAACTGAGTCGGAATTAGGACGTCATGGTAAGGCCCCTGGCGTAGACTCCGTGGTGAGTCGTTTGATGAGCTTTTCTTCCCGAGGGCGAATGTGAGTGTTTTCTGATCTGTTATGACAATAACGTCAACTCTACCATATGTCTGAAGTGTTTGATTGACATATAAATTGCTTGGAGCTCCCGGTCATACATGATGTATTGTTGTCGAGTGTCGTGTGTTGAAAAAAATCCAAGTGGTTGCCACTTATCCTTAATCTTTCGTTGAAGTACGCTTCCAACACAGCTTCCTGAGGCGTCAGTCATAAGCAATAAGCTTTAGAGTCCGGATATGCTAGGGTAATAGCGTTTTTTATGCAATTCTTGCAATTTTCGAATGCTGCAGGCTCATTACGTAACTCACTCGCAATCGCCATCGTGTTCATGTGACAGTTCTTGTATGAATGTGACAGCGAGCTGATTCCGATGCCAATTGTCAGCCCATACATGAACTGTCAAAATGAAGACGATGATGATCGCGAGTGTGTTACGTAATAAGCTTGCTGTTTGAGATGTCGTCCCAAGCGATCGGCGTTTTGTCGTTTTTCTTTGTATCATGCAAATGATTATTTAACGGTTGTTGTATATTGGTGGCACTAGGCATGCTCGTCCTATAGAAATTCGTCATTACTAAGAGTCTGAGGAGTTCCCCGACGGTTCTTGGTTTTGGCACTTGTTCTGTTTTGTCTTTGCTCGGTTTAACTCCTAGTGAAGTAATTTCTTGGCGCAGAAATATGAGTTTTTTTCCGAATTCGCATTTGCTTGTGTATATCGCGACGCTGTAGTAGTTAAGTCGCGAAAGAACTTTAGTTAAATGCTGCATGTGTTGGGCTGCGTTGTCAGATGCGACGAAAATATCGTTCAAATAGATGAACGTGTAATGTAATCCCTTGAGTAAGGTGTTAATAAAAAGGTAATGTTTGTGCCGCGTTTCTTAATCCGAAATTCATTTTGGTGATTTCAAATAATCCGAATGGGGTTGTGAAGGAACAAAATACATATATCTATACCTAAAGTTTTTATGGCTTTGTTTAGCTCTAGCTCACCTAATTCTGCTGCTGCTCAGGAATGTTAGCTATGCTATAACAGTGTTTCCCAACCTGTGGTCCGCGGACCCCTGGGATTCATAGATTTTCTGTCATATTTACGTCAAAATAGCCGGCTATGGTTACCTATTGTTATTGTTGTAACTTGGTGCAACACGCACTTACGGTAGGTAACAGATTGGAAATTGGAATGCAATCATCGGTGTTTTATATCGATGATTTTGTTGCTATATACCGTACCGTCAAACGGGATGAGAAGGAACAAGATTGAAGTTCAATCCTCAATAAAAAATATTTTCGTATGCGGAAAGTTGGATTTTATTGATAAAAAATGTTCCGGTGGTATGGATTTTAGTTTAATAATGATTATCTGTCGTTTAGTTTCGTAGTAAAATATAGGCAAATCTCAGCTCATCCCGTATGACGATAATAAATTACCAGAAAAAAAGCGATGTACCTATGTAAAATTTATAAATGACACTGAAAATTAGAAAGAAAAATCCGAAAAGTAAAGCTATGGCCGGTCATCATTTCATTATGCGTGCTAATACCGCTACACCACCCATAGCAGGTTAAGTAAAGCTATGGCCGGGAATCGAACTTGGATCCTCATCATTCCATTACATGTGCTATACCTAATATATGCGTGCTATGCATAATATTGTAGTAAAAATATAACTTAACTACTTTAAGAGCAAGCTAAGCCAGAAATTTTAAGTAACAAGTGAAAACCAAAATATTAGTTCTATCCCTGTCTTGCCCGCGGGAACTTTGCACTTTCCCCGGACAAAAGAAGCCTGTTTCAATCGGGAACAGGGTAGCTTTTAAAAATTCTTTTATCAATAGAATGAAGTCACTGTCAATTGTAATTACAAGCAATGTAAACAAACCTTTTGTTTAAAATGTCTTTAATTTCCATTGTCCCTCATCAAATACTGCTAAATCCGTGTTTTATTTAATCAATACTTACGATAACGTTATTTCAAACCATTAAAACAATACAAGTGCTAGAATATGGATATTTCATAAAATGGCTTATTTACATTGTTCGCAATTTCAATTGACAGCGACTACACTACTATCCCTGATTAACATAGACTAACGTTTCCTCCGGGAAAAGGTAAAATTCCCGCGGGAAGTCACTATATATATAACCCCACACGCCGTGTATGTACATCAGTTGTACGCGGGCTGTGCGTCTGGCAAGGCTTGTGCTAGAGTCCGAAGCCATTTGCATCATGGATTTCCTTAACCCCACCTTCCTAACCATAGCAACAACAGCTGTCATATTAATAGCCACCAAAATCTACTTCTACTCTAAGAAGAAGCTAGCTTACTGGTCTGACCGAGGCGTGAACCAACTCTCTGACAGCCATTGGCTTTTCGGCGACTTCAAAGATGGCATCCTCTTCAGAACAGCCCCAGGATCCCACCTGGGTGAAATCTACAAGAAAGCAAAAGACGATTGGAATGTGCTCGGATTCTACATATTCCACAAACCTTGCCTCATGCTGAGGGACCCTGAGGTGATCAAGCAAATCCTTATTCGGGATTTCGAGAATTTCGCAGACAGGAATTTCGCTGGGACCCAAGAGAAGGACAGTATTGGGATGAGGAATCTGTTTGGGATCAGGAACCCGGCGTGGAAGTATCTGAGGCAGAAGATCAGCCCGACTTTGACCAAGGCGAAGTTGAAGCAGATGCTGCCACTGATGCTGGAGACTGGAGAGCCGATGCTGGAGTATTTGGAGAAGCAGAAGGAGTTGAACGGGGTGAAGACAGTGGACACGCAGGATTTGCTACACAAGTATGCTACGGATCTCATTGCTACCGTGGCTCTGGGGACCAAGATGGACTCTTTCAACAAGCCCAATGCCGAGTTTACCCAAGCTGGTGAGTTACAAGACATCTTTATTTTACCTAGCTGTTGCTGTACTGCGTCCGCGAAGAATTAAATACCACAATCATGCTAAACGTAGCGTCTTGTCACCTTAGGCTCTGTCTACCCCGTAAGGGATAAAGACGTTATTTGTGTATGTGTGTATGTACGTGGTAAGGTTCAAAAGTTTCCGGCCTAATAATGAAAATTAACGTTTAGGTTAAAAAAAAAATTTTTATTTTTCAATGTAGTCTCCTCCTATTGTTATACATTTTTCAGATCGTTTGATTAACATTTCTATGCCTTTAAAATAATATTCGGAAGTTTTGTCTTCGAAATGCTCGAAAACTGCAGCAGCGACCTCATCATCGGACGAAAATTTTCTCCCCCTTAAGTCCGATTTAAGTTTAGAAAATAAAAAATAGTCGCTTGGGGCTAGATCAGGGCTGTAAGGTGGGTGACGGATTGTTTTAAATCCACATTTAGATATAGCCGCCTTTACAACTGCAGCCGTGTGGACAGGCGCATTGTCATGAAGAAGACGGACACCCCTGCTGAGTTTTCCTCGACGTTTAAGCTTTATTGCTTCTCGCAACTGGTCTATAAGGCAAGCATAGTAACTGCCGTTTACTGTCTGATTGCGTTCTTTGATATCTATAAGCAATATCCCTTCGCAATCCCAAAATATTGTGGCCATTATCTTTTTGGTAGATGGCACACCTTTGCCTTTCGAGGGGGTGCTTCCCCAGAACGACGCCACTCTATCGACTCTCTTTTCGAAAGAGGATCATAGTATAAGACCATAGTTTCGTCTCCGGTAACAATGGACTGGATAAATTCACTCTCACATGACTTGAACTCCTCTAAAAGTTCCTTGGAGCACGCCACTCGTTCAGCTCGCTGAGCACTCGAGAGAAGTTTCGGGACCCATCTTGCACTAACCTTATTCATGTTTAGATGGTCGTGTAGAATCCTAAGGACTGTTATTTTCGTAAGTCCCGTTCTTGACGCTATTTCCTTCGTCTTTAGTCTTCTGTCCTTCAGTACCTCTTGTTCGACTAAATCGACGTTATCTTGCGTAAGAACCTCAACAGGGCGGCCTGGTCGGGGTTCGTCATCGATGGACTCACGCCCTAAACGAAACTGCTTACACCAATCCTTAACAGTCGAAAACGAAGGGGAGGAATTCCCGTACACGTTATCTAACCTTTCTTTGATTATAGTTGGACTTATGCCTTCCTTTGTCAGAAATTTTATCACTGATCGATACTCCAATTTGAACATTGTACAAATTACACCGCTTTTTATATTTAAATCAAAGAAAATTTTATGAAAACGAAAGTTACAAACCACGAAATTATCCACACAATAGCTGAATAAATGACAAATAAAATGACATTCATTTGTTTCTTGTTTTCTTCTTTTAAATATATACGGCCAGGAACTTTTGAACCTTACTGGTATGTATAGAGGCCAGCAGTGAGTCCAGGGGGTTATGCTCTGTAGTCTGGGGTTCAAATAAATGTGCAAATAAATTTCCGTGTTTCGTGTTTTTGTATTAATTAATTACTTCTTCCTTCCTTGTCGGTATCACTCTTGACAGAGTGGTCGTGGTCATCACTTCAGATATTCGTGGCAAGCTTCACAACAAGCCGCTACTCCTCTCTGATGGCTGCCTTCCTCATGCATTCATGCAGGGATGATGAGCCATCTACTGCCGCTTTTATCTGGCCAGTCCACCTCATAGGCGATCTTTCTCATGGCCTACTCTCAACCTTACCCCCAACCTAATCAATTACATCAACAATAAATACAACACTATGTTTTTTCTTTGCACTCTCAGATCAGCGTGGGGATAAAACTAGGTTTTCTCGTAGGCGTAGTCTAAAACAGAATTGTGTTTAAATTTTGCAGTATCTGAATTCTTCCACGGCTACAAGCGGATGGTGGCGCTGGTCACCGTCTTCTTCATGCCGGAGCTGGTGGACTGGATCGGGTCCCCCATGCTCTTCAACTCCAAGTTCCTGAGGAAGGTCTTCTGGAGCGCGGTGGAGGAACGCGAGAAGACCGGCGAAAAGAGAGGGGACTACATCGACACGATTGTTCAGCTCAAGAACGGGGAGCAGAATCCGCTTTACAGTAAGTTCTTTTAAGACTAGATAGCCTGGTGTAGTAGATAGTCCACTGGATAGCCTGGATAGTGGTTAGAGCAACTGACTATGTAGCTTGAGGTCACGGGTTCGAACCCCGTTTGGTGCAGATACAGGATGGACCATAAGTAAGTTAACATTTGAATTAGCTGTTACGTCTATTTGAGCGGGAGGAGGGGAGTGCGGGGTATGTCAAATAAGAGAGCGGCCATTAGGGATTTAACACAATGGCGTCGTTCACCGGAGGACAACGTGCGTTTTGTGTCAATGAATATTACCGAAACCACGATTCTGCAACCGAGGCCAAGATAAAATTTTGTTATCATTACAACATTCACAATAATAATGTTGCCCCGTCTGTTCATATTACAAAAAAATGGGTTCAGAAGTTCGAAACGACAGGTTCGACACTAAATAAGCCACGATCCGGCCGGCCAAGGACTTCGCGTAATCCTGAAAACGTAGAGCGTGTTCGAGCATCTGTTCAAGGTCAACCTGTTTTTTTTTATGAAGATTGGCGACAACGTCCGATAACTGTAAATACAGTGCGTTATGTCGAAATGTTGCAGTTTTTTTTGCTCCTGCACTTCAGAATTTCAAGGGCTACAACAAACGGACTTGGTTTCAGCAAGATGGTGCAACTTGTCACACATCTAATCTAATGACGCTATTGCCGCTGTCCGGGAAATTTTTGGACAAAAAGTGATTTCCAAAGAGGTAACATAAATTGGCCACCTCGAAGCCCAGATTTATCCCCAATGGATTTTTATCTTTAGAGATATCTCAAAGGTAAAGTATATGTCAGCAACCTAAACTCCATCGAAGAATTAAAAGAAAATATCCGCGACGAAATGCAAGGAATTCCCCTTAACACTGTAAGGGCAGTAATGGAAAATTTCCGATCCAGGTTGCATGTGTGCCAGGACAGGAAAGGGCTATATTTAGATAACGTTATTTAAAAAAAATAAAACCCCAATGTATCTACTTTCATTGTAAAAAAACGTTTTTATATTGTGCATATGTTATATGATTCATAATTGACATTTTAAATGTTAACGGACTTCTGGTCCACCCTGTATTTGTATGAAAAATACAAATGCTACTTCTCGAGTCTTGGATGTTTATAGTAAAAGAGTTATTTCCACTCCGTGAAAAAAAGGCTCTGCCTACCCCGTAAGCGATATTTATAGACGTAATTTATGTATGTCTATATTAACACTCGTGTTCATACATAATTTGCCTGACTGTGACGAAATGATTTATATGAAGTAAATATTAAAAATATTTAAAAACACACTTGCCAGCCGCTATCAAGTATCGATAACACAACAATAACAATAATAATGTCTACATTATGATTATTATTATTTGGGCATCTCATTATTAAAATTGTCATCGATATGACCACTTAATTTTGTATGCAGCGTCTGTTCGTACGAAAAACAAGTTAACAGACTGAACAAAATTTCATTGAAAATAATAATAACAAGTGCTTTTGTTTATTCGTTCAACTTAAAAGCATAATACTTACTTTTTTTACAAGAGACTCGAATTGATAAATACACACGGTCCTGAGAAAAAAGGATTTGGAAGTTTGAAGTGATCCTTTAACGCATTGTTTTCAACCATTTCAAAAAATATGAGTTATCTCTTGAAAATATGAAAAAAAAATAAGTTTCTCAATTCAAGCGTACAAAAGATACAGACTTTTACAAGCGTTTAGTGTCGAAAAAATAGCAGCTACAAAAAATACTTTATGGTTAAAGAAGCCTTTTATTTACAAATTAATTTATGGAAATAATTTCTTCATCAGGATTTGAAGGGGAGAACCTCCTGTTCCAGTCGGGCACCTTCTTCTCCGGGTTCGAGTCCAGCTCCACCACTGCCTCCTTCACCCTCATGGAGTTAGCTAAACATAAGGAATACCAGGTACCTTTGTGTTATTTCTGTACTTTCTTCACTGGTTGCACAATACAATACAAAGACTTAAGACTATTGAACACCACACAATCATCAATGTACAGAAAACAACATGGAACAAATAACAAGGTAACCAATAGACGCTTTATCGCTTCAACCGTTGGAACACTGTACTACTTTTACTGTGTACTTTTCATATTCCTTAGTGATGTGATTAACCCGTTCTACTGTATTGACTTCAGGAACGTGCAAGGGATGACATCAAACGGGCTATCAAAGAACATGGGTGGACTTACGAAGCCTTCAAATCCATGAAATACCTGGACCAGTGCATCTATGAAGGAGTGAGACTGCACCCCCCAGTATCCACCATCGATAGAAGAGCCAAGGCCGACTATAAGGTAGGCTGCTGGTCTTCTTACACTGTGTCCACTAAAGTATTTTATTGAATCCTGACCCACCGTAGAACGTCCTCACAGTAAACGTCGCAATGATTTTCCTTGCCAATCCAATGTCACCTCACTGTCATTACTGTAAAAGGTTCCATAAGGGGTTAGGAATCGATTTGTTCAACGACGAATGGATGAAGGGAAATGCTAGGGGCAAGTGACGCCTGGAACATGCTTCCCACATCACCTCCTTTATCTGGACCCATCTTGTTTCCATGCATACATAATTAAACCACGTCTTCATCCCTTCCGGGTTAAATAGACAGAGCTTAAGGCAACAGGACCTGAAGGTCAAGTTTAGCATGACTGTGGGTGTATAAGTGGAAAGAAGAATCAAAATAGTGATGGGGTTAATTACAACAAAACGGATAACTCACGTATAAAAAGCCGGAGGAATGCTCCGACAAATTGTTTCGGACTAATCCGTAGTCAACAACAACAACAATTAGTCAACAATTGTCGGAGCATTCTTCCGGCTTTTTATACGTGAGTTATCCGTTTTGTTGTAATTATGTTTGAGTCTCACGGTAGTTTCATGTTAAAAGTGATGGGGTTGCTAGTCGCATCGCCTTTAACATGATTCCTAAGATTTTCGTCCATTCCCTCGATGTGCTTTTGCCATCTGCGCGGAAAGTGAAGCAAAGTACATCTCAGAGCGGGATGGAAGGCCATGGACGTATTAAATTAATTATTTGAACATCTCTCAGCTTCCCGGCACCGACATCATCATCGAGAAAGGCACAGCCATCTACATCCCCCTGTGCGGGCTACATGAAGACCCGAAGTACTTCCCCGACCCTGAGGTGTTCAACCCCGCGAGGTTCGACGGTGATGAGAAGATTTCTGATGCTTACGTGGCGTTCGGAGCTGGCCCGAGGATGTGTGTTGGTGAGTGATGCTTCGAATATTTAAAGGTTACTGCAGGTTATTATCATCACCAGTGAAAAACATGCAGTTGGATAAAGATTCGCTAAAGAACGGCCTATTTCGTTCTACAGTCATTATCTCCAGCCTAATAACGTTGGTTTGGTCACGTAGAGAGGATGGATGAAAGAAGATTAACTAAACAGATTTATATGGGGAGTGTGAATGGATGCGTTGGGGGGGGGGGGGGGGGGGGGGGGAAGGCCTAGACGGACGTTCCGTGATCAAATTGGGGACGTTTTGGAAAAAGGTCAGGTCAAGAGTACCCGAAACCGACGAGCATGTATGAAGAGATTGATGAATGTGGATGAAGCGAAAGAGGTATGTCAGGATCGTTGCAAGTTGAACAAAGTAGTCTCTGCCTACCCCTATGGGAAAGAGGCGTGACGGTATGTATGTACACAGGCACAGACCACCTCTCAGTGTGAGGCTTGGGCTATAGTTCCCACAATGGCCCAGTGCAGATTAAGAACTTCACGCACACCATTGAATTCCTTCGCAGGTGTATGTAGGTTTCCTCACGATGTTATCTTTCACCAAATAGCTCATGGTAAAATTTAAATGTAATTTCGCTCATAAATTTCTAAAAACTCACGAGCCCGGGATTCGAAACCACGACCCTCTGCTGAGAGCCCACAAATTCGCCAACGCCACTGAACTCCTAATGTTTTTCCAGGATCCTAGGGAGAGGCCATAATCCAAAGCACTAGGCTATGGCAGTTTTCTTAGTCTAATTTATAAATTTATATTGATGACATTGTGATCGTGAAAGTTACGGGAAGGGTGCAGGTGGCGAGTTGTCGTTCACTATGGTGTGCTAAGGGGGAGGCCTTTGTTCAACAGTGGACGTCTTCAGGCTGATGATGATGATGATGATGACATTGTGATTAATTTAACAGGTATGAAAGCTGGTCAAGCTCACGCAAAGGTGATAATCTCAATGATCTTGTCTCAATACGACGTCACGTATAAAGATGACAAGTTGGCCCTCGACCCTCGGTCTACCTTCCCGGCAGCCATGGAGGGCATTAACATGGAGTTCAGAGCCTTGGAGAAGCATGAGGGCCAGTTTGAAGCCAAGAAAATCAGGCCTGATGAAGCGTAAGGAAGTTCTGAAGTTTTGTAAGTTATTTGTATTAAGTAGAAATACTGTGAAAATTTTAATAGAAGTCGGAAGTACTTAGAAAGGTACCTACTTTGAATGTTTTAAAATTGATATACGATTGTCTGTATATTATTATATGAGATAAACTTTTGGTATGTAGAGAAAATGTATGTAGACGTCATCAAATCACTCTTTAATGTCGCCTCGGCTGTTTGAAGTTACTCCATTTTACAACCTTGTCATTCTAAGATGAGAAATTATGATAACAATATTGCCCACCTTTATTAAGTTATTATTCCTGTTTCAAACTGTTACAGCTATTATAATGAAGTTCAAATGTTAAATCAACTGAATTTTTAACCACGGGTTACATACGTAATAATATACGTGTGAGCAAATAGGCCAAATAATGTTCTCATCTTAAAAATGGTAGTAATAGTTGGTACGATAAAAGTTGCAAGGAATGCAGTAGAGAGTCATGAAACATCTTTTCTACTTGCTAAATGTGTTGTGAACCTATCGCCTCGCTTAGTTATATGTATAAAATACCCAATTTGGCTGATATAGTATCCGCCTCTTCTTGTTAATGATTTAAATTGTTTGTATTTTAGAAATATGTTTGCATAAATATATTTTGTTATTCTGTCAATGGTCTGACTCTATAATATCACACATTGTATCCAATTCTTTACTGCACGATCTATACATAAGTAGTGCAGAAAATACGTAATTATGTGGATAAAATTAGAAAAAAACAGTAAGTTGTAGTGTCGCTTAAAAGCGATTTCTGCCAGGCAAAATCTAAAACGGAAAGAAAAAAGGAATACCTAGACGACTTTCAAATAAGAGGTTTGATGAACATACATTATTTTTTACGTATAGATTGCGTATTGTTAAGTTTAATGTATTTAACCATAATTGTTTAAAATCAGCGCCTATTGTTAAAGTACTGGCAAAGTTGTGGATTGTTACAATGCTATTCAGTTGTATTTAAACATACATACACACACATTTAATTTACGCGTAATTTAAGATAGGTATATTTTGTCTAAAAATATAAGAAAGTGCCTTACGATTATTATGTTTCGTTTTTTTTTGTACAGTGCACACATAGTACCTTTTTATATATTTTATTGAATCAGGCGTTACTTTGCGGAGGTCCATTTCAATGAACACAAAATATTTACCTTGCTACTCCGCTACTTACGTGCAAGATAACCAAGCTTGTGCGAAATATGTACGTTTTGCATGCAAGCCCTCCCACCACTACTACCACACAAAACGCACACAAATCCCACAAACTTAATTAATCCTAACACCACACAAACACTGACGCGCGTTTCGATCCCTCTACGGGATCATTCTCAAAGTTAGAGCACAACCGATGCACATGCGAACCAACGTCGTACTAATTTGTAAAACTATAAATAAACTAAATGTACCCACATTCGTATATTATCAAACTACCCTCTTATTTATAATTTTAATTAGCCATCAACAACTACCTTCATAAATTTTTCCGACTACAACAAAAACAAAGAGGGTTATGTATTTAACAAAACAATTTTACTATTCATCAAAATGGACACGCAACAAAGGTGACGACACCAAGTTCACCTGTTCGTTAATTATTGAAGCACTATTGTTGTACCTAATTATTTCCAACTGCTCTAAAACATCCAACCGTAAACCCTTTTCACAAAAATGCAAAACATCAAATGCTGCTGAATCTGACAATGAATGATTTGATTCTAATAAGTGTTTTGCAAAATTTGATCTATCTGGATGATTAAGCCTAAACGAGGCAACATGTTCCTTAAATCTTGTACTAAAACTACGACCCGTTTGCCCCCCAACAACACACACGTACATATTTCGCACAAGCTTGGTTATCTTGCACGTAAGTAGCGGAGTAGCAAGGTAAATATTTTGTGTTCATTTTTTTACCTTTTTATACCCAATATTGTATGTAGGTTTTAAATTGGGAATATTTTGATTTTCACCTTTATTTTGTCGTTTCTCTAAGATAAGAAACAAACTCACAGCCAAGTAAATAGGTACCTACATAAAAAAAACATAGTTTTTTTGGCGCTCACTTTTTATGCGCCCAAGAAAATTTAATAATGAATGAAACAAATTTAAACTTTAAATTAAATAACATTTTTATTCAGTATCACTCGAAATTATTTTACATTTTCATAACTGATTCAGCTTACACCATTTTTAAATTAAATTTAAACATCACTTAATTCCTATTAAAATAATAGACATGTTGATTACACATAAAAGTCAAAGACGGCAGAAGATATCTGACACATAAGCTATCACGAACTTATCACCCAGTGGTGGAGCAGGGGCCTTACCATGACGTCTTAATGCGATTCAGTTTAGGTTCGCTCGCTGTCAGATCCATACTAAAAGTGACAGCTGAAACTTGAACTGAGTCGGAATTAGGACGTCATGGTAAGGCCCAGGTCCTAAGAAGTGTAAACTGCATAATGGTATATTTGTATGCTTGTGTCATGGGATTAACACCCTCTAGCCCGTTCCAATGTTTTTATAATTATTGGTTTAAACAGCCTTCAAAAGAGTACTTAATAATTACAATAATTGAAGTACCTACTTCAGTACTTTAGATATTTGATGTTATACTAAACGAAAGAAAATGAGGCCCATAACCTCTTTTTCAACGAAATCACAAGAAAGCAACCTTGCAAACGCATATAATTTCAATCGGCCCAGCAGACTATTCGCAATTCACCTTCTGTTGCATAACAAAGCATCTATTTACAATCAGGGGCCTTACCATGACGTCTTAATGCGATTCAGTTTAGGTTCGCTCGCTGTCAGATTCATATTAGAAGTGACAGCTAAAACTTGAACTGAGTCGGAATTAGGACGTCATGGTAAGTCCCCTGTATACCTAATCTTTCTACAAAAAATGTCTTTAACTTATTCCAGAATTTCATTATTTTCATCGAATTTCAGCATCCAAAATTTCAGCATCCCCTTGACATA
This sequence comes from Pandemis heparana, assembly GCA_963854515.1. Classification (NCBI taxonomy): domain Eukaryota; kingdom Metazoa; phylum Arthropoda; class Insecta; order Lepidoptera; family Tortricidae; genus Pandemis; species Pandemis heparana. The sequence continues at coordinate 987,248 of OY978034.1, forward strand.
CATACATACATACATACAGTCACGCCTCTTTCCCATAGGTGTAGGCAGAGACTACTTTGTTCCACTTGTTACGATTCTGACTCTTTCGCTTCATCCACATTCATCAATCTCTTCATACATGCTCGTCGGTTTCGGGTACTCCTGACCTGCCCTATATTCAAAACGTCTCTTACTTGGTCCAGGAACGTCCGCCTAGGCCTTCCCCTCCCAACGCAACCATTCACACTTCCCTCCTGTCCCCCGCTCCCCCCGCACATTAATTGCATGTACATTAATTGTCAGTCATAATAATATTTAAAAATCCTGAAAAATAGTTACATGCGTGATCAATCAAACCACTTAATAAACGGCCTCTATTTCACAAACTTGTCAATTATTAGTTTCAAGTGACAATTCTCAACTCCAACTTCCATGTAACAAACAACATAGTATGTAGCAGCCGCTTCTCTTCCCACCCAGATGGTAAAAGCCCGCCGTGGGAATGGGCGGAAGCACGCGGAAATCTTAGGAATCATGCTATAGGCGATGCGGCTAGCAACTAGTGGTGGTCGTTATTACAACAGCAGATAACGTAATGCATTATTTGCACGCAACGAACAACACATTATCGAATCGTCAACTATCCCGTTATCATTATTCGTTATCTGTTGTCAACGTTGTTCGTACGCGCACTGTTGCCGCACTTGGCATAGAAGCACAAGCGATGCGCAACAAATCAAGTAGGTGTGTGCGAGAGATAGCGCTATACGCGCGAGCTCGCATCGCAATCGGAATTCAAATAACTGACTTTTGGTATCATTATTAGCTGTTGCTTGTCAGTCAGTACAATAACAAACAAAATAACAGAGCGTTGTTTTGCTTTTGTTCCCGTACGTTTTTATTACGCTGCGATCGCGACGAAATAAGTATAACAATTATTTAATAATAAGTAAAGTTCATTATCGTTTTTTAAAATAGCAATATAACAGGATAACAGACAACAGTTCACAATAACAGCTATTTAAGAATAACACAACTAACTACTTAACTGTTATTAATTATTGCAAAACAGCCGTTATTGCCACCACTACTAGCAACCCGTCACTATTTTGATTACCCTTTCCCTTTCCACCTATTGCGCCCACAATCATGCTAAGCATGGCCTTTGGGTCTTGTTACCAGGCCCTGTCAAAGACGTGATTTATACCCTACAAAAATTGGCGTGGGTTTTATGTTGTCTGCGCATTGCATTTAGAATTGGCACTTGTCCCGCAGGGTTATTACGTAACTCGCTCGCGATCACCATCGTCTTCATTTTGACAGTTCATGTATGGGCTGACAATTGGCATCGGAATCAGCTAGCTGTCACACTCATACAAGAACTGTCAAAATGAACACGATGGCGATTGCGAGCCAGTTACGTAATAAGCTAGCCGGACAATTTTCGAGCTGATGAAATAGGAGCCCGACGTAATATACTGGATCAATTTTGAGACAGTGTGCAGTTACTATTTAACACTTTAACATTCAATATGTATATAAGTATGTATTTATCTATTATAAGTATGTTTATCCGTTGTCTAGTACCCATAGTACAGGCTTTGCCTAGTTTGGGACTAGGTCGATTGGTATCAATAATCCCACGATATTATTATTATTATTATTCTTTGAATGATTTTTATCTCGACATTACTCGACATACGATTATTATTACTGTTATTATTATTATTATTTACAGGCTAGAATTCTCAAATTGATTCCTACTATTTCTATACTTCGTACTCCACGACTTTTCAAACGTTCCTTTTTCTCCACCGTCCCCATTCTCTTGTATCGATCTCCAATGTTTCCCATTCTCATCACTGCCGCCATTTCCATTAACTCTATCTCCATTTAACTTCTCTCCCTTGCCTACAAAATTATTCATCACAATCTTCGGATCTCTCTGCATGTTTTCCACACAAGTTATCATCATTTCGTTTCCAATTTTAGAGCCATCAATTTGATTGACTTTAGATTCAACATCAATCGTTTTAGTAGTCTCTTCTTTTTCTGGGCCGTGTATGAGACGATTGAAGAAGAAGTTGCTATGGTAGAAGACGTAGGAGGAGAAGGAGATGCCGCATTGGTAGAGGCAGACTTGCCACCAGTTCATGACGCCGAAGACACCGTACAACCAGCAGCCAGCGAAGAAGTAGATGGAGTAGAAGCTGTGGAAGAAACAAAGGAGAATATCAATGCAGTGTTTAATTTTAATGTTTTGCAAACGCATAGAGGGTGAACCTTGCCAGTAGCAATTTTTTTTTTTTTTTTTTTTATGTGATTAGGAAGGCAAACGAGCCAGTGGGTCACCTGATGGTAAGCGATCACCACTGCCCATAGACACCCGCAACCCCGGAGGGATTGCAGATGCGTTGCCAACCTAGAGGACTTAGATGCAATGCCTCTTGTGCCCGTAATTTCCCCGGCTGTCTTACTCTCCACACCGGAACACAGCAGCGCAAGCACTGCTGCTTGGCGGCAGAATTAGCGAGTAAGATGGTGGTAGCGATCCGGACGGACCTTGCACAAGGCCCTACCACCCGCAAAAAAAGCAATGTATCTGCAGTCGGCCTAAGTGCTCTAAGTACCACTTTCTATCAAATGAAAACGTCCCTAAAATCGAACTGTCAAATTGACAGACACAAGTCCAAATTGTTCTCTGATACGACACGACGAATACATTGAGATCATAATTGAAGGAAAGGTTGGAGGTAAGTGGTCTTCTCTTGAGGAAGGGAACACTCAAATATTCCGAAACATTTAATGAATAATTTGAAATATATACCTACTAAAGTTTCACTTGTGTCTTCTCATAATTTGTTTCAATACATTACGACGACGACGACGACGTCGATGGTTTGCATGTGCATCGGTTGTGCTCTTTAACTTTGAGAATGATCCCGTAGAGGGATCGAAACGCGCGTCAGTGTTTGTGTGGTGTTAGGTATAATTAAGTTTGTGGGATTTCTATGTGTTTTGTGTGGCAGTAGTGGGAGGGCTTGCATGCAGAACATAATATATTTCGCACAGGCTTGGTTATCTTGCACGTAAGTAGCGGAGTAGCAAGGTAAATATTTAGTGTTCTTTTCAATACATTATTATTAAGCTTTTCGTCGCTTGTGTTGTACAATTTAGATTTGCATTTTGATGAATTCAATCAAAAGTTTATTGGTTACGAGTACATTTGATAAAATCCAATGTCTCGCTGTGACAGACAGAGGGACAGAGAAATATTTGAAGGTCCCGTTTTTACCCTTTGGGTACGGAAACTAAAAATAAAAGAACAAAGGCGCCGCACTCCAAATGCGTGCCGCGTGCTGCGTGACACGCGCACGCACCAGTTGTAATGTATGAAACTATGAGATAGATGCCGGACCAGTAGGCTTATTGTCTAACTCGCTCGCAATCGCCATCGTGTTCATTTTGACAGTTCATGTATGGGCTGACAATCGGCATCGGAATCAGCTAGCTGTCACATTCATACAAGAACTGTCAAAATGAACACGATGGCGATTGCGAGCGAGTTAGACAATAAGCCTACAGATCAAATGCGTAGCGTACGCTGGCCTCTATCTCTAGTTTCACAATCTAACTTTTAACTAACGTTATAAATGCAACTAATATTATACATGCGAAATTATGGATGGATGGATGGATGTTTGTTCGTTACTCAATCACGCCAGAACGGCCCAACGGATCTGGATGAAATTCAGCACATAGATAGAGAAAAGTCTGGAATAGCACATAGGCTACTTTTTATCCCGGAAAATTGCGTAGTTCCCGCGGGATAGCGATAAACGAATTCTTTGCAGACGAAGTCGCTGGCAACAGCTAGTAATGTCATAATACTTACACCACAGCGTAAAAGACGTTTATGAAGATGTAGAAGATCCTTTCGACCTTGACGTCTGTAGGGTGCCTCCTGGTAGTCAGGATGGTCTCAATGATGAGCACGATGATAATATTGGTGTGGACACAGTGGTTAAGCCACCAGGGCAGGATCTGGTCGTAGACGGCGGGGAAGACCAGCTCGCGGTCGATGAAGTAGACCGCCCAGAACATGAAGTGGACGAACTGGAATATAGATACGTATATATTTATCACGTCTTAATCCCTTATACAGGGTGTTACAAAACTACCCGTAAAGCCGATAGGTTAAATGTGACCTTTATAAGAAGTCCATTTACAATATTTAAGAACTTCAGTATGGTTTCTTCTCACAATGAAAGCTTTATAAGTATAGCGGTTACTTTAAATATGTCATCTAACTTACGTGTACCTATAATTATCAATAAAATGAAATAAAAAATGAAAATGTATTTATTGAACATTCAGGAGTACAAAATGAGAAGGTTAGGGACCGCCTAGTAGGTATGCAAGATACCTGTAACAGAAGACCCCGCTTCTCCAATACAATGCAGCAAGGTAAGACAATATTAAACGATTTGATTGATTGTGTTGCAGTCCGACCTTATATACCTTTTATAATGTAGTTACTTATTGTTTATGTTTACTTTCTATTTTTAAATATTAAAAAGATAAAATTGTCGATGCCATTCAGTTAGTTCAGAGATGAAGGCTAATAAAATCGGTTCCAAAGTTGTGTTCTCATTCATAAGTTTCAGATTGATTAGCTTAGGGTAATAGTTCTCACACACACCATCTTTTTAACCAACGATGTAAAAATCGTCTGTTATGGTTACGGTGACTAAAGGCATTTAATTTTCAAAAAAATTCAAAATGCGTGTCCGCATTCAAACTAACGATCTTCTTAGAGGCTGGCAACACCTAATTTTGTTGAAATTGATGTTATTTAAGCACTTTTTTAAGAAAAACTACACACAAAAAAATACAAAAAAAATATATGTTAATTTTCATCATGTTTCAAAGACGCTGAACGGACTCTGATACATAATTGAACAAAATCGGCTCGATAGAAAATAATTGCAAAGGTTAGTCTTAAAATCATAATTAAACGGTTCTATGTCTTTATTTTTTCGACGTATGGATCTGCAATTAAAAACATGAAGTCTTCATACCTAAACGGCTAACGAGTCATATTTCACTAATAATCTATACTTTTGTTTTATTTCTTATTATTTGTGTCTTATTTGCAAGATTTTAGACGCGCGCCAAGCTGCCGGAATAGTTTCTTCTCTTTCACTAACAGGCACGCGGACCGTATGTGTGAAGAGTGGCGGTGCTCAAGGTCATTTGCTGTTGACAGTGCCTTAAGAAGCTCTAGATCAGACCACTGAGCTTGATACTTACACAAGTGAAAGGGAACACGAGTCCATTGAAGACAATGTCCCTCAAGTATCGAATCCTCTTGCCAAACTTGCTGCCTTCCTTGTCCAACCATTGCAGCACGTCGTACGTGAGAGCGAGACAGAGGAACGTTGTTTGGAACGACTGTGAACAAAGGAAAATGGTTAGGATGTGTTATATTTATCTTATCTTATCTATCATCTATCACGACATAGTATAAAACAAAGTCGCTTTCCGCTGTCTGTCTCTATGTATCCGTTGCGTACTTTTAAAGATTTAAGCATACATAGGGACATAGGGAAATAGGGACATTGGGACAGAGAAAGCGACTATGTTTTATACTATGTAGTGATTCTACGCAGACGAAGTCGCGGGCAGAAGCTAGTAATATTTATATACTTAAATGAATCCCTATTTCTCTTGGTCACACACAGCATCACGCATAAACGGCTGGACCGATTTCGATAACATTTTTTAAAGTTTCGTACCCAAAGAGTAAAAACGGGACCCTATTACTAACAGCCTTAATAAAAAGTTAGAGGCTCGCTATAAGCTCGCTATAGGACCGATGCAAAAAAACATGATTCATAAACGTCAATTAACGCTAATCAGTCCATCAAGGGTCTGTTAAGTCTTCCGAAAGTTAGCGGACCGTAGACCCTACTTTATCTCTCTGCTAACTCACAAAATGGCTGCCACGCATGTGAACAGCTGATTTTGGCAAGAGCAAAACCATACGCAAGACAGTTTTTTTTGTTTTAAGTTTTTATTCCCTCTGGGAAAGGTAAAGGAAACTAGATCCACACTGCCTAGTCTGTCGTGTTAATTCGCTGGTTTCCCGCTAATTCGCTGCCACTGCTGTCAATTTTTTTTTTTTAATTCACTAAAAGGCCATTTTTGCTCTATGATTTGTCAAGCTGACAATATAACGCGTCTAATCCATCCATCAGCAGCTCATTAGCTAACAGACTGCTAGCAAGCGTTTATGAATCATACTTTTTAACAACTGTCAAATAAGCTTAATCAGTCTGTTAACTAATCGACTGATCAAACCTCAATTAAGTATTTTTTATGAATAAGGCTGTAAGACTCCACTGTCTGTCTGTCACCATAAACCGTGATAGCTAGGAAATTCAAACTTTCACAGTTAATTTATTTCTGTTGCCGCTATAACGACAAAAACTAACCCCCTTCTTCATAAACGCTCTATCTATAGGCTTCTGTGCGTCTTATTCCTCCGAGTTCTGTGCTTACTTAGTAATCGTTTGTCCTTATCTGTGACTAGCAGCCCGTCCCGGCTTCGCACGGGGTAGACAATTATTTATTTTTGGAAATTTGGATATAAAACACTTTTTTTCACAAATATTTTTCATTAATGTTTAAAATGAAAAAAGTTGTTGTAGTGACATATATGTTGTAACTACAATAGTTGGACATATGCTACCGCGGAGTTTTTTGTAGACATTATGATGTTCTTCAATATTGTTGTACATTATTTTGTTCTATCGCTAATAGTTTCGGCAGCGCATTCGACGAAAGACATTTTAAGACTCATTTTTTACACCTTCGGTTACATTGTTCAAATTTTACCAAGGATCCCTAATTTTTTTCAAAATGAAATGTAGCCTATGTCAAATTGGAAGAATGTAGCATTCTATTGGTGAAAGAATTTTTTAAATGGGCCCAGTACTTTTTGAGCCTATTCATTACAAACATACAAACATACAAAAATAGGTACAAATCTTTCCTCTTTATAATATTATTACAATACAATACAAATACTCTTTATTGAACACCACAAATCAGTACAAAACAATACAGAAACAAAGAACAAAGTATACAATAGGCGGTCTTATCGCTTAATAGCGATCTCTACCAGACAACCTTATAATATAACCTTATTATTATAGTGTAGATGTAGATAGGTAAATGTCAAAGTGACAGATAAGGACAAACGATTGCTAAGTTAGCAGAAGCTTATAGAGCGTTTATGAATAAGTGGGTAAAAATCTAACGTTTTTGTGTATGTCAGTCCATGTAAGTAACCAATAAACTGACTTCACACTGCCTACATTTTGGTTATGAGTAGGACACTGGATATTACATTCACTTGCCGAATTTCTACTGCAACCTCAGTGCGTGAGTCCGACTCGCACTTGGCCGGTAGGTATTAATTAGATAAAACTATTTCTTATAAAAAATTAATAAAATTGAACAGAGGTGAAGCCGCGGACAAACACCTAGTGCGCAATAAAGTCAACAATACTATAAAACTATTACCTACTTTTATCAATTTATTGGACTTTTGGCAATGTTTTATTTCCTATGTTCGTTTAAAAATGAAATAATACTGAAATTTAACACACAAAACAGTAAAAGCTTAAGAATAAATTAATACCACGCTAAAAGTAAATGCAACTAATTAAACAATAATTATGTTTCTTTTATCAAATATTTTTTTAAATCCAAGAAGACCAACCAAGTAATGATCTTCACCCAATATTGCTCTATACCTATTGTATGTTATTATCATTAAGTATTTCAATTTGTAATTTTTATTTTTATTTAGTATGGTCACTAATCCACCAATAATCCGAAAATATATTTATCGCAAATTTAAGCACAGCTTATATTTTATATCTTTAATTTTAATTTTTAATTGCAATTGTTGTGCGGTCCGTTATGGTTGCCTGGTAGAGATCGCTCTGTAGCGATAAGGCCGCCTATTGTTACCTTATTACTTCTGTATACCATTTTTCTGTTTTGATTGATCTATGGGAATGGTAGTAATAACTATAATCATTCCTATAAAAAATATAAAAAAAAACTCATTTTTTTTCAAAATATTTTTTTTTAGCTTCTATACTTAGCTATGGTTATATACCCCAGTGGATTATTGTTAGGGGGTGTCTGATACACCCTGTATGTGGTGTTCAATAAAGAGTTATTGTATTGTATTGTTGTGTTTTTATGGGCTTAACTGGACTAAAGCATTTTGATTTATTTTATTTATTTACTTAAATTTATAAAAAACGTGTCGCGCGACCTAGTTATCTCGCACGTTTAGCCACGAAGCGGTATTTGGTGTAAATTCATAACCTCACCGGTATTCGTTACTAATTAATTCTTGAGTCTGATAATAATTTGATATGTTTAGACTGCGCAGAGCGATTATCACAAGGTTAAGATTATTAACACAAGGATATTACGAAATTGTTTCTCTTTATTATCATAAAACGTGAATGTAAACGTTATTTTTACTGCTGGGGATCGTCAAATCAAATACATCAATTCTAAAAGTAGGTATTTATATAATAAAAAAACATATACATTTTTTTATATTTTTTTATCACTTTGACATTGAATTTCACATTTATTTGTTGATTGTAAGTATAATTGGATTTCTGATTTCTATTTTTATATGAATTATTTTACTGTACCTTGTAGTTTTTATTTTATTTACAATTTGACGATCTTTTTGTGACTTTCTTATGTTTTGACATAAAAATATAATATAATTTACAAATAGAAATCAATGAATCTATCTATATAATCTATAGATATTATTATTATTATTATTACATACATAAATCACGTCTTTACAGGGTAGACAGTGCTTAAGTAATTCCTAGCCAAATTATTACTATTATTACAAGTATTACTACTACTAATACTACTATTACTAGGTATTTTATTATTAGTTATTCAACTTATTATTATTCTGTATATTTATTTTGATCTTAAGTTAGGTTTTTACAATATTCATATAAAAAGTAATAAAACAATAATTAATACAAAATATAAAAGCATCATAAAAAGCTTTTATTATTGTTATTATTGGCTTATTAAAACCAATAAAAATGTTAGCCTGATTTCTGAACTTTGCCTTGTAGCGTAATAATATAGTTTAGTTTTAATTTAGATTTGCATTATTTAGTAGTAGTAGTAGTAGTAATAGTAGTAGCTCTTTATTGTGCAAATAAACATACTTAAGACAAATAAGTACAATTGACAAACACAGATACATGCACAAAGGCGGACTTATCTCTTTAAGGGATCAGTTTCAGTCAACCTTTGAATGGATGAGAGGAGTATTATTTATTATTAGTTAATATGTTAATTGTTTTAATACATAATTATATAGAAAATATTATTATTTATAAACAAAAATATAGAATTTATAAAATAAATATAAATATAATATAAATATAAATAAAATAAAATATACAGTTAGTGGAATTCAGAACACAGCATGTTCAATGAGGTATGTGTAAAGTAGGTTGCCACCAATTACCCTAAGACCCACGTTTTAATTACAATAATTAGATTTATGACAAAAGCAGTAAAGCAGATAACGCGTACGCTTGATTAAAGTTAATTATAAGACGTCGCACATTGCGACGAGAATCCGGTCCACAAGACGATTACTAATTTATCTCTTACGGGGTAAACAGAGTCTAAGATAAACAGACCTAACTACAAACTATTGTACTATTGTATTGTTGTATGGCGTGTACAGTCAACTGGGGTGACTTTGATTTACGGGGTGACTTTAAAAAGTAGTTTTAATGACAAAACCATTATTTTTTATTTGCGTTTACTGCTTCCAATCAATGTCTTCGTCGATCGTCTTTGCGTCTACTTGCCAAACATTCACCGGATAAGGATAATATCGATTTTATAGCAATTTTAAAACGATCAAAGTAGCCCCAAAATTACCAAAGTCACCCCAGTTGACGTATTGTTGTATTTTGAAGTATTGTATGATAACAATATCTTGTATTTACATTGATTTTAAGCAATAAATGAATCTGAATCTGAATCTAAAGGAAGTTTAGCATGATTGTGGGTGCATAGGTGAAAAGGGGAATCAAAATAGTGATGGGTTGCTAGCCGCATAATAATAATATAATAATTTGTAGAGATTCATTAATAGTCACATGTTTCTCATATCTACACTCAGCGGAAAATATATTTAGTAGAACACAAAAAAGTGTAGGTAAATATTTTTATTATTTTTTATTTTTTCCTGGTCAAGCATTACTTATGAGCTTTGGTAACTTTTTTGTGTTCCGCTAAATATGCCGCTGAGTATACTTAATTAGTCGCTTTCTACTGTCTGTCTGTCTGTCCCTGTATACTTAGATCTTTAAAACTACGCAACGGATTTTGATGCGGTTTTTTTCAAGAGGAAGGTTTATTTATATGTATAATTCTACGCAGACGAAGTCGCGGGCAGAAGCTAGTATTAATTAAACAAAAGCAGATCTCATTCAACCATATTATTACGGAACAAGTTTGGCCTACTAAAAAAATGACCTTTGTTATCTCACAAATGGAACCGTATTTGCTTTAGTAAAAGGGTTATATTTGCTTGTAGGAAGTGTTATCGGTTATTGACTTGGTCGAAGTACAGATTGACGTAGAATCACGTGTTTAGCTAACACATGGAAAACGAAATGGGCTTGATTTGCTGATTACTTTAGGGTGTTTGTATGTATGTATGTGTGTAAACTCTTTATTGTGCAAAAATAAGGTTTTTAGAAAAAAAACACCGGGTAGCACTCCGGGAGTGCCGGCAAAAAGTAAAAACTACACCACGCACACTCGCGCAAAAAGAAAAAAAAAAAAAAGAAAAACATGACTTTTTCTACTCGAGATTTGAACTGCGGTCACTTGAGGGAACGCACTGTTATTCCACACCTTATGACACTAGGCCAAACGCACATACGTTAAAGCGACGAAATTAACGTACCTACACTTTAAAAATCGAACGCGACTCTAGCTTCATCGTATTTCAAAATAAGCTCTTAGAGGTTCCTGATATCCTGGTACTTAAACTCTCCCTTCGTCTTACGCCTGACGCGAGTTTAACATTTTTTACCCATCCTAAAAAGTGCCCAACGCCGCTAAAGAGGTTTTAAAAAGAAGAAAGAGGGATAAAAAAAGTTTGGGTAAACTCATCATTTGACCTTTGTAAAACTTTTTTTTTCGCTGCGAAAATGCTAACAGAAATTATATTTTCTAAGCATATAAAAATGCGAAAAGTAAAGCTATGGCCGGGAATCGAACCCGGGTCCTCATCAGTCCGTGATGCGTGCTTTACCCCTACACCGCCCATGGCAGGTTGTTGTTGTTTCATAAGATTTTCAAAGACATGACCTGGGAGCAAAGAAAAAACATAGAATGTAACAATTTAGGTACCATTTGCTTCTCTTCCCGCGCAGATGATTGCCCATCGAGGGGCCAAAATCTTAAGAATCGTGCTATAGCGATGCGGCTAGCAACCCATCACTATTTTGATTCCCCTTTCCACCTATACTATACTACCCGGGCACTACGTGGTCTAGATTTTAAGAATAAATTGACGATTTGGTTGCATGACCAATGCTTCTATAGTGTTAAGAAATTTATAGACTTTTCAAAATACTAATAATAATAATAATTAATTTAATTGAATGTAAATTGGGTATTTGTTAATTTTAGTTTTTAAATTGTGACATAAGTACTTTAAAAATAAATATGATTTATTGTTCACTAGCTTCTGCCCGCGACTACGTCCGCGTATAATTAGCAATTGATATTGTTAAACAGCGCCATCCCTCGTCCCTGGTGAGCAGTAGATGTTCCACGGGAGTTTGTAATTGTGTCGTACAGACACATCATTCAAATAGATGACGCTTCGCGACAAATAATCGCATAGTAACAAGGTCACGTGACAGTTAGTAATAGATAGAAAAATTCGAACGCTTACTCACCTGCTATGGGTGGTGTAGGGGTATAGCACGCGTCACGGAATGACGAGGACCCGGGTTCGATTCCCGTCCATAGCTTTACTTTTCGGATTTTTCTATGTGTTCTAATTTTCAGTGTCGTTTAGAAATTAAATTTCTAACGGTAAAACCGTAAAAGTAAACATAAAAATTAAGAAATAAAAATTTCTTGATTCATTTGATATTTCCTATCATTTGAAAAACAGCGCCATCCCTCGTCCCTGGTGAGCAGTAGATGTTCCACGGGAGTTTGTAATTGTGTCGTACAGACACATCATTCAAATAGATGACGCTTCGCGACAAATAATCGCATAGTAACAAGGTCACGTGACAGTTAGTAATAGATAGAAAAATTCGAACGCTTACTCACCTGCTATGGGTGGTGTAGGGGTATAGCACGCGTCACGGAATGACGAGGACCCGGGTTCGATTCCCGGCCATAGCTTTACTTTTCGGATTTTTCTATGTGTTCTAATTTTCAGTGTCGTTTAGAAAGCAATTGATATGTTTATCGCTATCCCGCGGGAACTGTACAATTTTCCGGGATTAAAAGTAGCCTATGTTTTAATCTAAGGTACCAGCTATCTGCGTTCCAAATTTTATCCAAATCCGTCCAGTCGTTTTAGCGTGAAGAAGGAACAAACAAACACGCTCACATCGTCACATCGTCACTCACAACTTTCGCATTTATAATATTAGTAGAATAGTAAGATTATAATTTGCATGCTGGTGTATAGGCTGAATACTGCTTCCAGTTCTAAAGTAACATCTTTTTGTACGTGTTCTAAGCAAATAAACAATTCTTTCTTTCTTTTTTTCTTACAGGTACGCCCACAATGCTAAACGTGGTCTTGTTACCTTAGGTTCTGCCTACCCCGTGAAGTGATTTATATATGTACTAGCTGTTGCCTTCTTCGTCTGCAAAGAATTCGTTTATCGCTATCCCGCGGGAACTACGCAATTTTTCGGGATAAAAAGTAGCCTATGTGCTATTCCAGACTTTTCTCTATCTATGTGCCAAATTTCAGCCAGATCCGTTAAGTCGTTCTGGCGTGATTGAGTAACAAACAAACATCCATCCATCCATACTTTCGCATTTATAATATTAGTTAGATTTAGGCGTCGTACTTACAAAATTCCATCCAGTAAGATACCCTAGGCGATATGTCTTTAACCTCCGTATATCTTCTATATCGCTGTCTAAGTTGATCCCAGCGGCAAAGTTGGCCACATAGGTGTGGTGGAATATCACCATCATATGATACACCGTCTTCCAGTACAATCTGGCATCATTCCTATCAAATAACTTCTCATTTTCCGTTATCAAAATGCACAGGACGTTGTAGAATATATTATTCTCCTTCCATAGCACATCCATTGTCGAAATGTATTTCAGCGCGGTAAATTTGTTGATCACAATTGTTTTGAGTCACGCCACAATTTTCTTGAATTAATTGCAGCAATTTTTTGAGTTTTATCACAACTTTTTGAGTTACACCACAATTTGTTGTGTTTGAAAAACGGGATTATTTTTTAAATTATATACCTACTTATAGCGTTCGTTTATTATTAAAATAAAATTGTTTTCACTTAATACTACTAGAAAGAAAGAAAGATATGTATTGTATTTTGTTATGACATTATTGTCTAATTGATAATTTAATTATAAAGACATCCGCTTATTAGTTAAGTTTAAAGCGTATATCGGTGGGTAGATAACAGTGCGTTCATTTGTTAGTAGCGCTGGGTTGCCATAGTATTGATTAAATATCCCTCAAAAACTAAAATAAGAAAAACACCGCGTTACAGTCCGTCAGCTCTAAGAATTGCCATTGGGGTTTCTATTGCTGTCTCGGATGATTCAAGTGTGATCTCATGAGAGTGAGTGGGACAGCACGACAAACCCGAATGGCATTCTATGAGCGCAAGTACTGTGCTGCGACAAAAATAAAACGATACTTTTTGCATAAAAAATGAAACCTGGTTTCGAGAAAACTAAACTAAAGTCTATTATTTTTATATCGGATACTAAAATGACATTACCTGTGTTGCATGTTTTTGGTAGGTAATGTAAAAATAGTGACGTGCCACCACTATCGAAAGTTAACGATAAATTAAATTTAGTAATACAGATTTTTGTAAGTTATCCTTTAAAATGTGTAAGTAAATAAAAAAAATAATCTCACATAGCTAGGGAAGGAGAAATTGGGTAATTATGTTTAGTTTTTTTGGTAGGTTCCTACTCTAATTTAAAAATGATTTATAGTCAGCATAATAAGTTAGTGTAATACAATAAATCTTTAAATTTCCTTGATTATGATAATATTATTTTTTCTTCATAAAATATAACATGGCCAAACCACTGGCCACAAATATTGTCGATAGTTTCGAGTACACAACTAAACAAAAGCTGGTATCATTATTCGACAACTTGACATTTGCACTTGTCAAAGAACAGACTTTATTGACTAAGTTGAGACAGTTTTTCGCAACAAAACATTACAACTGAATTTTGAAATTCATCCTTTTTTGAAGTCTGCTAAAAATATTAAGTACCTATGCAAGTTGAAAATTAGCATCTGTAATGAATAAGGTCTCGACCTGACTTTTTGCTTGAGTTTGAACAGTTTGAACAATTAGACACCTGATTAAAAAAAAAATGCAAGCATTTTTAACTATAATGTCATCTTTAATTTTGTTTTAAATAGGCAAATGTCAAGGTGGCAGACAAAAGTCAAACGACTGTCACTTTAATATTATCTTTACTAGAAGAAGAAGAAGAAGCATGCATCATCTAGACACGCAGTAGCGTATCAAGCCAAGTTCAAGCTAACAAAACTGGCGAGCAGCACCGTGTTTACACGAACCATTTAGAGCCATTTTTGACCCCTTCATAACTCAAAAACTATTTCAAATAAACATGTCAAATATCATATAATTATTAAATATATAATTGAATCAGGCGTTACTTTGCGGAGGTCCATTTTAATGAACATAAAATATTTACCTTGCTACTCCGCTACTCAAAATGCAAAATGCCTCTGCAAAATGTAGGCAGTGGGAGGTCATATTATATTGGTTACTTATATAAACAGACAAACATAAAAAAACAAATTCTGCATCCAGTGTTACCAGATCCCTGCCTCCTAAGCAAAATAATAATACGAATTAGATTAGTTTTAATAATAATTCGTTTAGTGAGAATTAGCCAAGTCAGACCTTAGGCTTCAATAGGTATGTTATAAAAAAAAGTGTAATTTTAAATAGTTATAAAATAATTTATGTTGTTACAAATAAATTTCAGGACTGACCAATGAACTTGGCACCCATAATATATCTTAATTATTTTATCATTGAAGTCAACAACTAAGGCATTATCACTACATCATAACTACATACTATAAAACAAAATCGCTTTCCGCTGTCTGTCTGTCTGTCTGTCTGTCCCTATGTACTTATGCTTAAATCTTTAAAACTACGCAACGGATTTTGATGGGGGTTTTTTTTAATAGATAGAGTGATTCAAGAGGAAGGTGTTTATGTATAATTCTACGCAGACGAAGTCTATCTATTATATTATAATATTGAACTTGGCGCTCATTCCACATTTATGTTTTTGATGGGATTCTGCATTTAACAATTTTTTATTTATTTTTACAATTTTAAAATTAAAAGTTTCCTTTAAATTTTCAAGTGGATATTTATCAGATACAACTTTTTGGCAACCATTTTTTTAATGTTTTGTTTTTAATAAAACGCAATGTCTGGTAATATTTTTTGGTGTTTCCATATTTTCAAGTAAAAAATCATAATTAAATGCATTCTCTTAAATTAGTCATTTAATATTCGCGCTGGTAACATCGTTTACTATCACTTATCAGTCACCCACGAATGGTTATAACAAAATTAACCATGCAAGGGTCACTCCGTGACAATAGGATGCAATAGGTTGCATCTGCACTGAATGTTCTTATTTCCTCCTTACTTTTTTTATATGAATAGGAAGGTAAACGAGCAAGTGGGTCACCTGATGGTAAGTGATCACAACTGCCCATAGACACCCGCAACCCCGGAGGGATTGCAGATGCGTTACCAACCTAGAGGACTAAGATGAAATGCCTATTGTGCCCGTAATTTCCCCGGCTGTTTTACTCTCCACACCGGAACACAGCAGCGCAAGCACTGCTGCTTAGCGGCAGGATTAGCAAGTGCAAGCACTGCTTACTTATAGGCAACCTACAGTTAATAGGCAATATAAATGGTTTTTTCATAGCATTTCTTAACAAAATACGAAATTACGAGCTTTTATTAAAATAATGTACCTACCTAAACATTGTACTAATCATACTAATATTATATATTAATATATAATAAAACGGGACTTAATATTATAAAATAATAAGAACAAATAATAATAATAATTAAATAATAATAATATTATTAAAATAATAATAACAAACTACTACTACTACTACTAAAACTACTACTACCTAACCTACTCTAATACTACTCTTCTACTTAATATTATTTTAATATTATCTAATCTAACTAATATTATAAATGTGAAAGTATGGATGGATGGATGGATAGATGGATGGATGGATGTATGTTTGTTTGTTTGTTACTCAATCACGCCAGAACGGCCCAACGATCCGGATGAAATTCGGCACATAGATAGAGAAAAGTCTGGAATAGCTCAAAGGCTACTTTTTATCCCGGAAAATTGCGTAGTTCCCGCGGGAGAGCGATAAACGAATTCTTTGCAGACGAAGTCGCTGGCAACAGCTAGTAATATATATTTGTTACTCTTCTACGAACGCAAGACCGGCTAGACACATTTAGATTATTTTGGCACAGAGATAGATTATAGTCTGGAATAACACAGGCAATTTTTCATCCCGGAAATTGCGCAGTTCTTATTTAAATTACTAGCTGTTGCCTGCGACTTCGTCTTCAAAGAATTCGTTTATCGCTCTCCCACGGGAATTTTCCGGGATAAAAAGTAGCCTATGTGCTATTCCAGACTTTTCTCTATCTACGTGCCGAATTTCATCCAGATTCGTTGGGCCGTTCTGGCGTGATTGAGTAACAAACAAACATCCATCCATACTTTCACATGTATAATATTAGTTTAGGTAGTTAATCAATCGTGACATGACGATCTTTTTGTGAATCTAACATTGACATTTCATTCAGTTTTAGTTTTGTTTGTTTGTTGTTATTTTGTTTTAATTTAATTTCAATTATTATTATTATTGTTATTACTTCTTTTTACTATTACATTTGACGATCCTTTTGTGAATTAAGTGGGTACGTATTAAAATCCATAAAGTTTAAAATTTATAATGAGTTAAATTAAAATACATAATGGTTCAAAATATATAATGCGATTTTCTCAGAAAATTGCAAATTAACAGATTTGCTATTAACTAAACCTAACCTAACCTAAACCAATCTATAGATCACGCTATAAAAAAAATCATATAGCTAATAGTTTCACAGAAAATTGCATTATACTCGTATACGTACATTTTGAACTATTATACATTTAAACCCATTATACATTTTAAACTTTAAAAATTCTGATCCGCTCCCAAATTAAGTACTTATGTTTGACATTTAAATTTAATGTATTGCATTTTTAAAAAGGTCACAAATCTATCTATCTATTCCTTTACAATTATAGAAGTCTGCGCCAATCAGAGCATATTCTAACGTAATGATCATACGACATCATCCCACTGATAATGTCAGCAGGTTATCAGATATTCTTTAATTAACGTGAGAGGTCATTGCTGGTCTGGAGCCGCCATGATTCACATGCGTGAGTTGATGAACGCAGCGGGCTAGGCCTAAAAGAGTACCAAATTCAGTAGCAAACAGTCAAAATTTGCGGGTGTAGGCCTTCGATCAACAATACAACTAGATTCAACGTGACAGCTCTGAAAACGGCCAGAGAAATAAGAGCACAAAATAAATTTGTGCATTTGGTGTGCGTGTCGGGTTACCTCCACGTGTGGCCAGGAGCTGCGGTTCGTTTCTGGATCCGTCCGGGGGGAAGAACAGTGCTTGGTCCGGTGCACCCTGGGCAACGGCTAATAATTTCCTGGCAGTATCTGAGGGATATCATTGACAGTTGGCTAAGAGCCCGACAGGGGGGGGAGGGGGGTCTTTGACCGTGTTACCGTACAACGTTGCCGACATTTTGTCACAAGATTTTATGATAAAATATTTACCCTGACATTGGCGATGTTGTCGTCGCTATAACGACTTGTAACGCCACAAATAAAAGAAGAAGAAGAAGAAGAAATTTGTGCTCTTATTTCTGGCAATGTCACAATGTGCGTTTTAAAATTGCGAAAACAGCGACTGTAAAATTATGGTTGCGGAAAGAATGTCTTTCTTTAGTTAAGCACAAGTCAGTATTTCATTTAATTTAACGTTCATAAAAATTAGCAGTTTATATTTAAACATCAATAAACTATTGTTTGGCCAAAGTTGGTCCACCATCTTCGCTAATGATTTGACTCCATTACTACCCTGTTCCTAGAATTATATGTTTTTGAAACCAAGGTAGTTCGCTCGTCTCTTTTGATCTATTTGGATCTTTGTTGCTTAGACTTAAGGTTCATTTTAAGTTAGTTTAGAAGGTAAAACAGATATAGCTATAAGTGTAAAGGTGGAAACACATTGTTAACACGCGACGCGACCCGATGCACCGCGACGCGTGTTGAGTCGAATCAAATTGTATTATTTTCTATGACCAGAACCACACTATGAACATCCGACGCGACGCCATGCGCATACATTCGTTGCATCGGGTCGCGTCGCGTGTTAATCATGTGTTTCCACCTTAAGCGCCACCTTTTGCGGGTGGTAGGGCCTTGTGCAAGGTCAGTCCGGATAGCTACCACCATCTTACTCGCTAATCCTGCCGCTAAGCAGCAGTGCTTGCACTGCTGTGTTCCGGTGTGGAGAGTAAGATAGCCGGGGAAATTACAGGCACAAGAGGCATTTCATCTAAGTCCTCTAGGTTGGCAACGCATCTGCAATCTCTCCGGGGTTGCGGGTGTCTATGGGCAGTGGTGATCGCTTACCATCAGGTGACCCACTTGCTCGTTTTCCTTCCTATTCACATAAAAAAAAAAAAAAAGCGACACGCCACTTTGTCGCTTTGATTTTGTATGGGACCTTGAATCTAGTTGTATTGTTGATCGAAGTCCATTATAGACCGACCGCTTAGCTGAGTCCTCGCCCGCGCGGCACAGGGGCGCGGGGTAGGACGACAAAGGTTGCCACTACCCGCCCGCACTTCTCTCGTTCCCCTTTGTCGTCGTACCCAGCGCCCGCAGACTGAGCATAGAATAGACAAGGCGCTTGCGTATCACTTTGAGACAAAAATAGTAACTATAAGTGCGTATCGTAGTTATGACCATACTAGCTGTTGCCAGCGGGTTCTCTATTGTTTGCCCGAATTTCATATAAACTAATTTCACATGCCCGAATTTCATTTGCCATAATTTTATATTCCATAACGATATATATGCCATAATGATCATTAGCCATATTTTCATTTGCCATAATTTTCAGGTGCCATAACGATACGTTTGCCATAAATTTCGTTTTTCCTATTATCAATTGTCCTAATATCATTTGCCATAAAATTCAAATGCCATAATAATTATTTGCCATAAAAAACCCAGAATTTTGATTCTTGTAATAATAATAATAACTAATTAAAAATGTTATTTTTTTACTAAAGGTTGTGTTAATTATCTACGTTTAACAGATGTGATGACATGTGTAGAAAACAAACATAAATATGAACTGAATGACCCTGAGGCGAAGCCGACGGAGCTCCTATTCCGCCTAGTTTTGGCGCTTCGCGCCTTGACGCCATTCTAACCTAACCTAACCTAATTAATTGACCAGGCATGTGGCTATTGAGGGAGGCTTTGCCCCCCGAGCCCCCCGAGCCCTTAGAGATGCTTCTATTTCAGCTCTGAGGGTCGCAAGAAACCTAACGAACCTACCGTGTTTCGGTAGCAGTAAATTTCAACAGTATGGATCTGTTTTTTCCTTAATTATGGCAAATGATTGTTATGGCATAGAATAGATAATAACAGGGTAGAAGGGAATCTCTTTTGACCGCGTCCAAAACGCTGCCATTTATATACCTACTTCCCCCTTCACGTCGTTACGCCCCCCTGTCGTCCAGGCGTATTGCTAGGGTTGCTTACCGTTAAATATTATACTCACGTCTAAAGATAATATAAAAGAAAGAAAGAAAGAAAGGAAAAGGTTTATTTGGTGCGATATATATCGCTAAATCATTATTTTATTCTAGTTTTACCTACATATTATATTAAGGAAGAAGTTATTACAAGTGCCATACCAAATGAAGCCATTTAAGATGATTTAAGTAAGTATTACTTACCGACAAATATAAAATAAAATACATACAGGCTCACGTAAAACTAGATGAGTACCTACGGGACGGAACGCGCAAAAATGCCAAACGCGCGTGCGGCGACGCAGGCCGTGGCAGCCTGACTGAGCCGCTCGTTTAACAAGTACTGTAAATCGTGACCTTCGAGTCCGGCCGGAGCGGGAGATTCCGTTCTACTATGTTCTTACTTATTCTATGGTTATGGCATGAAATATTAGTAATTTTGAAAGTTATAGAAAGTGATATTATGGTATCTAATATTAGGGATGTTGAACATTATGACGTTTGAGTATTATGGCATTCAAAAATTATGGCATGTGATATTAGGGCAAATGAAGGTTATGGCCAGTGACCATTATGGCAAATGAAATTAGTAGAAATGAAATTATGGGAAATGGAGGGATCCCGTTGCCAGCGACTTCGTCTGCAAAGAATTCGTTTATCACTATCCCGCGGGAACTACGCAATTTTCCGGGATAAAAAGTAGCCTATGTGCTATTCCAGACTTTTCTCTATTTGTGTGCCGAATTTCATCCAGATCCGTTGGGCCGTTCTGGCGTGATTGAGTAACAAACAAACATCCATCCATCCATACTTTCGCATTTATAATATTAGTTAGATAGTGCACTACTAGCCTAAGTTGATAAGAATACTACAATTTATTCACCATAGCGAAACGTTAATTTAACGCCTCAAAAACATACTAAATAAACTCTTCACTTAAAAACCCAAAAGTTGTTTTATTTTCACCGATCACTTCCGCTCACAGGTTGTCTGCCACAGTTTTAAAGTGTGGCCAGCACAAATACGCATTCGCGAGAAAGGCACAAAAAAGGATAATTGCGTTTCGCCTACACATAGGTAATCTTGTATCAGGACATCTCTTTTTTTCAATGTATTACCGATCAAGGGCCTGGTCTATTCTATACTCTGTTTACGCCAGCGCCTCTGTGCCTCCTCTCTTTTAGCCGTCGGCCTATAATAGTGTTAGGTTCCAGTAGCAATGCAACAAGAAGTCACCAATTATCTAGTGGAATATTCTCAGAAATTTAAATACTTACAAAATTCCAATTCGTAGCATATCCAGGCAAAAATACGAACAAATTCCTCGCACCACTATTTGGATGATCTTTGCACTTCAAAACCACAATCGTACACAATATCGACACTACAATATGATGAGTCAAAAATATGAAATGCCAACACAATTTGAGAAACATTACTAATATATTTCTTTATTTACACCACTGGTAGATGTTGATGACTGTATGTGCAATAGTTTAATGCAAGTAATAGCTATCACTCGTTAGTAGGTATTAGCTATGTTATTAATCGAGCAAGATTGTATTTCCGCTCTTATGTCGGATTTTGCTATCATAGCTGTTTTTAATGAGATCGTAACGTGAATAAAACTAGGTGGCAATTAAGTGTTGACTTATTTAGATGTTTTACACGTACTACCCACAAACCATTTGACATTAATCTAACTATCTATCTATACATATAATAAAGCTGAAGAGGGTCGAAAGTCTGTACATGGAAGATATTTAAAAAAAAATAGGCTGGGGATACTTAGAATCGATAACAGAACACGTTTCAACAGTTTTTAGAATTTTTGTCTGTTTATCTGTTTGTCTGTATATTTGTGCGCGCATCACGCGAAAACGGCTGAACGGATTTTGTTGGAAACTTTACTAATCTGTTGAGAAAATCACCGGTCAGGTTATAAGCTACTTTTTATCCCGAAAAATTGCACAGTTCCCGCGGGATAGCGATGAACATGTCGAAAATCGCAACGCATACCTATATAAATATTGCTTCAGTATCAAGGAGGTTAACTAAGGAGGGATTTTCAAAATTCCCAACGGATTTAATATCGCTTATTATATTGTAATTGCCTTTGCTTTTTTTCACGACAACAAAATAAACGATCATAATATAGTATTTGACAGACCAATAGTGTTGCCAACTACAAAATATCCAGCACTCAATGTCAAACTCGCTATTGTTTTTTTTTTGCATTAGAAAAAAATACGATTAGAAAATAACGGCAGTTTTTTTTCATTAATTAGTACAAGCCCCGGCGAAAAAAATAAACTATCAACATATTTCTCTTTCCAAACAAAATACAGAGAACTAATAAAATTATAGACCCAGAAATACGAAATAATATAGTCAACCTCCTTCAAGCAAATTAATACTGGCCTAAAGGTGGGTACTTTGAAAAAAAAAACATTTTTCCTGTTGTTTGCGGAGTAGGTAATGTCAAACGATTTGGTTCTCACATTTTACAGATAATCGTCTTCCTACTAATATTATAAATGCGAAAGTTTGTGACGATGTGAGTATGTTTGTTCCTTCTTCACGCTAAAACGACTATACGGATTTGGATAAAATTTGAAACGAAGATAGCAGGTAGGTACCCTAGATTAAAACATAGGCTACTTTTTATCCCCGAAAATTGCATAGTTCCCGCGGGATAGCGATCAACATGCAAAGGTCGTAGCTGCCTAGAGTTGCAACGCAAATAATTATTGCAGAATATAACTAATGTTCTTAAATCTAATTCTACGCAGACGAAGTCGCGGGCAGAAGCTAGTAATATTATAAATGCGAAAGTATGGATGGATGGATGGATGTATGGATGTTTGTTTGTTACTCAATCACGCCAGAACGGCCCAACGGATCTGGATGAAATTCGGCACATAGAGAAAAGTCTGGAATAGCACATAGGCTACTTTTTATCCCGGAAAATTGCGTAGTTCCCGCGGGATAGCGATAAACGAATTCTTTGCAGACGAAGTCGCTGGCAACAAGCTAGTTTCCTATATTTAGGTACTAGATTTTGCCCGCGACTTCGTCCGCGTAGACTTCATTTATTGACAAACTAGCGACCCGCCCCGGCTTCTTTCGGTATATTATGTATGTATTATACATATAAACCTTCCTCTTGATTCACTCTATCTATTAAAAAAAACCGCATCAAAATCCGTTGCGTAGTTTTAAAGATTTTAGCATACATAGGGACATTATGGTTTTATTTTGTTTGTTTGTTGTTGTTATTTTATTTTAATTTTATTTCAATTATTATTATTATTTCTTTTTTGTATTTCAATTGACGATCCTTTTGTGAATTACTTATGTTTGACATTTAAATGTAAGTAAGTATTGTATTTTTAAAAAGGTGACAAATAAATCTATCTATCTATCTATCTATCTATCTATCTATCATAGGGACAGAGGGACAGAGAAAGCGACTTTGTTTTATAGTATGTAGTTAAGTCACATATTGCTATGCATATTTGAACAGAGACTTAACACTTTAAACTTTAAATGACTGATAATTTTTTTGCTGACCTTAGATTTCAATAAAATATAGCATTATAATTATGTTGCCCTGATATAAGTGTTAACTATTTGTGAAAACCGTAATAAAGTCCGTTGCGTAGTTTTGGAGATTAGCGAACACATACATAAATACACATATACATACAGAGTGTATCAGATAGCCCCTAACAATAATCAACTGGGGTATATAACCATAGCTATAGAAGCTAAAATATTATGTTTAAAAAAAATTACTCCAATTTTTAAAAAAAAAAATTTCTAGCTTCCATAGCTAAGGTTATATACCCCAGTTGATTATTGTTAGGGGGTATCTGATACACCCTGTATGTATGTACATTATATACATACAGACAGACAAAAATTTAAAAATCTTCTTTTTTGTGTTTTATTCCTCTCCCCTAATCGTTAGCACTCTATTTTTGATGAATTTTTATACACACATCAAAAATGTGTAGGGATATAAATATACCTATAGACAAATTTGATCTTTTGACGCGGTAGTAATATGCCTATATTGAAATTTTCAAAATTGACATGGGATAAAAAATATCCCTAAAAATTTTTATGAGTGTAGAACACAAGGCAATATTCTAAACCATCTAAACGTAAAATATAATTCTACTAGCTGTTGCCAGCGACTTCATCTGCAAATAATTCGTTTATCGCTATCCCGCGGGAGCTACGCAATTTTCCGGGATAAAAAGTAGCCTATGTGCTATTCCAGACTTTTCTCTATCTATGTGCCGAATTTCATCCAGATCCGTTGGGCCGTTCTGGCGTGATTGAGTAACAAACAAACATCCATCCATCCATCCATACTTTCGCATTTATAATATTAGTTAGATAAACAAGTTTTGGAGTTGTTTTGAAGCCTGCCTTCGATGTCGTCAATGTCTTGAAAATGTTGTTGAATATAATAATACCTACAAGTATATTTTTAAAACCAGTCGCCCTTGAATTTTGCACGCAAGATAATTACATCCCATGAGTAGGAAATGCAATCTCGTTGTCACTAGATCTCAATGCCAAATGCCAAAAAACGGAACCCTTATAGATTCGTCATGTCTGTCTGTCTGTCTGTCTGTCCGTCCGTATGTCACAGCCACTTTTCTCCGAAACTATAACAGCTATACTGTTGAAACTTGGTAAGTAGATGTATTCTGTGAACCGCATTAAGATTTTCACACAAAAATAACAAAAAAAAAACAATTAATTTTGAGGGTTCCCCATACTTAGAAATGATACTGAAATAATTTTTTTTCATCAAACCCATACGTGTGGGGTATCTATGAATAGGTCTTCAAAAATGATTATTGAGGTTCCGAATATATTTTTATCAAAGATGCAATGAAATGTTAACCTTACGTTCCAAATAATAGGCCGGGACGTATCACGTTGCGGGCGCGGTTAGACAAGTGGTATGTAATGGATTTTCATACAAAATGGCAGGCCTTGGCCTGCAAAGCGATCGTGTTTTGTTTTGTGGTCGTCGTCGTGCGCTGCGCGGGCGCGGGGCGCGCTGCTGGAGGACATGCACGTGGAGGATATGCAGCTGCTGCTGCTCGGCCGCTGCCTAATGCACGCGCTAGCGGCAACATTCTAAGGGTTTTGTTGGAGTTTTTTTATTTATTTCATTGCATGTTTGAGAAAAGCACTATACAAGCCTCGGCGTGAAAGAACTTGCAGGCTTCGTACTCCTATCCGGCCTCGCAAAGCTCGGCCGTCTATATACATTACTCAGCCTGCAAGCCATTCTTTCCCGGCCTCTGCAGTAATGTACTATTGTTTGTGTGCGCTACAGTAGCACATTAGCGCTATTCCGAATTCACTACAATTTCAGTAAGTACACACAAGTTGTTATTGTCGTTTTTTATAATTATTATTATAACTTTAAAGTTTATTTCCAGTTTTGCCATTAGCTACATTTTAAACTGAGAGAATTCAGCACGATTATCCAGTAAGCATATTTTTAACGAACATAAAATTAAGTAAGTATATGACATCAGATATATTTTGACAAATAAATGTCAATTTATTACCTAAGTATTATTATAGAGTTCAACAACCAAATGTAACCTTTTTTAAGTCAATTGGCTTCACATGTGAGGGTGTGATACCCCCTAACAATAATCAACTGGGGTATATAACCACAGCCTTAGAAGCTAAAAAAAATACATATTTAAAATAAATCTGATACACCCTTTAATATACCTATGAATGAAATAAGTAGGTATATTTTTTTCATCCTTCATCACATATTAGGTATATCATAACATTATGTAAATTATACACGTGTAATTATTAATGTATAGTGCCAGCCTTAGTATTTTCAATAAATTTTCACCACTGATAACAGGGTTTGCGTGATTTGTGTATGAAAATTAAAGCGGCCGCTTTTTGTTTTTTGGGACAACTACAGTATATAAATAATCTAAAGCAGTAGGGGAGCTAGGCCTACTTTTTGGAATAAGTACCTACGCTCCAATAAAGCGTTAGGGTTGTCAATTTAATTTTTGTTAAATTGAAAAGTTTTTTTGTCTAGTTAGCGCTATAATCTCAGCTGATAAGGCCTGTTCTAGAGTAACTAGCTACACTTAATTAAGAGTATTGGGGTCGGCACCCATAATTTGTGTAAAAGAGAAATAAACGTTTATTTAGATTCTATATTAATTAAAAAATCGAATTAATTAACTATTTTTTAAATAAAACAGGGTGTTTAAAAAAAATGTGGATGAATTGAAAGAGGTAAGTATGTCAGGATCGTAGCAAGTGGAACAAAGTAGTCTCTGCCTACCCCTGTGGGAAAGAGGCGTGACGATATGTATGTATGTATGTATTAAAAAAAATCTTCAACAGTTTGTCGGTAGGTAAGTATTACATATTACTTACTGAAAAATACTTTCGCCTGCTACGACACGTTCGGAAAGCTCTGTTATTAAATTTTATTGTATAAAAATTGTCATCCGAATGAATAGCTTTCTTAAAATAAACTATTGGGAAGCTCCGGTTTTGAAGAAGCCGAGTTCAAGCAGCCGTACACTGCGCAATACGCTCTTGGCATAAATTTAAAACGAAAAAACGACCGCTCGTCTCAATGCGCCACGCGCGACTGACAGCACCGCGAGATTCGCTTACGGACCGTGCAGAAGCGCGCGTCTATGTGTGCGTTCGTTTCGACCGTTTTGTTCGTAGATTCCCTACTGCTTTAGCTTATATATACTGTGACGAAATTGTATACACTGTTTTAATACGTAATATTATTATAGGTGTTTCCCTAGTATCTCATCTTCGTAAATTTTGAAAATTGATCTAATTTTAGAAGTTGATATAAAGAACATTTCCGAAGTGGCGCTAGTTTCCCGGCTGTTATGCCTCAATGTAAGAGTTTCCTTTACTTGCTCACATTAAACACACGATTTAGACGGGTCTCGACCTTTTACATTATATCTTTGATATGAACATAAATGTAGCTATTTTTAAAGAAACTATTAACGAATGTTAATTACATTTTTACGTAGGTAGTTACTTACGAGTTAGTCAGCATAAAGACCTTTGAATGTGCAGCGTTGAAAGCATATAGATGTTTTTAATATAGCTATATATATGTTGGCAAGGCAGAAGGTTAATACGTTGCCTCCGCTCATTTTATCTCCTTGACAATTACAACAAACCGGTAAATAATATATTGAGGAAACCGCAATATTGTAATAAATAATTATGCGAGTCAACTGATTTTAGGAACAAAAAATACGCTTATTCTCGTAATTGCGGTATCTAGGCCTATAAATTAAAATTAATTAAAATTAAAAATTATTTATTATCAAACAACAAAAAGTCCATATAATGTTAGTATTCCAATCTTAAAAAAAAACCTATGTTAGAACTACACAAAAGTTAATGCCATACACCTTATTCTAGTCCCCTGACATGGAGATCGGTAAAACGAGCAAGAATGGCAGAATCAAACCTCTCCGCTATCATTCTCAGGATACTATTAGTGCTCCCCCGCAATCGCGCTACACTAGAGGCAGTCTTTTTGCGTATAATAGCATAAAAATCGTCCGTGCTAACTGCGGCGAACATCCCCGACGCGCTACAAAAACGGGGAAGCCTTAACAGTGCCCTGAGAATATTATTGTATTGGATCCGCAGGGAATCATAGGACCTCCGCTTGAAACAGACCCATAGACCACTCGCATAGAAGCTCTGGCAGTATGCTCGGAACAACGTTAACTTCACGTCTATTACTGCCCGAAATCAAAAATACAACCGTATCTCCTACGAGAAATAAGTGTCAAGTGTTATGAAAAACAGTTTGTTGCAGTAACATTATTACTAGTGACACTGAGTGAGTATACCAAGTACAAACACTCCAACAGCTCGTAATTCTGAAAGCATGATTAGTTCTGATTTTCAACAACACTTGTCCGCGACATCGTTTGCAAAAGAATTGTTTATCGCTATCCGTGGGAACGACGCAATTTTCCGGGATAAAAAGTAACCTGTGCTGTGTGTCTAAAAAAAGTGTCTTAATGCATCCGTAAACGTTTGGTCGTCGCGTTAGTCCTTTTGTTGGAAAACCCATTTTATTCTATTGACGAATTTTTAAATTTGACACTGATCTATAATAATTCTCCATTATTTTTCGTTTCTTTGTATTTTATGACATGTTTTTCCATTTGTATTTAAATTGTATTTTACTCATGAAGGCCCTTAATGGAGAAAATATCTTGATTTTAGTTTACTTGTAAGTACCTAACTACTTAATTGTTATTATTTTAATTTTTTATTGTTGAAATTTTTATTTTGAGCTGGCGATTTCAATATAAATTCTTTGACATTTAAGGCGGCCTTATCGTTACAGAGCGATCTCTACCAGGCAACCATAACGGACCGGAGAAAAGAACAGATCTGAACAGGTGGTGTAATCTAGAATATATATTAATATACCTAAGTAGTGAAAATACGTACATACTTATACACATACAATACATAAAAATACATTATACATGAAACACATTTATGTAATTTTATATTGATGATCAAATAAACACATAAACATCTCTGTGCTAAATTTCATCCAGTTGTATTCAGCCACTTTAACGTAAAAGCGTAGCAAACATCCATACTAATCCATACCTACCTGAATTTAATCGAGGAAATTCCAAATTTACACTTTAATTTTTACCCGATTATTATGATCACAATGATTATGTATTATGGCTACAATGATTATTTTATTTGTAATAATTGTGGACCTCTGTTGTTCTTGAAGAAAATTATTATTATTATTATTATGTCAATAGTATGGCTACTGAAATAATTTTATGTCATCTCATCAATGAAACTTTTATTCTAATAAGTCAGTGTCAAAAACTAAAAAACAATAACGTTTAACTATTGACAGACTCGTTTTGAGAACGTTTATTTTATGAATTAACATTTTGATAAAAAGAATGATATTCCACTTAAAGTTCGAGTCACTTTTTCTTGGATATGCAGTGCCGGATTTAGAGATCTGGAGGCCTCTGGGCAACAAAGGAGTGGAGGCCCCTGGCATCAAATTATTTTCCTGTCCAACTTGTTTAATAGTGTTTACTAGTCTGAATTTGTTTTTTTTTAAAGTCTACTGTGGGGGCCCCTCTTTTGTGGAGGCCCCGGGGCTGTAGCCTCCCTTAAATCCGGCCCTGTGGATATGTATTAGGTATCTATGTAGAATACAAAAAGTTGGTTAAAACGCATAAATAGAAATCAAAATCGATATTACAAAGTGGTTCAAAATATATACCTAGTGGTAATTTCCTTAGTAAACGACAAATTAACAAGATTGTTATAAAATAAACCATTCTAAATCAATCTATAGATTGCGCGAACAAAAAGTTATTCAAGCTTATAGTGAAAAAAATAAATGAAAAAATTAAAATGTATTTATTCGAAAAGAAATTACTAGAACTATACAACTAAGGGCCTTGTGCTAGGATACCCTGTGTTACAGGACAGGACCCTTCCATAGTAAAGTTATATCGAAGACTGCACTGCATAATTTCGAGTCATTGTGTATTTCATTTATTACTAACAGTTATTTAACCCAACATAGTACTAAAGTGCTCAATTTTTCCATGGACTGTACAAAAATTTGAATAATATTTAATTCTGATTAAAAATGAAAAAATACTTACGAAATTCCAAAAAGTAAAGAACGCCGGAAAGTATGTTTTGGCGATAAGTATCAGTGGCTCCTTCAACTGTTCTTCAGTTATAGTAAAAGATATACTGACACCAAAACCGCAAGCGACATAATGATGAATCAAAAACGCTAAATGATAAAATGTCTTCAAAAACAATAATCTGGACACTTTCGCGCTAACATTCCCACTTATTTCTATTTTCGTTTCGTTCCTACCCTCCATTTTTCAATATTAATTCTTGGATAAATTTTAATTAAACACTGTTTAAATTGTCATGATTTTATACTGAGTGTAGCTTTAATTGTTGTTTACGAGTACGCTATTTAAGATATATCTTAACAACGGTTTGAAGCAAACTAGGTATTACTCATGACGTTGGGTTATTATTTCAAAGTGACTTGACTTTGCCATGTCTGGCTTAGAGTTCAGTAAGAATCGGAAACCCTTTTAGATAATTTATAGTTTATTTTAGCTACCGATGCAAAAAGAGAGGTTTTGGAAGTTTGACCGCTACATGCGCGTGCGTGTGGGTGTGTGTGTGTGTGTGTTTGTGTGAGATTGCGTGTGTGTTTACCATAAATTATTAAGCATACATTATTAAGTATTAGTTATTATTTAGTAGTAGAATGACCTGGTTAAAGTCGCTGGTTCACGGTGGATGCAATCCGCTTCCAACCGAGACAACTGGAGGTCTATGGGCGAAGCCTATGTCCAACAGTGGACGTCCTATGGCTGATATGATGATGATGACGATTACATTATTCAGCTGGTTTAATGTGTAGCTGCAGTGAGGGAAATGTTTTCACGTACCTCTGTAGAACCCTGTCTCAATTGACAGGACTCTTATGGAGGAAGCCATACGAGAAGAAAGTATTTATCTTCTATCGTCAGCACGTTCTTACGTGCGATAATGTAAATCACTTCAGTGAAATAGAGATTAGGTTAAATGATTAGCGTGAGTCTTACGTAAGTACAATCTTCACGTAGGTACATTCTTCAAGGCACTAATTAATGTATCTCTTTCTTTTATATGTCCAGTAGGGTGACCGAACTTTGCTCGGTTTTTTTTGGTACGTTTTCTAAAAATGGCACCTAGCTCGATCGATTTATGTACCTATGTATGTATATATCGTCCTATTACTGCAAATACCAGTTATCTGCAAAAAAGTCATTTCGAGATAATTCAATTTTAATGTTCGTGAGTTGTTTTATACCAGAAAACGCGTGTAGTAGTCATTTCAATTATGTTTTTTCTTTAGTTTATCTCAATATCTTTTAGACTTCCTAGTGAAAATTTTAATATTTGGGCATGTTGCTGAGAAAAATACGATTTATACAATGCAGTCGGGATTTTTTCTAAACTTAACTGGTTTTGGCCGTACAAAAACATTGTTGAATATCTTCGAAATTAAAAGGTTTATTGCAGTGTTTTCTCTTTATTTGGAGTCTGTTTATTTATAGTAAATTTATAATTCACAAAAACATAAAAAATAACCAGGGATTTTCAAGATATTGCAAAATATCTACAAACTTAACCGGTTTTGCCTGTAATACTACCGCAGTTTTTTTTGTAAGTTTACTTTAAAACAAATTGACTGTATACATTTATTGCGATTATTGCTTTACCGTTTTTTTCACTTACAATTATTCAACATGACAATCGGCCTTATTCATTTCTTTGTGATGTAGGAACTCTGATCTTAACATAAAAACCCGCTGTCGGTACAGTTCAACATACCAGAGCTAACATGACCCCACATTACACCGAAAACATCCCAGAAATTAGCCTGCATGAGATTAGAGTAACTTAAGAACAATAAGACGCCGGGTGAACACAGAATCGCAACAGAACTTCTGAGAGCAGGTGGCAAGGGGAACAGGAACTTGTAGTCTTCCAGAGGTTATTTAATTCTGTCATACTCGAAGGTACCGCGCTAAATGCATGGCGTAGGAGTATGGCGGTACTCTTTTTTTAAAAAGGCGACAACACCTTACTGAAGAATTATACGCCCATCCACTCCTGCCTGAGCCATGTGCACCTAATACAAGTTGTTTTCGAGAGTCATTAAGAACTGTCTCAAATGCAAGTTTGATGATTTCCATCCTCCCGAACCAGCTGGATTCCGCAGTCTTTAGTAATAGACACGTTTCCAGCGCGCGGCGTCGTGTCATTAGGTACTTCTCACGATCGTGTGCATTTTTATTGGCATTAAACATTAATGCCACGAAATATGGTGTTAATTTGAACGAATTTATGGTAATGTTGTCTGTATAAGTTGATGTGTTGACACACTCAACACACAGACAACGCCGCTCGACGTTTCTTAAGAATAAAAATGTCATTTATTTACCAGAATACACAATTATAATAATACAAGATGTTGATGTATTTCAAGTACATTATTCAGTCGTGAGAGAACGACATGCAAATCTTAATTTTAATTAAATAAATGTCAATTTCACTAAATATAAACAACAACAATACTAAATACATACATTACGACAGTTACGATAGGTACGATAGTATGCCCAATTAAAGAAACAAATTTTATTACATTAGTCGTCTAATTAAATTCTTTAACGATGTAAAAACTAGTGGTGGTCGTTATTACAACAGCAGATAATGTAATGCATTATACGCACGCAACAAACAACACATTATCAAATCGTCAACTATCCTGTTATCATTATTCGTTGTCTGTTGTCAACGTTGTTCATACACGCACTGTTGCCGCACTTGGCATAGAAGCGCAAGCAAGTGCACAACAAATCAAGTACCTAGCTGAGTGCGAGAGATAGCGCTATACGCGCGAGCTCGCATCGCAATCGCAATTCAAATAACTGACTTTTGGTATCATTATTAGCTGTTGATGTTTGTTGTCAGTCAGTACAATAACAAACAAGGTAACAGAGCGTTGTTTTGCTTTTGTTCCCGTAGGTTTTTATTACGCTGCGATCGCGACGAAATAAGTATAACAATTATTTAATAATAAGTTCATTATCGTTTTGTAAAACAGCAATATAACAGACAACAGTTTACAATAACAGCTATTTAAGAATAACACAACACTGTTATTCATTATTGCAAAACAGCTGTTATTGCCACTACTAGTAAAAACATTTCTAAAGTAACCATATACTTGTGATACACCTAGTAATGAGTCTTGAGAAACTTTTGTTTGCGATTGGGAGTCTTGTACGTCAATGGACAAAATACACCAATAACCTAGTCCCAAACTAAGCAAAGCTAGTAATATGGGAACAAGGCAACGGATAAACTATGATTACATAATGATGTGGATAAATATAAATAAATACATACAACATCCATGGCTCGGATACAATCATTCGTCTTCATCATGCAAATGCATGCCCTTTGAACCTGGGACCGCTAGATTTATAGTCAAGCCACTAACCAACCACAGGTCGTCTCGTGGTATAATTTTAATGATAATGTACTTACAAAATTCCAAATGGTAAAGAATCCCAAAAAGTATGTTTTCGCCATTTGTATCAAGGGTATCTTCAACTGCTCCTCTGTCACACTGACATATATGTATATCCCAAATCCAATAGACACATAGTGATGAACCAAAACCACAAAATGGAACAAAATATTCACTAACAACAAAACTTTTGACACTTTCTCAACAACTCCTTCGCTCATCAGTTCAAGTTTCGTTTCACCTTCTCTACTACCCATTATTAACTTTATTAACTCTTATTTAAATTTTAATTAACTCTTAATTCACTTTTAATTAACTCTTACTTCGGTTTCAATTTTAAATACACGTGTTCCCAAATATTTTAAAATGTTATTTATATTTGTTTATTTGTTTGTTCGCCTCATGGTGACTTCTTGAGGACTGATTAAATGTTTATATTAAAATAGTAACCTGTTACGTTCTGGCAAGGCCGCAACTCGAACTTAAATTGAATTAGGGATCAGTAGGTGAATGTATAAAACGACCTTAAAGCGGTACGAGTACAAACTAGATCATACAATCTGTGTATACAAGGTTTTAGATTGAAAACCGTCCGGATCGTTACCACCATCTTACTCGTTTATCCTGCATCAAGGCTTACAAAAATCTAAAAGCATCTTTGTTTACTCTCATTGTATTAGGTTAAATCCTACTAATAATTATAAATGTAAAAGTTTGTGACCCTGACTATGAAGCTAGAGGTCCCGGGTTCAAATTCGACATTTATAAATATGATGAATACGAAAGTTTGTGCTCGAGCCATGGATGTTGTATGTATTTAATTAAGTATTTATCTACATTATATAATATGTATGTTAATCCGTTGCCTGGTACCCATAGTACAAGCTTTGATTAGTTTGGGACTGGGTCAATTGGTGTAATTTGTCCAATGATATTTATTTATTTATGTGAGAATTATGTTATGAGTGTGTACGTTTGTTCCTTCTTCACGCTGAAACGACTGGATAGATATGGATCAAATATGGAAAGTTGATAGCTGGTACCCTAAATTAAAACATAGGCTACTTTTTATCCCGGAATATTGCATAGTTCTCGCGGGATAGCGATAAACATGTCAAAGGTTGTGGCTGCTTAGAGTGGCAAAGTAATTAATTATTGCCGAATATACTATCAACATCACTTTTCAAGTCTATATCTACGCGGACGAAGTCACGGGCAGAAGTTAATACGTTAGCAGAAAATATATAGGATTGTGAAATGAATTGGTTTCAAAAGATTTCCTTTTGAAAAAACCATCTACTTTTTACTGGTATAATATCAATTGCCTTATAAACAACTAGTTTCGTCCGCGTAGAATAGCAATTGGTATGTTTATCGCTATCCCGCGGGAACTATACAATTTTTCGGGATAAAAAGTAGCCTATGTTTTAATCTAGGGTACCAGCTATCTTCGTTCCAAATTTTATCCAAATCCGTCCAGTCATTTTAGCGTGAAGAAGGAACAAACATACACACTCACTCAAATCGTCATATCGTCACTCGCAAACTTTCGCATTTATAATATTAGTAGGATAATGGAAATAATGGATTGTAATCTCCAAATCAAATTAGGTAAAATGCATTTCATATCATACATTACTTTGATGCAACATTGTGTTAAATTACAAAATTACTAGTAATTTATTTTAACACACATTATTATTAAATTGACAACGTTTAAGTACTAAGCTGTATCTATTAAACAATCCTTACTAATATTAGAAATGTGATAGTAACTCTGTCTGTCTGTCCGTCTGTTTGTCTGTTACCTTTTCACGCTTAAACCGCTGAACCATTGTCGAGCAGGTGGTGTGCAAAAATATTACCACACAATATTAAAATAATTATTGTTTTTTGTGGTTTCATCTGCACTTAATTTACTAGCACCTAATATATTACTAGCTTCTGCCCGCGACTTCGTCCGCAATTGATGTTGATAGTATATGTTCTGCAATAAGTATTTACGTTGCGACTCTAGGCAGAGATACGACCTTTCACATGTTTATCGCTATCCCACGGGAATCATACAATTTTCCGCGATAATAAGTACCTAGCCTATGTTTTAACCTAGGGTAACAGCTATCTGCGTTCCAAATTTTATTGAAGTCCAGTCGTTTTAGCGTGAAGAAGGAACAAACATGCATACTCACTCACATCGTCACATCGTTACAAACTTTCACATTTATAATATTAGTAGGATATCCTACTCCTACTAATATTATAAATGCGAAAGTTTGTGACGATGTGACGATGTGAGTGAGTGTGTATGTTTGTTCCTTCTTCACACAAAAACGACTGGACGGATTTGGATAAAATTTGGAACGAAGATAGCTGGTACCCTAGATTAAAACATAGGCTATTTCTTATCCCGGAAAATAGCATAGTTCCCAGGGGATAGCCGTAAACATGTCAATTGCTACATCTACGCAGACGAAGTCGCGGGCAGAAGCTAGTATAACATAAATTGTAACAATTATTGTGTAAAATAAATAAATAAACACGAAAATAGGTTAACTGCGAATCATAGGCTCGCCAAATCAGAACGATCCGTGTATTATCAGGAACCCTCCTACCTATCAGTGGCGTGGCGTCAAGTATATCAGAAGGCAAGCCGGAGAGAACTTAACTAGCCTTTTCCTCTAATTCTGCACAATAAATTGCCCAACTGCCTTAAAATAGGCAAGCCAGTGGGAATCGAGTTCTGTGGACGCCACGCCACTGGTACCTATGCAACCGACTGCCAGAAATGATATCAGGAATGCAGTTTCCATCACAATTTTTACAAGTCGACTGAAGAAGTGGCTCCTTGGGAATGTTTTGTATAATTGGCTAAGTAAAGTTTTTGGAAGAGGTGCAAATTATATTTTTATTCGACTGTCCACGTCTTAATAATCGAGGAACTGCAGCTCTTTTATTTTTATTCCCTCTTGTTAGTTAGAAATATTTTTTTAAGTGGTCGATTTGACATTTGTGAAATTTAATGGATGACCAGCTACGCGTGCCTAGAACTAGCTTGTAATAAAAAAAAACTACGTCAACCGTACGTCAACTGTCACTTTTGACTCAAAAGTGTTGACGTAGTTTTTTGAGTCAAAAGTGACAGTTGACGTACGGTTGACAAGTGGGAATAAAAATAAAAGAGCGGCAGGTCCTCGGTTATTAAGACGTGGACTGTCGAATAAAAATATAATTTGCACCTCTTCCAAATACTTTACTTAGCCAATTGTGAGTTCTTTGACTTGTTGTTGTTATTACCCACGATGGAACGGAAAACATTATTATGCGTTTAGGGTGACAGGTTAACGTTGACTTAATGAACAATTGTTTGTGTGTTTATCCGCAAACGAATGTTCACATTTTCGAGAACGATTGGACCGATTTAGATGTGGGTTTCTGTATTAGGTTCGTGTTTCTTTAGTGGTGGTTCTTAGGTGTTATGGTGTGTGTCTGTTACGGGGCGCTGTCAATTTCGGTATAAATAACTATTATATAATATAAATAAATTTAAACTTTTTGGGTTTCGTTGCCATATTGTGACAAGTACATACATACATATATCACGTCTTTATCTCTAACAGGGTAGACAGTATATTGTGACAAAACGCTCGCGTAAACGTATCAAGTGGTTTACTAATGACGCGGTTGGCCTAGTTGGTAGTGACCCTGCCTGCGAAGCAAGCGTCCTGGGTTCGAATCCTGGTAAGGGCATATATTTGTGTGATGAGCACGAATATTTGTTCCTGAGTTATGGATGTTTTCTATCTATATAAGTTTGTATTTCTCTATGTAAGTATGTATATCGTTGTCTAGTATATATATTTATTTATGTATTTATGTGTATTATGTTGTGTAATATATTATTTTTAATATTTATTAGTTTATCGTATTTGTCTAATATGTGTAGTTTATTAAACCTTACATTATTTAAAATTTAGGCATTTAGGATTATTTTAGGATTCGATCAGTTCTTTTACTTTTTCTGTGTGTCTACTCTTGCTTAATACCTGTGTTCTGTCAATCATTCTAAGGTCAACTGGAAGAAATCTTGTAGGGATAGGTTCGCCTTTGTACATTTGTGTTGTCCTGTATTTAACTTTTTCATGTGTTTTATGTACAATAAAGAGTTATACATACATACATACATACATACATACATACACGTAAGCCTTACTAGCGCTTACTTTGGGACTAGGTCAATTTGTGTGAATTGTTCCCTAATATTTATTATTAAGTATTATATTATCATTAATTTTTTTTTTTTTTTTTTAATTATGGCTTTCACCCTTACTTTGATTTAGCAAGGCGTATTTCGCCAATGTCGACGTAGTGACATAACACACGTGAGGAGATTGTACGGTTTTTATAATTTTGATTTTGGGGTAGGAGCTGACAGGAGACCTAAAACAAATAACACATATGTTATTATATCATTATTATTATTATTACTAACGTTTGACAACTTATTTATTTGACGTCGGCGTATTATCTCACCTACCTACCTCGGGAAATCGGAAAAAATGTGACAAAAACAACAATAAACACATCTTCCACCTTATAAATTATGTATTATGCTTTGTGTAGAACCTACATAATAAAATAGCGTCTCCACCTTTAATTGCATCTTCGCGCAATAATGAGGCTCATTGAGGCTATAATGAAAATGAAGGCTAATTAAACGAAATGAATGCAAAGTGTCAGTAAGTTATAAGTCAGTGGCTACAACTATAGTAAGTAATAAATAATAATAAGTAATAAATATCATGGGACAAATTACACCAATTGACCCAGTTCCAAACTAAGCGAAGCTTGTACTATGGGTAACAGGCAACGGAAAAACATACTTAATACTTATAATGTAGATAAATACATACTTAAATATATGCAACATCCTTAAAGGTGGAAACACATTGTTAACACGCGACGCGACCCGATGCAACGCGACGCGTGTTGAGTCGAATCAAATTGTATTATTTTCTATGACCAGAACCACACTATGAACATCCGACGCGACGCCATGCGCATACATTCGTTGCATCGGGTCGCGTCGCGTGTTAATAATGTGTTTCCACCTCGACTCGGGCACAAACATTCGTATTCATCATACAAAAAAGACAGAAAGAGAGAAAGTGTAAAATACTTTAAAATTTGAAGAACTAGAGCTGCTGCCTGCTTGTTCCCAGCAGAACTAAAATTTGGATCCCGGGCAGCTTAAATTTTCTCGACACAATTTTTTTTTTGG
The DNA here is from genome assembly GCA_963854515.1 of Pandemis heparana. Taxonomy (NCBI): domain Eukaryota; kingdom Metazoa; phylum Arthropoda; class Insecta; order Lepidoptera; family Tortricidae; genus Pandemis; species Pandemis heparana. The sequence goes on from OY978034.1 coordinate 1,026,019, forward strand.
CTTTTTTATCCTTAATTACAACACAACGGATAACTCACGTATAAAAGCCGAAGAATTGCTCCGACAATTGTTGTTGTTGTGTGTTTGTTTGTGTTGTTGTTGTTGTGTTGTTGTTGTTGTTGTGTGTTGAATAGTCCGTAACAATTGTCGGAGCAATTCTTCGGCTTTTATACGTGAGTTATCCGTTGTGTTGTAACTATGTGTGAGTCTCACGGTAGTTTCACGTTGAAAGTTTTTTATTCTTATTTTTGTATGTTTGTGTTTTTTTTTAATATGCTAGCTATGGCCGGGAATTGACCCTGGATCCTCATCATTCCGTGACACGTCGTGCTATACCGCTACACCACCCATAGCAGGTGAGTAGGTAAGCCATCGAATTTTTCTATCTGTTACTAGCTGTCACGTGACCTTGTTACTATGCGAATTTGTGTCGCCAAGCGTCATCTGTTTGAATGATGTGTCTGTACGACACAATCACAAACTCCCGTGGAACATGTACTGCTCACCAGGGACGAGAGAAGGCGCTGTTTTTTAAATGATAGGAAATATCAAATGAATCAAGAACTTTTCTTCTTGTCTTTTTATGTTTACTCTTACGGTTTTATCGTTAGAAATTAAATTTCTAAACGACAACACAAAAAAGTTAACATAAAGAATCAAGAAGTAAAATTCTTGATTCATTTGATAGTTCCAGAGTATATCCAAGATCACACTTTTTTGGTCGTCTTGTTTCGTCGATGATATAAGCAGTATAAACAGAACCCTCAAATAAACTCACATGTTTTTACCTGACCATTCTTTTACGTCGATGATTATACGTTCGTGGCGATTCATGGCCGCAAACTTGACTCCATGACGATGTCGTTATAGTAGATTGTACACCAAGGGGATAAAGCACTGTATTATGTCACGGGCGCGATATTGAATCCTGAGCGCAGCGAAGGACTCTAAATTTAACTCCCGAGCGAAGCGAGGGTGTTATGAGTTAATTCCTGAGCGTAGCGAGGGAATTAAGATGAGTCCTGAGAGGAGCGAAGAATTTAAGCGCACCCAAGACATAAACAGTTTTATCCCCGAGGAGTATACTCTACTTTTCTCACCTTTTGCGAGACAATAAAAACCAAGGCAACTAGAAAAAGAATTTAATTAAAACAACAGTAAAACAGAATTAAAAGTATACCTACCTAAAATTATTTTTGAGACATTGGTCCAGTTTTAATATTTTTATTTGGAATCTTAGCAGTTCTAATGCGTAACTATATCACAGCGTCAGCAAACACTCGCGGCTTTTGTTTTATTTGAAATTTGTTTCATTCGTTTGAAAATCGAACGCCGCCGCTTGCCGTGGCATGGCCATCTCGATTTTCGGAGCCGTGCGATTTTTACGAAATTACACTGTAAGAGTATAGCAATAAGAACTATGAGAAGTGAGATTCATATTACTAACCGGCGGGTTGTAATGAAATCCAGTACAATATTACTACCCGGCTAAAACCAAGGGCTGTAATGAGTTACTTTGAGTAAGGTTTACATGATATATAATTAGCCATTGTCGAGCAAGTGGTGTGAAAAGATAATTAGCGATCCCGCATTTATATGACGAGTTATCTAAGTTTTTATACCGTTGAGTTAACGCCATGACCAAAGGTTTTAGTAATATATACTGTGCCTTATCCCGCATCCACCGCGATCCCGCGATCCTGAGCTGTAGGCTTATTGTCTAACTCGCTCGCAATCGCCATCGTGTTCATTTTGACAGTTCATGTATGGGCTGACAATTGGCATCGGAATCAGCTAGCTGTCACATTCATACAAGAACCGGGATAAAAAGTAGCCTATGTGCTGCTATTCTAGACTTTTCCCTATCTATGTGCCGAATTTAATCCAAATCCGTTGGGCCGTTCTGGCGTGATTGAGTAACAAACATCCATCCATCCATCCATACTTTCGCATTTACAATATTAGTTAGATTAGATTTCACCAGGGCCCTATTTTATAAAGCTAAAAGGTACAATTTACAAGTGGAGGTCTCTTTCTGACCCTTTGTGTTAGATAGAGACTTCCGCTTGACGTAACTTGTAGTTTAGGTTAGTTTGACCGAACATCCCTGTTAATATTCCCTGTCTATATCCCTTACGGAGTAGACAGAGCCTAAATGCCCCGTTGAGCATGATGGTGGGCGTACCTATAGGTGGAAAAGGGAATCAAATAGTGATGGGTTGCTTGTCTCATCGCATCGCCTATAACATGATTCCTAAGATTTCACCAATGGGGGCTACAAGTGCCGGCACGTAAGTCTAATCTGACCTTGTATGCGCATAAGTATAAAATACGTCAGCGCTAAACTTACGCGCCGGTACACGTATCGCGTGTGAATTTGCCACTAGAGGCGCTAGTGTCCCGTGAGGTCCAATAACATTCACTTTTCACCAGTTTTTCCTGGTTTTGTAACATAAATTATAATTTCTTTCGTTTGTTTGTTAAAAAGTGATATCCTTCGTGAAATTATCGCTAATATGGATTATTTGGCGATGAATGTGAATTGCTTTGAAAGCGGATGTTTTTTTCGGACAAAATGGAACTGCACAACATTGCGGCATAGCTACTCGATATTGTAACGTTGTGTTTTTTCTGGTCAGTTGATATTATTCCAAATCAAGAGTTTTTGCCAATGTCTCGAATAGCTCCTGTCAAATAGTGAAATGACATTTGAAAGGTAAACAAGTGTCAAAGATAGTTGACAGCTGTCAGCTGACAGCATTTTATAATTAAACTCAATGAGAGATTTAGCAAGAGTGGTTGTCAACCATAAGCAACCGGTTGCCATATACAAAAAGTTGAAGTTGAAGTTGATTCAAGATTTAAAACCTTGTTTCGGCGCCGATCTTATAGAGTCGCTTTTGACAGCTACCTATACTCCTGGACCTTAGTCAACAGTGGCGCCACCTGGTGAGCAAAAACGATAGTCCCCATTTCCTTAATGGTCTTTTACCAGTGCGCGAAGAGAAGCAACTGGTGCATTCTATGTTTTTCCTTTGCACTCTAACTAGTGTGGAAGGGAAGGGAAGGGAAGGGAAAGGAATTAAATTAAAACTTAAAAAAAAACTAATTTTTAAAATAAAGTAGGTAGCTAAAAAAGGAGAGGCCCCGTGGCATAGTATCACAGACGCTGGCAGAATACCCGCTTTGGACAGCGATACTAACACGCTGTCCAAGGAAGCTGCGAGCTCTGGGGTCACCCGTAGCGTCTATTAGCCTCTTTGAAATATCTTTGAAGAGGCTAATAGCGCTAAGACCCCACGGACCAAGGGTCAAGCTTTGGATTTTTTTCAGATAAAATTTATCCTATGTCCGGGACTTAAACTATCTCTGTATCAGTTCAGTAGTTAAAGCGTAACAGACAGAGTTATTTTCACATTTATAATATTCGTAAGGAGTAGGGATTGTAAGCAATACATAATACAATTATATCAGATTATAATTATTATTTTATTTTTATCGTATTTAATTACATCTAATCACAAATTTCATTTACGACACAGTTAAATATCACATTAAGCTTAAGGCGAAGGGATAGGCAAAAGCTCATAAATTGGTTGTTTTTGTGCAAGTTTTATGGCGATAATACACAATTTGGAGTTTTGAAAACTGCACATTCTATAAAACATGTCTTGAATTAGAATTCACCGGTGAAAACATATTCCTTAATGTCGTAGTTAGTACAAAAATTCGTTTGCTCTAAGAGTCTCGAAAATATTTTGTGCACGGTTTGCTCGGGTGAAACCAATCTGTTTGCTACCAATCTCGACGAGGTCACTCTAGTAACTCATAATTAAAATTCCGCGGTGCGTTTGCTTCAATTAGCCAACAAATAAGGATTTAGAGAGTAGTACTGCCCTGATCCTGTGAAAAGGGCGAACGCAATATTTGCCCGCACATTCAATCAGGCGCTTTTCAATGTACAAAAAAATTCGGAAACCAAAAAAATGTTAAAAAGATAATACAATGAAATAAATTATTAAGATAAAACCAAAAATGTTCATAAAAAAATAATAAAAAAATAATAGATAAATAAATAAAAAAATAATTTGGATAAGACGTATGAAAATAATAAGGAAAAAGCAACGTTGCATGTTCGCTCGGTGGCGGCAGTGCGTAAGCGACGCGACGTTGCCAATATTCGCTTCGCGTTTTTTCACATTGGTTTGGCTAAGCATGTTGTTTGAGTCACAGAATAGGCGCGAAACAGTGCTTCAAAAAGTCGTACTCGTTCGCTTCGCACGTATAATACCTATATTAAGTTAAAAGTTATTATTTTCAATCCGTTTTTTGGGAACTTAGTGGCAGGTTGGTTTGATACTTACTTGCTGTTTAGCGAACAAGCATGGGAAATAGGATTTTGGTTGGAATTACTGCATGAAAAATTTTGATAATGAGGCAAGTAGTACTCCAATGTATAGTCTATCATTAGAAAGAAAAAAAAAATGATATCTGAAGGTCAAAGTGGTTCCCAAACATGGATCCGTTATCAAAATAAAAAAGACCGCCATATTGAAATCTTGAGTTTTTCGACCGATTAATTTCAAAATCGATATCTGAGGATCCGAGTTGTCTCCAAACACGTATCCGTTATCAGAAATGACAAAAGTGGCCGCTATTTTGAAATCTTTAAGTTTTGGGCCGATTATTTTCAAAATCGATATCTGAGGGTCCGAGTGGTCGTCAATCACAAATCTGCTACCGAAAATGAAAAAAACTGGCCGCCATTTTGAATTCTTTACTTTTTGGACCGAATATTTTCAAAATCGATATCTAAGGGTCCGAGTGGTCGTGAAACACAAATCTGCTATCAAAAATGAAAAAACTGGCCGCCATTTTGAAATCTTTAGTTTACCGACCGATTGATTTCAAAATCGATATCTGAGAATCCGAGTTGTCTCCAAACACGTATCCGTTATCAAAAATGACAAAAGTGGCCGCCATTTTGAAATTTTTAGTTTTTGAACCGATTATTTTCAAAACCGATATCTGAGGGTCCGAGAGCTCCCCAAACATAAATCCGTTATCAAAAATGAAAAAAGTGGCCGCCATTTTGAAATCTTTAAGTTTTGGGCCAATTGTTTTCAAAATCGATATCTGAGGATCCGAGTGGTTCCCAAACATGAATCCGTTTTTAAAAATTAAAAAAGTGGCCGCCATTTTGAAATCTTTAAGTTTTGGACCGAATATTATCAAAATCGATATCTAAGGGTTCGAGTGGTCGTGAAACACAAATCTGCTATCAAAAATGAAAAAACTGGCCGCCATTTTGAAATCTTTAGTTTACCGACCGATTAATTTCAAAATCGATATCTGAGAATCCGAGTTGTCTCCAAACACGTATCCGTTATCAAAAATTACAAAAGTGGCCGCCATTTTGAAATCTTTAGTTTTTGGACCGATTATTTTCAAAACCGATATCTAAGGGTTCGAGTGGTCGTGAAACACAAATCTGCTATCAAAAATGAAAAAACTGGCCGCCATTTTGAAATCTTTAGTTTACCGACCGATTGATTTCAAAATCGATATCTGAGAATCCGAGTTGTCTCCAAACACGTATCCGTTATCAAAAATGACAAAAGTGGCCGCCATTTTGAAATCTTTAGTTTTTGGACCGATTATTTTCAAAACCGATATCTGAGGGTCCGAGAGCTCCCCAAACATAAATCCGTTATCAAAAATGAAAAAAGTGGCCGCCATTTTGAAATCTTTAAGTTTTGGGCCGATTATTTTCAAAACCGATATCTGAGGGTCCGAGAGGTCCCCAAATATGAATCCGTTTTTAAAAATGAAAAAAGTGGGCGCCATTTTGAAATCTTTAAGTTTTGGTCCGATTTTTTTCAAAATCGATATCTAAGGGTCTGAGTGGTCGTGAAACACAAATCTGCTATCAAAAATGAAAAAACTGGCCGACATTTTGAAATCTTTAGTTTTCCGACCGATTGATTTCAAAATCGATATCTGAGGATCCGAGTTGTCTCCAAACACGTATACGTTATCAAAAATGACAAAAGTGGCCGCCATTTTGAAATATTTAGTTTTCAGACCAATTATTTTCAAAATCGATATCTGAGGGTCCGAGAGGTCCCCAAACATAAATCTGTTTTTAAAAATGAAAAAAGTGGCCGCCATTTTGAAATCTTTAAATTTTGGATCGATTATTTTTAAAATCTATATCTGAGGGTCCGAGTGGTCATCAAACACAAATCTGCTATCGAAAATAAAAAAAACTGGCCGCCATTTTGAATTCTGTACTTTTTGGACCAAATGTTTTCAAAATCGATATCTGAGGATCCGAGTGGTCCCCAAACAAGAATCCGTTTTTAAAAATAAAAAAAGGTGTCCACCATTTTAAAAACTAGTTTTTGTACCGATTGTTTTCAAAATCGATATCTTACGATCTGAGTGGTTCCCAAACACGTATCCGTTATACAAAATAGAAAAGTCATCATCATTTTGAAATGTTTAGTTTTTGAACAGATTGTTTTCAAAATTGATATCTGAGCTGGCGGCCTCTTTTTCCATTTTTGATAACGGGTTGATAAATGGTGGCCAGTTTTTTCATTTATAAAAACGGATTCATGTTTGGGGACCACTCGAATCCTCAGATATCGATTTTGAAAACAATTGGTCTAGAAAGTAAAGAATTCAAAATGGCGGCCACTTTTTTCATTTTTGAAAACAGATTTATGTTTGGGGACCTCTCGGACCCTCAGATATCGGTTAATAATCGGTCTGAAAACTAAACATTTCAAAATGGCGGCCACTTTTGTCATTTTTGATAACGTATACGTGTTTGGAGACAACTCGGATCCTCAGATATCGATTTTGAAATCAATCGGTCGGAAAACAAAAGTTTTCAAAATGGCGGCTACTTTTTTCATTTTTAAAAACGGATTCATGTTTGGGGACCACCTGGATCCTCAGATATCGAATTTGAAAACAATCGGTTCAAAAAGTAAAGAATTCAAAATGGCGGCCAGTTTTTTCATTTTCGATAGCAGAATTGTGTTTGACGACCACTCGGATTCTCAGATATCGATTTTGAAAATAATCGGTCCAAAACTTAAAGATTTCAAAATGGCGGCCACTTTTTTCATTTTTGATAACGGATTTATGTTTGGGGAGCTCTCGGACCCTCAGATATCGGTTTTGAAAATAATCGGTCCAAAAACTAAAGATTTCAAAATGGCGACCACTTTTGTCATTTTTGATAACGGATACGTGTTTGGAGACAACTCGGATTCTCAGATATCGATTTTGAAATCAATCGGTCGGTAAACTAAAGATTTCAAAATGGCGGCCAGTTTTTTCATTTTTGATAGCGGATTTGTGTTTCACGACCACTCGGACCCTTAGATATCGATTTTGAAAATATTCGGTCCAAAACTTAAAGATTTCAAAATGGCGGTCACTTTTTTCATTTTTAAAAACGGATTCATGTTTGGTGACAACTCGGATTCTCAGATATCGATTTTGAAATCAATCGGTCGGTAAACTAAAGATTTCAAAATGGCGGCCAGTTTTTTCATTTTTGATAGCAGATTTGTGTTTCACGACCACTCGGACCCTTAGATATCGATTTTGAAAATATTCGGTCCAAAACTTAAAGATTTCAAAATGGCGGTCACTTTTTTCATTTTTAAAAACGGATTCATGTTTGGAGACAACTCGGATTCTCAGATATCGATTTTGAAATCAATCGGTCGGTAAACTAAAGATTTCAAAATGGCGGCCAGTTTTTTCATTTTCGATAGCAGATTTGTGTTTCACGACCACTCGGACCCTCAGATATCGATTTTGAAAATATTCGGTCCAAAACTTAAAGATTTCAAAGTGGCGGCCACTTTTTCCATTTTATATAACGGATACGTGTTTGGGAACCACTCGGATCGTCAGATATCGATTTTGAAAATAATCGGTCCAAAAACTAAAGATTTCAAAATGGCGGGCACTTTTTTCATTTTTGATAACGGATTCATGTTTGGGGACCACTCGGACCCTCAGATATCGATTTTGAAAACAATCGGTTCAAAAACTAGAGATTTCAAAATGGCGGTCACTTTTTTCATTTTATATAACGGATACGTGTTTGGGAATCACTCGGATCGTCAGATATCGATTTTGAAAACAATCAGTCGAAAAACAAAAGTTTTCAAAATGGCGGCTACTTTTTTCATTTTAAAAAACGGATTCATGTTTGGGGACCACTCGGATCCTCAGATATCGAATTTGAAAACAATCGGTTCAAAAAGTAAAGAATTCAAAATGGCGGCCAGTTTTTTCATTTTCGATGTTTGGAGACAACTCGGATTCTCAGATATCGATTTTGAAATCAATCGGTCGGTAAACTGATTTCAAAATGGCGGCCAGTTTTTTCATTTTCGATAGCAGATTTGTGTTTGACGACCACTCGGATTCTCAGATATCGATTTTGAAAATAATCGGTCCAAAACTTAAAGAATTCAAAATGGCGGCCACCTTTTTCATTTTTGATAACGGATTTATGTTTGGGGACCTCTCGGACCCTCGGATATTGGTTTTGAAGATAATCATTGGAAAAACCATGCCTTATTCTGTATCTTTCCCGCACACGTTCAAGTTTTACTTTATTCTGCAATAATAATTTACGTTGCGACTCTAAACAGACTCTGGACACCTTTGACGTCACGTTCATCACTATCCCGCGGAAACTGCATTTTTCTGGGATAAAAAGTAGCCTGTTTTAATCTAGGGTACCAACTGTCTTCGTTCCGAATTTCATCCAAATCCGTCCAGTTGTTGTAGCTTGAAGAAGAAACAAACATACATACACACTCACTCACATCGTCACAAACTTTCTCATGTATTATATCACATACATACATACATAAATAACGTCTCTATTCCTTGCGGAGAAGACAGAGCCCAAGGTAACAAGACCTTAAAGGCCACGTTACGAATGCCGAAATGTTAATTTTTTTATTATTTTTGCAAAATCTGATTTGAACATTATGCTGTGTCTGTGTAGGCAATCGGAAAACTAAAGCAAGCGCCATCTACTAACATCGCAGTGCAATATTTCAATCCATCAGCACGCGCCCATTCGCATCGAGTTCACGCGTCGATTATTTAACAGATGTCGCGTTGATCGGACTGCTTGCCACGTCACGAACGGGCAAGGTCATTTGCCTATCCCTTCGCCTTAAGTCATTAAAATATATAAGTTTGAACAATACATTTTCTTTAAATATATATATAACTTGCAAGTCAGATTGTTAACCTTATTTATTGCAAATAAAGTGTAAACTAACTTTAAACTGAGGTTAAATAAATGTTTAAATACAACTAAATAGTATTGTAACAATCCACAACTTTGCCAATATTTTACAATAGGCGCTGATTTTAAGCAATTAGGTATGGTTAAATGCACTTAACAATACATAATCTAATTCATAATCTTTTCTTTCTTTCTTTTCTTTCTAATCTATAGATACAAAATAATGTATGTTCATCAAACCTCTTATTTGAAAGTTCTGTCTAGGTACACCTTTTTTCTTTCCGTTTTAGAGGTTGCCTGGCAGAAATCGCTTTAGAGCGACACGACAACATACTGTTTTTTTTTAATTTTATCCACATAATTACGTATTTTCTGCACTACTTATGTATAGATCGTGTAGTAAATGATTGGATACAATGTGTGATATTATAGAGTCAGACCATTGACAGAATAACAAAATATATTTATGCAAACATATTTGTAAAATACATACAAATAAATATTTAAACCATTGATTTGTATTAACAAGAAAAGGCGGATACTATATCAGCCAAACTGGATATTTTATGCATATAACTAAGCGAGGCGATAGGTTCACAACACATTTAGCAAGTAGAAAAGATGTTTCATGATTCTCTACTGCATTCCTTGCATTTTTTATCGAACCATCTATTACTACCATTTTTAAGATGAGAACATTATTTGGCCTATTTGCTCACACATATATTATTACGTATGTAACCCGTGGTTAAAAATTCAGTTTAGTTAACATTTGAACTCCATTAAAAAAGTGCTAACTGTAACATTGAAACAGGAATAATAACTTAATAAAGCGTGGGCAATATTGTTATCATAATTTCTCATTTTAGAATGACAAGGTTGTAAAATGGAGTGACTTCAAACAGTCGAGGCGACATTAAAGAGTGAAATTTATTCATAAACGCTCTATAGGCTTCTGCCAACTTAGCAATCGTTTGTCCTTATCTGTCACTTTGACATTTACATCTCACAGATAAGGACAAACGATTACTAAGTTTGGAGAAGCCTATACAGCGTTTATGAATAAGGGGGTAAATGTTTATCTCATATAAACAGCCGTGTATCAATTTTAAAACATTCAAAGTACTTGACTTTATTAAAATCACCCCTTTTCACAGTATTACTACTTAATACAATAACTTATAAAACTTCAGAACTTCCTTACGCTACACCAGGCCTGATTTTCTTGGCTTCAAACTGGCCCTCATGCTTCTCCAAGGCTCTGAACTCCATGTTAATGCCCTCCATGGCTGCCGTAAAGGTAGACCGAGGGTCGAGGGCCAGTTTGTCTTCTTTATACGTGACGTCGTATTGAGACAAGATCATTGAGATTATCACCTTTGCGTGAACTTGACCAGCTTTCATACCTGTTAAATTAATCACAATGTCATCATCATCATCAGCCTCCACTGTTGAACAAAGGCCTCCCCTTTAGCACACAATAATGAACGACAACCCGCCACCTGCATCGACCGGTTTCCCGTAACTTTCACGATCACAATGTCATCAATATAAATTTATAAATTAGAGTAAGAAAACTGCCATAGCCTAGTGTTTTGGCTTATGGCCTCTCCCTAGGATTCTGGAAAAACATTAGGAGTTCAATGGCGTTGCCGAAGTTTCCAATGGTAGCCTAGGACTTGTGGCCTCTCAGCAGAGGGTCGTGGGTTCGAATCTAGGGCTCCCCTGGTGAGTTTTTCGAAATTTACGATCGAAATTTACAATGAGCTATTCGGTGAAGGATAACATCGTGAGGAAACCTATATACACCTGCGTAGGAATTCAATGGTGTGCGTGAAGTTCTCAATTTGCACGGGGCCATTGTGGAAACTATAGCCCAAGCTTCACTCTGAGAGGTCTGTGTCCAGCAGTGGGACGTTAATAGGCTGGAGATAATGACTGTAGAACGAAATAGGCCAGTGATCCTTCATTGTGACGTTCTTTAGCGAAACTTTATCCACCAGTGCGTTTCTCATTGGTGATGATAATAACTTACAGTAACCTTTTAATAGGACGTTCCTGGACCAAATAAGAGACGTTTTGAAAAAAGGGCTGGTCAGGAGTACCCGAAACCGACGAGCGTGTATGAGGAGATTGATGAATGTGGATGAAGCGAAAGAGGTATGTCAGAATCGTAGCAAGTGGAACAAAGTAGTCTCTGCCTACCCCTATAGGAAAGAGGCGTGACTGTATGTATGTGTGTGTGTACGTTTAAATATTGGAAACATCACTCACCAACACACATCCTCGGGCCAGCTCCGAACGCCACGTAAGCATCAGAAATCTTCTCATCGTCGTCGAACCTCGCAGGGTTGAACACCTCAGGGTCGGGGAAGTACTTCGGGTCTTCTTGTAGCCCGTACAGGGAGATGTAGATGGCTGTGCCTTTCTCGATGACGATGTCGGTACCGGGAAGCTGAGAGATGTTCAAATAATTAATTTAATCAATACTTGGCTTTCCATGCTGCTCTGAGATGTACCAGTTGCTCCTCTTCCCTCGCATGGCAAAATCACACCGAGGGAATGGGCGAAAATATTAGGAATGATGTTATTGTTGGTGCGGCTAGCAACCCCATCATTATTTTGATTCCTTTTTCCACCTATACGCCCACAGTCATGCTGAACTTGGCCTTTAGGTGTTGTTATCTTAAGCTCTGTCTAACCCGTAAGATATGAAGACGTGATTTAATTATGTATGCATGGAAACAAGATGGGTCCAGATAAAGGAGGTGATGTGGGAAGCATGTTCTAGGCGTCACTTGCCCGTAGCATTTCCCTTCATCAATTCATCGTTGAACAAATCGATTCCTAACCCCTTATGGAACCGTAAATAAATGACAGTGAGGTGACATTGGATTGGCAAGGAAAATCATTGCGACGTTTACTGTGAGGACGTTCTACGGTGGGTCAGTATTCAATAAAATACTTTAGTGGACACAGTGTAAGAAGACCAGCAGCCTACCTTATAGTCGGCCTTGGCTCTTCTATCGATGGTGGATACTGGGGGGTGCAGTCTCACTCCTTCAAAGATGCACTGGTCCAGGTATTTCATGGATTTGAAGGCTTCGTAAGTCCACCCATGTTCTTTGATAGCCCGTTTGATGTCATCCCTTGCACGTTCCTGAAGTCAATACAGTAGAACGGGTTAATCACATCACTAAGGAATATGAAAAGTACACAGTAAAAGTAGTACAGTGTTCCAACGGTTGGTGTAAAAATCGCTCTGAAGCGATAAAGCGTTTATTGGTTACCTTGTAATTTGCTCCATGTTGTTTTCTATATTGATGATTGTGTGGTGTTGAATAGTCTTAAGTCTTTGTATTGTATTGTGCAACCAGTGAAGAAAGTACAGAAATAACACGAAAGGTACCTGGTATTCTTTATGTTTAGCTAACTCCATGAGGGTGAAGGAGGCAGTGGTGGAGCTGGACTCGAACCCGGAGAAGAAGGTGCCAGACTGGAACAGGAGGTTCTCCCCTTCAAATCCTGATGAAGAAATTATTTCCATGAATTAATTTGTAAATAAAAGGCTTCTTTAACCATGAAGCAGTTTTTGTAGCTGTTATTGTTTCGACACAAAACACTTTTAAAAGTTCGTATCTTTTGTACGCTTGGATTGACAAACTAATTTTCATATTTTCAAGAGATAGCTTGCATTGATATTTATAACATTTTGACTTCTTTCCGGCGATTTCCATGACAGACAGACGAATACGTCCAATGAAAATCATTCAACCCATCACTATTTTGATTCTCCTTTCCACCTGTACGCCCACAATCATGCTAAACGTGACCCTTAGGTCTTGTTACCTTAGGGTCTGTCTACCCCGTAAGGAATAAAGACTTGATTTATGTATATACTAGCTGTTGCCAGCGACTTCGTCCGCAAAGAATTCGTTTATCGCTATCCCCCGGGAACTACGTAATTTTCCGGGATAAAAAGTAGCCTATGTGCTATTCCAGACTTTTCTCTATCTATGTGCCGAATTTCATCCATATCTGTTGGGCCGTTCTGGCGTGATTGAGTAACAAACAAACATCCATCCATCCATCCATACTTTCACATTTATAATATTAGTAAGATGCATAACATAATATAGTACCGCAAGTACAGTACGTGACGTGAGCTCTTAAGAATGCCACTCGAATTTCGGGTCCTATTTTCTTTTAATAAATACATCGAGTGACTTATACCCCAAGTCTAAGTAGTAAATATGTACTACCTGCAATCAGTGAAAAAGTGTCAATATATTACGAATAAGCCGTTATTAAAGATAACCATCAGTATTTAAACGATAAAATGTAATTATGAATACGATATAAAGATAAGATATATTTTAAAGACTTCCTCATCTGCCGACAGTTGTGTTCTAAGTGGATACGATATAATTTGTTACTCAGAATTATCCAAAAGCATGGATAAAACTAGTGTTTTGATATTATTACTTGATAAGACAAGTGGCAATTGGGAATTTGGACAATCATTTTCGATAGTCAATCTTAACGAGAAGTATTTAATATTTATATTGAACATTATGCTAGTAATCCTAAAATGAGTACTACTAGCAATACTTAATTTTATATTGACTGTTATTCTAGTAATCCTAAAGGTAGTACAAAGATTAGTTGCCTCATATTTTTTGAAATGGTTGAAAAAGCTACGGTAAAGTAAAGGATCACTTCCCTGACCGTCTGTCTGTCTGTTCTGTTTATCTCAAACTGCCAAATGGACAACTGTGGATTTATCAATTCGAGTCTCTTGCACAATTGTAAAAAAAAAGTTCTTATGCTTTTAAGTTCTACTAATAAAAATAAATAATAAAAAATAAATATCTTGGGACAAATTACACCAATTGACCTAGCCTCAAACTAAGCAAAGCTTGTACTATGGGTACCAGGCAACGGATAAACATACTTATATAATGTAGGTAAATACATACTTAAATACATATAATATCCATGACTCGAGCACAAACATTCGTATTCATCATACAAATGTCTGCCCCTACCGGGATTCGAACCCGGGACCTCTAGCTTCATAGTCAGGGTCACTAACCACTAATAAAAAAAGCACTTGTTTTTATTATTATCAATGAAACTTTGTTCAGTCGGTTAACTTTCAAACGAACAACGAAAGCATCGTCAGCTTGTAAAATTAAGTGGTCATAATAGACAATTTTAATAATGAGATGCCCAAAATTTACATAATAATGTAGACATTGTTATTGTTATTATTGTGTTATCTTCACTTGGTAGCGGCTGACAAGTGTTTTTTTTTATATTTGCAGTATTTTCTTCATAATACCTAAATCATTTCGTCACAGTCAGGCAAATAAGATTTAGGTTCAATACGAATGTTTATAAACACATACATACATAAATAACGCTCTATGATGATGATGTCTATATCCTGTACGGGGTAGACACAGCTTTTTTTTAGTACCCCCAAACAAAACCTATAAACATCCAAGACTCGAGAACAGACATTTGTATTTTCCATACAAATATCTGCCCCAAGGCGGATCGAACCCGGGGCCTCAAGATTCATAGTCAGTTGCTCTAACCACTATCCAGGCTATCCAGTGGACTATCCACTACACCAGTAGGCTTATTGTCTAACTCGCTAGCAATCGCCATCGTGTTCACATTGACAGTTCTTGTATGAATGTGACAGCTAGCTGATTCCGATGCCAATTGTCAGCCCATACATGAACTGTCAAAATGAACACGATGGCGATTGCGAGCGAGTTAGACAATAAGCCTACAGGCTATCCAGTCTTAAAAGAACTTACTGTAAAGCGGATTCTGCTCCCCGTTCTTGAGCTGAACAATCGTGTCGATGTAGTCCCCTCTCTTTTCGCCGGTCTTCTCGCGTTCCTCCACTGCGCTCCAGAAGACCTTCCTCACGAACTTAGAGTTGAAGAGCATGGGGGACCCGATCCAGTCCACCAGCTCCGGCATGAAGAAGACTGTGACCAGCGCCACCATCCGCTTGAAGCCGTGGAAGAATTCGGAAACTGCAAAATTTAAATATAATTCTGTTTTAAGCTACGCCTACGAGAAAGAAAAACTTAGTTTTACCCCCATGCAGCAAGCTTACAGTTAAGACCAACACACCTAACCTGTTAATTACAAAACACAAATACGTAACTCGCTCGCGATCACCATCGTGTTCATTTGGACAGTTCATGTATGGGCTGACAATTGGCATCGGAATCAGCTAGCTGTCACATTTATACAAGAACTGTCAAAATGAACACGATGGCGATCGCGAGCGAGTTAGACAATAAGCCTGCTGGTTGAGAGCAAAGAAATATATAGTGTTGTATTTATTGTTGACTAGCTTCTGCCCGCGACTTCGTCTGCGTAGAATTAGCAATTGATATGTTTACGTCTATCCCCTGGGAACTATACCATTTATCGGGATTAAAAGTAGCCTATGTTTTAATCTAGGGTACCAGCTATCTTCGTTCTAAATTTTATCTCAATCCGTTTAGTGGTTATAGCGTGAAGAAGGAGCAAACATACACACTCACTCACATCGTCACAAACTTTCGCATTTATAATATAAGTAGGATTAAGTAGATTAGTAGAATAGGATAATGATGTAATTAATTAATACAAAAACACGAAACACGGAAATTTATTTGCACATTTATTTGAACCCCAGACTACAGAGCATAACCCAATGGACACACTGCTGGCCTCTATACATACATACACACATACATAAATCACGTCTTTATACCTTATGGGGTAGACAGAGCCTAAGGTGACAAGACCTACAGGCCACGTTTAGCAAGACTGTGTGCGTATAGATGGAAAATGGAATCAAAATAGTGATGGGTTGCTAGCCGCATCGCCTATAACATGATTCCTATGATTTCCGCCCATTCCGCCCATTGGGAAGAGAAGCAACCGGAACATTCTATATGTTTTTAATTCGCTCCCACACCACACTTGCTCGTTTGCCTTTTGCCTTTCGTTGCCATATAAAATAAAAGGGAAAACTATTCAAACAACCGCATATTAAATATTATAGGTCAAGTTTCCTTTTAGTTAATCAGCAATTTAGTCTGATAAGATTATTTCTAGTTATCTGGAAAAATCTTTATTTAGAATTCTCTCATGAATTGCAATATTTATTTTCAACTGATATCGTGTGTATTTTCGTGGATTGATTGCCTTAAACGATCACACAAAACAACTCTCTGATTGAGATTTAAATTACAAAGACTCGTACCAATTGCTTCACTTCCCGCGTAGATGGTAAAGGGTAAAAGCCCATCGAGATAATGTGCGAAAATCGTGTTAAAGCCAATGTGGCCCACTCCCTCGGTGGGCATTTACCATCTGCACGGGAGGAGAAGCAGCTGGTACATTCTTAGTTTTTCTTTGCTTCCAGACCAGCAGAGAAGCATGGAAGTACACTAGTACACCGCAGGCGGGAGGGCTACTTCTTCTTACCTCTGATGCGGCTACCTTTATTTTTTATTTATTTTCTCAACTTTAAACACAGATGGAAACAGATTGTACATGGCACTGTTTTTGGTAAATCTATGAATTTATTATTTATTTTTATTTATTTTATCACACACTTTTCCTACACAAACTTATTTGTACTGATTCCTGTCCAACGCGTTTGATGCAAGGATGTGAAGGGTTTGACTGAAAATCAGCGCTGTAGCAGGCACCTACTGCAGCAATGCTGAGTGGAATTCCTTTTCGACATCATCAACTCACTATGTTTTTTGTATTAGTTTAAGAGTTTGTGTATTTTTGATGTCGAATAAAGTTATGTCTATGTCTAATATTCTATGATTATTACTAATTAGTATGAGTTTGTGAGCTTGTGAGGTTGTAGGGAGTGATCTCTGAATTTAATGAACCGATGTTGAAAATTCTTGTTGATGTTACTTTACTAATATCTAGAACCCAGGCCTCATTACTTATGAGTGTCATAGGCTATATTTAATTCTACAGTCAACAGTTATAAAAAATAAAGATGTCTTAACTCACCAGCTTGGGTAAACTCAGCATTGGGCCTGTTGAAAGAGTCCATCTTGGTCCCCAAAGCCACGTTAGCAATCAGATCCGTAGCATACTTGTAGTTCAATTCTTGCGCGTCCACTGTCTTCACCCCGTTCAACTCCTTCTGCTTCTCCAAATACTCCAGCATCGGCTCTCCAGTCTCCAGCATCAGTGGCAGCATCTGCTTCAACTTCGCCTTGGTCAAAGTCGGGCTGATCTTCTGCCTCAGATACTTCCACGCCGGGTTCCTGATCCCAAACAGATTCCTCATCCCAATACTGTCCTTCTCTTGGGTCCCAGCGAAATTCCTGTCTGCGAAATTCTCGAAATCCCGAATAAGGATTTGCTTGATCACCTCAGGGTCCCTCAGCATGAGGCAAGGTTTGTGGAATATGTAGAATCCGAGCACTTTCCAATCGTCTTTTGCTTTCTTGTAGATTTCACCCAAGTGGGATCCTGGGGCTGTTCTGAAGAGGATGCCATCTTTGAAGTCGCCGAAAAGCCAATGGCTGTCAGAGAGTTGGTTCACGCCTCGGTCAGACCAGTAAGATAGCTTCTTCTTAGAGTAGAAGTAGATTTTGGTGGCTATTAATATGACAGCTGTTGCTGCTATGGTGAGGAAGGTGGGGTTAAGGAAATCCATGATACAAATGGCTTCGGAATCTTGCACAAGCCTTGCCGGATGCACAGTCAGCGTACAACTGATGTGACTACACGGCGTGCGTCGTTTTATATAGTGATCATCCAGGAAAATTTGATTCACTATCGTTGATCAGTATCTTCAGTTTTGTCGGCGATTAATCGACTATCTTTGAAGTAGATATATATGTACTTAATTTGCATTACATTGTGTTATTTGTGATTTTGTGATCTCTCAACTTTTTGGACTTGGGACTTTATACGTTGTAAAATAGCTGAAAATTTAACGTTTGCAGTTTACTAATTTTATCACTCACGTTTTGTCTCAGATTTTGTTTGATTTTTTGTAGATTCGACAAAGTAAGTTTATTTATAGACAATGTTATTTTGTAAATATTGTTTATTAATACCATAAAGTCCGTAAAGACCGATGTGAAGCGATTGCGGGGGGGCGGGGAGGGGATAGAACTAATATTTTGTATTTTTACTTGCTACTTAAAATTTCTGGCTCAGCAAGCTTGCTCTAAAAGTAGGTAGTTTAGTTATATTTTTTACTACAATATTATGCACAAGTAGCACGCAGTTGTAAACACAATACGTTTTTCTTTGTATGATCTGTTTTGCTATGTTGTTGTTTACAATATGTAATTGTACCGAATAAATAAATAAATAAACGGAATGATAAGGATCCAGGTTCGATTCCCAGATTACCCAGCCATAGCTTTACTTTTCGGATTTTTCTGTGTTCTAATTTTCAGTGTCGTTTAGAAATTTTACATATTACATCTGTTTTTTTCTGGGATTTTACTATAGTCATTTTTTTTATTTGCTTTATCCCATCTGACCCATCTACGGGGTAAGCGAGGATTTGCCTATATTTTAGTGTTTATTGTGTACTACGAAACTAAACGACGGATAATCATTATTAAACTTAGATCCATACCACCGGAACAAAATCCAACTTGCTACATATGAAAATACTAGCTGTTGCCAGCGACTTCGTCTGCAAAGAATTCGTTTATCGCTATCCCGCGGGATCTACGTAATTTTCCGGAATAAAAAGTAGCCTATGTGCTATTCCAGAGTTTTCTCTATCTATGTGTCGAATTTCATCCAGATCCGTTGGGCCGTTCTGGCGTGATTGAGTAACAAACAAACATCCATCCATCCATCCATACTTTCGCATTATTAATAATATTATAATATTATAAATAAATAAATATTATAATATTATGTTATTTAGTTACATTTTTTTATCGAGGTTTGAACTGCAATCTTGTCCCTTCTCACTCCGTTTTACGGTACAGTGTATAGCAACAAAATCATCGATATAAAACACCGATGATTGCATTCCAATCTGTTACCGTAAGTGTGAGTTGCACAAAGTTACAACAATAACAATAGGTAACCATAACCGGCTGTATTGACGTAAAATATGACAGAAAATCTATGAAACATAAAACAAAATCGTCGGTTATAGTCAAATATATCGTTTTAGTAACAAAAGAGGGGTGTTATAAGTTGATGCCGATGTCTGTGCATCTGTCTATGGCAACGTAACGGATAGACCGATTCCAATGCGGCTTTTTTCATTTGAAAGCTGGTTTTCTTGCGGTGGTTCTAAGCCGTGTTTGGTGAAAATCGGTTCGGCAGTTTCTGCGTGGGGGGTTTTTAAACTTTCAATTTATGGTTATTAAATTGGTTGTTAAATAAACTTAATGAGATTGAAGATTTGTTTCGGCGCCGATCGTTTAAAGTCTCCTTTGACAGCTATAGGTACCTCTGGAAGTCTGGACCTTAGTCACAGTGGCGCCAACTGGTGAGCAAGACAACGATAGTCCCCATTTAGCCCTTAGATCAGTTGAAAATATACTTGGGATTTTCCCATACACAATAGATATGATATGACTATCTTTAATGATTATAGTATCTTACCATTAAAAAATTATCATGTAGCAATAATAAGATATTCTTTATGTTTGTACCTATTGATTGTTATCATAGATGTCCAAATCTACCTACATAAACAAAAATTAATTGCTGTTCTTTTGTTTCGCTAAAACTCGAGAATGGCTGTGCCGATTTAAATGATTTTGGTAGGTAATGAAACATTGTACAAATTCAGGCAAGGTTTTAAGGGTGAATCAATAAAAAACCGGCAAGTGCGAGTTAGACTCGCGCACCGAGGGTTCCGTACCATTATCTAGAAATATCTATAAACCAGTGTAAGCAGAGCCTTGCTCCAAAGCAAAATGTACGCAGTGTGGGGTCACTTTATATTGGTCACTGATATATACAGACATACATACATATTTACGGTTTTCGCAATTATTCCTTAATCTGTGCTATAAGACCTACCTTCATACCAAATTTCAAGATTCTGCGTTCACGGGAAGTACCCTGTAGGTTTTGATTCCCTTGAGTGTCGAAAATTTGCGGAAATTTGCGGCATAAACGGCTGTATCTTTTGATTGCGTTGGCTTAGATGATTGATTTTTTCTCAGCTCTAAGGAGCAGTAAACCTGAATATTTGATATAAATTTCAGTTTGATACCTCCACGCGTTCCTGAGAAAAAGGGTCTTGACGGACGGACGGACAACAAAGTGATCCTATAAGGGTTCCGTTTTTTCCTTTTGAGGTACGGAACCCTAAAAATGCAGGAACATGGGCGAAGCTACGAACAACAGCTAGTTATTGTATAAAAAATGTTTTTCTCCAGCGATTTTGTTTGAAGTGATGAATTTTTGTGTTTCCTCGCGGTGCCTAAGCAAAGAAAAAACATAGAATGTACCAGTTGCTTCTCTTCCCGCGCCGATGGTAAAAGCCCATCGAGGGAATGGGCGAAAATCATAGGAATATGTTATAGGCGATGCTGGCAACCCAAACCCAAAACTAAGCGTTAGATTAGATTGGATTTGATTGTTATATGTCGTGTTCAATAAAGAGTTATTGTATTGTATTGTATTGTATCGTATTTTGACCATCATCACTGTAACCAGTTTCACTTATATAAATAAATCCCTTTGACTTTAAAATAAATAAATAAATAAATATCGTAGGACAATTGACACCAAAGCCTTTACTATGGGTACTAGACAACGGATAAACATACTTATATGCAATTTTCCGGGATAAAAAGAAGAGTATAACCTGGCCGGTGATTTTCACAACAGATTAGTAAAGTTTGCAACAAAATCCGTTCAGCCGTTTTTATGTGATGTGCGCACAAACAGATAAACAGACAAAAATTCTAAAAACTGTTGAAACGTGTTCTGTTATCGATTCTAAGTACCCCAAGCCTATTTTTTTTTAAATATCTTCCATGTACAGACTTTCGACCCTCTTCAGCTTTATTATATGTATAGAAGATAGATAGATGTACAGACTTTCGACCCTCTTCAGCTTTATTATATGTATAGATATGTGTGTATCATTAAGTAAAACCGCAAAGCACTACACTCCTTGAGAGTTCTAATCTTATCGATTATACAGATGCAATCTTCATTCGCAAATGACAAAAAAATTTAATCCTCGTAGATTACTTTATCTGAGAGAAGGAAAATCGTATTTTATCCTGCCCATTATTATTCTGCATTTTCATATCGGCATAAACTTTATAATCATGGCAGTCTTCGACGGTGTGTTGAGCGGTCTTTTTCGCCACGAACTTGCAAAATCTGGAACGAGCTTCCCGCTGGGGTCTTCCCATTGAGTTACGACCTGCAGGCTTATTGTCTAACTCGCTCGCAATCGCCATCGTCTTCATTTTGACAGTTCATGAATGGGCTGACAATTGGCATCGGAATCAGCTAGCTGTCACATTCATACAAGAACTGTCAAAATGAACACGATGGCGATCGCGAGCGATTTAGACTACTACGACTAATAAGCCTACTTGGTGCCTTTAAATTCATTATTCAAATTAATTTATTTGTCAAAACAGGCAAATACATACACATACGGAGATCTTATGCGTACATTTAGGACCACTATGTTGCGCCACGAGGCATATAAATAGCCAATACAATGGATGGCATGCATTTTTAGATTTTAATCGTCATTACATAATAAATTCCACATGCAAATTTACAGCCTTTCCGCGAAATAGTCTTGGATAGTCAGAGTAATATGCTTTTTCGACTAAAAAGTTTTTTTTTTTAATTAGGTTTATAAGTGGGTATGGCCGCCAAAAATTGTAAGGTAACGGTCGTGAAGGTAACACACGTGAAATTTGTAAAGCCCAGAGTACATGACAGAGATTTCTATCATCATCATCATCATCATCAGCCCGAAGACGTCCAACTGCTGAACAAAGACCTCCGAAATAAATGGAAAGGATGTTCAGTCATTGAAATAATAATGTTCACATCATTATCATCATCAGCCTATACAATGCTCGTTTTAATTTTTAATAATAATAGTATATAATAATATTAGGAGTACAATAGTGCACACTCAGATAATAACAGATCACGAATGTTACGTAACACATATAGTAACAACTGGTATCATTCGTGAATCAAAAATGCTGTGGATATAACATTAAACAATTTACATTCGGTGAGTTTTGAAGTTAGAAAGCACTGAATAACTTTATTCGTTAAAGGAATAGTCTACTCACATCTACAGTTTATAATTATGCATCAACTTGTGTTCTTACTATGATTATTTACTGCCCAAAACGTAAAATAATAATGGAACAAACACGCTGGCCAGGTTGTTGTTTCATTCTGTCTTAAACGAAATGGCGGATTACTTCCGTAGTTGGACAACCTGTAGTGTGAG